>CAXKVI010000004.1:23385642-23432744 GCA_964058755.1 Campiglossa producta | reverse complement strand
AATAGCTCTTGGTTGCTTGCTGGCTTGCAGCGTTTTCACTCCAACACATGGCCATTATCTCTCACGCCACGCATACACTCACGTGGATTTTTTAGGTCAGTAAGAAGCTTTAAAAAGTTTCAATAGCTACGTTTGTTTGTTTGTAAGTACATTGGACAGTGTAGTAAACTGGCAAGTCAAAAGCAGCAGCAAGCAAGCAAGCAACGAACGTTGATCGTTGAACAACCAGCAGTAGCAGCAGCATTGGAGCTTTTTGTGAAAGGGAGTGTAATTTATAGTGTTTTTGTAATGTACAAGGAGAAATATTTTATTGTACAACATCCATACAAACATACATACATACATACATACGTACAAACATGCAGATAAACATGTGCTGAAGAATTACAATACGATTTTCATTTCCCTTTTTATTTATTGTAGCTTCAAGACACGTTTTTTACGGCGTGGGTTTTTTTTAGTTATACTACCTTCAGATATAAATTTATTACAGTTATGTATACAGGTATGATACATTGTATGCATGTATGTATGTACCTATGTATGTTTTATTGTTCATTTTTGTTTTGAACTCTTTCGTTAACTTTTATTTTATTTCATCTTAAAAAAAAAAATATTTCGTTATAGCTATTGCGATCATGCTAAGAGTTAAGACTTATTTTATATTTTGTACATTCGTTCGTATGTATGCTTGTATATTTCCGTCTGGTTGAAATGGCACGGAAAAGGTGAATTCTGCATGTTGGCGCATATCACATCTATGCGCATAGCGTAAGTGCGCCAACATCCGCACACCACCCTTTCCGATTTGCTTAGTTTTATCATAGGTAAAACTAAGTTTTTTTTTAATATTTTCAGGATGGTGGTTTAAAACCTCCACTTAAAAAATATGTAGGTAAACCTTTTTGAGAAAAGTTTCAAGTTTCGAGTTTATGGCCCAGCGTGAACGCAGTCTAAAGGTTAAGTTACACAGATCCAAAAAGCCTAATAAAATTAATAAGATTGTCTTCATCATCAGTTTTTGGGCAAAGGGGTGGTCGAAACGGTGGAAACGACGAAGAAAACTATAGGAAAATCTCTATTTATTTATGAGGAAATTCTTATAAAAACAAGTAAGGAAGTCTAAGTTCGGGCGAACCGAACATTAAATACCCAGCGGTAATTTTCAGAACGGTATAACAATGATATAGGCCACAGGAGGATTTACCTACAAGTTTATACTATTTTAGCTATTTATCTTACCGAATTAGGTCATTTTCGAAATTTTTGATATCGAAAGTGGGCGTGGTTGGAGGGCGATTTTATCCAGTTTCATTAGGTCAACTCCCAACGATACTAGTATGCTTTGTGCCAAATTTCATCGTGTTACCGTAATCAGTTTAAAAGATACGACCAGTCGAATTTTCCCGAAAAAGAGGGCGTGGTTATCATCCGATCTCAGTTTTTACTCAAGTTATGTCAACATATGTGATTTTCGAAATTTTCGATATCGAAAAAGGGCGTGATAGCAATCTACTTTGGTCAGAAAGTAACCTGTATACCAAATTTCCTGCAAATATATGAATTTTTACTCAAGTTATGTCAATTTGTGTGATTTTCGAAATTTTTGATTTCGAAAAAGGGGGCGTGGTTATCATCCGATTTCGCCCATTTTTAATAGCAGCCTACCTTGGCCAGGAAGTAACCTGTATGCAAAATTTCTTGCAAATATCTCAATCATTTTGTGCCGTTACGTAGTACCGTTAGGCGGACAAAATTATAATACCCTTGTACTAGTAATAGTACGCTGGGTATAAAAACTATACATTCAGTACAAAGCTGTAGTTAGACGCTGGCAAGTATAAGTACACGATGACCGGATGGTAAACAGCTGGGTTTAGCATTCCAAAAATTGTAAGTTCGATTCTCTATTTTTTTCCTAATTTGAAATATTAAAAAGAAAATCTTCTAATAATATGTGATTTCCCTTTGAAAACATTAATAAGATTTTCTCTACAATAATGTGAAGCACATCTTCTTAAAAAAAAACTATACTGCATGTTAACATCGATTTTGACAAATTTTGTGTCAAAATTAACGATTTTTATGTAACGAACTTCGTTAAAAAGTTCGGCTCTGTGTACAGCACTAATTTTTTGCAAGGTTTATTTTCTCATCAGTTACTAACTTTTTGAAAGGTAAGGCCTCCAAAAAAAAGACAATTTGTTTTTATTTTAATCACCCTAATTTACATATTGGCGAAATAATAAAGCACAATGTTGTATTTAAATGTAATATAAGGAGTATTCGCTCTTAAGTGTATGTGAAGTTACAAGGGTCTAGAAAGTACATAAAATACAATTGCAATAACAAATCACTCAGAAATTGATGTTACACTATTATCACAACCCTACAACATTTGCAGATGATTGTAGAAATCAAGTGGTGTAAGTGTGAGATCAGTGTCAGCTTTTGACAGTTGAATTTGAGGTTATGTTTCTCAATGTTTTCTCAATTTTTTGTTTATACATATGGCAACTACTCTTTTCTGTGCTTCTTGGCATTTTGCGTGCGCAGTTTTTTTATCAAAACAAAAGTCAGCTGATTGTTGTAACCCCATGATAACAAGGTGCGCTCACGCTCATCTAAGTTACACTTACAATTGTACATTGCATGCCACTATAAACAATATTAAAGTGGACATGTCAGTACTTTGAAAAGTAATTCGGAATTTTGAGAAGCAGAATTTTAAAAAATCAGGATTTTAAAAAGCAGTCTTTTGCTTTCGGGATTTTGCCAGTACGGGATTTCGTTAACAACCCGTTTTTTGTTTTTCAAATACATATAGGTAGGCATAATTTATTTAAATTTTGCCTAAGGGCATCATTCTCTATTGCGAACCGTAACTCACCCGCACTATTCGTCTCTTTTCGTCTAGCAGTCATATTCTAATCAAAATCGAAACTATTATGTCAACCAGCCAACAAAAATGTTCCCAGAATTTTGAAATTTCGCAAAATAAAATAAAAACTTTAAAAACTTAACTGGTTCTTATGAGTTCTTGCTAAAATTACATATGACAGTCCCTTCATTTGACAAATTGTTTCGAAGCTTAATTGGAATGTGACAGCAAGACGAAACGTTATAAAATAAATTATAAAATATTATGCAAAATTTAATGTGTCCCTTGTAGTGCATCTTTTCATTCCTGAAAGGTAATGTAAATATGTCGCTTCAGTTTGTAGGCGAGCGACACATCACTTTTCCTCGTGACATCGCGGTAGAAAAATGCATGTTTTCATGTATAGTATATAGCAGCTATACATTACCTTATGCATTGCTATTACTTATGCATTTCCCAATGGGAAAATAACACACTCTTGTCAAACTTTTTATTCGAAGCAACATCAACAAGAACACAAAACACACGTACTTTGTTGTTGCATGAAAAATTTTTTGAAAATAGTCTAGGAAATTTTTGACCATATGTAGTATGTTAATTTCTTATGTTTTTTATGAAAAAAGTGTAAGAGAAAAGACACCTAATGTGTTTATTTCAATTTTTTCGCTTATATTTTGTAAAACAAAATATTATCGAATACTTTGTCTTTTGACCAAAACATAAACCTATAAAAAATTTAATTTAAACATGACTTCATGAAATCATCAATTAAGAATAATCAAAAACCTGCAACTATTTTCGAATGTTTCAATATAACTTTTACTTTTCACAACACAACTCAAAAATTTGAAGTGTTAAAAAATATGAGTCACCCGATTACTGGCGCTTTTACCCTATGCAAGCTATTCCACTGCGCACACCGGTCCATACAACTCTTTCGCTTTTGGCTTTAGCTTTTTATGCTTTTGCTTTTGTGTGTTAATAGCACTAAGTGAACGACGAATTTTTGTGAAAGGGATATTTCTTTATAACGTCATACCTATCTATCTACTTGCTTACTATTTAGTTATCTACTTGTACTGTGGAAATAAATATGCATATATATAGGTGAATGTGGTTACATATGTACACATTCAATTAATACATATATAAATGATCGTAAATTTCATGCTCTCACATTAGAGTGTTTCGGAAATAGCGCACGTTTAGCGTAGTAAAAGCAATGCGCCGTAGAATTATGCAAAAACGCCAAACTAGTTTTTGTTTGTGCTTAATTGTAGACTTTTTTAAAGCTAATTAATATACCTATTGGGAAATTAGTAAAAGTTTGCAATGCCTTCAAAAATTATAAAATTAACTTAAATAGGTCAATTGCTTTCACTTACATTCTAATTTGTTGCTGTAATTTTAGCAGTACATAACAGCTGCTGTTAGTTCATGAAATACACGTCATGTGTTGGTGATTATTGAGCTATGTTCATATGTAATACATATATGAAGTGTATTCTGCGAGCAGGAAGCATGGAAAGTCTTCAAATCAGGGTGGAACTTTACATCTAAATCAACTTTATAATGTGTGTTCTCTTTGGTGTAGATTATGTATTTAACAGTATTGTGAAATACCTTGAGGCAATGGCAAAAGAGGTCAAGCATTCGCATACCAATCTTGACCGCACTACTGTTGAGCTCATGTAAACATTCACTTCCTTAATCTTAACTGCTCTGGATAGCATGCCATCCACTGCATTCTTGGTTTCTGCATGGGACTCGCCCCAGTAATCAGGCAGCTATAACTTGTGACCTACCTCAAGGTATCGTCCACCAGACTGACACTCCAGGTCTGCATCGGGAGAGACGCAATCATGCCGCGCAGCAGCATGGGAGTTCTCCCAAGTTCTGCAGGAACCCATTTCCTCGTCCTTGACCAAGCCGGAATATCCTTTTAGTTCACGACGTCGATGCTCGCCCTGGATAGACTGCATCCGGCCTTGCAGCCGCTGCCTCGTACAGTGCAACAGTTCTTTCATCCCCATCTCCTATCTGTACCTGGCGGCGGACTATCCAGAGACTCCATTATGATTGCGAGAACAGCGTTACCTATTTCGTTCGGGACGTACGGCCACGGCGCAGTGGTCCAAAATGCCCATTTTTTGTTAAAAATCACCAGAAGGTCACAAAACTCAACCGATTTGAAAAATTTAAACGGGACTCTGTTAACATGATGAAATGCAAGGATTTTTCGAAGCTTTTTTTTAACTTTTGTTTTACATAATTTACATTATGTAACAAATTTTACATGCAACTCATTGAAGCCATCAAATCGGTTCACTTTTGTGACCTCTAGGTGATTTTAAACCCTATTCGACCACTGTGCACCGGTCTTAAGGTATAGCACCACGATCCTTACCTCGGTAACCTCAGCAAAGGGTTTGTCCACCCGGTGGTGTTTTATGCCTCTTCGCATGGGGTTTTAACTTCCCCCAAACCCCTGTTGTTTAAAGGGAGTTCCACTTTCCCTCTTTGACGTAGAAGTGTTTTGAAAATCCGGCAGCAGAGCTTGCGCCCCTCACCACCGCTTTCCTGGCATTTGGCGATGACGTCTCCCGCGATACGGCTTCATATTTCTTCAGAACTTTGGCGGCGCTGCCACAGAGGTTGCTATCATAACTTTCATAGCTAGTCCAAGCGTAGTTGCCACCGTGGACGGTCCCTCGGCTGTCTTTGAAGTTGAGGTTGCCCTCCGATGTCGTGCTCTCGCTTGCCCCAGCACTGTCCTCCTCCGCTGCGAATAAGACGAAATTTCTATTTGTTTGATTTTTTGTATCCGGCTCGAGCCGCACCGCGCCGTACCCCCTCCCCTTCCAACTCTTTTTTTCCTTCCTGCGGGTTATATCTTACCTTTTCATAATCTCTACATATAATATGTATGTATGTTTGTGGACGTATCACTCGAAAACCGCTGATGCGAATTCAATGAAACTTTAAATTTAAATTTAAGATATCGATTATTCCGATAACTCAACCGATTTCAAAGTTATCGGTCGATATCTAAGTTATCGGCCAATATTTGAACCAAAAGGACCTTTTGGCGATCAAAATCAACTGTTTAAAACCCCCCAGCGGTACAATTGAAAATGTGTCATCGATCAAAATCTTTTTATTGTTGTTGTCCAAAGTTATTGAAAATATGTTCTTTTTGGAACATATTGACACAACAATATCAGTTACAGTCTTCGGAGATGCCGCAAAAACTTTCGATGTAATAAGACTGTTGGTTGGTTTTCTAAAATCTTACCTTACAACATTTATAGAAACAGTTACAAAAACGTGAAAGCTTGTTAAATTGCAATTTTAAGAGATATGAAATAAGTCCCAACAAATGTGAAATAACTCCAAATGCTGGAAAATGAAATAACTCCCAACGAAATCCCGTTTGCTGGTAGTCAATAATATTGTGGCATAGCGAAGCTTTTAGAATTATTTCACAGCCAATAGCAGTTAAATGCAGTTTTGGTGTCGAGGATGACTATGAAGCAACGCTTAAAGCTTCATTTATTTTATTTTAAAACTTTTCCGTATACAAATATGTACATACTGCTGTGCATACATACATACATACCCAGATGCAAATCTACGTAAACTCCTTTCTCATTTATGAAAAAAGCTTTTTCATATTAGAATTCGAAACAAATGTTATGTTGTGCAATAACAACAAAAACACTCTAGAAGCAGTAGCAGTAGCATACATACAAACATATGAACAAATTCTGTTTTTGTAAATTCATATTTAGTACATAACAGTTCATATATCTATGTGATTGCATACCCACATATTTGCATGTGTATTGGTTTGTAAATATGAAAAAATAAATTAATAAAAAAGTGTTGTTGTATGCATGCAGTTTTTCAACTTAATAAGCTTTGCTAAAAAGTCTTAAGCTCACACCAATAGCCAAACTTACACTTAAATAGTTTTAACGCTTTTTTAAAAACAACAACAAAGTTTCTAGCGATCGTACATACATACATACATACACACATACAGACATATCTACTGTCAAAGACTTTGTAGAGGAAAATATTCAGACGGCCAACGCTCACTTTTTTACCACACAATGTGCCCAGGGTGCATATGCCTACAAACATATTTATGCACATTAGGGTGGTCCGATTTTTTAATATTCCATCCGTTGCATTTTTGAATGCTTAGTTGAACCCGCGACTTAAATCCAGCTAATGATAGAAAACTTGTTGCCCAACCTCGGTTTCATTCGTGCACCAGTTCTCCCCAAATGTAATCTATGTAAGTCGCATTCCTGTCAGAACGGCGGGAATCTTGCCGATCCGAAGCCGTACAGAACCTGACTTGGAAACTGAATGTGGAAGAGCCTCTAAAAACTGTGCGATCGTTACTCCATCAATTGTGGGCAGTCTGAAAGCAGGTGAAATTAGCCAGAACATCTAGAACTCCTAAACCAATCAGCGCCGGGCAGTACAACATAGGCAAGGTTTTTCACTGCAAATTTAAACCGTAGACAAAGTTGACTAGAGTTTATCACCTCAAAATTACCGTTTTAACTAACTTTAAACTCGCACTGCAAAGCCGGGCATTACTTACAGCCGTGCTCAACATTTTTTGTTTAATATACACGGTTAAAAATTTGAGCCTAAATTTGGACTACATATAAATTTGGTTTCAAATTTAAACTAGCCCAGTTTTCAAGGAAAATTGGTTAAATGAAACGGGTGTTAGTTTTAAACCACAAATGTTTGAACAATTTTCTAAAGAAAAAATATTTTATCCGTTGGCTGGGACTCGAACCGAGCCCCCCCCATAATGCCCGACTGTTCTACCACTGAGCTACATCGCACACATAAAGGTTGTGGGCAAAATTCAATCTTGAATAAGCTTTCAGAAATAGATGAAAACAAAAAAAATTATGGATCGAAAATGGTTTTAATTTTAGGCCGAAAAGTTTTGATTTTCAAACCAAAAAGTTTTAGTTTTAAACTGAAAATTTTTAAGAATAAAATAAAATTAAAAAATATGTCACTTGGAGGATTCGAACGAAAGCGCTCAGGAGTCACCACCGACTGCTCTACCGCGCATACGGTTTTTGTGGGTAAAATTCAGTTACATTCAAACAAAGAAAAAAATAGACTGCTTTTTCATTTAGATCTTAAATCGAAACCACAAGAAAGTGAAGTTCTTTTTAAACTTTTGGAAGGTTTAAAATATTCCAAAAAAAAGTAAAAAAAAATCGCTCATTTTATTAACCGTGTATAGCACACTCTAATGCTTATGATACAACTTATGTGATAATTTACTGTGTAGTATGAGTTAATGCTCTAAAGCTTGCAATCCATGGCCGTTCGGTCGTTTGTATGTAAGAGAGTGGCTGAAATTTCCAAATTATATAAAACTTTCATGTTGCATTGTTCAATATGTTCATATCTACTTACCACCGTACATATATACGCATGAACCCAGCAGTCAAACCTACCACCTCACAATTGCAAGTAATATGAGTCCATACAGCATAACTGACTATTTAACTCATAGAAACTGCAGACACTATAAACAATCGACCGTTTTCTCATTTGAAACAAAAGTGACCCAACAAAAATAAAACTAAGTAAAATTGTACCCATAGGGCAATCCCCCCCTTGTCTTTACATAAAATTGCTCCCTTCGATATTCTGATGGAGAGAGAAAAGCTACTCTCCCCAGTGGGAAAAGGTAATGTACAGCAATGCATAAAGTAATGTATAGCTCCTATAGACTATACATGAAAACGTGAATGAATTTTTCTACAGCGATGTCATAGGAAAAGTAATGTGTCGCTCGCCTACAAACTGAAACGACATGTTTACATTACTTTTTATATTACTTTTTATAAATGAAAAGATGTATTACCTTTCAGGAATGAAAAGATGCACTACAAGGGATACATTATATCTTTCATTACCTTTCTAGAATGAAAAGATGCATTGCAAGGGACACATTAAATTGTACATAACATTTTATGAATACATATCTCTTATTACTTTCCTTGTGGAATAACAAGGCCATTAACGCGACATGAGGCTCTACAGCGGTAGAAGAGAGAAGGTCCTATTTTTGAATGTTTGAATGGCGAGCTCGTCATGTCGACCAGCCCCTGGATTCCCTAACTGTGAGTTTTGAAATGTACACTTTTTTCCCATATATTTCAAATGGTGAAAAAGTGAACATTTCAAAACTCACTGAGTATAGGTCCAGGTGGGCGTACAACCAAGGGTGGGCGTACAACACAAAAAAATAACATACAAAAAAACCAAAACAAAAAAGGCAACGGCGTCGTAGGTTCTCCAGACGATTTCTGGAATGCCTCACAGCAGCAGAGAAAGCGATGGAGATGCGCGAAAAAGAACAGCGGCCACATCAGAGGTTTATTATTTAATTTAAATATTTATGTTTTCGATTGTTTATATTTTAAGGCTTTGTAGCTTTTTTTTTTTAAGTTTGAATTTTTTTACAAAGCCTGCTTCTTTTCAAACTACAAATAAAAATTGAGCGACACATTACTCCCTTCCTTGCTTTTGGTATGATCTTTTCTTATAACAAAATTCATACATCTTTTCATGCATGGAAAAAAGTAATGCATTACCTACTTTCCCACTGGGTCGGTGAAACACGATTTCTACATACATACATACCCTTCAAAAATGGCAAACTACTCTAATCAATACTCTCTAGAGAGTTTCCAATACCGGAGTATGCAATAGTAGTCCAATTTCATACAAAAAAGGTAGTCAAATTAACATGGCGATGTCCTAGGATTGGACCACCTGTATACAATTAGTACTCCATAGAGTATGACCCCAAAATGAAACAAAAATTATCCCAAAAGGATCCCAAAATGACCCCAAAAATGATCCCATAATGATCCCAAAATTAACCCAAAATGACGAAAAAAAGATCCCAAAATGATCAAAAATTACCCCAAAATGATCCAAAAATTTTCCCGAAATGATCGAACATTTAACCTAAAATGATCCTAAAATAATCCAAATATGATCTCAAACTGGCCCCAAAATATGCAAATACAATACGGTAAAATGCTAACCCTGGGCGGCAGCTCTACTTGAAAATATTTTAGTAGGCATGTCGCCGAAAATACCTTTCATTTGATACGCTTATTGGCATATCTGGTTTAAAACCTTTCCAAGTGGCAACCCCCAACTGGATATCCCTAGAATCAATCATACTACTATATTCCGAATTTCATCCAAATCGGTCAAGTGGTTCCCGAGATAGTACCGGATATACATACATACATATATACAAGATTAGCTCGTTTAAACCTGGCAACTTTGTAAACCGCCCAAGTGGCAACACCGAAGTGGATATTCTTAGAGTCAATCATACTAGGTATCTATATGCCAAATTTCATCCAAATCGGTCAAGCGGTTCTCGTGATAGTAGCGGATATACAAATACACTGCGGTAAGGTGGCAACCCTACTTGAAAATATTTTTGTTGGCATGTGGCTGAAACTTTCATTTGATACCCATATTGGCATATCTAATTAAAACAAATTGAGATAGGTGGCAACCCTGGTTTAAAACCTCCCCAAGTGGCAAGCCCCTACTGGATATCTCCAGAATCAATCATACTATCTAAATTCCAAATTTCCAATTGGTTCCCAAGATAGTACCGGATATACATACATATAAACAAAATTAGCTCTTTTGAAGTAATAAGATGTCTATAGTCGGTTAGTCGGATCAATAGAAGCCGAACGTAGACGGAAGGTACTAATCGCGGACAACTCTCTTTAGAGATCACTCTGACGATAATTTTTTAGGTTAGGTATATATACATACAAACATGCATATACCTACTTTCATAAAGCTACAGTATAGAGTTAAAAAGCCTTCACTACTTTAACCACAACAATAACAACAACAACATGAACAACAATAGTAACAATAACAACAAGAGCAGTTATAGCGCAACTTTTTCATATATCCGCCGTTCTCCACACAGCTTGGGATCGTGGAACCACGAACCTCGTAAGTCAACTCTGCTGCTGCGCAACCAGACAGCTAGCCAGCCAGCGATTTAGTAGTAAAGCCACTACGTTTAATGTAGATATGTAAGAATATACAGACAGACATACAAATATTACCTACTAGGTAGAAAGTATAACAAACAGCCAATGGCAATTTGCCTTAGTTGGAAAGTGCCATAAATATTGGATATAATAAAAAAATAACAACAAAAACAAAAAAAAAATCGCACTTCATTAATGTAGAATGTTGGTGTGTTCAAGGTCGCAAATGTTGGATCACTTCTTTTCATCAATGTTAATGATGATGATTGCTAAATCACGGAGAGAGCTACAAACACAATTAAAGACTGCACTCACACACCTTGAGGTTAGCTCGAGAGCGATCGCGATGTATGAATGAGTGTAAGCAAGAAATTTCCATACATTCAGTTTTGAAATGTCCGCATCAAGTGAAGGGTTCAAAAGTAGTAGAGAGTTAAAAGTAGAAAGGCTAGGAAGTTAAACAACTACGAGACTAAAATAAAAAAAGCGGAAAAATCTCAGTGAATGTACGAATACTGGTTTGAGTTGCGCAAATAATCAAAAATAAAAAAATTTTATTTAGCACAAAAAGTTGAAAAAACACGCAACATTTGCATATCAACAATATCAAATTGTTAAACCAAAAAAAAAAAAAATATATATGAAATTGTATGCTCTTTGTAGTGACAACGAATGTAAATAGCTTTTGAATAGCGAGCGCGTAGTTTGCGCATGTGCGTGCGGATTGGAAAAAGTGTTAAGTTTAGTGCTAAGAAAATTAAAAAAAAAACGCAAACAAGAAATTGCTCGTCCTGAATTTATAATAAAGAATTTTCAAATTGGAGAAAGAATGTATGTACCGTTATGTGCTCACACACTAATCATAACACGTAGTTAACAGCACAAAAACACAGCAAATTATTAATCACTAATCACTAATTTACCTACATAAATACCTACATTTTACACAAGTTTTTATATTTCTTGCAAAGTTATTATTCACTGTTTTAAAATTATAAAAAACATTTCTTTTTTTTTACTTTTTATATTTCATATCTGCGCTCAAAAGTTTCCTAGAATGCTGATGTTGCAATACAGCAAGCATGGAGAGTGTATACTCAAAGAAATTGGAGCTGCATTCCGTGGAGAACACCCAGCCGATTTAACAATAGTTTGTGAAAATAGAGTTAAGCTACATGCGCATAAACTCGTATTGGCTGCTGCAAGCCCACTCATAAGGTAAAATGTGATATGCTCATTGTATGTATATAGTACATTAGGGGGTGTCTTATTGTGGAATAAAGGACCTGCATGTATTCTCAATCCATAGTGTGTTCCTTAAAAATATAGGTGCCCATACCAGAATTATAGGCCATTTACTTAAATTTTAATTTTTTGATATTGCTATTTTTTGCTTATAGAATTCTTAATTAGGGCGGAGTAAATCTTCACTCTAAACCTGATTGTAAAAGGAAATTACAGAAGTAAGGTATTACAAAGATTCAAAACCGTTTGAAACGGTTTCCGTTTCGTTCTTTTTCACATCAAAATAACGGTTACGGTTTCGGTTTTGAAAATAAATCGGTTTTAATCGGTTACGATTTCGGTTTCGGTTTCAGTCCTTGTTGTATACATTTTACAAATTAAAAAACGGTTTGGAACATGTTTAACATTTTTTTAAATATTTTAAATTAAAAAAAACCCGAAAATTTCATTTTTACCTCATTAAGGTATAACTCCTAAGTGCCTTAAAAATTTCCCTAAATTTATTAAACTTTTCCTTTTCTCCATATAACGCAAAATAAACATGTTTTTATACGGGAGAAATTGTTTGATGCGAAGTAGGAAGTTTTTACATCGACTAAGAATTATACTTTGTAACTTTGTGTAATGAAATTTTGTAAACTAAGGGCCTCATTATGTATGACGAACGATAGCTCAGACGAACGATTCGTCTGCTCACGAAATCGCCTATCCATCGCATTATCTATCATTTTCATTTTTTTTTATATTTTCGACTTTTCTTTGACATAGAAAAACAAAAATGAAAGAAAGTGCGATGGGTAGGCGATATAGTGAGTAGACGAATCGTTCTTCTGAGCTATAGTTCGTCATACATAATGAGGCCCTAATATTTTAGTCTAAAGCGCCCTTCAGTAGTATGTGTGTAATTAGGCGGGTCGATTTCAAAATCACCCAAGTGACAAGGAAAATCGTATTTTAGGGATCAAATTAAGATACTTTGCCAAGGAAGCCTACCTCTAAAACCAATTCTGATGTCCCGACTTTGTACTTTTGACTAAATACATAGCCTTTTCAGGTCGAATGAAACATTTTTCAAAGAAATTGAGTAAAATTTCTCCTAATGTATTTCTGAGTTGACATCCAAAAGGTCGAACAATGTAAGTAGTTCGACATTTTATACTAAACTAGCCAACCCAGCAGACGTTATCCCACCTCCATGAATTTTAACGTAATTGCTTTTTAACTCTTTTGAATCTTTCGTTTTTTTTTAATTTGTACTAACACATCTTTAGACACCCCTGGCCCACATATCGGCTTATAATACCGAAGCTGGTAGAGTTATCAAACCAAGCAGGGCCGGTGGAAGGCGTGTGTATGGTGGATAGTACTACCCACCCGGAAGACATGAAGATGGGTAATTACCTACCCCGAAACCTATTTTTTTTGTCTGATCTGGATTCTAATTGAATCTTCAAATACTCGCGCCTAAGGGCGATTTGTGGGTCAACCAGTCAGCGCTCGTCAGTCAAGGCTGATCGAAGGTCGGGAAGTCGATAACACAATCGTCGCCAAAGCTGAGTCTTTCTCATTCTTGTTCCTTTTGAATGCTTTAATAGAGATATTTGATCTAACTGAAAATAACGAAGACTAGAATAAGGCCTTGTAATTTCGACTAGCACTTTGTTGTGTAAGTAAAGAGTCCGCCGTGTGAGCGGTTCGAGCTAGCCATTGTTTTTTATGAGTTTTTATAAAAATTATAAAAATATGTTTAATACCTTAAAGTTAAACCCATGATTTCATTACGTTCTCTATATTACCTTTGCAGAACTCTCTTAGAGGACACGCAACTTTCAGACTGCGCTACCACAGTTTACTTCCCAGATGTAAATGCTACATATTTTAAATTCCTTTTGGATTTTCTATATTCCGGACAAACTTGCATAACATCGCGCGATGTTAATTATTTGCACGACCTATTGTTGTTGCTGCAAATTAAATCGGACAATTGGAAAACTACGGATTCGGCAATTCTAAGCAGTAAATGTAGTAATCTGCGTGAACGCCTAAACAGCGATACAAATGGCAATGGTAAAACAGCAGCACCACCACAAACACCAGCACCACCACCACCGCATAGTATGTATGGTTCAACAAAACTCGAACATTCCTATAGTCCTGATTTAGATGGCAGTGATGATATAAGAAACCGTTCGGATGCTTCTAAAGATTCAGATCAAAATCTTAAAGAAGATCCGGGCAGCCCTAAGTGTTCATTAGATGATAATATACAACAACAACAACAACAGCAAAAAGATTCAAAAGAAGGTAGTCCCACACCCAGCGAACAAGATGCATACAACGATGCACCACACAATTCAACAAACAACAAAAACATACCTTCACTGAATCCCGTCAATCTCTCATTGGGTTTACGATGTAAACAAGAATTAAGTACAAGAAAACTTTCATCATTCACCGACAAAAACAACATTTTCAACACAGACAGCTCATCATACAATGGCAACGAAAGCATAAAACGTAAAGGATTCTTCTTTGATACCGATAAAGATGTTGCAAAATCGCTACAAGATCCCGATTTGAATAATTCACCAGAAAATTATGTTGTAACACCACATCGAAAAAGAAGACCCGGCTTTCATCATTCCTCCAATCATAATCAACCATTCGCATCATCATATCAACAAAGCTTAATCGATGAGTTACGTTCAGCGAAAACTGCCACTTCACCAATATCACCGTATATGTCCGAACGTAAATTCGAAATCGAAGAAGGTTTATTAGCCAACTCTGAAGTATTATCGAAAAATCGCAAATCTATGGAAAATCAAAGAGCCCCCCGACCACAAAGTCCAGACGCTGCTGCCTTACATATAACACCACCATTTCCATATCAATGGCAAACGACACAAAATCCCGCCATATCAACATTCTCAAATTTACAATCGGGTCTAAATAGTATACAACAACAATTGAGTGGTGTTGGTGGCGGCGGCGGAGGCACCGGAGGTGGCGGCAATGGCATCGATGCAGGTAATCGTGATACACCAGGTAGTGTTCGAGATCCATCAACAAATTCAAATTCGAATATATGCGGCACACATAATACGACACGCGAATATCGTTGCGAATATTGTGGCAAACAATTTGGTATGTCATGGAATTTGAAAACGCATTTGAGAGTGCATACGGGCGAGAAACCGTTTGCTTGTCGTTTATGTGTTGCTATGTTCAAACAAAAGGCTCATCTCTTGAAACATTTGTGTTCGGTACATCGTAATGTTATAACAACAACAAATGGCGCAGAAACCGAAAATCGTTATAGTTGTTGTTTTTGTTCTATGTATTTTGAATCGGTACAAGAGTTAGTAAGGCATTTATCGGGACATCATAATAATTTGCTACTAACTAAAAACTTACACGAATAAAGGAATGTGAAGCAAAGCTTAAATTATTATTTTTAAATGATTTTTGTGTAAGAAATTTGTTTATGCATACATAAATAGCAATCATATATGGGCATATTGCAGTGGAATTTTAGTGCAGCTGAATACAGTACAGTTTTATTGCACTGCCAGTAAAATTTTGTTGTTTTTTTAACCGGAAATTCGAAAAAGAACAAATATTTATTCAATAAAATTTTACTCCAAAAATTAACGATGTTTAAATATCCAGTACAATTTGCATTACCAGTAAAATATATTTGCTTTTGTAAACGAAAATTCGAAAAAGAATAAATATGTGTAAAAGTTTACTAGAAAAAAATCACTTAAGTGTAAATATCCAGTAAAATTTTACTCCATTACCAGTAAAAATCGTTTGCTTTCCAGTAGAATTTTGTTGATTTCGTGAACAAAATTAGAAAAAAAAAATTTCTCAGTCTATTTATATTTAAGTGTTCGTCAAAATTGTACGACACAAGTTAATATATCCAGAAAAATTTGACTGTATTACCAGTAAAATAGGTTTGCTAACCAGTAAAATTGTGTTGACTTTGTAAAAAAGTTCAAATTAGGAGATATAGAGCAGTCTAACTTTATTTTAGTATCCAGTAAAATTTCTCGGCATTACCAGTATATTTTTTTCACTTTTCAGTAAATTTTTTTCTATTCCTAAACGAAAATTCAAATGTTCCCTCCGTAAGCAAAAATTAAAAAAATTGGCTTAATAGTTAAGATATATTTTGGTATCCAGCAAAATTTTAATGTATTGCCAGTAAAATTTGTGTGCTTTCCAGTAAAGTTGTGTTGACTACATAAAGTTAAATTCAAATAAGAAAGCATAGAGCAGTCTAGCTTTATTTTGGTGTCCAGTAAAATTTTACTGTATTACCAGTAAATTGGTTTGCTTTCCAGTAAAATTTTTTGTTGCTTCCTAAAACTTTACTGCTTCAGAAAAAACTGGTACTTATGTGTTTAAATTGAAACTGAAATTTAAAAAAAAATTCGTTTGCTTACTAAAAAGATTTACATTTTTTCTCTAATAACACAATTTTATTTACATTACGAGTAAAATAGTGATGTTTTCTAAAAAAATATGTTTTTCTAATAAGGCCTCAAATAAACGAGTACATTTTGCTTTAACACTTAAAATTTTACTGCCATACCAACATTTTAGATGGTAATGCAGTTTTACTTGATAATATCAGTAAAACACGTAGATCTCTGAAAAGTTGTAGTAAAAAAATTGTATGAAAGTAACTGTTTTTTCTGTTTAATTTGCATTGGCAGTAAAATTTTCTATAATAATACTAAAAAAAGGTAAAACTAATAACTCACAAATCTAAATGGCATCAATATTATATACTAATATCTAATGGAATTTTACTTGCCAGTAAATTTTGGTTGATTTGAGAAAAATATTGCTTTAAAATTATTGCAATAAAATTTTTCCGTTTTTTTCTACTAATTAAAGTTTACTGAAGGTATGCCACCAAAAATAAACCTGCCAGTAAAAATAAATACTGTAAAGTATTTCCTGATTTGACACTATATCAATAAAATTAAGCTATTTTCTTGAAAAAAAAAAAAAAATTGTGAGCAGTATTTTTTCCAGTATATTTTGGAACATTTGAAACTGAAATTTTTATTTTTTTACAAATTTATTTAGATTAAACTTACAGCTCGCTGAAAACAAATTTGCATTCTCAACAAAAAATGATTTTTGAAATAATTTCAATGGAATTTTCGCAGTGTACAGTAAAAATTTGCTGGTATTTGCAAATTAAGCTGCATTAATAGTAGACATTTAATTTCACTGCCCATTTATGATCCTAACATACTTATTGCATATGAAAACAGACACACACGCATACACACACATACATATGTATACACACATATACACACATCAATACATACGCATGCATACTTATACATAAATACATAAAAAAAATCAAAAGTACATAAACATATTTGTACTTTGAAGACGGAAAGTGACCTGAATTTTACTTTGTTTGCAGATTTTTTCTCATTGTCAGAACCTGCAATATTTTTTTTATACCCTTGGTACATATGTATAATAATTCCAATTCTCTTTTATATACGTTTTTTTTTCATCACAATGAGTATTTTGTAAATTTTTCATTCAACTTTATAAATAAAAATAAAAATAAATTTTTGATGTGAATACGTCTTGTAAATATGGTGGGTTTCATCCCTGCAGCGAAAGCAACTAGTTGAAAACTAATTTACAACTAGTTGGTGCACCGGGCCCAAATAGTCAGTGTTCTGTCTTTTTTCCATATAAGCAACTGGTATTTTTTACGTGTACATGTCCTACGAGATGTCAATTGTCAGATTTCTACCAGAATATACCAGTTATCCACTAGTCAGGAAATACCAGTTTCATACTAGTTGTAAAATACCCGTTCCATAATTAACTAGTCCACATACTAGTCCAAAAAGGACTAGAATGAAATATACTACTCCCATACTAGTCCAAAAAGCATTGAACCTGGACTAGTATGATTTCAACCAAAATTTTCCTGGCTTACCCTTTATTTTATCCCTCGACTTTATTTTCATGTTTATTCTTAAGAAAGCAGCGGCTATTTGTATTTACCCTTATCATGAAAAAGCATCTATGAATTATAAGAAAAACGAAACGAATGAATTTTGTATTTTTCAACTGGTATAATTTCATCCTGAAAAATCTAGTTGTATACTAGTATTTTTATGACTAGTTTGAGGTTTCGCTGCAGGGATTGTTTTATTATGGAGGTGGGGTCATTGGGCAGGTGTTCTAAGTTTTTCTAAAAATACAATTTGCATGCGCCTAAAAGTATACAATGGCTTTTATAGCGTCAGAAATCGGATTCTACCTTTTAGCAGACTTGATACTGAATAATTTTGTAAGCTTTTGAGTTCAACGGATTTTCGTACAAAAAATACCGTGATGATCCACAACCAAGTTTTCTTAGATCCAAGTTTGACAAGAAATGCTACCTTTAGGATTCATACTTTTAGGAGCACTTACTTTTAAACGTCGCATATGATATTATTTTCTCAATTGGTTATGCGAAAAGAGAAAAACTCTACAGCACAGTAATTACACAGCCCCACAGAAAATAAAGTAGGATGTTCTACGGAGGAGACAGGTCAAACTATATAGATTTTGGGTAGCTGACGGTATTTTTGGTCGATTTTGAGCGTTTTTAGATTAGAATTAGTTACTTTGAGTTTCGCATAACGTTTTAATATATGTTGGGTGTTGAGTGATCAACATTTAAGGTCATTTTTATATTAAGATACGAAAATGGGCTCGTGACCTGTTACTATGTCTCTAAAACTCGAAAAACGGTAGTTTTTTTGAGGTTAGAAAAAAAACAAGAGCTAACTTTTGAATTCTGACTACGGATTCGTGTTCAGCGAACCAAAATCCACGTAGTTTGACCTGTCTCCTTCGTAGAACATCCCATTTTTTTTCTGTGGGGCTGTGTTCTATCGGAAACCGATTTCGGAACAGAGAAAATCCGAAGGTGGAACAAACAAAAATAAAATATGTAATACAAATAAAGAAAAGTGACTTAGTTTATGATTTAGTTTTCTAGGGATTTTAATATCCCACAAAAATGCTCACCTTAAATATTTCTAACCATGGTATTTTTAAAATCAAATTTTTTACTTCAATGGTTTGGTAGTTTTAAAGCAAAAAAAAAAAAACAATATTGATAAACATCTAGTTGGGTTAAAAAAAACTGCATAGTACATATGATAGAAGTTAACTCCCTTTCTTAAGTACAATTATAATGAAAAATCATAAATATCCAAGTAATAACAAGAGAGCCAGATAATTCTTATTTCCTTATTATAATTACTTGTTACGTTAAACATTTATACAGATAATGCTATCCATATTTATTTCTCAAAAACAATTTAGACAGGTGGCAACCCTGAAAACTGTCCCAAGGTCAATGGGCTCCCGAGATATTGGTCGATAAGCAAACGAATCAATAAATAAAATGTCGTTAAGTGGAAACCCTATCTAAAAATATATTCCTTGGTATATGGCTGAAAATAACTTTCATTTGATAATCATATTGGCATATCTTGCTCTGTATTAAAAAAAAAATCATGTAGAAAGAATGAAGCAAGCTAGGTTAGGCTAGGTTCAAGTGGCTGCCGCAGAGGCATACCTAGGCCAGTATTAAAAGGCCCGTTGTGATACCACCAACACTAGGAAAGTCAGTTCCGGGACCCTGCCATATGGAAAATCCCGGTATTATCGGGATTCTCCACATAGCAGAATCCCGGGACTGACGCTCCTAAACCGACACCGTTCAAGTCCTTTATGTTCAGCGCCGTGACCTCCCGTAGGCTAACCAGGAAGGGCAGGTTTCTTTGGATATCCGGCATCCTGGAGATTGCAGCCATCTTTCGATGGCTTGTCGTAGTGTGTAATCTTTCAGCATTAGCATGCATGTGGCAACGGCATACCTAAACGCTCTTTATCCCGAAGAACCTGCTTGGTCATGCCCTGCCTCGCAAGTTCGTCTGCCTTACAATTTCCCTCAATGTCCCGGGACCCATGTGAGGTTCACGCGGTTCTGTTGGGCCATCTCTTGTAGAGATCGACGACAGCTGAGCGTCAGTTCAGAGTTGAACGGGTAAGAGCCAAGGGATTTGATGGCCGCTTGGCAGTAGCTGAGAATAAAAATATCCTGTTCGATAGTGTGTTGGCCTATCCAAGCCGCGGCGTCCGTGATTGCTGAAACTTCAGTCTTCAAGGTTCAGATCCTTTGAATAAACCCCTCCTCCAGCTCTGCCGTCTAACTACGAGCCATGGGTATAAATGGAAGTGCCGCCATGAGTGGCGGGCTCCGATCCGTCCTCTCCCATTCTTCCCTGTTGGGAATGTTTATTTTAAAACCGCTATCTCCGACTGTTGTGGTCGCACAACGATCTGTGTTCAGCGGAAGAATGCTGTAGGATCCCAAAATAATGTCGTGTCTAATAGTGCTTGCGCCCCAGCCCTTAGTCGCAGAGCCGATGCTGCTGCTACCCGGTGCCCTTCCAGATCGAGTGGCAAAATCCCAGGAATGGCCTGGAGTGCTTCGTTGGGCGTTGTTCTTAACGCACCGCTTATACAGATCATGCAAGATCAGTGAATTTTACCTAACAGATTTAGGTTTGTTTCCTTGCTCAGCGCAGGCCACCATACCCCAACTCCATAGAGCATAATTGGTCGAATGATAGCAGTGTAGATCCATTTGCATATTTTGGAGCTGATTTTTTTCAAATGGCTCTTTTGCACGCGTCGAGTGCAATACACGCTCTCCTCTGGCGCTGAAGAGCATTCTGTTTCCAGGTTAGTTTCCCATCCAGAACTGTCCCGGGTTGATGCTCAGTCCGCAGTGTGAGCACCATGAGGAAACCTCTCGCACTGTCACTTGCATCAAGTCGCACAGTCGTATGGATATGCCACTACCTTCCCGCCCCCAGCTTGTGTTCGCAGCAAGGAGTTGACAGTGAGGTTCCATAGAAGCGGCGAGAGAACACCACCCTGAGGCCTTCCCCTTGTGACATAGCGCGATAAATCAACCGAGCCCAGTGATGAAACTATTCTTCTACCCCTTAAAACTTGATAAATAAGTCCAATAAGAGATCTGCTTATGCCCAGACTTGTTAAAGCGGTGTTTATAGCATCAGGGCTTATGTTGTTGAAGGGTGCTTCAATGTCTAAGAAGGCCACGAGACAGTAATCCTTTTCGCACTACGATTTTCAATAACAAAAACTAGGCTGTGAAGCGCAGTTTCTGTAGATTTCCCTTTGGTGTATGCATGCTGATAGCTAGAGATAAGGTTGCTATCAATAGTAGTGGAGAGGTAGTCATTTGTTATCCTTTCGAAGGTTTTGAGTACAAAGGACGGGAGACTGATCGGCCTGTAGTCCTTTGGCTCGTAATGGGACTCATTCCGCGCCTGTAGAATAAACTCTACCGTGGCACTTCTCCAGGACCACGGAATGTAGCTTAGAGCCAGGCAGGCTGTATAGAGAAATACCAGCCATTTGGCTGATGTCTCCAACGTATTTATGAGTTGTGCGGGAATAATCCCGTCTGGCCCGGCAGCTTTGAACGGTTCGAAGCTTTTAACTGCCCACCTAACCTTTTCCTCAGTGGTGGGTATGTTTACAGCCAGGTTTGTTGAAAGTGCTAAGGGTTCCTCATGCAAGTTCCCTGGGATATGCGTATTTTTAGTTCTTTTCTCAAATTTTGCATATTTTGCTTAATTCGCATTCGATTTTACTCTCTAACCTTTTCCTGTATTACCTTCGTCTTTATTATTGAACATTTAAACAGCTTGAACATTGTAAAATCAATTCTTAAAAACCTCTTTTGCTATAAACAAAAACACAGCTCACACGTTTTTACTAAAACGTCTCAAATTCAGAAGGGGCTACGTGTCGTATACGTTACTTTTACCAGACTTTCTATGTGCAGATGAGTGTTGAATTTTTTTCGATGATTTCGACCTTTCCCCCCAAATATTCCCCTTCACTGTTGCATTCAACTTATTTTCACAAAATTATAATCTTTGATATATATATATATATGTATATACAGTTACATATGTACATATTGCACATATTTAATATTATGTACTTATGCATTGGTAGCAAGTTTACAAAAGTGTGTATTTTTATTATATTCAATTGGTTGTATGTACATAGTTAATAATACTGCACTAATTTAATCATTTTATTAATTGCAAAGATTTCGAACTAGTTTCCGTGGACAACAAAGTGGACATCATGAATGGCGAAAGACATTTCGTACTTGAACCGAAAGGATTTTGTATTGGTTTTTGTGAAATTTCGCTTGGTTTCGTACAAACAATGTTGGTTTGTCGTTCTTGTTTTCGAAATTTGGCACGTCTGTTTTGAAACCAAACCTGAAATAAAAAAAGACATTTTTGTTATACATAAGGTATGATCGTACTAGGACTTTTGTCAAAACAATGCACGAAATACTTAAAAAAGAATTATGAAGTTAATTCAACAAAATTAAATAGTACAGCTTTCTTTTTCACTTGCGACATTAGTCGCAATTCGATTTCATCCTTATGATAAATGAACACTTAATTATACCCAGCGTACTAGTACTAGTACAAGGGTATTATAATCTTGTTAACATCATCATCATTTATTGGCGCTTAACCGCCTAAGCGATTTTGGCCGTTGCATATCAAAGCACGCCAGTCATTCCTTTTTAGCGATAACTGACGCCAATTGGAAACCCCAAGGGAGTTCAAGTCATCCTCCACCTGTTGTTTCCATCTCAGTCGAGGCCTCCTCCTTCCTCTGCTGCCGAATTCAGGCGACGATAGGAAAACCTTCTGTGCTGGAGCTTCTTTATCCATTCGCATAACATGGCCCAGCCAGCGGAGTCTTTGGGCTTTAATTCGCTGGACTATGGTCAGATCTGCGTAGAGCTCGTACAGCTCATCGTTAAATTTCCTTCTATACTCGCCGTTGGCATCACGGGAAGGACCATAAATCTTCCGGAGAACTTTTCTCTCAAATACTCCAAGGGCCATCTCATCTTCTCTTGACATTGTCCATGAATCTGAGCCATACATCAGGACAGGTATGATGAGAGACTTATAGAGCGTGATCTTTGTTCTTCGAGAGAGGACTTTACTTCTCAATTGCCTACTCAGTCCAAAGTAGCACTTGTTGGCAAGAGTGATTCTCCGCTGGATTTCTAGACTGATATTATTTTCGGTGTTGATACTGGTTCCCAAATAGACGAAGTCCCTCACAGTTTCAAATTTGTAACTATCAACAGTGATATGGCTGCCAAGGCCACTAGTTTTTCATTGTTATTTTTTTCCTCGAATTTCTTACAACCGAAATATTTGGCCGTTCGCTTTGCAATGGTTGCAGATAAAATTCAAATAGCCATCGGCAATCGGTTGCAAAGTGGTTTAGGCTTGGCTGGATTTGGACTAATATGGTCAAGATCGTATGAAATGACTAAGGAAATAGTAGTGAGTTATTTCTAAAGAAAACAAGTTTTTTGTTACTTTTTTATTTTTTTTTATTGCATTTTATTTTGTTTTGAATGGTTTTAATTTATTTTGTTTCATTTCGCTTTATATCATTTTATTTTATTTTATTAATTTTTTATTTATTTTTTATTTATTTTTTTTTAATTCGTTTTGTTTTTTTTAATCTTTTTATTTTTTTTTCTTTTATATTTTTTTCTGTTTTTTATTTTTATATATTTAAATTTTTTTTTAAATTTATTCCATTATCTTAAATTTATTGTTTTTTTATTTTTGTTTTTTTTTTATTTTATTATATTTTTTTTGTTTTTTTTTTTATTCTCGTTCGTAAATTTTATTTTATTGTATTTTATTTTATTTATTTTTTAGTTTTTTATTATAATTTATTATTTTATGTATTTTATTTTATTTTTTTTTTTATTTTTATTTTTTTTCATTTTATTTTGTTTTACTAAATTTTTTTTACTTCATTTTATTTTTTTAAGATTTCTTAAGTACCAAAAAATATACTACGATTGTAGTGAAGTTCTAACTCTGCCCGTTACTCTTGGTTACACTCTTGATTGGTTGCCATTGCGTGGCTTAAGTGGCGCTCACATTGGCTGCCGCAAGTTCGTAAGAGCACCGCAGGCACGCACTTAAAATTTCTTCTACTCTAATATATTTTACATTCCATATATATTTGCAACAAATTTATGCATTTGGGTACTACACAGCGCGGATTCTTTCCTTGATGACAGCAAATACTTCGTCTTGTCCTCGTTCACGGCAAGACCCACTTTTTTCGCTTCCTTATCCGTCCAGAGAAGGCAGCGCTTACGGCGCGGTTGTTAAGGCCAATGATATCAATATCATCGGCATACGCCAGCAATTGCACGCTCTTGTAAAAGATTGTACCATTGCGGTTTAGCTCTGCTGCTCGAATTTCTTCTCCAGCATCAGATTGAAGAAATCGCACGAAAGGGAGTCGCCCTGTCTGAAGCCTCGTTTGGTTTCAAATGGCTCAGAGAGGTCCTTCCCGATTCTGACGGAGCTGTTGGTATTGCTCAACGTCATTTGACAAAGCCGTATAAGCTTTGCAGGGAAGTCAAATTCAGACATGGCGGCATACAGGCAACTCCTTTTTGCGCTGTCAAAAGCGGCTTTGAAATCGACAAAGAGATGGTGTGTGTCGATTCTTTTATCATGGGTCTTCTCCAGGATTTGGCGTATCGTGAAAATCTGGTCGATGGTAGACGTACCAGGTCTAAAGCCACACTGATACGGTCCAATCAGTTTGTCTACGATGGGCTTCAGCCTTTCACACAACACGCTAGAAAGAACCTTATATGCAATATTAAGAAGACTAATTCCGCGGTAGTTGGTGCGGTTAGCGGGATCGCCTTTCTTGTGGATTGGGCAAAGCACACTTAAATTCCAATCCGGAGGCATGCATTCGTCTGACCATATTCTGCATAAGAGCTGATGCATGCTTTTTACCAGCTCTTCGCCTCCGTGTTTGAACAGCTCGGCGGGTAGTCCGTCTATTCCAGGCGCTTTGTTGTTTTTGAGGAGAAGTGCTCCCTCCATAATTTAGGTATACTTTGTACGTCGGTTACCAGGTCGCCATTATTGTCCTTACAGGAGCTTGCCCCGGTCTTAAAACCTTCCGTCATCCGCCGGATCTTTTCATAGAATTTTCGGGCATCATTCCTGTCAGCCAGCATCTCAAGCTCCTCACACTCACGCCTTTCGGCCTCACTTTTCTTTTTTCTGAAAAGGCGTCTCTCTTTCTTCTTTGCCTCACGATATTGTTGCCATAAACTGCGTGTTGCGCCCGTTCGCAACGTCTCCTTGTAGGCAGCGTCCTTTTTTTTTCGAGGCAGTTTTGCTTTCCTCATCGTACCAGTTGTTCTTGCGGGCTCGCTGGAACCCTATAGTGGCCTCAGCGGCGGTACGCAATGAGTGAGAGATATGCTTCCATTGCTCGGTTACATCGTTAGGTCGGGGATTGCCCTCTGCTAGCAGGTGTGAGAGTCGAGTTGTGAAATTATCAGCTGTCTGTGTCATGCGCAGCTTCCCGACTTCAAACTTTCCTTCCGTTACTGTGCGCACTTTCTTCGTTGCACAGAGGCGTGTGCGTATCTTGGCTGCGACAAGATAATGGTCAGAGTCAATATTGGGACCACGCAGTGTACGCACGTCCAGAACGGTGGAGCTATGTCTGCCGTCAATCAAGACATGATCAATCTGGTTTCTAGTTCTTTGATCAGGGGACAGCCATGTGGCTTGGTGTATTCGCTTATGCTGGAACCTGGTACTACTGATGACCATATTGCGAGCAGCGGCGAAGTCAATCAACCTAGTGCCGTTGGGGGATGTTATATCGTGGAGACTGAATTTTCCAACTGTAGGACCAAAGACTCCTTCCTTGCCCACCTTGGCATTTAAGTCGCCGAGCACGATTTTTATATCATGCTGGGGGCAGCGATCATAAGTCTGTTCAAGTTTATCGTAGAAGGAGTCCTTCTCTGCGTCGTCCGTCTCCTCAGTCGGCGCATAGGCGCAGATAAATGTTATGTTGAAAAACCTCGCCTTGATGCGGATCGCAGCGAGACGCTCGTCCACAGGAGTGAACGCTAATACTTGGCGGCGAAGTCTCTTTCCCACCACGAATCCTACACCACGCGCTTTGCCGCGTGTCTGGCCACTGTAGTATACGTCACAAGGACCGATGGTCGTCTTTTCTTGCCTCGTCCATCTCATTTCCTGCAGGGCGGTGATGTCGGCCTTTGCGCCTACGAGGACATCAACCAGTCGGGCAGCGGCACCGTCCCTTGAAAGGGTCCGGACATTCCCGGTACATGCCCTAATATCCAAATCATTATGCCTTATTCGTTTTGCCGGGTCGTCAACATTAAAGGGGGTTCTCATCCGAGGCTTTGATTTTATTTTCATTGGAATTAAGTTTTTTACGTGGCGGGTCCCAAACCCAGCGCACAACCCATTTCGGGGTTTTTGGAAAATATTTACACATTTATATAGCGAGCCGCTTGCTTCAAGACAGACGCCCGCTTGTAGCCGCACCTCATGGTGAACAGACGCTACGCAAAAAAACCTCGGTGAGCCCTTAAACCAAGTATGTCAGAGTGGCCCCACCGGGGCTCCCTCTCTTTCTGCCGCGAGCCTAGGTAGCTCCCGTTGCCCAGAGTGCACGAACGAGGACGCAAGAGTCGGGATTGAGCAAGGTCACTTAGCAACCACACTCCATTACACTCCATCTACACTCAATCTTGTTAACATAACGATACTATATAACGGCACAAAATAATCGAGATAGATATAGAGTTCCATATATGAAAGTTCTTGGGTTGAAAAGAGGAGTTCTATCCGTCCGTCCGGCTGTCCGGGTACACGATAACTTGAGTAAAAATTGAGATATAATTTTGTATCAAGGCTACTTTCTGACCAAGGTAGGTTGGTATTGAAAATGGGCGAAATCGGAAGATAACCACGCCCCCTTTTCCGATTTTCGAAAATCACATAAATTGACATATCCCGGTAGCTGAAATGGCTAAACTGATAAAATTTTATAAGCTAATCCCCCTGGTAATTCTCTTATGATTTTTCCATAAATTTTTTATAGAACGATGAAATTTGGCACAAAGCATACTAGTATCATTGGGAGTATACCTGAGGAAATTGGAAAAAATCGCTCTCCGACCACGCCCACTTTCGATATCGAAAACTTCGAATATCACCTAAATTGATATAATTCGGTAACGGAAATGGCTAAAATGATATAGGTTGGTAGGATGGACGCCCCGAGCAATGGAAGCATATCTCTCACTAATTACGAACAACTGGTACGATGAAGAATGCAGCACTGCCTCGGACCTCGTGAGGCCGAAAGGCGTGACTGTGAGGAGCTTGAGATGCTGGCTGATAGGAATGATACCCGAAAATTCTATTAACCCTTATGTGTACACCCGTGATACCCGGGTAACCAAATGGTTTGCTAATTTGCTCATAAAACGCTTAAAGATGTCATTTATTTAATATTTTCTTTATTCTTTTAGCCGCTTTTTATTTCCCCCCTCTAAGTGTACACCCGTGGTACCCGGGTATCTGTACATTTAGTATGAGCGTTTAAGATTAACTTTTGCTGGTTTCTGTGAAAAATATCATCATCATCATTTATTGGCGCTTAACCGCCTAAGCCATTTTGGCCGTTTCGTATCAAAGCACCCCAGTCATTCCTTTTTAGCGATAACGGACGCCAATTGGAAACCCCAAGGGAGTTCAAGTCATCCTCCACCTGTTGTTTCCATCTCAGTCGAGGCCTCCCCCTTCCTCTGCTGCCGAATTCAGGCGACGATAGGAAAACCTTCTGTGCTGGAGCTTCTTTGTCCATTCGCATAACATGGCCCAGCCAGCGGAGTCTTTGGGCTTTAATTCGCTGGACTATGGTCAGATCTGCGTAGAGCTCGTACAGCTCATCGTTAAATTTCCTTCTATACTCGCCGTTGGCATCACGGGAAGGACCATAAATCTTCCGGAGAACTTTTCTCTCAAATACTCCAAGGGCCATCTCATCTTCTCTTGACATTGTCCATGAATCTGAGCCATACATCAGGACAGGTATGATGAGAGACTTATAGAGCGTGATCTTTGTTCTTCGAGAGAGGACTTTACTTCTCAATTGCCTACTCAGTCCAAAGTAGCACTTGTTGGCAAGAGTGATTCTCCGCTGGATTTCTAGACTGATATTATTTTCGGTGTTGATACTGGTTCCCAAATAGACGAAGTCCCTCACAGTTTCAAATTTGTAACTATCAACAGTGACATGGCTGCCAAGGCGCAGGTGCGCCGATTCTTTCTTTGATGACAGCAAATACTTCGTCTTGTCCTCGTTCACGGCAAGACCCACTTTTTTCGCTTCCTTATCCAGTCCAGAGAAGGCAGCGCTTACGGCGCGGTTGTTAAGGCCAATGATATCAATATCATCGGCATACGCCAGCAATTGCACGCTCTTGTAAAAGATTGTACCATTGCGGTTTAGCTCTGCTGCTCGAATTATCTTCTCCAGCATCAGATTGAAGAAATCGCACGAAAGGGAGTCGCCCTGTCTGAAGCCTCGTTTGGTTTCAAATGGCTCAGAGAGGTCCTTCCCGATTCTGACGGAGCTGTTGGTATTGCTCAACGTCATTTGACAAAGCCGTATAAGCTTTGCAGGGAAGTCAAATTCAGACATGGCGGCATACAGGCAACTCCTTTTTGCGCTGTCAAAAGCGGCTTTGAAATCGACAAAGAGATGGTGTGTGTCGATTCTTTTATCATGGGTCTTCTCCAGGATTTGGCGTATCGTGAAAATCTGGTCGATGGTAGACTTACCAGGTCTAAAGCCACACTGATAAGGTCCAATCAGTTTGTCTACGATGGGCTTCAGCCTTTCACACAACACGCTAGAAAGAACCTTATATGCAATATTAAGAAGACTAATTCCGCGGTAGTTGGTGCGGTTAGCGGGATCGCCTTTCTTGTGGATTGGGCAAAGCACACTTAAATTCCAATCCGGAGGCATGCATTCGTCTGACCATATTCTGCATAAGAGCTGATGCATGCTTTTTACCAGCTCTTCGCCTCCGTGTTTGAACAGCTCGGCGTGTAGTCCGTCTTTTCCAGGCGCTTTGTTGTTTTTGAGCCGGGATATAGCTATCCTCACTTCATCATAGTCAGGTGGTGGGACGACTTTTCCATCGTCAGGGATTGGGGTATCGGGTTCGACGTCTCCCTCGCAATTTAGCAGTGAGGAGAAGTGCTCCCTCCATAATTTAAGTACACTCTGTACGTCGGTTATCAGGTCGCCATTATTGTCCTTACAGGAACTTGCCCCGGTCTTAAAACCTTCCGTCATCCGCCGGATCTTTTCATAGAATTTTCGGGCATCATTCCTCTCAGCCAGCATCTCAAGCTCCTCACACTCACGCCTTTCGGCCTCACTTTTATTTTTTCTGAAAAGGCGTCTCTCTTCCTTCTTTGCCTCACGATATTGTTGCCATACACTGCGGGTTGCGCCCGTTCGCAACGTCTCCTTGTAGGCAGCGTCCTTTTTTTTCGAGGCAGTTTTGCATTCCTCATCGTACCAGTTGTTCTTGCGGGCTCGCTGGAACCCTATAGTGGCCTCAGCGGCGGTACGCAATGAGTGAGAGATATGCTTCCATTGCTCGGTTACATCGTTAGGTCGGGGATTGCCCTCTGCTAGCAGGTGTGAGAGTCGAGTTGTGAAATTATCAGCTGTCTGTGTCATGCGCAGCTTCCCGACTTCAAACTTTCCTTCCGTTACTGTGCGCACTTTCTTCGTTGCACAGAGGCGTGTGCGTATCTTGGCTGCGACAAGATAATGGTCAGAGTCAATATTGGGACCACGCAGTGTACGCACGTCCAGAACGGTGGAGCTATGTCTGCCGTCGATCAAGACATGATCAATCTGGTTTCTAGTTCTTTGATCAGGGGACAGCCATGTGGCTTGGTGTATTCGCTTATGCTGGAACCTGGTACTACTGATGACCATATTGCGAGCAGCGGCGAAGTCAATCAACCTCGTGCCGTTGGGGGATGTTATATCGTGGAGACTGAATTTTCCAACTGTGAAAAATATTAAAGAACGATAAATCTAACAGATAACCATTATTAAATTTAATTTATTTACATTTAAATGGATTTTTTATATTAAATATCACAATTTTTACACTCGAAACTGCCATCAAAACATTAGATGAATTAAAGAAAATAACTAGTTAAAATTAATTGGTAAACGACCTGTCGAATCTCTTAAGCTTTCGGCAGAATCAGTCCGCCAATACGTCAGCTGCGTCACGTACGTCAATTTTAGAGCAATTTCTACTTTGACGTATCCGTCTTATCTGGCGTTACGCATACAAACATCCGCAGTCTACTTTGCTGTCAGTTATTTCGACGTACGTGACGTACGTCACGGATTGATTCTGCTGAACGCTTTACGAGCTCTATAGCATCAATTATGCAGTCATAAATTGGCTCGTCTGTCGTATAACTGTATTGACCATATATTGGCAGAGTTCACGCTGCTCGACGCTTTCTGCTGCAAAATGTTATGCGTACTAGTCTTAGCTTGAGGTATAGCATTTACAGGTCGAATGAAAACCTTTTTCAGGTCAAATGTAACCTTTTTCAAATGAAGTGAAACCTTTTTCAAGTGAAAATAAACTTTTTTTAAGTCACTTCATTTGAAAAAAGATTCATTTAATTTGAAAAAGGTTTCACTACATTTGAAAAAAAAATTAATTTTACTTGAAAATGGTTTCATTCGACCTGAAAATGCTATATATGGTTAACACATTGACTGCCTGGTCACATGTTTTCGCCCGACACAAAAATTTGTGAGGTATCTCCCGAAATCTACACTTGACATTGACATGCTTTTCTATAGTTTCTTAATAATTTCGTTGATATCTTTGACCTGTCTGATATGATCTAAGCACTCGTACAGCGTCGCAAAAAAAACTTTCTGAAATCGAAAATAACGTGCAAGACTTTTGGGAACTTTACAGAAGTGAATCTATCCTCGATTGGTACAACTTTATAACGAAAATCCTGCTTGGAGCCCTGCGAAGGTTTTCATCAATGTGTTGATGTTCCAAGCTTTGTTTTCCTTCAATACATCAACTTGAGTTATATTAAGTCGCATTTTTGACATGCAAAGTTATTTATTTATTTATTTATATGTAATTAAAATTATAAACTAAGCTATTTAGTAGCTATGGCTGCTGTGGCCTTAGCTAACTTTTATATTAGACTTACTATATATATACTCGTATGTCTTTAAATTTGATTATTGCTTTTTTGTTTTTTATTGGAGGTTGTTGAGGAGGCGGGTTGGGTTGAAGTTGGGAATGTTTGCAGGTGTTGGGGAATTCTTTACTTAGTAGGTGTCGTTGTCTAGTCCATATATGTGACCGAGGCGTAGTATAATGTGTCCAATGAGATCTGTCCGTGTTAATGTTGGGTATTGGGGTATGTTACTTTTATTTGTATTTTGTTATTCGTACCAAGTCGATGGCTGGCTCCAGATTTGTGTTAGCAAACAGGAATTTCAACGCGTCTTTGTTTTGATTGTGTATCGTATGAATTGCGTGGTTTTTCTTGGCGAGTGATTCGGAAATCATGTGCTCTACGAGCAATAGAGCATCAGTTATCGACTTTGCTCTTTTAATGCCTTGTTGGTTATCATGGATAAGCTTATTTTTAGCAACAGGCCGCCATAATCAGTTGGTTATTATTTAGTCAATTTCTTTGGCGATACATGAATTCGGGGAAATGGGCAAATGTAGGATTATGTTGTTAGATTTTGTTTTGGGGATAAACATTACCACCGATGATTCCAGACTAGACCCTGACGTGCCGAATGAATGTCCGGCATGCGGCTCGTCACCCCATAATACCAACCATTTATTTACCTGCTCTTCGGAGCCCACTCTTCTAACACCCATCTCCCTCTGGTCCAACCCTGTCGAAACTGCAAGTTTCCTAGGACTCCCGTTAGAAGAAATTGATGACAATTTAGGTTAAGGAAAAGTACACGCTGGGCAGGGCTACACTTCGTTACAACAACAACAACATTAAGGAATTGGGGGATGTTTGTATTATAGTGTTGTTGAATATGGGTTGTTTGGGCTCTGGGGTTGCGTATGCAGTAAATTTGTGAGTTTTTTGCAGGGGTGGAAACCATTCCAAAATCGCTGTGGTTCGGTTCAGTGGTTCGAACCACTTCCCGAAAATCTGGGTGGTTCGGTTCAGCGGTTCGAATCACCTTGAAAAAACTTGAACCGGTTCGTGAACCGGTTCAGGGCTTATACCAACCCAGCCAAAAACTGAAAAAAATATTTCAAAAATTAAAAAAAAAATATATTTACGTATATAAAAGCCTACTAAAATAAAAATTGTTTGGAAATGTCAAAAATAAAACGCTTTGTTATTGAGATCAAATTCATTTATAGATAATATTTATTAATATATCGGCAAAAAGTTATAATAGCAATACAATACTGAAAATTATTATTATGTAAAGAAACATACATATATAGACGAAGACTTGTTAGAAGACATTATTTTGTTAAAAAAATACATCATTTGGTTATTTAGTATTCAAGTTTATCAAAAGAATGTCTTCTAACAAGTCGTTGTCTATACTTGCCCGTAAGTCCGATAAAATAAATTTTGAAGTTGAAAATGCTCTTTCTGGCAGCCGCCATGGTGTAGCGGCGGTTCGATGCCCGGCAAAAGTAACATCAAAAATTATTTAGAAAAAGAATTTTTCTAAACGGGTTCGCCCCTCGACAGTAGTTTGGCAAACTCTCCGGGTGTATTTCTGCCATAAGAAGCTTCTCAGCATAAAATACATTTGCTTTGCACGTGCCGTTCGGAGTCGGCAAAAAACTATAGGTTCCGCCAACTTGTAGGAAAAACTCTAAAGCTGAAAGTTGGAAAGAGAAGCTCGGCTAAAAATCTCGTTAGAGGTTATGATAACCTGTTGGCCGCCATTAGTTTAGTTTTTTTGAAAATGCTCTTTCTACCGACACTTGTGTGGCAGGAACAGCTAGTACAATCTCAGCAATTATTTTTAGTTCTTTCTCTGAATATGTTTTCCAGAATTTTAAAACGTCTGAGTGTGGAGAAAGGCGTTTTATATTATTGCAGCAATTAATGACGTCCACTAAAGTTTTCCTATTTGGTAAAGTTTCCTTTTTATTCAATTGTTCCAGAATGCATTCCAGCTCATCCGAGCTTATCTTAGATTGACGAAACTCCATCATTCTTTCCGGACATTGAATTGTAGATGTTAGTTCGAAAACTTGAATCAAATGTTTTTTTGCTAAATCCTTATCTGATTCTGATAACTAGGGTCTAAATAAACGGCAGCTAAAGGGACAGTTACATAAAGCTTTACTTTGACTTTACCTCAAACTTTGACTTTGACAGAAAAGTTCAGTATACGTATTTAAACGAAGCATGGCAAATTGGAGACCTCAAAGTTGAAGCAACGTTAGAATTTGGCAAACTCTCAAATTTTGCTTGCTTTGCTTGCTTTGACAATCAGATGTTGATGACTTTGCTTAAATAAAAAAAATAAAAAGTTGGAGAAAATAATAATTAATTCATTTTTTCTCTATTAAATTAATAAATTAACCAAAACACTCTGAATGCAAGGAAATAAACAACGAAAACAAATGTATAAAAGAGAAGCGTCAGGGCGTTCATTGTAGCATACCTCTGAAGGTGGACGCAAAGTTTTGTGGTAGCAAATGTCAGGCGAGGTTAACAAAGCTTTATGTATGCGACCCTTAAAGCAGTCGGGTCACTTATTATTAATTCTTTGACAGTCAGTTGTGACAGTCATTATGACAGTCAGTTGTGAAAATAGTCAGTATTTTGTAAATAGATTATCAGCGCTGTCAATTTTTGGTGTGAGTGTGTTAGTGAAAAATATAAGCATTTCTGGTAGGGATTTCATTTATAAAAGGATGTATGAAAAATCGGCTTAAATGCAGAATAGCTCCAACTCCCAAATTAAAAATAAAGTATGGGGGTCGATAGATATTATCGTAGTACCGAGTACAACGTTATATTTTTGGGAACACAGTTTTTATCAGTATAGTTTCCGGATCGTTTTCGGATACGTAAAACGATGGAAAAATACACGATCGGTAAAAAGTGCGTTATTCTGCTGGCTGGGTATCGACCCCATACGTTATTTTTAATTTGGGAGTTGGACCTATTATGGTTGTAAGACGATTTTTCATACATTATTTTTTTGCATCTTTTCTTTTCCCACTGGGTAGTCAAATGCTGACTAATTAAAGTTGCTGGCAACGCCATGGACTTTCAGTTTTGTTTTGTTTATGAGAAAACCAAAGTAGATAAAGGAAGTTAGATGCCTGAAGAAAGAAAATACTCTTTTCATCTTTACGCTGTCAAATGGCATGCGGTTGGCAGGAATTGAACGTATTTTGACAACAGCGCAAAAGTGAAAAATGTGGTTTTCTTGCGTATGCTTCTACCTTTCAACCTTCTAAACTCGATACTTAAACGAAATACCAGTGAGTGCAACTGTTGCCATTTTCAGGAAAATTTATGTTTTAGGCATATAACTTGTTCCAATTTTGAACCGAACCGAACCATTTTTTTACGGTTTTCGGTTCGGTTCATACATTTAAAAAAAAAATGGTTCGGTTCGTGGTTCGGTTCAAAGACTGAAGAATGGCTGTGGTTCGGTTCAAAAACCGGTTCGGTTCTGAACCGGTTACCAGCCCTGGTTTTTTGTGTAGTGTTTTTGTTGCTATGGTGGGTTCCAGTTAACAGTTATCCACATACGGACAAAAACTCCCGCGCGTATACGCGGCAACAATGTGATCCGGATAGCAAAATTGCTGCCGCGGTCACACGTAAAATCCCTATCCGCATTCGGACCACCTTTAACTGGAACTCGGTATTTGTTAGTTCTGATTTGTGTGTGTTAAGTTTATTGGGATTGGGATTAGGTTGTTGTTGTTGTAGCGAGGTGTAGCCCTGCCTAAATGTCAGACAGGGTCACCTCGAGTGTATTGCTCTTGGCCGGGTCGATATAAGAAAACGGCCCGGGTCGTTTCGGCACGATGGGTACAGCACAAGTACTGGTACCGTTCTCGTAGAACCGGCAATACAAGAAACTATCCATGTAGGCCATGTAGGTCATTTAGCGTTACCCAGGGTGCACCAAAGGGGAGGTGGCCTACTCTTACACCCCTAAGACCCTTAGGTCGTTGGGTTTAGTATGGGTCTCTTGGAGGGATAGGATGTTTGGGTTGTGGAGTTTGATAAGGTTTTGAAGTTCGTTAAAATTTTTATCGTAATCTCGGATATTCTATTCTAATATTTTAATGGTCGTGGTGAAATAAGTTGAGGGGTTGTGAGTATAATTGATAATATAAATAAAGAGGAAGGGTTTGCGACTATAATTTAATAATATAATATTTAGGAAAATGACTTAATTAGCTACTTAGATTGAGGTGTAGACTTCGCTTTGCCTTTCAGGCATTGTTTGTTGTTCTTGGGTTTAGTGTTGCTCGCTTTGGCTTTGTGAGCTCTTTTTAGTTGCGCTTTTAGGCGTTTTGATATTTTGCAGGTAAAATTATTGGTGGTTTATTTGAATTTGTTGGTAGATTATTATCGTCATTGTGTATCAATAACAAGTGTGAACTCTTCTTTTGACAACACACATTAAAATGTCGGTTTGTTTACATCCTGCACATATTAAAATGTCGCCAGCACCGAATAACAGAAAAGCAATGGCGTGTTGTTTAACATCCTGCACACATCAACATGGCGGTCTCCTATCTTTTACCTAATGGTAGAAAGAGATGAGAAGATGGAAAGAAGTGAGACAAAAAAGGAAATTAAAAACAGGTGACTAAACTCACTTTGAACTTTACACGACTATGCCTATGATATCACACTTGTTATTAACCACAATCTCAAATCGGAGTAATCGACTGGTTGACGTCTCTCCGTGATTCTTTTAGGAGGTAGTTGTCTGGATGGTGTGCTTTTGTGACTTGTTGTGCCTGTTGTTGGTTTGCCTTCTTTGCTCTTTGTTGATGATATGTTTTTATTTTGATTGGTTGTTTGTGGTTGACTTTTAGCTATTGTAGAATATTGTTGTTGCTGGTGGTGGTGTCTTTCGTAATGCCAGGGAGTTGCCTGTATGCCGCTCCGTCAGAATCGGGAAGGACCTCCCTGAGCTTTGAAACCAAACGAGGCTTCAGACAGAGCGAATAACTTTCGTGCGATTTCTTCAACCCGATGCTGGAGAAGAGAAGAGCGTGCAATTGCTGGCGTATGCCGATGATATTGATATCATTGGCCTTAACAAGCGCGCCGTAAGCGCTGCCTTCTCTGGACTGGATAAGGAAGCGAAAAAGTGGGTCTTGTGGGTCAACGAGGACAAGACGAAGTATCTGCTGTCATCAAAGAAAGAATCGGTACATCTGCGCCTTGGCAGCCAAGTCACCGTTGATAGCTACAGATTTGAAACGGTGAGGGACTTCGTCTTTTTGGGAACCAGCATTAACACCGAAAATAATATCAGGAGAATCACTCTCGCCAACAAGTGTTGCTTTGGACTAAATAGGCAATTGAGAAGTAAAGTCCTCTCTCGATAAACAAAGATCACGCACTATAAGTCTCTCATCATACCAGTCCTGATGTACGGCTCGGAATCATAAACAGTGTCAAGAGAAGATGAGATGGCCCTTGGAGTATTTGAGAGAAACGTTCTCCGGAAGATTTATGGTGCTTCCCTTGATGCCAACGGCGAGTATCGAAGGAAAGTTAACGATCAGCTGTACGAGCTTTACGCAGACCTGACCATAGTTCAGTGAATTAAAGCCCAAAGGCTCCGCTGGCTGGGGCATGTTATGCGAATGAACAAAGAAGCTCCAGCACAGCAGGTTTTTCTATCGACGCCCGAATTCGGCAGCAGAGGAAGGGAGGAGGCCTCGACTGAGCTGGAAACAACAAGTGGAGGACGACCCGAACTCCCTTGGGGCTTCCAATTGGCGTGAGTTATCGCTAAAAAGGAATGACTGGCGTGCTTTGATACGAAACGGCCAAAATCGCCTAGGTGGTTAAGCGTCAATAAATGACGCAAGCCAAGATTAGATTAGTTTTATTAGCAAATCCACATCCTTGACCTTATTATTGGAACTCAAATAAAATTTGTAAATTAACGCCTTGTTTGTGGTTTATCTATCGTGTATTGGACGTAATTATCCGCTCATACGCGGCATCAGTGAGAGGCATGACCAAGCACTTAACTTAATTGAAAACAAAACATTGCGTTTGAGGCGCCCGCCTCCAAATTTCGCACCCTTAAATAATAATTTTATTTACAGTAAACATTTTCTAAACGCCGAAGATAAGTTCATCTGTAATTCTCCCCTATTTAATTGGCTGTGACTTCTTTTCAGATGACGGCACGTGACTTTCATCCAACATACAAATAGACACATGTAGTAAGTATAACTAAACATGTACATACCTACAACAACGGACAGACAACTCGAAAACGCGAGATGATTTGTGAGCTTGGAAAAGTGAAAAATGATTCCATCTCATAATTAAAAAAAAGAACTAAATTCCTTAGGGATCTCTAGTCAGAAGCTTCAAATATGCATTACAAAATAATTTTGCATGAAATGCTGTCGACTATTTTCGCTTTGAAGTGAAATTAAAAGATTTAGTGAAATAACAACTAAATTGATTATACAACCATAAAAAAACATTCTTTGACACAGTGGTGCCAGATCGTGTGAAATTAACTTTTTTAAGGAAAATTTCACTACAAAATTTGGTAAAAGGGAAAAAACGGACATTTTTAAGTCGCTCATATAAAAAAAGGAATATTTTGGTTGCAGAACTGCCACAAAATCTCCTATTCGGCGTATCTGCTATTATTTTAAGACTCATAATTTAAATGCTGTCATTTCTCATATCGTCGATGCTTATGCGAAACTACCTAAATATGTACATATCTACCAGATGCTAAATAGCTACTTAACTACTCGTAAAATGCTAACTTACCTGTACACGTGCCTCAGTAAGCTCTATTTTCATCGCGATCTCCTCGCGTGTATAAATATCAGGATAGTGTGTCTCTTGAAAAATCTTTTCCAGCTCCTTGAGTTGCTTGGACGTAAATGTCGTACGAACGCGTCGTTGTTTTTGTTTATCTTTGTAAAATGGTATGGGATTATAACTATTCGCAGGCCATTCTGCAAATATATCAAGATATTAAAATAATTGGATGAAATTATGAGTAGACCGTAGGTCAGTCTTCTGGAATGGTTGCGATTTTTAATCCTTTAGAAGGTTGATAAAACCTTTTTCCAAGTCTGCCCAAAGGCATCCAAAAACATCGAGACTATTCTGATAGAACAATCAAATGCGGATGATAGGTACGGTGACCATCCGTTCTGTTTTTGGCAGAACAGTTATGTTTTTAAGGAGCTTGTTCTGCGTATTTTTTTTTTTTCTCAGGAAAATAACAGAAATGTTCTGTTTTTGTTCTGCTTTTTTGTGCCGGCAACCTTTTTAACAAATGTAATGAGCAGCTCTGTGAAGTTAGTTTGCTCAATAATTTCAAAACATTATGAAAAATTTAAAATCTTTCAAAATATTTTAAAAATAATTTAGTTTATGTTTAACGCGGTCAAGTGCTTCCGCGAAATCAAAAACTGAGTACGTTAAAATGGCAAAAACGTACCAAATTTGGAAGTTAAGTACCCGGAAAAAAGTTCGTACCAAAAATGGTACATTTCGGCCAAAACGGCAACCGTGGTTATGGTAGGTTTTAAATTAACAAGGAAATGTCTCTCACCAGAAATACTATTCACAAAACGGAAAAATATACTTAAAAGACTTTCAATTGATGCACTTTGGTTGAAATTATTTGAGATTGCAATTTCAATGTTTCACAGACGTTGGCAACATTTTTTACTGCAAAGAGATGATTACGCCATTAAAACACTTTTTTATTCCAAATATTGAGAGTGTAATCCCAAATAGTTTATAGCCGGGTAGCGAAATTTTCACGTGAAGGCAATACCAAGCCTTAAGTAAAAATATTAGTTTTTTCAAAAAAAAAATGTATGGTCACCTTCATAGCCAGAACGGTGAAATGCGGCAAATACGTTTGTTCTGACCATACAACAATTTTCTAGCGGATAAGGGGATTCGAATATGACCGAATCCTTGCCTTTCGTAGAAGGCGAAAAAGCCACGACGAGAGTGGTTCGCAGTAACACAAACAAACAAACGATATACTGAGGGCCGTCAAAAATGCAGATCGGATTTAATTTGTCAACTGCCATCCGATGAAAGTAACAGTTGGAGTTCAATCACAGAATAAAAGCACAATCTAACCAGAGATATACGTTCCTATCGCACAATTTCGATCTATATACTGAAATAGGCTAAAATCTTAGCTATATCTATAACATCGACTCATCTAATTAAAGTCTCACTGTGGTGCAACCATATTGAAACATCCTGTGGCGTTGGACTACCAAAAAAAAGGCCTATGTAGTGGATCACTGCCAGTGGTGCTACATGTGTTGCTTCTATAAAAATTTTAACAACCTTGATTAACACCAACATCTTTGTAAGGCGTTGGAAGATCCCTTAAAGAAAACTTTCGATGGCTAGGCGAAGAGCTTCTGTCCCTGAAGCAGAAAAAAGATGCTGCACTCATAGAGTTGAAAGACTCAAGCGGAGACGATCTTGACTTTTACACCCCAATTACAGTGTTAAGAAAATCATTCCCTCAGCAGTCGGGCTAATGCCAATAGGTGCTATTTACCGCAGTGTACTGGATTCATATCTTACAAAGGACTGTCATCGTCACGTCCTGTTCCATGAATGGGTGCGTCGACCTGGCAAGGCGAAGTACTGTTAAAACAACAACCTACCAAGCCTTTGTAAGCCGACCTTAGGATCCTGTCAAAAGTAGATGAGATAACACTTTAAGTAATCGAAAAAAATTCTCTGGAAGAATTATGGTCCTTCACATGCACAATGGCTTGAGTTGAGTTTTTCTTTTGGCATAAATTCTAAATCTACAAAGTATGAATATATATTCCCCATTAAGAATGTGAAGTGTATCTCAAAAAATATCCGCTAGGTGGCGTTGTTTTCGATATAATTACAAGATCCACATTTAAGGACCGATTTGGCTGAAATTCAAAACATATGTCTCCTACAAGAATCTGGCCAAGGTAGGTTGCTATTGAAAATGAGCGAAATCGGATGATAACCACGCCCCCTTTTCCGATATCGAAAATTTTGAAAATCACGTATTGACATATCTCGGTAGCTGAAATTGCTAAAATGATATAATTTTATAGGTGAATCCCCCTGGTAATTCTCGTATGATTTATCCATAAATTCTTGAGGCATTTTTGAAAATTCGACTGATTAAGGTAACTGATTACGGTAACGGAATGAGTTTTTTTTTTGGCATAAATTCTAAATCTACAAAGTATGAATATATATTCCCCATTAAGAATGTGAAGTGTATCTCAAAAAATATCCGCTAGGTGGCGTTGTTGTCGACATAATTACAAGATCCACACTTAAGGACCGATTTGGCTTAAATTCAAAACATATTTCTCCTACAGGAAAACAAATTATTCCACAAAAAATCCTCCCAAAAAATCTGGCCAAGGTAGGTTGCTATTGAAAATGGGCGAAATCGGATGATAACCACGCCCCCTTTTCCGATATCGAAAATTTTGAAAATCACGTATTGACATATCTCGGTAGCTGAAATTGCTAAAATGATATAATTTTATCCCCCTGGTAATTCTCGTATGATTTATCCATAAATTCTTGAGGCATTTTTGAAAATTCGACTGATTAAGGTAACTGATTACGGTAACGGAACGATGAAATTTGGCACCAGGAATACTAATATCGTTGGGAGTATACCTGATGAAATTGGCTAAAATCGCCTGCAACCACGCCCACTTTCGATATTGAAATTTCGAAAATCACCTAATTGGCATAATTCAGTAACGGAAATGGCTAATATCATATAGTTTGGTCGGATGAACCCCCTAGTCATTTTATTATGATTTTTTGATCAATTTTTAAAAGTATGCGTAGCACCGCCCACTTTTCAGGGAGGCATATTTGAAAATTTCACGGATCATAACTTTTAAACTGATTACGGTAGAACGATGAAATTGGTAAAAATCTCGTTATAGGTTACGATAAGCTGTTGGTATATCGCCGCCAATAGTTTTACTAGTATAACAGGGAGAATACCTGATGTAATTGGACAAAATCGATTCCCAACCACGCTCACTTCCGAAATGGTATATTTCGAAAATCATATGAAAACTACCGCTGGGTATTTAATGTTCGGTTTACCCGAACTTAGACTTCCTTACTTGTTTAAGATGCCGACGGCACACCAATACCTATCGTAAAGCAAGATTGCGTGATTTTGTTTTGGTTAAATCACGAATCCAAAAATAAAATTTATTTACGAAATCAAAGATACTTTTTATTTGGGATTTGATGATTGACGGATCGAATCACAAAGAAAAAGTGTCTTTGATTTGGTTGAAGATTCAAATCACAAGCAGATGTATCCTTGATTTGGAAGCCGAATCGCAAACCATGCAAATTTCTTATTTGAAATTGGACTTGAAATCAAAAAGGATTCGAAATCAAGCAAGCCGATCTACCTACAACTCACTCACCTAAACCACGCTCATAATCATCCGAATTATATCCGAAATATAAAAGCGAACCACTTATTTCCGACTTCGAACTCGCGCCCGTCGTATCATGCTTAATCGTTTCATTGCGATATTTTTCACTACTTTTTGAATGACACAACCCCGTCGGACTGTTTGCAATTTTATTATTTTCTAAAGAAATTCTATCAAAAGTTCGCAAATAATTTTCTGTATTTATAAAGAAATTCGTCTGATGGTTCATTTTATTCTCCAAATCACTGTTATATTTCACAAACATTTGAATTGAATTTTTTGCACGATATATTTTTAAAAATTTTCGAATGCAAATCATTTATTATTTAATTTCACATTTATTGTGTATAAATACTGGGGTTTTTGATAATTTAATTTTATTATTATCACCATCACTTCTTAATCAAAATCTGTTTTGTTAAGATTGTTTTAAAAAATATTTATGATTAAGTGCTTTTGCCTAGGCTCATACAAAATATTTATTAGCCCAAGCTTGTATACGTGAAAGTAGTAAAACAATTACTGTGATGTATAATAAGAGAGTTTTTGGTGATAATGTCTCACGCACACTCATACCAACAAATCGAAACATATTTGTGGGTGTTAACCAATTTAGCAAAGAAAATAGGGGTGAAAATTGTAAGTTTTTCTTGCACTCTACAGCAAGTCAACTGGATTAATTAAAAATACTACATAAAGTTTAAGAAAAGCTCATCCGAAATTTATTAAAATATTGTGAAACTAGGAACGGGAAATACAATTCTTTTTTTTCGCTGTTTTTCGATGTTTCGATGGTTAGATAGTGTCCCTGAAGAAAGTCGTTTATTTCTCTGCTCCCCCAGTCCCATAAGAACTTAAAAATCCGACTTTTTTCACCATCAACAAACCCTATTTTTGACCGTTCATTATATATTGAAAAGGACTTTTATTATGTCCTTAAAAAATATCTCGACAAATATATCAATTATTGTTGGCGAGAAACAATAAAGACCCCGAGATGACCGATTCATTTTTTTTTTTTTTTTCGAAGTAGAATAAATTTCCAGAAAAACTTTTCTTTGGCCTTTAATTTTGCCGTGTCCCTGGTTTAAACAAAAAAATTCTGACACTAACCACATTACACCTTTCAAGCCTATTGAAAATAAGTTTTAAAATCTAAAATTATGGGTGTCCCTTAATTGAAACCCGATTCAAAGTATATTAATCAAAGTAATAGTGAACTTGTTGGAAGTTTTCCCGTCCAATGGAAAAAAATATTAACTCGTTCGATATAAGATTTTTTAAATTTTTTCAATAATGTGAAGAAATAGCAAATCGCTTCATATAAAAAGTATATGCTTGCGTCCGTTCCTCGTTCGTTTAAATAGAGTTAGATACGATTAGCTAGACCCTAGCTTCTGTAAATTGGGGGCTTAGACCAAAAACGAAGCTGTAGTCGTTTAAAATCTATTGATTAATTTCTTGAAAGCGAAAGCAAAAGCGTTTCAAAATCCAGAACCGGTTTCAAACGAGTTGGTATTTTTTTTTTAAATATGTACATTTTTAACTTCATTTTGCTGGCACATATTTTCCTTTATAAGACGGTAAGTATGGTTACTAGTTTTGACTTCCGTCTACAAAAGCTCTAATGGAAACCAATCCACCAGTTTATTCGACACTGTGGCGACCGCGACAACCTTCCTGTGGTGCCATCGGCGGAAATATTTTATACCTTTTTTTTAATTTTTGATTGCGGCAGTAAATATATCGTCCTGTTCCTCGCCTCGCTCAACTAGAGGTTTTCGCCCCTGGTCTATCAGCTATTACGGCGTAACTTCCGATGGAGGAAAATTTAATCGATAATGAGAGAATTTAAACGGTTTCATCAGAATTTGGTGAAATTTCTTATAAAGTCGATGCAATTATTATTAATCCCGGCGGGAGCTCCGCCGGAATCGCTGCAAGACCCTAATATTCATTGTCGAAATAAAGTAAGTACAAAAGTTAGATCAGCTTGAAATGGTGTCTAAGGCTGATGGTAACTTAAGTACAACCTACTTTAATTTTATTTAGCCCAACCTAATTCACACGCTGAAGCACTCGAATCTTCCGAATTTGCAATATAAGAAGAGTGTAGCGTGCAAAACGTTTAGTTCATGCCTAGCTTTTCATAATTTTATCTATATTTTATGGGAGGCGCTACTGTTTTAGTATTTGTTCATGCAACTGAAATATGAATGAGCTGCATAGACACAGCCATATAGAAAAAAATATCCTTGAATATCAAGTCCCAACTAGTCAGAAAACTACCTTTTAAATAGTCTCAGAAATATACAAGTCCTATACTAGTTCAAAATTTTAGAATGGCGAAAAAATACTGTGCAAGCTTCAGACCCTGAAATTATTTTTTAGAGGTCTAGGTATCATTGCCAGTTTCACACAATAGATCGTACTAATGGTCGCGGTGTAATAAGGCCTTATAATAATAATCATTGCCAGTTTCCATTTTTAATGCCCTTACGTTTTTTCTCTATATGTATATACAAAAATTTAAATTACAAAAACAATTTACAAAAAATACAAAGAAAAAAAACAAGAAAAGTACGTGGTTTCATACGGGCATAAGGTATGTTTTTTTGAAATTTGTTTTGGGTTGGCACAAAGGTCAAAAATGCAAAAATTTTAACACCTGATAGAGATAAAATAAGTACCATAGGTATATAGAACTCACATAAAAATACCGTTTGCGATTTGTAACCGAAAGTTCTAGTTTTGAACTAGTATTTTATCTGTCTAGTTTGGTATCTCCGTTCAGGGTATGCACTAACATACACAAACATACATACTATACATATATATTTACTTTTATTGCCATCACAAATTAAATCTCACCTTTTTTTCTCGCTTCCACAAAAAGTCGGAACAACACACACACACTCACAGACACAATTAAACACAGCTCAACCAACAAGCCAATGTTAAATATGCTTCATTAAACTTTGTTTACATACAAGTGTTTGTGTATATATTATCGGGGGAAGTCTGTGTTTGCCATTAATTAACGAAAAAAGGATAATCACGAAGTTGTTATGCAATTTGTTAACAAAAAAAAAAAAAACAACACACAAATTGGGGAAAGTTTTTCACTTGACAGTATAAACTGAAAATGTGTGTATATGTGGTTATGCACCCTATAAATATGAACAGGATGTTTGTGTGGGTATATTCCACAATATTTTAGGCGAAGAGCACGAATGAAAACAGTAGGTATCTAGTTTTTTGGTACACGCTAATGATCGTATAGGAGTCCCTTATGACTCCGATGTTATGCAAATTATAAGTCGTATCATATTTTCTGTTTCTAACTATTTCAAGCTCTTAAATGAATTTGAAAGCTTCATGACACCTTATGTTTGCTGGGTTGGTGCAGCATTCTGGCAATAGACTACTGATCACTTTTTCGAACATACGAAAGTTCAAGCTCGGATGATTCCATTCCTCGGATGATTCCAACACTCGGAAAACTTTCCAAACCTTTATCATTCTACGATAGTCAGTTTTAAAGTTATGACCAGTTGAAATTTCAAAAATGCACCCCCCCCCCCCCCACCCCTTAAAACGCGCCGTGCCACGCCCACTTTACAGTTTAACGGAAAATCACAATAGAAAAACCAGGAGGATTTACCTACCAAATTGTACTTTTTTAGCTATTTACCTAACCGAATTATGCCAATTTATGTGATTTTGGAAATTTTCCATATCGAAAATGGGCGTGGTTGGGGGTGATTTTATCCAATTAATTCAGATATATACTAGGAATCCCGGGATCCCGACACTTTTTAAGCGCTTGTTGGAAAACAATCCCGGGGTTTTCGGGATGTGAGAAAAACATCCAATAACAGGCGTGGAATGTCTCAATTTTTTTTTTTTTTTAATTAATATGTACCATTATTAAACTTTTTAATACATTTATATTAATAAATTAACAATATACTATGTAGATAATACACTCTCCGAAGTAGCTGTAAGGGCATCCAGTTTATGCAATTTCGACAAATTTACGTTTCTATGTAGTTTTGTTGCCCATTTGATTTTACATAGCATAATGGGATGTTAGTCTTAACATTGTAAAAAGTTTCCGTGATTTTTGGTAATTTTTTTTTCTGACGATCTGAAGTAATTTTTCCAAAAAATTAAAACAAATTAAACGTTAAGAAATAAATTTCAAAAAATAAGAGACATTTTTTAACAGCTTAAGATTAGCCGCATTCTTCTGGTAGTTATCGCTCCGGCTCACGCTCGATTCTCACGGGAACAGTCCGGTTCATGGTAATGTGAGTTGGCAGCACTGACAGAAAACGTCACTTTTCACAGCAAGAAGAAGAGAAACAAATAAACAGAGCGTGAAAATAACTGAAAATAATTAAAGTTAAATAAAACCATGGAAGAACAATTATTTATTATTGCTTAATTGAGAAAATCACTTTGAAATATGGCTGCCAAATTTTGTATGTATACTGTGAACTGTCAATTCTGACACTTCATGTGCAAGTGCTGCCAAGTTGACACCAAAAAACCAATTAAACACAGCGTGAACAGAGTTCTATGTGGATTTATCTGGCTTTCGTCGTTGTTGTTGCATTTACATGTAAAATTTCTTATCTATCTCTGGTTCATTACCAGAAGAATGCGCCTATTAACACCTTATACGGCCAACAAAATCGCATACTTCAAAATATTCTAAAAACTCTGATAAGAAACCTAAGAATTTTGATAAAAACTTACCGAATTTTCTCGAATTTCGCATAGATTTTTGAAACCTAATTTTGAATTTATGTATTAGATTCTGGTACATTTTTTTATAAGAAATTAGCTACAAATATTTTTCTGAACTGCAAGATTTCTAAGTCTTGGTTGCTTTTATAGCTGCGTTGAGGTACATAAAATTAAAAAAAGTACAATGAATTTTTAAGCATGTAGGAATTCAACTACCAAAAAAAGAATACTTAATAAGTTATTTATAATTTATAACTTTCTATTAAGGTGTATTATTTTTTTT
>CAXKVI010000004.1:23151473-23385442 GCA_964058755.1 Campiglossa producta | reverse complement strand
TTTTCGCCCTTTCCCATAATTTTTTACGGGAAAAAATGGAATTCTTTTCAAAGTGACAGTTTTTAACTTTAAAAAACTTTTTAAATTATGCGAGTATCATTACTATTAAACTAACTACAACCATTTAAAAATGTTTAAATTTTGTATGTGTTGCGGATTTTCTCACTCTCATATAATTTGTGAGCAAAAATGTATGAAGAGGTGATACGGTTTGCACCGGTTCACTAGTGAAAAATTGTTTAGAATTGGCATGCCTATTTCTTATGTATTTATGTTCACACGCGTTATTAAACACTAAAATATAATCATGCCAATTCTAAATAATTTTTCAGTGTGAACCGGTACGAACCGTCACACTTTTTCTATCAGCTATTTCGTCGGAACGTCAAATTCGTAGAAATCGCGAAATTTATCGAAATTGTTTAACTAATTCTGATATATCTCGTGATTTCTATCGAGTTTTCCGTTCCGACGAAATAGCTGATAGAAAAAGTGTAACGGTTCGTACCGGTTCACAGTGAAAAATTATTTAGAACTGGCATGATTATATTTCAGTGTTTAATAACGCGTGTGAACATAAATTCATAAGAAATAGTATGATACAAAAAATTTACAATCAGGCCGATTCTAAACAATTTCTCACTTTGCGGATTTTCTCACTCTCATATAATTTGTGAGCAAAAATTTGTGAAGTAGTGAAACGGTTTGCACCGATTCACTAGTGAAAATTGTTTAGAATTGGTCTGAATATAAACTCATAAAAAACACGTAAAATAAATATTTATTCAGAAAACATCTGCTTTTGAACATTCTTTTTGGTATTAGTTTCCTTTAGGGGACAACTAATAAATTAGCTAAAAATATGGGAGATACCTCAAAAGACGCGTTTTGGCCTCAGGATCACGAATCCGGAAGCGCTTTTTTAATTTTTTGTTTTAGTGAAAAGTTATGGTCAAAAAACCGAAAAATGAACCGGGTCCGATACCAAAATTCGGGCGGAATCCATGGTATTTATGTGCGAAACACCTTTCTGAGTTGGCGGCCTTTGGCCGCGCTTATAAAAAATAACCCTGAGCTACGCCATCTAAAGTCCGGAAGTGTGACATAACCGTGGCTACCGCCACGGGGCGACTTTTTTTTTGCTCGTTTTTAGGGACAGCCTAATAAAATTACAACAACCACATGAAAACTTGAAACTTTGATTGCAAATATCTCTTCAGAGAAGCAAAATATTAAAAAATCGCTTCCGGATTCGTGATCCTGAGGGCGAATCCCGTCTTTTGAGCTATATCATATAATTTTAGCTAATTTATTAGCAGTTGACCCCTAAAGGAAACAAATACCAAAGGATTACTATAGGAGTACTACAATATCAAAAAATTGGAACACATAATCCAACGATTTTTGCAGGGTATGTCAAAATTTATCTCCGTCAAAATTTACCTTTTCGTTTGGCACCGCAAAATGGAAAATATTTGTACACTATGACAAAAATCGTTTCAATTGACATAGCCCTAGTGTACTTTTTTTTGTTTAAACCAAATCCGTGTCGCATCGCGTAGTGTGGCCTTATCCTTAGCACCAACCGACTAATTTCAATCGATTATTTTGCAGCTCTAGTGAGAAATGTGTGTTGTGTAGTAGAAAAAAAAAGATTTTTATTAAAAAAATTGTAGTCTCCAATTTAATTTGTTTTAAATTTTTGTTATTGTGAAGCAAAGTGACTGCGTGATTTTCGAAAATGGCGCAACAATGTCCGGCGTCCGTAGATGTGACCGTAAGCCATTCCAAAGACCTTTGCCGTCAAATTAGGCACACCACTATACATACTCGCCAAGTGCATAATTTGATTTCTTTTCTTTCTACCCTTACGATTAGGATATTCAATTTAAGTTGCAAAGCAAGCATAAAGTTTTTGCGGAGAATGGCAAGTTGCGTGACCATGTCAACTTATTGGCATGCGCCAGCAATCATGGACTGCTCTTTGTGGGAAATCCGAATGCACCAGAACTGCAGGGTAATTGCGCTGTTGTAATACAAGTGTTAAACATACTTAAATATTCCTTATATTTTTTTATTTGTTTTATGCAAAGCTTTTATACTACCGGATGTTATATATGCCAAGTCTAAGAGCCAACCTATACATCTGCGTACCACCAAATTAGCCAACATATCAAATACAATTGCATGCAATGCAGATGGTTCAATGTTGGCTGTTAATTATACTGTACAAGGATATGGAGTTTTAGAAATTTATCATGTTCCATCATTTGCTACTGCTGTAAGTTGAAAATTCCCACAGTACAAGTTGTATGATATTAATTGTATGAATTGCAGGATCCTAAAATTTTGTATAGCATACGTTTACCTGATCAGAACGTTTACGCTTTACAACTCTTATGGAATCCAGTACTACCAGCTGTAATTGGAGTAGTACAAAGCAATGGCAGTTTTGTTTTGTATACGCTTAAAGATGGTGGCGCAATGGAAATGCGTTCTATAAAACAACAACAAATACAATGCGGTTGTTGGTCACCAAAAGGCAAGCAAATAGTTCTCGGCACTCCAAATGGAAAGTTACAACAATTTAAACCCGATCTTACACCTGCAAAAACTATTATTTGTCCACCGGATATACATCCTGGCCCATTTGATACCATAGCATTACACTGGTTATCCACATTCCAGTTTGTCGTCAGCTTTTTGCAACAGGGGCAGGGTACAATGCCGAATATATATATAGTAAATGCACCCAAAGGTGGTGCACCTGTCTTTATAAATTACAATGATGTTTGCTATAGCGGCGCGGAACCAAGGAAGCAACAAGTTACTTTTTTGCATATAGCACAATGGAATTTACTTTTAGTGACATCTGCAAATGGCGTTGAAATTGGACTTTTGGGCACTAAAGACAGCAATGATCAGCCGCAATGGGTACATTATATGCTGCTAGATGAAGCACGCATAGAAATGCCACTCACTGAAGCTAGTGATGAAACTTATCCTATTGGCTTAGCTTTAGACATCTCACCGACGCATGAGCTAACAGTGGGCGAGAAAAAATTGCAGACGATGCCTGCGATTCATGTTCTATCAACAAATGGCGATTTACAGTGTTTTAACTTTTTGAATTTATCACCGAATGCTGTGAATATTTGCTCACCACCAGCTCCAGTAAGCTATGCAATTGAAAAGTTTACTAAATTGGACGAAGGAAGCTTCCTAACAAAGTCTAGCTCTGCTCAAAGTGTGCAGGTAAGTTTTTGTAATAGCGCATATTTCGGTTTTGGTTAATAATCTAATTGAATGTATTATTACAGGAAAGCAACCAAAATTTTACGCTACCAGCAATTGAAACACCACCACCGCCTCCACCATTTCACACGCAACCTCAAACTAATACTCAAAATAATGCAGCCAATCAGAATATACAGGCATTTGTAGCACCAGCAGCAGCAAACAAGCCTTTATTCTCGGCTGGATGGGAACAAAAGCCACAAAATTTGAGTTTTGGAACGACAACTACTGTAAATGATGCACAGCGTAATATAATAAGTAAGTTGTAAATAAAAGCAAACAAAATTTTTTTTATAAACATAAATTTCTGTATAGGTAAACCTATTGCACAAGCTGCCCCCATCAACAGTGCAGCTGTGGCAACTAAACCGACACAGCCAGCTGAGGTTTTTAAACCTTTATATACCGTATCACCCGAATTTGCACCACCTCAAATACAACAACAACAAGTACAGCAAACACAAGATATTGCCGGAAAATCGAAATCCCAGCTACTTAATTTAAACGAAACAAATAGCGTAATACAACAAATGATATTTATGCAAATTACAGCATTTGAAAAGGAAATTAAACAATTAGGTCAAAAGTCAAAACTTGTATTAGTGAGTAAAACTTCATGCGCTTTTGTTTGATCAACGGTTTTATTAATATATTGAAACTTTCTAGAATGACGATGTAAGCACCATGAAAAATTATAGTAAACGATTGATAAATTTACAAGAAATTATTGAACAAGCAAATGAGCGCGACTTTGTTATGGATGTACAAGACTTGAGACATTCGCTTACAGAATCATATGAAATGTTAAATGAGTGTCGCTCAAAACTAAATATGTATAAAAATCCCGAGTAAGTGGTTTTTGAAGCGCAATTTTCTGTAAAAGCTAATAAATATCTTTTTTATGTTGCAGCGATATTGGCATAAAATATTTAACATTATATGATTGCATTAGTCAGCGTCAATTGAAAGGTTTGCAAAATTATCTTGCAATTAATCAAAGTATGATGAAAAATCTTGAACAACAAATGGACGCTCAATGGTCTTTTTATCAAGATATGGTACGACGCAATTCAAAATATCATATGCGTGTACCATGCCTAGATGGCATTTATCAACAAATGACAAAATTAAAAAATCTTATTACACAACAGCAAACAAAATTGCATTACATCAAATCTATTATTAAACAAAAAGAATTGGGCAATGGTCGAATGAGTAATGATTGGCGTAAAGATGTCACTCAAAGTGCAAAATCAGATAGGTAAGTTTGAAGTATACTGAAATTGTGTAGGTACAATAAACTACATATCGCACACAAGGGGTGTAAAAGTAGGTCGCCTCCCAGTTGGTGCACCCTGGGTAACGCTAAATGACCTACATAGCCTACACGGCTAGTTTCTTGTATTGCCGGTTCTACGAGAACGGTACCAGTACTCGTGCTGTACCCATCGTGCCGAAACGACCCGGGCCGTTTTATTATATCGACCCGGCCAAGAGCAATACACTCGGGGTGACCCTGTCTGACATTTAGGCAGGGCTACACCTCGTTACAACAACAACAACAACATATCGCACACCTAGATCTAAAGGGAGCTAATTCAAAAATCTTAAGTTTTGAGCTATCCATACTACCGCGTTCTGCCATTCAATACCCACCGATCTGTATAGAACCCTCACAAAGAGCATCGGCCAGGCTCATTAATCTAAGAAGGGTGGATCTAAGAACCCTCACTGCGGAGTATAAGGGACATTGCGGTCTGAGTTTTCACTTAAATAAGCTAAATCTGTCAGATAGAACATTTTGTCGGGTTTGCGAACAGAACGATGAAACGCCGGTTCATATACTCTTCGAATGCATTGCGTTAGCAAGAAAGAGAGCTTGCTACCTAGGTGGGGTCACTCTCAACCGTTCGTGATATGGAATAAAAAACCTGAGGAGGTGCTCAAATTTATAAAGAGCCTCGGCATACAGTAATAAGCTGAAAGGTCACACAATAGATCTTGTAAATGGTCGAGGTGTAATAAGGCCTTATTAATAATAATAATACATATCATATATGCATTTTTTTATTTTTAGTTAAAATATGGATGAAATACTATTCTAGATGGTTCGTTGTATAAATTGATCCATTTCAGCAGTTAATAACTTTTGAAATAGTGACATAGCAAGCAAAAATTGTATTTTTTTTGGCCATTCCAAAGTTTGGGGTTAGGGCAACGGCCCCCCTGGGAACTAGAGGTATACGCCGTCAAATTTGTCGGCGGCGGCGGCGTAAGGCCCATTTTATAGCGGCGGCGGCGGCTACGCCGGCGCGGCGCGCCGGCGGCGTGCGCCGGCGTGGTGGTATAAAAAAATTGCATGTTGAATTTAAAAACTCCATAATTTCAATTGTTGGGATTTTTATTGAACTGACAAAAAATTTTGGGTACATTTTTTATGTAATGTAACTGAACGTAACTTTAAATGTTTCACATTTTATAATATAATATAGAAGAATACTAAAAACATAACGCATAGCAGTCTTTTAATCAAATTCTTACACGGAAATAACTATGTTACATATTGAGTCTAGGACTAAAATTATGTACATTAACCGAAGGCTTTGTTATGATCACTACAATATGCATGTGTGATTTAAAATATATGTTTATAGTGTAATATTATATCAATTCAGTCTTTGTATACATTGTTAACATAAAAGTAAAGCTATTGTAATGCGTACATTGATAGAAATTTACTTATTTAGTTTAAAAAAAAAAAATTTGTACCATTTCACTTCTTTGTACAGTTGTTGTTGTGTACATCTTATGTTTATAAAGTTGTATGTGTCTCTTTTCATAGCGAAAAATAACACTGGACCACGAATTTCAACTTTTTCGCTTTACCAGAAATGCCGTTATGAAATTCGTATGCAAAATCACCCCCTGATTTCGAAAATTGAGTTCATTTTTGATTCTATGGTACCGTTTTTGAGATATTTGCAATTTACCGTTATTCGAAAAAACCAAAAAGATGGCGCCCTTTAATTGCGTATATCTCACGAACGGGTCAAGCAATTGCAAAAAAGTTTACAGAATCGGAAAAACGATAAAATTTGCTATAAATGCATCATACATTGTTTTTTGCTCAACCAGATAGTTTTCGAGATATTAGCTTGTCATTTCATACTTTTGTTTTTTTTTATGAAAAAATATGAAAAAAATTACTCTTTGCGTGGGCAGCATTCCAAAACCACAACTTTTTTTCTAGATATTTTTTCTTTACGTAGAGCTCTGTTTTATTAGAAAAAAGATAAGCTATCATCGAAGAAAATCGATGCAAAACTACGTAAGTTATAAACGATCAAGTATTATTTATTTATTTATTTATTTAATTAAACTTATAATCAATTATAAAATTTAATTTTGAAGAAAAACAGCACTAGCTTCCAGGGCTATCGGCTGTGTCTGTAAAGTAAAAAATTGTGTTATATTTTCGCTTTGATAGCACGAATGTAGTTGTAGATGGTGTTGATGTTTTCGGTTGTGGTGGATTTTATTAGGATCATTGGATTAAGGTTGTTAAGGCTGGATGCGCGGATATTTTGGGATAGTGGGCATTCGAGGAGTAGGTGAATGACGGTGAGTGGGGTGTTGCAGTGCGGACAGAGACTGCTGCTTTGATCGTTTAGTAGATGTGAATGTGTTATGTTTGTATGGCCAAGGCGAAGGCGCGAAAATGTGATAATTTTCCTCTTTTCAGTGGTTGTGGGATATATTGCTGGTGTGCAGTTGGGATTTACTGATGAGTAATGGTGATGATGGTTGTGTAATCTTTGTTCGTTTAGTAGTGTGCGGTGTTTTTGGAGGCTAGCTCTTTGAAAGTCGATTTTTTCCACTATGGTGCTTGTGATGGTTGGAGATCCGCAGGCGCGACGTGCTGCGGTATCTGCTCGTTCGTTGCCCGTTATGCCTGCATGTCCTGGTACCCAGATTAACCTGGAGTGTGGGGACTGCTGGAGTGTGTCGCGGATAATATTTATGGTATTCCAGTGTGTATTAGTGGTGTTTTTTATAGCTTCTAGGACTGAGAGACTGTCGGTCAGTATTATTGCTTTTTTATCCCTATTAATGGCCGTTTGTAGGGCGTCTAGGATACCGGCGGCTTCCGCTGTGAATATCGATGCGGTGGGATGCATCGAGTAGTAAGATAGGGTTTGGCCCCTAGAATCTACCATCGCGTAGGCGGTGTTGTGTTCTCCTTTCGAGGCGTCTGTGAACAATATTTCATATTCTTCAGAGTGGAATCGGGATAGTAAATGTTGGACTAGTTGTATGTATACTTCATTGGGAGTGTTGTCTTTTTTGTGTTTTGCGAGGTCTGTGTTGCAAATTTTTTCGTCGAAGAGCCATGGTGGGTGCTTCGGAGTGTGTTGTTTGTAAAGTTTACATGGTCCACTGTGGTACTCAAGGCGAATACTATGTATTGCCGACGGAACTTTTGGAGTTTTGTTGCTCATACAAACTTTTTTTGCATGGTTGTCTATTATAGAGTGTTGCTCGAATATGATTTTAGGCAGTAGTCGGAGTCTGCTTTCTGAAATTCTTTCTTCTAGTGCTGGGAGACCAGATTCGGCCAACATGTTGTTTATAGGGGTGGTGACGAAAGCGTATATGCTGCTCCTGATGGCCTGGTGGTAAATGGGTTTGATAATGTTGAGAGTGGTTTTTGGGCTGTTTCCGTATAGAAATAGTCCATAATCTATTTTGCTCAGCACGAGTGTCTTGACCAGGTATGTAAGGGTGTTGATATGTGTAAAGCTTCTGCCTGCTAGGTATCGGATTAAATTGGTCCTGGATGTGAGCGACTTTTTTAAGTTGATAAGGTGATTGTTCCATTTATAATTTTTGCTAAATGTTATCCCGAGAATTTTTTGTTTATCTACGTATGTTATAAGATGAGAGTTTATTGTTAGGTCGGATGGACTGCAATTGTGTTTTCGGCAGATGTGTAAAATTCCAGACTTGGAAAAGTTGATGTTCGCTCCGGAAGTATTTGCCCAGCTGCATATTTCGTTTATGACGTTTTGAAATACTGCGTTATTTTCGTTGTTGTCATTATTTTTGGCTAGTATGTATAGATCGTCTGCATATATGCAGTGATCTAGTGCTTTATATTTGTAGATGATGGTGCTTAAACGGTTGAACGCGAGTATGAAAAGTGTTACTGACAATGGTGAGCCTTGGGGGATCCCGTTGTGCAGCTGTTGTGTATCAGAAAATGTATTGTTGACCTTGACTCTGAAGCGGCGATTGGTTAAGAATGATTTAATAAATGTTATTATTTTTGTCCCTATTCCCCACGATTGAAGAGTTTCGATGATAACGTGTGCACCAATTCGGTCGAAAGCTTTTTCGAAATCGATGGATAATATGGATACGTGGTTCCTTGCTGATAGGGCTTTAGTTGTGTAAAAATCGATGTGCAGTAGAGCGTCCGCGCAACCGCTCTTGCGTTTGTATGCTACTTGATTTGGTGCTATAAGTTTCCTTGATTCCAGAAACCAGGAAAGTCTCTTGCCGATGATTTTTTCTAAAAGTTTAGCTAGGCACGGTAGTAGTGAGATTGGTCGGTAGCTGGAAGCTATCGTTGGGTCTTTATTTTGTTTCAATATGGGTACGACTATTGCGGTTTTCCATGTGAATGGGATTACTCCAGTGTCAAATATGTTATTATATAATTCTAGTATTTTAGATAGTGTCCAGTCCGAGGTGTGCTTGATCATTTTGTAGGCAATACGATCCGCGCCGGGAGTGTTAAAACGCAGATCCAGCAGCGTTGCGCATACTAAAATATCAGTTATTGGAAATCTATAGTCAAGTTTACTCTTCATATTTTTTTTTTATTTGTTGCAATAAATGATCGTGACAAAAACTGAAATTATTCTGATTTAAATCAGTGTCATCGTTTTCAGATAATATTGATAATATCTCAGTTCGAATGATTAACGCAAGAGAAATCGATGGGTATGAGTCCCCAGAAAGAATATTGACAGCATCTTTGAATTTTTGCAAAAAGTCTCTTAATTTATACAATAGTAGTACTTCCGTTTCGAGTAAAATTAAGCCAGTTTTATTACAGTTTAAAAGAAGTTTATTAATGGCAGCCCTTTGAGATCCAAGACTATCAAGTAATGATAAGACACTGTGCCATCTTGTAGATATCGAATTTTTAAGGGTGGTGTTTCTCTTATCCACCAAACTGCCATGCAAGTCATTGGTATTATTTATGTTTCTATATACTTCCAAGGACACATCATCAAGGGGACCGAACCCTTCGTCGTAGTCGACCCATGAAGCGTCTTATGAAGCCAGGAATTCTTCCAAGTTATCAATTTTTGACAAAATCTCTTTTTGTATGGCATCGGCCTGTAACTTCAGAGTATGTGTTTTGAAACGTAGGGCTCGCGCGATTTTTTACACTTTAAAATTAGACGATTTATTTCTGGAACGGAATCATACCCATCTACCGTAAGCAAATTGTGAAGCCCATGCCCAATACAGAAGTGGTTGTTAAGGCCCATATTACTGCCTTGGTCAGTGACATATTACTGCCTTGGTCAGTGACAACGAAATTCGAACCAAGCTTTACGTTAAAGTATTCAGTTACTTCCTCAATCTCCTGCAATATGTTGTTTCCTGTATGGGACTTTGAGACATATTTTGTTTCTAGTGTGAGACTCGACATAGCGAAGTTTGTTGAAAGGTAATGAAAAGTAAAAGTTATATAATTACGCCTACCGTAGTTATCCGTCCATAGATCGAAAGTTAAAGCAAAATGTTCCATCCCAGATATTTTTCCTTTAACGACTTTTAAAACGCTTTCATAAACATCATCTAATGCTGTTGTTGCAATTGTTTTATAATGTGGTATATCATTATCGTTTACTACTACATGGTATTTTTTAAAAAGTCTTTTATTCCATTGTGTGCAATTGTATGGAACGGTAATAAATCACGTGCCATCCATAAGGCTAAGTCCCTTCCCAACATGCATTTAGAATCAGTTGAACTTTTTTTTGGACATTTTTGAAAAAAATTTGTCAGTGTAGATGAAGAAGTATTTTCTGCATCAAAGTGACGTATATTGTGCTCGTTTTTTAAGTGACGTGTTAAATTCCCTGTTGAGACGTTCTTGCTGTGTGAAATACAGCTGCTAGATCCATCATCTTTTGCACTTTGGTATTTGTTTCTTTCAGGGGTCAACTGCTAATAAATTAGCTAAAATTATGGGGGAGGACTCTAAAGACGGGGTTTGGCCTCAGGATCACGAATCCGGAAGCGCTTTTTAGGGACGGCCTAAATAAATTACAATCACATGAAAACTTACAACTTTGATCGCAAATATGTAACTCAAAATAATAAAAAAAGCGCTTCCGGATTCGTGATCCTGAGGCCAAATCCCGTCTTTTAAGCCCTCCCGCACAATTTTAGCTAATTTATTAACAGTTGACCCCTAAAGGAAACAAATACCTGCACTTTTAACACATTTAGGGCACGACCATTAGTGCGTTGTAAATTAAAAAAAAAAATTGTAACTTTAGAAAATTATAACAAAAAAAATGTTAAACGCGCCGGCGCGCGCCGCCGCCGCCGCCGCGCCGCTAAAAAGGCTATTCGGCGGCGGCGCGTCGAAAATGACTTTTGTCGGCGGCGGCGGCGGCGTTTGTCGGCGGCGTATATCTCTACTGGGAACGCCCTGCTTGTTAGAATTCGGTGATGGGCTTGCTGGCACATCATTATAAAGAGGGGAAAACCTGGTGTTGTAGAGTGTCACTAGCGCCAGGTTCTAGACCGAGTCATGAGTCAGATCACAGCACAATCTTTTATTCAATTAAATTAGATACTACACTATTTACCATTTAATAATAATCCTCATATTATTCTAATTTAAATTTAGTGGCATGATGTCATTGGCCGATGCAATCCTTTCGATGAGCATTAACAATATGACGGATGCAAAGAGCAATAAATTACCAGAAAATAAATTAAACGCTTTACGCAATTTTACAAGACAACAAGGAAAGATAACAATTATAAAACCGCAGCGTCCAAATCGCGTTGAGTTAACATCCGAGGTTATTTTAGAAACAAAGCTACTAATCAAACGAAAGGAGACTAAAGATAAAGAGACCATGGCAATTAAAGCAGCTGAGAAAGAAAAATCTATGCCCACTTTAAAACCGCAACAGCCGGAAACTAAGCAAATAACAGAAACAGATTTTCAAAACGAATTTCGTCAGTTGCCTCCGCAACAGCGCCAACCTCAATCAACTTCATCCATTGCACCTTTTGGTGGCCTGCAACAAAACGTTGCGCTGCCAAGAAATGCCAATTATCAGCAAGCACCACAATCAACACTCAATTTATCTGGTGGTAATATGTTTGCGGGAACTAAAAGTGGCGACGCTGCACCAGAGCTCTTGAAATTTGGCATAAATGTAAATACCGTGAAATCTGGCGTGGTAGAGGTTAAACCGAATACTGTTACCGCATCTAATAAACCACAATTCGCGAAAACCAAAGCGGATGACAAAACGTCGACTGCAGCAAATTTCTCGTTCACTGCTAAAAGTGATGCAGCAGAAATCGCCAAACCTGCTCCATCTAATATATTCAATGCTGCTTCAAAGGGCTTCGCTGGTTTCGGACAACCGTCAACAAATGCAAATAATATATTCAATCCTAATCCTAATAATACTGTGGACCAAACTAACCCCATTCAAAAAACATTTAGTTTTGGAAATACTTTTAACGCACTAACGCCTAATGCTGCAAAAGCTGCAAAAGCTGCAAGTGGCGTCCCAGCTACAAATGGTGTACCACAAACATCAACCGTTAGCTCAACAATAATGCAGCCAAACATTTTCCAAAAACAAAATGAGCAGAAAAATGCTGGTCCATTTGCAGTTACAAGGTTTGTATGCAGTAAATATAAGGGTGATTAAAAAATACGAAATAGAAAAACAAATATTTTTAATTTAAATTTTTTTTAAATGGCCTGAAAACTATGTATGTATGTATACACTAATTTCTCCTCTGCCTACATAGGTTCCTCACCACGTAGAGCTTATCCTCAAAAGATGCTAGGCACTAGCGCCACCTAGCGGGTTATTAAATGTCTTAATATATATTTTAAATACCAGCAAATTTTTATTTGGTATACTGTTGCCTTAGAAAACTAATCGATGATGAACGTTTCAAGATCCTAGCCCCACAGGAAGTTAGTTGAAAAACTTTCGACATTCGCATTTCTTATATAAAGCGACTTACGCTCCACCTGTCGTTTACAATTTTTTTTTTTGAAACTTTTGAAAATTAATTATGTATGTATGTAATACACACTCTAAATATCAGACAAATCTGTCCATAAATGCGGGTTTAAGTTTATATTAACGTGCTCTCAGCGCCCTCTAGCGGAGTTTTTTGTTAAGGAAATATTTCTTTTAAAATTAATACCAAAGATAATACATAAATATATATAACAGGCGTCACTCGTTAAAAATTGCTCTCTGCAAGCTGCGAAAAGTTGGCTTTCGTCTTTTAGGGTTTCGATAATTTTGCTTTGCTAGTTTTTGCGAGCTCGACAGCTGCAACCTTTATGTTTCGACTCACGTTTTGAGTTTGGTCTCTTCCATTTTATTTAAACATTTTTTCGACTCAAATTGGTAACATGTTCATTTCGAAATATTCCGAATTTCAGGCAAATCGGGCCATAAATGTGATTTTCGCAAATAGAGCGACCCACGCGCCACCTATCGGATTTCCCCCTTTATGTCATCGCGACCGGGATTATTGTTAAAATTTCAACAACCAAGCTCAACAGGAAACTGGTTTAAAATGAAATGCAAAGATCCGCACCAATGATACTATCAAAGCGATGTAATATAATCATTTTAAAAACAACTAGGTCGCGCTGGAGTCGAGATATACGAAAAACGTTCATATCGCTTCCCTGGTTCTATAATGACGCAATTGTAAAATATTAAATTTTGGTGAAGCACGTGGAAACTATTTGTAATACAATTATAAAATTTATACACAGCAAAAATGATTACTTTCTAAAGCTTTTGTGCACGTTATCTCGAAGCTTGGAAGTTGACAATTGCGTTATTATAGAACCAGGGAAGCGATATGTATTTATTATTCGTTTTGTAAGTTTTGCAGACGAAGTCGTGGGTATCTGCTAGATAATAGATAAGAAAATAATTCTGGGAAAAGATGAGCGCTGTACCTTAACCCGTAGATTTTCCTATTTTCTTTTTTAATTTTCCAAAAAATAGAATGTCTTATCGGCATTTTTCAACAGTAGTTTTTTTTTCCTTTTTTAGTGTCACTGGCCTGGAAAAGGCTTCCTCTGAAAACACACCAGCGACAAAATGTTCCGTTGAAGAAGTTAAGCCCATAACGACCACACCGGCACAGATACCTAGCACCACCGATAGCGACGCAACACAAAGTCAAAAAGACGCAGATGACAAGCTTTTAAAATCGCTAAATATCTGTAAGCCAACAGCAAAAGGTATACAAAATCAATTTTATATTCCCTTTGCGCCCTTTGCTTAACTATAATTTTCCCACTCACTTATAGAAGCAGCAAAACCTAAAGAAGGAAACGTATTTTCTTTCACTTCGAATAATGAAAATAATCCACCAAGCGGTTTACAGCCAATGCAAGATTCAAAAGCTAGCGCAACTGTGACACCAACTACCGAATCATCTCCATCACCTTTTTTTGGCATCGGTACTACATCAACACCATCATTTTTACCATTTAGCTCTTCCAGCACAAATGTGCCTGTTTTTGGCAGTACAAGTGTCAGCGCTTTGACGTCTAGCACAACCATAGCAACGCCTACAATTACATCAACGGCCACCTCTATTGGTGGCAGTGGCGTTGTTTCATCAGCATTTTCATTCACCAACCCAACACTCTTCAAGCAAGTGCCCACATTTCAAAATCCAACAGTATCAAGTGCGGCTGCTACCACAAATAGCTCAAGTGCTGCCGTTAGCTCGTCAACAACCGCAAAGATAGAGGAAGAGCCTGCATCTAAAGCAGATTCAGCTTCCACACCAGTAGATGCGGCTGCAGTACCAACTACAGGCGCAGCAACACCCACAACTGCAGCTGCAACCTCTACGGCTACCACAACAGCCCCTACATCAACAGCTATTTCCACAGCTCCATCGCCTTCGACAGCTACAATCGCTGCAGCCACAGCTGTAACCTCAGCACCCACCAGCAACGTAACAAGCCCATTCTTTTCAACAATTACTAAAGCACCTGCTGATTCATTATTTGGTAATGCCTTACAACAACCAACTCCATCAGCAAGTCCGAATAGCTCAGCACCTAAATCGGATAATGTATCACAACCAACAGCGACTAGTGTAGCGGCATTTGGCAGCATGTCCCTAGGGTCTAGCGCAGCGCCGTCTAGCGGTGGTAATATTTTTGGTAACGCCAGTAGCGGATTTGGTAACCCACCCAGTGGTCTATTTAGTGGTGCTGCTACAGCAGCCATGCCCACTAGCCCCAATTCTTCTGCTGGTTCAATATTCGGTAACACGGGCGTTAAAAGTGGCACATCGATTTTTGGTAATGCAGCCAGCATCAAGCCAGCTGAAAATACTACAGGTTCGATATTTGGAAATGCTGCTGCTAAGAGCGCAGAAAGCAGCGGTGGTTCTATATTTGGTGTCGCTGCTTCTGCTACTAAACCTCCAGATAATGTGAATATTTTTGGTTCACCAACATCAGCGAACGCAGCGACTGCAAGCAGTGGTTCGATATTCGGTCAATCCAGTGGTAGCATTTTTGGAGCTGCCGCCGCTGCCGCCGCTGCTAGCAAACCAGAGGCAACATCACCAACTGCAGCTGGTTTTAGTTTTGTTGGTTCAGCTTTTGGCACGGCCGCAAAACCTACTGTAGCTTCAGGTGGCTCGATATTTGGCGGTACTGGAGCTGATGCACCGCAACCACAGGCAAATGTATTTGGTTCACCTACTAGTGGTTTTGGCGCTGCAGCTACTTCACCATTCAGTTCATTCTCACAGGGAAGCGCATCTGTTGCCAGCACTGGGTTTGGTTCGCCAACTCAGCAGCCTCAGGCAGGTGGAAATTTTTCGCGTCCCGTCTTTGGTGGTGCACCAGCATTCGGTAGTCCACCAGCATTTGGCGCTCAACCCAGCTTTGGAGGTGCACCCACTTTTGGCAGTCCCAAAGGTTTTGGTTCATTTACCACGCCAACTACCACCTCGTTTGGGGCACCAGCCGCTCAGGGTAATAATATTTTTGAAGCTTTGGGCTCGGCAGATACAGGCTTATCGTTTGGCAATTTGGCACAAACAACAAATAATCCAACAAATGCACCAAAACCCATGTTTGGCGGGTAAGTCAGAAATGCTTGTGCTGATTTCAAAAATTAAAATACTTTTTTTTTGTTTTCAGCTCTTCATTCATGAACTATCGAGCATAAAGAAGAAAAAAACTAAGCTAGATGTGTGTTAATAGGCACGCTAATAAAGCCGAAACATCCAACAGATCGGTTTATGATAAAAGCGTCAACGGTTTACTAATATTGGATTATGCTAAGAAAATAAAAACAAATTACGACACTTAAGCAAAGGTTTAATGCAGATATTATGAGAACTGACGACGTGCAAACTACATTTACAATGAATTTCCGATATCATTAAAAGGTAAGGAATTAGAGAAAGGGATTTTTCAGAAGTGGAATATGATGCGCAAATTACGAAGAAGCAGAACGTTCGAGAGGTTGCGATAACAATGCAAAATGAAAAAAAAAAATCCCATAGGTGGCGCATGGGTCGCTCTTCTTGCAAAAATTGCATGGAAACTCGAGTTGGTTGAAATTTGAAACATTTATTACTGTCTTTCAGTCTAGAAATCCAGCGGAGAATCACTCTTGCCAACAAGTGCTACTTTGGACGGAGTAGGCAATTGAGAAGTAATGTCCTCTCTCGAAGAACAAAGATCACGCTCTATAAGTCTCTCATCATACCTGGCCTGATGTATGGCTCAGATTCATGGACAATGTCAATAGAAGATAAGATGGCCCTTGGTCCTCATGGTCCTTCCCGTGAGGCCAACGGCGAGTATCGAAGGAAATTTAACGATGAGCTGTACGAGCTCTACGCAGATCTGATCATAGTCCAGCGAATTAAAGCCCAAAGGCTCCGCTGGCTTGGTCATGTTATGCGTATGGATAAAGAAGCTGCAGCATAGAAGGTTTTCCTATCGTCGCCTGAATTCGGCAGAAGAGGAAGCGGGAGGCCACGACTGAGATGGAAACAACAGGTGGAGGATGACTTGAACTCCTTTGGGGTTTCCAATTGGCGTCAGTTATCACTAAAAAGGAATGACTGGCGTGCTTTGATGGGCACGGCCAAAATCGCTTAGGCGGTTAAGCGCCAATAAATGATGATGATTATTATCTTTAAAAAAATACATATGTCCTTAAAAAATTCCGGCAGGTGGCGCTGAGATTGGTGTGCTTATTTATGAACCGAATTAGCAGATAATTAGCGTGAAAAAGTTTAAAGGTGGCCGTAGTGTCGGGATATTGAGAAAAAAAGTATTTACGGTTGAATACAAATAATAATAATTCAAACAAGCCATGAAGCTAGATTTCGATTGGAGGTTCATTCGAGAAATAGCCCCATTCTCCAATCTCTAACGATAGAGGACGACTCGAGAATCACAGCGTTCTCCAACAAAATGGGACTATAGTTTTCGAGTCGAATTCTAACGTCATTCTCTAATGGGATCCTAATTGGAATTTGCAAATGGTGCAAAATGCTTGCCTTTTGGCTAGTTTTCTAACCTATCTCGAATCGAGTTCTAGTGTAGTTCTCTACTGTTGTCTTCGAATAGAGAATAGTTAGATAATTGCCCTAGTTATCTAACGTAAAGACGAACATTTCTCTAATTCTTGGTATAATTCAAAAGCAAATGGGGTGTTCAATAGCTTATCCTGTAAATTAATGTATATTGTCATTTTATAATTCGCTATTCTACGAAATATCTATTTCTCTAGTTAACATTATTACAGAGTACAGTTTTGCATCATTTTGAACATAACAAATTTAGTGTTCTTTTAAAATGTTTACAAAAACTACATAGCTTAAACTAATTTTAACAATAGACGCGAAATAAATATATTTTCTTTCATACTTATATACATACATGCCATTATTTGTTTGTAACCGTGAAGCTATGTATTATTTTGTTGGAACTTTGCAGTTCTGCAGCCGACTCTGTGCCAAGAATTGCATTCAGCTGTATTATATCATACTTGGTATACAACACAGTTATGCTCATTCCATCATCTAAGCCATCAGCAGAATTCTGATTACTATCATTCATCATATTAACCATTTCTGAATATAATTGCGGCCACATTGGTGGCTGATACATTATTAAATGTCGAATGCCTTTTATGCGTGTACGCTGATAGAAATGATAACGCTCCGAATAAAGTAGAAAATGTACACCACTATGGAAGAACATGTCACGTGCCCTCGCCACCTTATCTCGTTTAGTATATTCACAAATTTGTGCAAAACTTATTGATTCCGTTTTCAAATAGTTGCGCAAGCGCACATAATCAAAATAACTTGGCACATATATCATGCAATGAGCGTAACAGGGCTTGCGATAACGTGGCAATATTTCTCTGATAAAATAACGAAAACGTGCATCAAAAACAGCATCCAAACTGTTAACATCCATTAAATGAAATATTTGTGGTGTTGTAACGAATACATTGTTTATGTCGCCTTGTCGAATTGGATTGGATACAGTTATCTTTCCGCTATAATTAAAACATTTGTTGAAGAAAAGCGAACGTATTTCAGGTAATTCGTGTGATGAGAGTATAATGGTTTGTCTGTAGAACCGGCATAAACCATTCAAACACCAGGGACGCACACGTTGCAGATTGACATTATTCAGCGATTTTGGCTGTAAGTGTAAATGTTCGATAACATGAAGCAAATTTTCCCAATTCTGTGCCAGGAACATTTCTGCTTTATCGAGTATGAGAATTTCTATGGAGTTTAGAAAATCAAAAGCACCCGCCTCATTATTGTTTGAAGCCATACCTAAGCGTAAACCCAAAGGTGATGCAATTATTATATCAGAAGCATTAAAATCGGTGTATAGTTTCAGGCTCTTTTTGGTTACCGAAATACCAATTTTAAAATTATCATCGATATTGCCCTTAAAAGTTTCAACATAATCTTCAGGTTTTGGTTTGTTTTTCGGAAAGCGTAAACTATCGCCAGTGTATTCGTCGGTGAAGCGGGCGTAATTCATAATCTTGCCATCTGGAAAATAAGAGTTTTAGGTATAATTATATATCATTAGTATTCGAAAATCGAAGGATCTTTGCCCCTTCATAATTTGTTTAACATACGTGGGATCGATGAAGACTTTCGCAGTTTTCTTTCTCTCTACAAAAATTTACCTCTGTCGGAATTTTTGTTATGTATATCAAATATCCAAACATACCGGACTTGTAGTTTTTAATATTATGCATGGAAAAAGGTGACTCGAGAACTATAGACTTCAAAAAAAATAAATATTTTCATTATCGATGGGGAATTTCATCACAAATAAATGGTAAAAGAAAAATGTTCTTCGCATACTCAAGTTGTTGACAAAAATCCTCTTACAGAAGAAAAGCTAAGACCATTCTCGCTATTTGTCACCGAAACCTAAACGATGGTGAAACAGTTTTACATCATACACAGACTATTCCTTTGCAGCTATACCCATTCCTACGAGAGTACACCAAGGCGAAAGACATTTCCGCAAAGTAATCGACTCAGCCTCTGGTCGCTTCATTTCTGCGGGTGGAATATCTCAGATAAGACCAAACTTCCCCGCGGAGGCAGCTGGCTAGAGAAAGACACGAAGTGCGAAGTCTCAATCGCGCAGTTCCCCGCATAAGGGATCTTACCGCGGAAATCCGTAGGACGGTCGATCAACACAAACTGGCCAAGTGGAAACAACATCCAGAGTCCTGCAACCCCCCAGACGGCGTTGCCAAACTATGGACCACTGTAGAAGCTATATCAAATCCAACAAAACACAAGGATAAAGTTCACATCATCTTTGGTGACAGGTCAAGAAAGACTCTAGAGGATTCGCGAACTCTCTGTCGGAAATTCACAATGCATCCTTCGTCCAGCGCTGTTTAGTCTCTCGCTAAACACTTTATTATTCCTGCAATATGGAAACAAGCAATAGTGGTTCCTCTCTTAAAATCAAGGAAACCTGGTAATATAGACGGTTCATGTCGACTCTTGTCGCCGGTAGCGAAGACGTTAGAGTCCATCGTGCTCACATAATTTACTGCAAACCTGGACATGGCCAGTCATGAACATGGCTTCCGTAACTACATAGCACTACCACCGCGCTCAATGCCATTACACGGCTGATAAATAACGGTAGAAATCAACCCCAACCAAATTACAGGACTGTGTAAAATCAGGGGTGTAAAAGTAGGTCGCCTCCCAGTTGGTGCACTCTGGGTAACGCTAAATGACCTACATGGCCTACATGGCTAGTTTCTTGTATTGCCGGTTCTACGAGAACGGTACCAGTACTTGTGCTGTACCCATCGTGCCGAAACGACCCAGGCCGTTTTCTTATATCGACCCGGCCAAGAGCAATACACTCGGGGTGACCCTGTCTGACATTTAAGCAGGGCTACACCTCGCTACAACAACAAAAACTGTGTTAGTGGCACTGGACTTATCAAAGGCTTTTTATACAGTCAATCATGCCACACTCATACAAGATCTTTTTGAGACACAGCTCCCTGATGGTCTAAAGAGACGGACGGCTAATTATCTGAATGGACAAGCGTCGGTAAAATTTGCGAACGCAAAATCCAAATCTAGACGTTTTAGACAGGGGTGCCATAGGGTGGTGTCCTATCCCCGACACTGTTTAACTTCCTATTTATCGAAGATACCCCATCCACCGGAGGGTGACTATCGTTTTTGTTTCCGACCGGTGTACGATAATGGCTACGGGGAAGAGCCCCATACTGACGAACTCTGTACGAAAATCAATGGTTTCCTCTGCGACCTTTCCAGGTTTTTCACTGAGCAAAATCTGACAATATCACCGGGTAAATCTGCGAATATTTCTTTGTAAGTTTGGAATATCTCCGTTAAAACTGCTAGTAACTCCTTAAAATTTGTAGTTAGTATTTTACTAAATCATACTTGAATATGTGAAAAAGTCGTTTTCGAAAAATGTGTCAATTTGGGCCTTTGTGAATTGTATCTATCGATATGTATCTTTAACTGTTTAATTGAACCTACTTTTCTAACACCAACTTCGCTCTGATCCCATACGCTCCAACTATAGCATTTTTTTTTAATATGGTGAATATTTCAAGACCCTAGCTAATCAGAAAATTCGTTTAAAATCAAAAGCAAAAAAACCCGCTCAGATACCACCAAGCCCGCCCTGGTAAAACATCTATATATTAATAGGCTAACACTCTCCCCATACAAACAGTCGTAACCCAATTTCGTAGTATTTATGGATAGTTCTCTATAAAATTTATATTGGAAACTTAGAATGGACTAATCTGGTGTCTCACCAAAAAAAAAATTTTGAAAATTATTTTAATAAAATATTTACGTACCCATATTTTTTCCATACAGTAATCTTCCCATATTTGTCACCGTTTGATAGGCACACTTTCGAAATGGTAATATTATAAGTACTTTGGGTCGTGCCAATCCCTGATCTCTAAAGCTGTCCGGTATGTTAACAAGATTTGGTGTTGTTTTCAATTTCTCAGTATGTTTTAAAATTCTATTACGAGTTTTTAACATATGATTTAGTGCATGTGCCGAGTAGCAGTAACGCAAGTCATCCACTTTGTCCTTAGGCAAATTGGGATGGCAGAAATCCTTGTAATGGTTCATAATTTGAAAAGCCTCTAATTGAAATTGTGTTATATCTTTTGACAAATTAGCCACTATTGCCTCTCGAACTCCTGTTGTACGTAAACTATCGGGACTAAGTCGTTTATGAATACTTTTCCAATCAACTGCACTCGAAGGCTGCTCTGTGTTATAGCTCTGTGGAACTTGCATTTTCATTATGCCCAATTGATTCCAATTAAGTATGGTTTTTTCAATATTTTCCTGTGTTGCCCAGAGATTGTCAACACTTTCGAGAGACAATTCAAAGTGGAAATGTTGCGCAAACGTGTCATCCAAATGCTCTGTTTCCACTTCATCGATTTCCACTATTGGGCAGTCGTCGTCACTATTTGCTTCTTCTTTATCGTCGTTGTCTGAGGGCTCTTCATTTGATTCCATATCATCTGATTCCTCTTGCTGCACGTTTTCGGACCCTACAAAGGACATACGTGTCTTATTGAGCTTTTATGAGACGTATATCATGCTTACCTTTTACCAAAAGCGTATCCATAAGTTCATCAAATACATTTTGTTCCTCGTCATCATCATTTTCAACAAAATCCAATATTTTGCCTTCAACATCATCAATCCTAGTTTCTTCCTTTTCCCTGTACACTTTTTCCAAGTCCGCCTGTTTTCGATGTTGCTCCAGCATCTCCTTTGCTTTTCGCTTGAATTTCCGATTCTTACCTGTTTTACTGAGGTTTTTGTTGCGCTCAATAGATTTTGGTTTCTTCTTGTATCCCATTTTGTTGTGTTTTACAATGGCCCAAGGAAATAAACAAAGTAACAAAAACGTGTGCTTATATTAGGAATGTGTACAATGTTAAAATATCGATATATGATTAGTTTTACTTCGATTAAACATAAATGTAGGATGGTAACAGGGTGCTACGTACGCCACCCATGGATCGTGATGCATACTGAGAGTGGTGTCACACGTTACACCCATATTGATAACGATCCATAACGCAAAATATATAGATTTTTTTGTTGTAGTGGAGATTCGCGTCCCCACCGAAATTTTGACTAAAAGGGGAAAGTGGGGCATCAAAATACGCGTATTGACGAGTAGATTTAGAATCCGAAATATTCTAATTTATTTTTTTCAAGGGTGTTGAGTGTTTTCCTCCATACAAAAGTAAATTTAGTTTGTAAGTTGTATGAAAAAAAAAACACTCAACATCCTTGCCAAGCAAATATCTAAGAATTCAAATAAAATTTTTAGCGAGTTCTAACTTGCACATTCTTGGAATAAAATTGAATAGGCTACAAAACTGCATTTTCAAAACTTATCTAAAAATTCTGTCAAAAAAGTTAAACATTTATGTACACGTCAGAGTTTGTGTATGTCGACGATACACGTGTATTTTTATTTTTTGTCCACTTTCCGAAAAAGTCTATTTAGTTCATAGGACAGAAAAAAGTTCGTTCCCCAGTGTTTTGTTTATTCGTTCAAAATTTATTAAAGTCGCGCTTACAGCCGACTTTTGATCAACTCAACATTCAACTTTTCTACGTTTGTTTACGAACTGACATTCGTGAACTTTTGTCAGATTTTGTTGACAAATTTTGTAATAAATTAAATAATTCCCTGCAAACCACTGCTAACCGAATTACAAACACACACAAATTTTTTATTTCATGAATTTCCCCAATTTTGAAGTTGTTTTTTTAACCTTAAGCGACCAAAAAATAATTGTTCTGAAATAAATTAAAACATGCAGGCGAATTCCAGAAATCTCCATCCATCTCCATCTCGTAAATGCTAAAATATACTAAAATGCTTAAGCAAATGAACTCTCAGAATTTTAGGAGAAGACGCTTATTTGCGATTCTGATCCACAAGCCGCCTAGCTATGATAATAGTGCGTTATCTGCACTATAGTTGGCGCGCAGGCATCACTGCAAGATGTCAATTTAGTTGTTATCCTTTACAACTCAGAAAAAGCCAGAAGTCAACCGAAACGCCCGAAGTTACTAGCTACTAATCCCTTACTTTTCAGCGTTACTCTACTTTTTTAATTACAAAATAAATTCCATTTTCGGTAAAAAGATTTGTGTTTGTTTATTAAAGTCGGTTAAGAACAGATTTTAAATTGTTATATACACCTTAATTTAATTATTTATTGAGTTTTTCTCTATAAAATTGTTATACAGAAACAAAAAATGTTTTTTAGTTATAACTTTTAAATGATGAATAATATTTCTTTTGTGACTCCGGATTATGATTTCTGGGACTGAAACTCGACTTTTGATTTCTCTCTCGACTTTTTGCGACGTGTTTTTGTTGTTTTAATAAGATAGAAAAAAATACAAATTCCAAAATTATGGGCAAATACATAATTAAATATCAATTTTTCTTATAAATTACACATATTTATTGTTTTTGAGTAAATTTAGGGCCTAAAACAACATAGTTCTGCCCTTTTTCCTATTTTTTGCGTTTTAGCAACAACTCTTTTTCGTCGCCAAAAATTTGCCAGCTTTTGGAGAAAATTGGAGATTTTACGAGATGGCTAAAATTGGGGAATCGCAAATTTGGCTTAGTAGCTGTCAAAAACAGCTGAGCTACCTTATATGATTCATTTTTCGTTCATCGCTTAAATATGCCAAAAAATGAAGCAAAGATGGAGATTTATAGAGATTTTCTTTCGCTGGAATCGCAAAAGTCGCTAAAATTTGGCAAAATGAATTTAGAGATTTTAGGAGATGGAAATTAAGCATTAGCGAAAACTGGAATTCATGTAATGGGCCCATAAATACCAAATCGTCATTGTAGGGTTAACGTGCATACGATTTGCCAAAAAGAGAAAACTTTGATTATTTTGTGCTGTTCACAAAATTATGAGTGCGAGTAAAACAGCCTGAGCTACTGTAAAAATATCCCAAATGGTGACAATGACAGCTGTCTTCATAAATTAATTTATTTGTCAAATTATTTCAGAAAATAAAATAAGGTAAGAGCTAAATTTTTGATAAAATTAGAATTGTTTTAAGAAAATTTTTATTTTTTTAGCAGGAAGATTCAGACCGCATATATAATAACGTATGGGTATGCCCAACTTCAAAATAAACTGGAAAAGGGTGATCTGCTGCAAGTTTTATACGACAGCAATTGCTTGGAGCTGAGCCGCCCCAAGCGCATAATGTAAAAAGTATCCGCAAGCACGACAACGGGACGCGTCATGTTTCAACTAGCCAGGTCATCCAACATCTAGGATCAACAACATCCTCACAGAGCCGGCAAGCAATTATTATTTTAAATTTTTTCGGAATATACCCTAGACCGACGCAATAAAAAGATAGGTAACAGTCAATTTATTGTGTTATAGCACCCAGATTAAAGTTGTGCTGTTTTTTTTTTTGTTGCAGAACTTCGCTTTGACGAATCATCACATGTGGTGGCGAAATTTTTATGAAAATCTTTGGAAACACATCTTATCCCAACATTTTTTATTATTGAATTTTAAGTACAAACGTGTTATATATTAAATATAATGTAAATATATAATAAAACCAATATCAATCGTGTATTTTTTTTTTGGAAAAATTGCGTATCATTGTCGTTTTAGCGCTAACCGTTTTGGTAACTGGTTTGGTAACCTATGCAATTATAAATGTTAACCATATGCTAGCTGGTTCGGTAACCGATTCAACTACATATGTTTACCATATGCTAGCTTGTTTGTTGACTTATTCAAATAATAATTTTAACAGCATGTTAACCAAAACATTTACTGTTTCATAACATAATGTTAGCCACATGTTAGCAGTTTCCATAACCATGTCAACAAATACTATTAACGACATGTTAGCCAAAACATTGACGACTTCAACAAATGGCTGTTAACTACATTTTAACCAAAACATTAGCCAGAGTTTGAAAGGGAAATTTTTTATTTTGAAAAGTGCAGGTATACTTTATAGCAAATGGAAAATTCAATAAGTGCAAGGGAGAGGCAAAGTATACATATGGTTAAAATTTTCACACGCCCTGAACCATTGTGTATCAATACCAAGTGTGAACTCTTCTTTTGACAACACACATTAAAATGTCGGTTAGTTTACATCCTGCACATATTAAAATGTCGCCAGCACCGAACAACAGAAAAGCAATGGCGTTGTTTAACATCCTGCACACATCAACATGGCGGTCTCCTATCTTTTACCTAGTGGTAGAAAGAGATGGGAAGATGGAAAGAAGTGAGACAAAAAAGGAAATTAAAAACAGGTGACTAAACTCACTTTGAAGTTTTCACGACTATGTCTATGATATCACACTTGTTATTAACCACAATCTCAAACAGGTGTTAAACTCATTTTGGAATTTTGACGTCTATGCAGAAGAGTTTACACTTGGTATTGATACACAATGCCCTGAACAAAATTAGCTACTTCGGTAACCGTACGAAAAATGAATGAAACCAACTATTTAACTTGGTTGCTAGCCGGTATCTGTGCGTTGATACCATCCAACCAGAAAAGTTCGTAAGGTGCTCCGTTAGGACTTCTGAAGCAGTGAACTCACGCACCTAGGGTGTTCCCTTAGTACACATTCCCGTCCCGGAGACTCCGTACTGACTGCTCGATCCCATTAGCACGCCTTCGAAAGAGCTATTCGCTCCTTTGGAAGCATTGCATTGCCTAGAAAAGGTTGCCCGATATATGTTTATGTTGTTGTTGTTGTTGTTGTTGTTGTTGTTGTAACGAGGTGTAGCCCTGCCCCGCGTGTATTGATCTTGGCCGGGTCGATATAAAAAAAAACCGCTTGGGTCGTTTCGGCACGATGGGTACAGCACAAGTACTGGTACCGTTCTCGTAGAACCGGCAATACCAATACGAGAAACAAGCCGTGTAGGCCATGTAGGTCATTTAGCGTTACCCAGGGTGCACCAACGGCGAGGCGACCTACTCTTACACCCCTATATATCTATCTGTTTCCGTTGTTGTTGTTATTGTAGCGATGCCTAGTCCTGCCCAGAAGTAACGCTTTTGTCCTTAATTGTCATACAAGGAAACGAGCAGTTACAATAGGGTTGAACAAAAGTAAAAATAGCTTAAACAGTAAGCTCCAAGGAGCAGTCGAATAAGTGGTTAGTGTCGTGAGGAGAAGCGGCGCATACCGGGGAATCTTTTGGAACCTTTGGAGTCAGTCTGGATAAATAGTTTCATTTTTACTACCAGGGGTAGGTAACATGGCCTAGAAAGTTTCACTGGTGATAAATTGCTGCTACAGTCGGGATGTATCGCAAGGTAGTACCGAAGCCTAGCGGATTGATTTCCGGCCAAGAACTGTTAATTCGACAACACTTGCCAAAACCTTGGGTACAGTTTTTGTCGTTACAATAACAACAACAGGGTTTTTTGCGGCTTTGTATACATGCTGTCGAAAGTTACCCCGAAGAGCGAGGGCCATTCGGGAACAGAGCCCCATCGACGTAGACTTCTAACTCCCTGTTTGCTTGCGGTCGTGAATAGGGTGGGCAGTATTTTGTCGAGGTATTATCAGGCTCCTTGTGGATGAAAAACGGGAAGAAGTCGGGATATAACTATGTATTTATTCTGTTGTTGTGAAAAAATTTTATTTTTCTATTTTAATTTTTTTATTTTTTTAATGACGTAAACAACCGTCAAATAGTTTTCAAAAACATTGATTAATGTAAACGGGTAGTCAGCTCCATTTATTATTTTTAATCGCGGCCTAAGGCCGCGTACGCAAAAAGATTAGGTCGTGGCGGTAGCCACGGGCATACCACACACCCGGACTTGGCATGGCGTAGCCCATGGTCGAAGGATATTATTATCTTTTTTAATAAAAAATAGGTGAGAAGAAGGCAATTGAGTAGCAAATAATATATCCGCTCTGCCGAAAACACAAACCGAACTGATGGATCGCAGATGTATCACAAATTGGTGCTAACGTGCAATACGGATCATAGTGTACCAATACAAGTGTAAACTCTTCTGCATAGACGTCAAAATTCCAAAATGAGTTTAACACCTGTTCATCAGAGTTGTTTTTTTGGAAAAAAAGCATCATTTTGCGCCGAGTTGCATTCGATTTAGTATAAAAAATATGTAGTAGGTTGCATAAAAAAGTAGTTCGCTAAAACTTAGAAATTTGATTTTTTTAACATAAATAACAGCGAATTATATAAAATTATTAGTTAGAATAACTCTTTCGAGTCTGCTCACTATTTTCTATTAAACAAATAACGAACAACTGCTAATAATTAGCTTCAAACCCCAAAATTTGGTATTTGTTTCCTTTAGGGGTCAACTCCTAATAAATTAGCTAGAATTATGGAAGATAGCTCAAAATACGGGTTTTGGCCTGAGGATCACGAATCCGGAAGCGCTTTTTAATTTTTTTTGTGTCTGTGGAAAGTTATGGTCAAAAAACCGAAAATTGACCCGGGTCCGGTACCAAAATTGGGGCGGGTTCTCTTCAGAGAAGCAAAATATTAAAAAAGCGCTTCCGGATTCGTGATCCTGAGGCCAAACCCCGTATTTTGAGGTATCTTCCATAATTCTACCTAATTTATTAGGAGTTGACACCTAAAGGAAACAAATACAAAATTTTTGGGGTTTCAAGCCTTCTTTGTGCTAAGTATTTGATAGTAAATCTATCTAAAAACATCGTATATACCTACATGTTTCCAAAAAAAAAAACGTTTGTTTTCATTTTCTGTCTAATTTCTCATTTCGAAGATTCTGACCTCAAAATTTTTCTGTAAAATAAATAAAATTTACTAGTTTTAAGTATTTTTATTTTGTGTCTTTTTTTTCTTTGATATAAAGTATAAACTGAAAGATTCGCTTAAAAGTTGCCCTAGAAACTGGAGTGAAAAAGTTGTGCAACACAGCAACACTTTTGTGCAAACAAGAACCCTGTTTCATTGATATTCGGTGCTGCACACAACCCGATCGCAACGAAAACAACAATAGCAACCCAGATTTTGACATGGATGTGTGTTTTGACATTTGTGATTTGACGTGGAATTGTGTTTTGACATTTCTGTCAAAGCTACAGTTCACACTTGTATTGATACACTATGATACGGATGTAACATCTGGATTTGAAAATTTCTAAATATTTTGCGATATGGATCGTGATCCATCAATATTTCATGCTACACGTTCAGTATGGAAGTGAAATCCACGGATGGCATCCGTATGGATCGTCTGTGTTACACCACTCATAGGCTGGTTTTCATTATGTCAAATGGTATCATATTTCATCGAGATTTGGTTGCTTATTCCTAGTGAAAACCAGACTTCATGGATGTTCAATATGGATGTAATGTGTGACATCACTTATAGTGTCAAAGTCGCTTTACAAAAAATAAATATTCATGGTCACCCTGTGTAAATTTAGGTTTGCCGGCAACAATTTTGCTGCCAAATTTGCAACTACAATTATAATTTTTGCAAAAAATAAATAAATAACCCGTATAATTATAGGAATGGCGCAACGCTCCATAACGTTAGTTTTAAACAAAATACAAAAGACACTTCTAAACGTTAATCGCCAAAATACATCTGTTTTTAGGTCATTTTTCAAACCGGCAGGTGGTGGAGATACAGAAGATTCAGTGAGCGCGAAACGAAGCAGGTAATTAACATAAAAATAAAGCGTGCTCTATATACTTTACTACTACACGTCAATTTTAGACAGGAAAGTCCGAAATCAAGTGAAAAAAATGGGGAGCCAGTGAAGAAGGTAAAAAGAAAATCTGTGGCGTCGCCAAAAAGTGCAACAAAGAAAAGTCCCAAGGTAAATGGCACGAGTAGTGCTAAGAAGGCGGCAGACGCGCCATTAGTTGCCAAAGAATCGCCCAAAAGTACCCCTAATTCAAGCCCAGTAAAGAACGAAATAACAGAGATACCAATTATATCACCGAAACTTCAAGCGGAAGATATTAAAAAAGAAACAGCTAGCCAAGACAATGAGAAAAAAGAACTTATCGCCAGTAAAGATGCTGCGCCAACTGTCAAAAAACTTTCAGTGGTATCCAACCAGTGCGGTGCAGAGTATAATCCTGCATCAACAAAGTATCATCCAATAAAAGATGCATACTGGAATGGATCACAATAGTAAGCGCAAATAATTCGTACATTTTCGTTGCCCGGATAAATGCTTGTCGTATGTTATATGGGGCGTGCATACGACAATCATTTACCCGGGCGACGTTTTGTTAAAAATTACTATGCATTTAATTATTTTTATTTACTACTCCTACAACAGCACACCCTATTTGGCATTGGCGCGAACTTTTGAACAGATCGAGGATACCAAGGGACGGTATGCGATGGTTGAAATACTTGCGAACTTTTTATCTTCGGTGTTATTATTAAATCCTAATGATTTACTTCACTGCATCTATTTAAGCATAAATCAATTGGCACCCGCATATGAAGGTAAGTTTGCAAACAATTTTCTATTTTATCGCATGCTATGCGGGCAAGACTTAAATCTCCAGGGGGTACAAGTCCTGCAGGCTTTCAACAGTGATCTAGTTTTTGGTTAATATACTCAACTTGTTTTACTTGCAGGCGTTGAACTGGGTGTCGCTGAAACTACACTAATGAAAGTTATAGCTGTTTCCACTGGCCGTGAGTTAAAATTTATAAAAACGCAAACTCAAGAAATTGGCGATTTGGGCATTGTTGCTGAGCGTTCTAGAGTTTCGCAACGTATGATGTTCACACCAAAGCCCCTCACAGTGCAAACCGTATATCAAAAATTGCGTGCAATTGCAAACAGTTCAGGCAAAACTAAGTCACCTATTATACATGATCTCTTTGTTGCTTCAAGATACTCTGAGGCACGTTATATTATACGTTCACTAATTGGAAAAATGAGAATTGGTATTGCCGAGAAGAGTTTATTCCAAGCATTGGCCACAGCTTTAGTGCATAGCAGGAAATATGATGAGAAAACCAAAAAGAAAAAACGATCTGAAGCTGATACAAAGAAAGATATTGAGGATATTACTTTTATCCTTAAAACTGCTTATTGGTAAGAGCTGAGACAATAAGCGAATGTAGAACACAAACATCAATTCTGTGCCGATTTGCAATAATCTCTCAAGTGGACTTAACAATTTAGACCAATGTAAATATTTTCTAGCAATTTCTAATATCAAAATCGTGGAATTTTGCAAGACTTTACAGACAATTTTAATATTTTGTCTATACTTAACATACCGGGGTAAGTTGTGAAGCTGTTTTGATTTTTAAAATGGTCAGAAGAAATTTCGATTGGTCTAAAATGTTAAGTTCAACTACCGCAGTTATACTTCGAAAGATGTTTGAAGCTTACAGTGGCACCCAACTAGGTTGCGCATTTTGTGGTTTGTAACCTCAGAAAAACTTACCCAAAGTTTAGAGAAATATTACGGAGAAATGGGCAGTAATTTGCCTGAATGAATCCGTTTCGGTAGCAGAAAGCATCAATCATATTGACCCCTATTGCGAGTGTCGATTTGCAGTAGAACAATTCTTTTCGATTGAATCGATCGAATTTTACATTGGTATTGTGTAACTTGATCGAACAAAAACTACCAATTTCGAATGCTTTTTTTAATATTTTCTATTTTTATTAAAATAATTTACTATTTATCAATTTTATTTGCACTTTGCAAATCAATCGACACGTCATCGACTGAAAAATAGCTGTAGAAAGACGATCGATTGTCGCTCATTAAGCGATCGGAGCGACACTCGCAATTGCTCGATGATCGCTAATCGCTTAGTAGTCGATTATCTATTGCGGTCGACACTCACAATAGGGGTGATTAACTTACTTTTATTTTAACTACATATACCTCTACTAACTACTTTTGTATTGCAGCCAGTGCCCGAATTTCGATAAAATTGTCAGCACCCTTCTTACTCACGGTATTGATGATATGCTTAAGTATTGTTCAATGGAACCTGGAGTGCCATTGAAACCAATGTTGGCTCATCCTACGCGTGGTGTAGCCGAGGTAATGGATCGTTTGAAAGGCAATATAACATGTGAATGGAAATATGATGGTGAACGTGCCCAAATACATCGCAATAAAGATGGCACCGTTAATATTTATTCACGTAATCAAGAAAATAATACAACAAAATATCCAGATGTAATAAATCGTGTCGAACAATTTAAAAAGGAAAGCGTGCAGTCATATATAGTAGATAGCGAAGTTGTTGCTTGGGATATCGAACAAAAACAAATTCTACCCTTCCAAGTACTCAGCACAAGGAAACGCAAAAATGTTGATGTAGAAGAGATTAAAGTTCAAGTCTGCGTTTATGCTTTTGATTTGTTATATCTTAACGGCGAAGCACTAACATCGAAAGATTTCGTTGAGCGCAGGCAATTGCTGAGAGACAACTTTAACGAATTCGAAGGAGAATTCCAATTTGCCACATCGCGCGACACCAACGATGCAGATGAAATACAAGTCTTTTTGGAGAATTCAATTAAAGGTACTTTACAATATTTCCATTGTTAAAAATCGTACTAAGTACTTACTTACTTAAAATAGCCTTTAACCGCCTAGGCGATTTTGGCCGTCTAAATCGTACTAAGACAAACTTTAATTTTAGGAAACTGTGAGGGTCTGATGATCAAGTCGCTGGATAACGACGCATCTTATGAGATTGCGAAACGTTCACATAAATGGTTAAAACTGAAAAAGGATTATTTGACAGGCGTTGGCGATTCCCTGGATCTTGTAGTTATTGGTGGCTACATCGGTAAAGGCAAGCGCACAGGCGTATATGGTGGCTTCCTACTGGCGTGTTATGACGAGGAAAATGAGGAGTATCAAAGTATATGCAAAATTGGAACAGGTAATGATAGCCTAGTCGTAAACGCTGCACAATAATAAATATGTCTAATTCCTTTAAATTACTTCAAGGTCTTAACGATGACGATTTGAATGCACATGCAAAATTCTTTAAAGAGCACACAATACCAACACCAAAATCCTATTATAGATTTGATAGCACACTCGAGCCAGATATTTGGTTTGAAGCTATGCAAGTGTGGGAAGTAAAATGTGCAGATCTTTCATTGAGTCCTGTTCACAAGGCTGGCATTGGTATTATTGACCCAGAGAAGGGAATTTCGTTGAGATTTCCACGCTTCATTCGCATAAGGGAGGATAAATCGGCGGAGGATGCCACATCTGCACAACAAGTTGCTTACATGTACCGTAATCAGGATCAAGTGAAAAATCAAAAATCAAACGCTGCTGATTATGATGACGATTTCTATTGATTGTGCAAAATTTGCAGTTTAGAGCAGCATACTTACGTACCACACTGTTTTCGAATATTTGGACATCTATAATTTTTATTTTGTTTAAAGAAAAAAATACGTTAAATTATGTGTTTGTGTATGTATTTCGAAATGTTATCCCAATTATACATTACAATTATTTTATCAAAAGACTTAATAATAACAAATTAAAAAGTAAATTGTCGTATTCCTCGGGTGTTTCCAGGTTATTATTCAATGTTCTTTTTGTCTTGTGTAGAATCATGTCTTTAAATCAATAATTCAATAATCTTACCTCAGAATCACCATATCACATGTTCTATTGTCGGTTATTTACAATTGTCATAAAATCCCAAAAAATTTACATTTTTAGAACGTGCGATATGCCGCCGAAAATAATTTTGAGCCACTAGGGCCCCGGTTTTCAGTGCGAGTTTAAACGGTTAATTTATTTATCTCCATTTATTTATCTAATTTAACTCATATAGGCTGTGTTCGTAAATGCAGCATGACGCGCAAACTACGATTGCATCACAAACAGAACGTTCAGAAATGCCAATATCAAGCGTTCAAAAAGACAACCTATTGTGAGTGTCGACCGCAATAGATAATCGACTACTAAGCGATTAGCGATCATCGAGCAATTGCGAGTGTCGCTCCGATCGCTTAATGAGCGACAATCGATCGTCTTTCTACAGCTATTTTTCAGTCGATGACGTGTCGATTGATTTGCAAAGTGCAAATAAAATTGATAAATAGTAAATTATTTTAATAAAAATAGAAAATATTAAAAAAAGCATTCGAAATTGGTAGTTTTTGTTCGATCAAGTTACACAATACCAATGTAAAATTCGATCGATTCAATCGAAAAGAATTGTTCTACTGCAAATCGACACTCGCAATAGGGGTCAACATTTCTATCAGCTGTCACTCATAATTTCTATCAAACATTTTTTTACTGCATTTAACTACGATGTCTGACGAAAAGTAAGTGCGAAACTGTTTTCTTTTAATTTTTGTATTGAAATTTAGTTAAATTATGTTAATAATAATTGTATAAATTATTAGGCCTGTTTACTGACCAAAAAAAAGTTCAGAGCAGGTTAGAGCAGAGCAGAGAAGGGCAGCTGTCAAAATAGAAATAGAGCAACTCAGAGCAGAAATGCCATGAAACACTTGAATCTCGATAGTTTCTTTTTATTTGGCTTTTTTGTTTAAATCTTCAAAATTAATGCAAATTCACGTATACAAAAACATGATTTTCTTGCAAGCTAATAATTTTGAAGTTTTCAAAAATTTATTTTTTTCTGACTGACAATTGTTTCTCTGCTCTAACTTAATCCACAAAAAAAGCTAGAGCAGAAATTTGTGATCTGGATTACTCTAGTTTTGTTTTGAGCGTACTCATGAAACAAAAGATAGAGCATGAAAAGTGTTCATTAAACACAATTTTATGAAATATCTCAACCTGGCGTAAGCTAGAGCAGCTCAATAAACAAACCTATTATTTTTCAATTTTTAGTGAAAATCTCAGCAATGCGGAGACAAAGTTATTGCCGAGAGTACGGTTGAATATGGAGGACGAGTTTAAATTGGGTAGAAGGAAAAAAAAATGTATTGTGGAAGAAAGTTGTGACCAACGTTAAAAATGTAAAACCCAATATAAGACTGGACAGCACCGCAGCGCAGAGAAAATTCTTCAGAAAATGTCATCGGGAAACGACTTTATTGTTTTAAGCGGGCTACTCACCTGCCAAGAAATGTCAAACTTCATATTAAAAAAACGCTCAAGAAATGGTCAAGAAACGTTTTCACACGTCAAATTTTCTTGAGCCAATACTCAGCTCATAAGAAAAAAAATACTACAATTTTCGATGGTTGGCAATGCCGGTTTACCCCAAGAAATAAATATGCTCGTATATATTTCTTGAGGTAAATGTGCAGATTCACGGCAAAGATGAGTATATACTTCGCTACACATGTTTTATACATTTTTATAATAGTAATCTGCAATTAAATGGAAAATGCCGTAAACGTCGAAATTTCTTGACCAGGCATAAGAAATATATGCTCGTTTTTTTCTTGAGGCATTTCTTGGCAGGTGAGTAGCCCGCTTAAAGACAAACATTTGTACCTAAACATTTTTCTCTTTAATTTCAATAGCCTACTTTTTCTTAAATTTAAAGAAAATCTATCATTTCTGTAAAAAACTTGAGGTGAGTTAAAATCGATCGCACAAAATAGGATTTTTTTTTGGATAATTCCTGGACTCTTTTGGGATTTTTTCGGTACCATTTCGGTATGGGTTTCCGAGCTATTTTAGGAACATTTCGGGACTTTTTGGGGTTCATTTAGGGACTTTTTCGGTACCATTTCGAAACAGTTTTCGGGATTTTTTCAGGAGTTTCTGGACTTTTTTGGAATCATTTTGGGACTTTTTCGGTACCATTGCGAGACTTTTTTTGGGATTATTTCGGGACTTTTTGGAATAATTTCAGTATTTTTTCGGGATATGTTCCAGATTTTTTGGGGATCATTTCGGGACTTATCCCGGATATGGTCTCGAGTTTTTCGGGACTATTTCTGAACTTTTTTTGGGTTATTTTTGGACCTTTTTGGGAACTTTGCAGTACTTTTTCGGGATATGGTCCGGAGCTTTTCGCTTTTTTGCTAAATGATGTCAAAATCATTAGCGAAATTATACCATAAAAGTAGTGATCTCAAGACAATTTTGAACTTGTCAAGAAATGATGCCGTCAAAGTCCCGAAACGGTTCCCAAAAAGTCAAAAAGTTCCGGAAAACAAAGTTACCGAAATGGTCACGAAAAAGTCCAAAAGTGATCTAAAAAAAAGTTACAAAATTATCTATAAGTCGCGAAAAGAATCCCCGAATTGTCTTAAAAAATCGCCGATTTAAAAAAAGTTCCCAATGATGTCGAAAAATTACCGAAATGGTTCCGAAAGATAGACCGAGAGGATTAAAGGTATTGCAGAAATTATTCCGAAAACAATCCCGAGATGATCCGACGAACGTCCCAAAATTATCCCGAAAAAGTCAAGTAATGGTTCGGTTCAATAATTCGGGGAAACGTCTTGAATTGATTCCAAAATCCATACCGAGAAATTAACAGCTGACCCGACTAGTGTGTTTTGCCATTGGGCGCTCATTTAACGGCAGTGGCGATCTTGTAACTTCGCAGTTATTGCATCAAAAAAAAAAAAATAATAATGTTATGAAATGAAAGCTATTGACTATTGCTCGAAGAATTTCATTGTACTCTGTAGCTGAGTGGACAGGCGAGTCGGTTCGATACCTGCCAAAACCTTTTCAAATTTTAATATTTTTTTCAACTACATAAATTGACATATCTCGGTACCTGAAATGGCTAAAATGATATATTTTTAAAGGTGAATCCCCCTGGTCATTATATAATTAATTTTTGATAAATTTTTTAAAAGTAGGCGTGGCACCGCGCATTTTTCAGGGAGGTATATTTCAAAATTTTCACGGGTCATAACTTTTAAACTGATTACGGTACAACGATGAAATTTGGTACAAGGTATACTAGCATAATAAAAAGTATACCTGACGTAATTGGACGAAATCTCTTCCCAACCACGCCCATTTCCGAAAGGGAAAATTCCAAAAATCATATGAAAACTATCGCTGGATATTCAATGTTCGGTTTACTTCCTTCGTTGTTAACTTTACTATACAAGTTATAACCGTTACGATCCCTGCTTGTAGCCCATAATTTAAATTTTGTATCCGTTATTGCTTGTATGCAAACTACATTTTCGTTTGAGCTACACTTTTGGCAAATCAAAAGTTGTTTTGGGGAAATAGTTTCTCAGCTATAAATAATAGAGAGCATAAACAACAAACAGCACTAATAACATATTACCAACATCATAATTCATAAATACTAGGCCAAAAATGTCAGCAACAACGCTTCGCATTACAAACTAATACATATTGTATAATACTTATTGTGTTTAAAAATGAACTCAAAATATTTTTGCTTACATATTTTAATTATTTTATTACTCATACAAGTGGGTGTTGGCAATGAAGAAGATGTAGATCTTGAAGATTTAGATGAAATTGATCAAATAGAGAGTGATGAATTAAGAAACGGACGCAGTTGCCGACGTTGTATTGGTAAACTTCAGCCATCGGGTTTAATTAAGCAATTGAAAACCTTGAGAATAAATAGACGTTGGGAAAAAGAGAAGGAGTTTCGCAAAGGTGTACGCTTCAAGTATTATAGGTAAATTTTGATTTATACTTACAGTGGTGGCAACATAACTAGAGACATCATATCGACGTGCCATACGAAAACTAACACTAAAATTTTGTTTCTGAAGAAAATTAACACTTTTATTTTGTGTCTGACGAAAAGTAACACTTTTATTTTGTGTCTGAAGAAAACTAACACTTTTATTTTGTGTGTGACGAAAAGTAACACTTTCATTTTTCTCTGAAGAAAATGTACTAGCCAAAAGTGTTAGTTTTCGTCAGACACAAAATAAAAGTGTTAGTCTTCTTACAGAATTTAAAAAGTGTTAGTTTTTGTAAGAAATTTGAAAAGTGTTAGTTTTCGTATGGCACGTCGATATATGGTACGATAGAATGTTTTTTTTATTTTTTTTTATTATCAGCTGTATAATGTGCATAGGTATATGCTAAAATTAAAGCACAAACAAGAAAATCGACGAGGAGTATTTAATGCAAATGAAATAAACGAAACTAGCATAACTAATATCACTCAAACAATATGGGCTGAAATAAAAAAAAAAATTAAATAAATAAAAAATATTCCTTCAATAAAGAAGGTTAGGGTTAGGTTCAAGTGGCTGCCGCAGAGGCACACTTCAGTGGCGTGCCTTCCATATAAGCCGAAAAGCCCGGCTTGCCTAGCTAATCCCGTATGAGCTGCAATATGTTCATTTGGGTTCTTAAAAGGATATCCGGTTTTTATTTCCCTGCCTGCCACCTTCTACCTAATAGCTGCTAATAGCATAGAAACATACCTAAAGCTTTTCCTGCCACCTGCCGGCTGATAGCTCATTTACATAAAATTAGTTCAGTGCGTGATAGCCATCTCTTTCTTACTTACTTAAATCAGCCTTAAACCGCAGGCAAGGACGGCCATCTCGCTTTTACTTATTGGCTTTTACAGGGCTTTCAAAACCCGTACGAATCTGCGTGCTGAAGCAATTGTTTTTTTGAATTTGGAAGTAATTTTATATGAAACTTTGAAGCCAGCTTCTGGCTGGTGTTACCATGATTGTATACCTTAATAATAGTGATAAACAATGGTTACCATACGCTATAAATGCCAAACTTACGATAAAACGAAAATGAAATTTGTTTATGTATGTATCTACAATTTTAACGTGCAAAGCGCTCTACTCAAAAATTATTGGCGCATATTTTAAAGTCGAAAAAAAGAATTCAATAGTGGTAGGTGCTGTAATTTTTTTTATTTGCTAGGCACTATACAATTAAAAAAATATATTTAAGGTTTCTTAGCTTCTGCAATGTACCTAAATGGGTTGGAAAAGCTTAAAAAATCTGCAAACAATAACGTGCCTATTAGCGGAACCTAAAAGTTTAAGTTTTTCCCCGTCTGCAAAAGTCGATAAATATCCTGAACTCTTCTTTGTCTGAAATGTTCTCTGGCAGCAGGCTTTCGTTGCGGTTATAAAGACTGGGGCTTGCCTCGATTGATATACGTAGGCACGCCACTGGCACACTTAGGCCAGTTTTGAAAGGCCCGTTGTGATACCACCAACACAAGGAAAGTCAGTCCCGGGACCCAGCCATATGGAAAATCCCTGAGTTGTTGGGATTTTCCACATAGCAGAATCCCGGGACTGACACTCCTAAACCGACACCGTTAATCCTCCTCGAACCACTTAGATGACTTTATGAAGCCCATCAAGTCCTTTATGTCCAGTTCCGCGATCTGGCTTAGGCTATCCAGGAACGGAACTCCCAAAAAGCGCGTTCTCGCGCCGCTTAAAGCCGGACAGTTGCAGATGAGGTGATCCACTGTTTCCTCCTCTTCATCATCTTTGCAACTCCTGCAGCATCGTCGGTAGCGCACACCTAGCCTTTCTGCGTGCCTACCAATGAGGCAGTGACCGGTTAATACCCCTATCAATATGCAGATTTCCCTCCTAGTTAGGGCATAAATGCGTCTAGACCTTTTAAGATCCCATTTTGGCCAGGTTTGTTTCGATATGCGACACCCTGGGGATAGCAGCCATCTTTCGTTGGCTTGACGGAGTGTGTGCTCCTTCAGCATTAGTTTGCATGTGGCAAACGGCATACCTAAGCGCTCTTTATCCTGAAGAACCTGCTTGGTCGTGCCCTGCCTGGCAAGCTCGTCTGCCTTACAGTTTCCCTCAATGTCCCTATGTCCCGGGACCCATATGAGGTTTACGCGGTTCTGTTGGGCCATCTCCTGAAGAGATCGACGACAGCTGAGCGTCAGTTCAGAGTTGAACGTGTATGAGCCAAGGGATTTGATGGCCGCTTGGCTATCGCTGAAAATAGCGATATCTTCTCCGATAACACGTTTGCTTAACCAGGCCGCGGCGTCCAGGATTGCCGAGACTTCCGCCTGGAAGACGCTACAATGATCAGGTAGTCTGAAGGAGAGCTCAAGGTCCAAATCCCTTGAATAAACTCCTCCTCCAACTCTGCCGTCCAACTTCGAGCCGTCGGTGTATATGGAAGTGCCACCATTTGTTTCGGGACACCAATCCGTCCTCTCCCAGTCTTCTCTGCTGGGAATGTTTATTTTGAAACAGCTATCCCCGACTGTAGTAGTCGCACAACGATCTGTGCTTAGAGGGAGAAAGCTGTATGTTACCGACAGGGTCGATTGAGCGATGTGAACCCACCATAATATAACTACCACCAAAAGAACATAGAGAAAAATTCTCTGCTATTACCACTTTTCATATTGCCTTGTTTATTTCCATTCTCATAACTAACATATAGATAGACTATACACATGCAAATATTCATTTTTTAAACATGTACGTACGTATATCAAGTTATATACTAAACTAACGGCAAAATCAGGTTATACCTAAAATGCTTAAAAGTGTGAAAATGATTTAACAATTGTTCAGTTTGTAGAGACAGCAAATAAAGAAAAGTTTTAAAGCATCCGCTTATTAAAATTCTTGTATATTTATTTTCTCACAAAACTGTCGCGATAAGTAAACGCGACATTTCTTTAAAACTTTTTTGTATAAAACTCGGTAATCTGTAATAACGCGATATGGAGCAAAATTGTCGTAAATGTAATGAAGTGGACAACGAGCAAATGGTCCAGTGTGACGCTTGTAACTCCTGGTACCATTTCGATTGCGTCGGAGTGGACAGCACTGTTGCCGACGTTAGCTGGAGCTGCGAAATATGCCGGCTAACAACTTCAACCGCTGCACCAACATCTGCATCATCGCCACACACAGATGTAGGTGACGGGCGTTCGCAATATGTTCCACCGCATCAATTGGTCACAACAACACAATTATTAGGTGTAAACGGTGGGGCGTCGACTATGATCACAACAGCTACCACGGTTACTCCTACACCTGTTGCTCAAAGCACCGCATTGCCGATAACATCAAGTTTTTTAACTGCGCCACAACGCTATCCTATTAGCACATTTCCATTTAATGTTACGCAAGCCGCATACTCAGTTTCGCAATCACCGTTTACAGTAACTTCGTCGACACAACACGCAGGTATAGGAGGGTACATGACCATTCCATTGGTACAACAACCACAACGTTTAGATGGCGGCTATATAGCTAGCGCACCAACTAATGTTTCATATCCTAATACAAATGCAATGTCACGTCAACAAGTATGTACGGGTGTATCGTACGACAAGTGCGAAATGCAGCGAAATCTACAGTTAGAGCGACTTAAAGAAGAAATGGAAATACAACAGCTATATTTGGATAACAAATATAAAATTTTATCACAATATAATGAGCTTCCTTCTAATGTTTCTTCTCCATTTCTACAGAGTGTAGGGCCGTCACATTCACAACTAGTAGCAAGGCAATCGATCCCGAAACAGCTGCCTACATTCAGTGGCGATCCTGAGGAATGGCCCCTTTTTATAAGCAATTTCGAAAACAGCACAGCTGTCGCCGGTTACACCGATGCGGAGAATCTTATAAGGCTGCAAAGCAGTCTTAAGGGTAAAGCGCGCGAGATGGTTAGAGCTAAACTTTTCTTACCTGCCATGGTCCCAGAAATAATTCGAACCTTGAGAATGTGTTTTGGAAGACCTGAGTTCATATTAGAACGCATGGTGAATAGAGCTCGAGCGATGCCTCCTCCAAAAGACAAACTCGAATGCCTTGTTGATTTCGCGCTATGTATTAGAAATATTTGCAATACTATGGAAAGCTGCCAAATGCAAATGCACCTACACAATCCATTATTGGTAAAAGAATTCGTCGACAAACTCTCTAATAATCATAAAATGAGCTGGGCTCTCCACGTAAAGGATAACGCGATTCCAGTCGTAAAACAATTTAGTGACTGGATATTTGGTCTGGCAGAAGCAGCTAGCACGGTTGTCAACTTAGCACCAGGTAAGACTAATGCCTCAGTTAACACCCATACAGTGGAGAGTAGTGAAAAGCAGTCGAAGATCGTACCTCATAATACAACTAACAAGCCATGTTACATATGCAATGGATGCGATCATAAAGTTTCCCAGTGTGAAACATTTAAGAAGTTCGCCTTAGCACGTAGGTGGGACGTAGTGAAAGCCAAAAATTTATGTCGGCTATGTCTTAATTCGCATAGGCGCAAATGCTTCATTAACAAGGCGTGTGGTATAGAGGGCTGCGCAATAAAGCACCACCCCCTACTGCACAAATATGCCGAGGCGCCAATCGAACAAGTTAACACCCACAATAGTAGCCATAATGACTCACGCCCACTATTTAGAATTTTACCTATTCGCTTGTATTCAGGAAGGAACGCGGTCGATGTTTATGCGTTCTTAGACGAAGGTTCGTCTGTGACACTAATAGAGAAGGAAGTTTTTAATAAACTTGGTGCGAGTGGGGAAAAGGGAACGCTATGTTTGCGTTGGACTGGTAATACCACTCGTGTTGAAGAAAACTCGGAAAAGGCGTCCATAGAGATTTCGAGTATGACAAATAATCAAAGGTACACACTGAATAACGTACGCACTGTTGATAAACTGGACCTTCCAGTACAATCGCTTCTAGTAAGCGATATGCAAACGAAGTACCCGTACCTCAATGGGCTTCCTATCGAGTCGTACAATAATATAAAGCCATCAGTACTTATTGGGGCTGACAACTGGAAGTTGGCCGTTCCACTTAAAGTCAAAGAAGGTGATTGGTGCCAGCCAATTGCTTCGAAAACCCGGTTAGGGTGGACACTGCAAGGGTGCGCGAAAAACAAAGACAACAAATTTTACATGAACGTGCACACATGCGACTGCCAGCTAAAATACGATCACTTGCATGAAATGGTAAAAGAGTTTTTTGCACAAGAAACCTCAAAATCAACGAAGATCCTTTCAAAGGAGGACGCTAAAGCTTTAGAAATCATGACCAACACATGCCAGCAGTCAGGCGGCCAGTACGAGATCGGGTTGTTGTGGCGTAATCCAAATGAGCCTCTGCCGGACAGTTACCCCAATGCTATACGACGTCTGAAGTGTTTAGAGAAGAAGTTCCTTAAAGAACCTGATCTACGCGCTACCATGCAACAACAAATCAAGAACTTAGTCAGCAAGGGGTATGCGAAAAAATTATCTTCGACAGAGATTGCAGTTCACAAAGACAAGGTGTGGTACTTACCCATATTCGTCGTTACCAACCCCAATAAACCGGGTAAAATTCGTATGGTTTGGGATGCTGCCGCGAAAGCTAACGGAGTGTCGTTAAATGATTTCTTACTAAGCGGCCCTGATCTGCTGAATCCACTTATAGAGATCTTGCTTAACTTCAGGGTCGGTAGAGTTGCTATATGTGGAGACATTACCGAAATGTTTCATCGCATTAATGTTCGAGATACTGACATGCATGCTCAACGATTTGTGTGGCGCGACGACGGCGACGACCCGAACCATCCTAGTGTGTATGTTATGCGCGCACTGACATTTGGCCTAAACTGCGCCCCGTGTATAGCTCATTTCATACGCGACAAAAACGCAGATAAATTTATCGATGAATTTCCACGAGCATCAGAAGCCATACAAAAAAATCATTATGTCGACGATTTCATCGACAGCGAAGACGACGAACAATCAGCTCTAAAACTGGCTATGCAAGTAAAGGAGATACACCACGCAGCAGGGTTCAACATCCATGGATGGTCCTCAAATAGCAAACGTGTGCTGGATATGTTGACAGACGACCCATCAACCATACATAATGTCGAAGAGTGGGCGTCAACAACAAAGATACTGGGTATGTTTTGGCATCCAACTAGTGACAATTTTAAGTATATTTGCAGGTTTGCGAGGCTCCACCGTGATGTTGTCAACGAGGCATTAGTGCCTACTAAAAGGGAGGTACTCCAGGTACTAATGTCTATTTTCGATCCTTTGGGTTTTGTCAGCTGCTACACCGTGGGGTTGAAAATTCTCCTTCAAGAAGTGTGGAGATCCGGAATTTCCTGGGATGAGCCGCTACCTGAAAAACTCTACAGCAAATGGTGCAATTGGAAAGTTGTGATACAACTCATAACTACGGTACAAATCCCTCGTTACTATTCCTCATTGCTGAAAGAAGCCGAAGATGTGCAGCTCCATACTTTTGTGGATGCGGGCGAAAATGCGTACGCAACAATTTGCTATCTAAGGGTAAAAAGGGGGGCCGATGTTTCCGTCACTCTCGTAGCAGCCAAATCTAAAGTGGCACCTCTGAAGCCACTGTCAATCCCGAGGATGGAATTACAAGCAGCCGTGCTTGGAACCCGGCTGGCATCTATGGTGGCCAGTGTACAACGAATTGGCATCACGTCTATGTATTGGTGGACTGACTCAAAAACTGTATTGCGGTGGATTCAAATGGACCCCAGGAACTTCCATCACTTCGTGATGCATAGAGTGGGTGAGATACTCGAGACATCGAACGCAAGTCAATGGAGATGGGTACCCTCAAAGATGAATCCCGCAGATCTAGCCACTAAGGTTAATAGTTCGAATGACTACGCACCATGGTTCGCGGGGCCAGAGTTTTTAACGTTAGATCAGGGTGAATGGCCGCATAACACCGACGTAAGTGCAAGTGATGACGACTTAAAAGAGGTAAGACACTTCTGTCTACATATTAAAATAATACCTTTACGAAAGGTCGACTTGAACATTGAATACTTTTCGAATTGGAGGCGCTTGTACAGAGCGGTAGCAACATTCATGCTCTTCGTACAAAATTTGCGCGCAAAGATATCATCGAAGAAAAAAAAGCCTGTAATTGACTTTGAAACTATTCATAAAGCCCAACAGTTTTTGATAAGGTACGCCCAAACGGATTTTGACGAGGAGATACACCTTTTGCTACGCGGAAAACCTCTGAAAAGATCGAGCAAATTATATAATTTGGATGTTTACCTAGACGAAGGTGGCGTAATAAGGAGCAGAAGCCGCGTGGAGAACTTAAATAATCGCGAAGATGCAATAGTCATGCCCACTTCTAACTATATAACGTTTCTCATCGTACGAGCGGTTCATGAAAAATTCCATCATCAAATGCACGAGTCGATTATTAACCATGTACGTGGGCAATATCTCATACCCCGACTTAGAGTTCTTTATAAAAAAGTTCGTCAACATTGCCAGTTATGCAAAATCAATAATAGCATGCCTGCAGTGCCACGAATGGCGGCGTTACCAGCAGCGAGGCTAGCAGCTTTTGAGAGGCCGTTCACATTCGTCGGCGTAGACTATTTCGGCCCCATACAGGTCGCGGTAGGGAGGAGGCAAGAAAAGAGATGGGGTGTGATTTTCACTTGCCTAACAATTCGTGCAGTACACATCGAAGTGGCATCCAGCTTGGACACCAGCTCATGTATAATGGCAATACGCAACTTTATTTCACGACGCGGCTACCCAAAAGAGATATTTTCTGACAACGGCACTAACTTCAAGGCAACTGAAAAAGTTATATGTGCTAAACTCAAGGATATTGACTTCCAAAATCTCATGGCATCTTTCGACCAAGTCAAATGGAAATTCAACCCTCCGGGCGCACCCCATATGGGAGGAATATGGGAGCGGCTTGTGAGATCCGTTAAAAACGTTTTATACGAAATTCTTCCTTCTACGAGTTTTACCGATGAAGGTCTGCGGAATGCGCTATGTGAAGTGGAGTTCGTTTTAAATTCGAGACCGCTCACGTTTGTTTCACTCGAAAATCATGATGACGAGGCGCTTACTCCCAACCATCTATTGATTGGATCAGCGGGAGGCTACAAACCTATTTGCAACGAGGACTCAAACCTGCGTGAACGCTGGTATCAGACACAGAAGTTTGCAAACAGCTTTTGGCATAGGTGGATTAATGAATATATTCCTGTTATATCACGACGCAGCAAATGGTTCGCAAAACAGCCCCCAGTACGTGTAGGTGATACAGTAATAATAGTGGATCACAACCTACCTCGCAACTGTTGGCCAAAGGGGAGAGTAGTGGAAGTTATGACAGCTAAGGACGGACAAGTTAGAAGTGTGAAAGTCAAGACATCAGCTGGTATACTTCATCGACCGGTAGTCAAAATTGCAGTTTTAGATGTCGGCTATACGAGTAGTAAACATGCTAAGTCGAGCTTGTTTACAGGCGAGGGGATGTTACCGACAGGGTCGATTGAGCGATGTGAACCCACCATAATATAACTACCACCAAAAGAACATAGAGAAAAATTCTCTGCTATTACCACTTTTCATATTGCCTTGTTTATTTCCATTCTCATAACTAACATATAGATAGACTATACACATGCAAATATTCATTTTTTAAACATGTACGTACGTATATCAAGTTATATACTAAACTAACGGCAAAATCAGGTTATACCTAAAATGCTTAAAAGTGTGAAAATGATTTAACAATTGTTCAGTTTGTAGAGACAGCAAATAAAGAAAAGTTTTAAAGCATCCGCTTATTAAAATTCTTGTATATTTATTTTCTCACAAAACTGTCGCGATAAGTAAACGCGACACTGTAAGATTCCAGAATACTGGAGTGTCCAATAGTACCCGCAGCCCAACTGGAGGTTTCTCTTAGGCGCAGAGCTGATGCCGCCGCTGACCGAAACCCTTCCAGATCAAGTGGCAAAACGCCCAGAATGACCTGGAGGGCTTCGTTGGGCGTTGTCCTTAGCGCACCGCTTATACAGATCATATTGGATCTATGGACTTTCTGCAACAGATTCAGGTATGTTGCCTTGCTCAGCGCAGGCCACCATACGACGACTCCATAAAGCATGATTGGGCGAATGATGGCCGTGTAGATCCAACTGCATACTCAAGGGCTGAGCCCCCATTTTTTGCCAATGGCTCTTTTGCAGGTGTAAAGAGCGATGCAAGCTTTCTTCTGGCGCTGAAGAACATTCTCCTTCCAATTCAATTTCCTGTCCAGAACTATGCCTAGAAACTTGGCCTTATCCGACAAGCCCAGGCGCGTGCCATCTAGTTCTGGTAGGCTTAGTGGCGGTATTTTGTACCGGTTGGTGAAGAGGACAAGTTCCACCTTCCCTGGGTTGATACTAAGTCCGCAGCGAGAGGACCACGTCGAAACTTCTCGCAGTGCTACTTGCATCAGGTCACACAGAGTTTGTGGGAACTTGCCTCTGAATGCAATAGCTAAATCGTCTGCGTATGCCACTATCTTCCCGCCCCCCCAGCTTGTGTCACGTAGCAACGAGTTGACTGTGAGGTTCCATAAAAGCGGGGAAAGAACACCACCCTGGGGTGTTCCCCTTGTGACATAGCGTGATAACTCAACCGTACCAAGTGAAGAAGCTATTTTCCTTCCCATTAAAAGTTGGTCAATTAAACCAGTTAGAGGTCTATCTACGCCCAGATTAGTTAGAGCGGAGTTGATAGCCTCCGGGCTTATATTGTTGAAAGCCCCCTCAATGTCTAGGAGGGCCACGAGACAGTAGTCCTTTTCACACAGCGATTTCTCAATGACAGACACTAGGCTGTGCAGAGCGGTTTCTGTTGATTTACCCTTGGTGTATGCATGCTGATAGCTAGAAATAAGGTTGCTATCAATAGTCGTTAAGAGGTAGTCGCTTAATATCCTCTCAAAGGTTTTTAGTACAAAGGACGAGAGACTGATCGGTCTGTAGTCTTTTGGCTCGTAGTGGGATGCCTTCCCAGCCTTAGGGATAAACACTACCGTGGCGCTTCTCCAGGAGCCCGGAATGTGGTTGAGAGCCAGGCAGGCTGTGAAGAGAAATACCAGCCATTTAGCTGATGTCTCCAACGTGTTTATAAGCTGCGCGGGGATAATCCCGTCCGGTCCGGCAGCCTTATACGGTTCAAAGCTCTTAACTGCCCACCTTACTCTTTCCTCAGTGATGGGTATATTTACTGCCAGGTTTGTTGCAGGTGCTAGTGGTGCATCATGCAGATTCCCCGGAAAATGTGTATTCAAAAGCAGCTCAAGGGTTTCCTCTTCCGTGCTGGTCCAGGATCCGTCAGGCTTTCGCAAATAGCTGATGGTTGTTTGACTTTTCGAGAGGACTCGTCTAAGTCTCGCTGTGTCGTCGACCTTTTCGACGCCAGTGCAGAAATTTCTCCACGAGGTTCTCTTCGCCTGTCTCAGAGCTTTTTTGTAGGCCCTTAGTTTAGCTTTATATTCGTGCCAATGAGGCTCAGAGCCGAAGCTCTTGGCCTTGTTAAATTGTTTCCGGCATGATATTCGGAGCGAGTCCAAATCGTAGGACCACCAATGTGGCCTGTGTTTACCGCGTGGTTTTGGTTTCAATAAAGAAAGTTTTTCTTGAAAATTTTAAAAATAACTAAACAAATAAATATTTTCTTGAATATAATTTTGACTATTTATCAAATTATTTACTAATTTGAGATTGAGAAAATTTTTTCTAGATTTGAGAAAAATATTTTTTTGTGTACCCCATATCAAAATTATAGCCTATCTCGTTCTGTCATCTTCTAAGCCTTTTGATTTAGATTTATTTTTTCGCTTATAGAATTCTAAATTAGGAGCCATATTAGTCCCCGGTCTTCCGTTGAGTACTTATATTTTTTAAGAGTTGAAAAAACGGTCCTACAAATTTACAATTTTATTTTAATACTTTGAATCAAAAAACGGAACCTGTCATTTTAACCACATTATGTGATGAACTGCCACAAGCCAGCACATCCAAACCGTCATCTTTTGGACATAGATCCGCCCCCGAGAGACATAAGGAAACATCTCCGTAAACATTATGATGAGATCCGGCATCATATTACCTTGCCGTTTGATCCGCAGAATCATAAGCGGGCTCTAACCGACGTCGGTAGATACTTTTGTCGGATCTCTACCTGTGAACCCCGTTCTGAACAGTCCTCCACCGGATATTGCTGAAGAAGAACGCACCTTACCAAGGGAGACAAGAGTTACCCTGGCACAGCTTAGGTCTGGATATAGTGTAAGGTTAAACTCCTACTTGTCCAGACTTAATGACACAATCTCAAACACATGCCCTGCATGTGGTAGGACCCCCATGATACTCTACATCTCTTCAATTGTTCATTTGAACCTACTCTTCTAACCCATCTGTCCCTCTGGACAAACCCGGTTGAAACTGCACGTTTCCTTGGACTCCCCTTAGAAGAGCTTGATGAAGATCTTCGGAATGATCATACACTCTAGACAGGGCAATGCATTATTAACAACAACAACAACAACATGGGCAAAATGTATTCAACAAAGTGTGCTTGACAGTTAAATATTTTCTCTTGAAGGGGCTATAATGTCAAACGAATGTAAAGAAATGAATTAATCCTTTATGGTGCACCACATGTAAATTGGGTATCATTTTCTCTTCTTTAATATTAGCAATAATTTACTCTTATACCATCCGCGATTTTTGTAAAAAATGTTTGGTTACAGTTTTCTTACCTTAGCTTACAAAACAGTTGAATTCCAACCGTTCTTCACTGACACCGAAGTTTTTTTCACTACCAATAAAATACTTCTAAAATTGCTACCGAATATTCTTATTTGAATTAAAAGTAAAATATAAATATTGAAAATTTAAAAGAAAAGTTAATTTACAAATTTTTTATTAACGGAAAAAATTTTTTTCAAGTGGGTTAAAATATTTTTCTGTTTGACATTATACCCTGGTTCCGATTGAGAGCAACGTCAAATTCAAGCACACTTTGTTGAATACGTTTTGGTGATGGGTTTGGGAAAAAATTCTCAAAATTAAATTATGCATAACCAAATCGACCAAATGCAAGACCTCCCAGCTCACCAAAGCACTATAATAGTACATTTACACTGCAACAAATTTGGCGAATTCAAATGAGCAGGGCTGCTATTTAGAGGAACTGTGGATTGTATTGTTCGGCAAATGAGGTCAAATGTGATGGAATTCCAAATTTGGAAAATGCGGTTTGTATACCAAATTTGGTGCTGTGTAAATGTACTATAACTTAAAAGACAATGGGATGCATCAGCTATTCCGACGGAGCTTCACGTTGGTAAGAATTCGGGAAGATCGACAGATATTTCATCGACTTTATCGAAATCTAAGAAGAAATATTTATCGAATTAAGCGGGCTACTCACCTGCCAAGAAATGCCTCAAGAAAAAAACGAGTATATATTTCTTATGTATAAAGCGGGCTACTCACCTGCCAAGAAATGTCATACGCCATATAAAAAAACGCTCAAGAAATGGTCAAGAACGGTTTGCACACGTCACATTTTCTTGAGCCAATACTCAGCTCATAAGAAAAAATACAGCACTTTTCGATAGTTGGCAACGCCGGTTTACCTCAAGAAATAAATATGCTCGTATATATTTCTTGAGGTAAACGTGCAGATTCACGGCAAAGATAAGTATATACTTCGCTAAACATATATTGTACATTTTTATAATAGTAATTTGCAAGAAAATGGAAAATGCCGTAAACGTCAAAATTTCTTGTGCCTGGTCAAGAAATTTTGACGTTTACCAAATTTTCCATTTTTTTGCAAATTACTCTTATAAAAATGTACAAAATATGTTTAGCGAGACATGTACTCACCTTTTCCGTGAATCTGCACGTTTACCTCAAGAAATATATACGAGCTTATTTATTTCTTGAGGTAAACCGGCGTTGCCAACTATCGAAAAGTGCTGTATTTTTTCTTATGAACTGAGTATTGGCTCAAGAAAATTTGACGTGAAAAAACGTTTCTTGACCATTTCTTGAGCGTTTTTTTATATGGAGTTTGACATTTCTTGGCAGGTGAGTAGCCCGCTTAAGTCAAGAAATTTTGACGTTTACAGAATTATTACAATTTACTATTGTAAAAATGTATAAAACATGTGTAGCGAAATATATACTCATCTTTGCCGTGAATCTGCACGTTTACCTCAAGAAATATATACCAGCATATTTATTTCTTGAGGTAAACCCGCGTTGCCAACCATCGAAAATTGTAGCATTTTTTCTTATGAGCTGAGTATTGGCTCAAGAAAATTTGACGTGTGAAAACAGTTCTTGACCATTTCTTGAGCTTTTTTTTATATGGAGTTTGACATTTCTTGGCAGGTGATTAGCCCGCTTCACTCCCAACGGAAAGCTCCGTAAAAATAGCTGATACACTGAAAAAAATCTAAAAGAAACGGCCGTCAAATTAACAGTAAACCCTGTCATTTTTCGTCCAACAATGGGTAATATCAATTTTGAAAGTGACCCCCTATCATTCTTCGAATATACTATCATATTGACATGAATTACTGTAAATTTGAAAGTGGACTCATATCATGAATTGATATTTTTTAAAAATCACATGTTTTTACTGCCAATTTTACAGTAAATACTGTAATATTTACAGTATTTCCATAATTCGCTCTGCGGCGAAAAGTCGATTTTCTTAGTTCCGATTTTTTTTTTTTTTTTTTAAATATACCACATACATTGCGAATATTATTTTTTTTTTATTCTCTCTCAACTCTCGTTTAAGATATAGCGAGCTAAATTTAACCTTTTTATACCCAGCGTACTAGTACTTGTACAAGGGTATTATAATTTGGTCCACATAAAGGTACGTAATGGCACAAAATAATCGAGATAGATGTAGAGTTCCATATATGAAAGTTCTTAGGTTGGAAAAAAAAGTTCATTGCACCGCTAAAAACTCGTATAAAGTCTAATCAATTTTTCAAACTATTTTGTACAATATTTCAAACTGTCCAAATACATACATTGATTTTCAATTTTTTTTTTTTGGTTTGGATTTAAGATCTAAATAAAAAAGGAATATAAATTTTTTTTGGTTTGTTTGAATGTAATTGAATTTTGCCCACAAAAACTTCATGTGCGTCATAGCTCAGCGGTAGAGCTGTCACTCGTGAGCGTTTTCGTTCGAATCCTGCCAAGTGCCACATTTTTTAAATTTTATTTTATTCTTAAATCTTTTCGATTTAAAATTAAAACTTTTTGGTTTAAAGTTAAGACTTTTTGGTTTGAAAACTAAAATTTATTTTTGAAAGCTTATTCAAGATTGAATTTTGCTAACAAAATTTATGTGTGAGATGTAGCTCAGTGGTAGAGCAGACGGACAAACAATTTATTTTATCTTTAAAAAATGGTTAAAACATTTCTGGTTTATAATTGAAATCCGATTCAGTTAGCCAATTTTCATGAAAACTGGTCTAGATTGAATTTGAAACCAAATTTGGTTTTGTCATGTATGTAATCCAAAAAAGTTTAAAATTTAGGTTCAAATTTTTAACCGTGTAAGGCATGTCCGTCCGTCTGTTCGTGTACACGATAACTTCAGTAAAAATTTAGATATTTGTATGAAATTTTGTAAATACCACGCCCCCTTTTTCGATATCAAAAATTTTGAAAATCACATAAATTGAAATAACTTGAGTAAAAATTTAGATATTTGCATGAAATTTGGTACACAGGTTACTTTCTGGCCAAGGTAGGGTGCTATTGAAAATGGACGATTCGGGAGGCATTTTTGAAAATTCGACTGGTCGTAACTTTTGAACTGATTACGGTAAAGCGATGAAATTTGGCACAAAGCATACTAGTATCGTTGGGAGTATACCTGATAAAAGTGGATAAAATCGCCCTCCAACCACGCCTACTTCGATATCAAAATTTTCGAAAATGACCCAATTCGGTAAGATAAATAGCTAAAATAGTATAAACTTTTAGGTAAATCCTCCTGGGGCCTATATCATTATTATCCCGTTCTGAAAACTACTGCTGGGTATTTAATGTTCGGTTCGCCCGAGCTTAGTCTTCCTTACTTGTTTGTAAGTAAGTTTTGTAGTCATTTTTATGTTAAAATCTGTAAAAGTTCACGGCGTGTATAAAAATTTGGTACCTAAAGTTAAAGTTGACTAGAGGGTAACCTTGCCAATTTCGGCGTTAAGAGTAGTAGCATCAGTAAATATTTTTGCAAATAAACAAAGTGGCAAGGTTAAGCTCTGGTGAACTTAAACTAGATACAGTTTAAACTGTCGCTGAAAAACTGAGAAGAAAAGTAACAGGTTTGAAAAGTAACAGTTTTTCAGTGCCGGTTGAAACTATAGCTAAAGTTGACCAGAATTCAACCTGACCAATTTGTTTATTTGTTGCGTCATCTGCCATTTTCTCAAATTTTACTCTCAATCAAAACTTCATATCGCCGCCTAAGAAGTTAACTTCAAAAAATTGTGATGCTCTGAATTTTAACGCCCAAAGTGGCAGCGTTATATTCTATCCAACTATATGTGTAGTTTAAACTTGCTACTAAAAACCGGGCCTAAGAGTGTCAAGAGTTTGTTTCCAACTCTGGTGTTCCTAATTATTGTAGCTCCACTGTGCATAGCAACACATGCATTAACAAATAGGTGGGGCTGAAGCACACTAAGCGTCAAGTGCTTATAGCGATGGTTAATAAATAAATGTAAATTATAAGAAAATATTTGTTTTAATTTAGGGATGGTGAAAAGGTTTATGAAACCGATAGTGATGAGACCAAAGCTTTGACCAAGTCAGGCTGCTCACCGGGTGATAAATTTGCATTTATTTTGCATGGTTGGCGCCAAAGTTGTGAGACCGAATGGGTACAAACACTCATCGAACGTAAGTAAGAAGTTTATTTGTCTAAATAGGCCATCATACATTTTTAGAGTTAACAAAAGATTCGCTTTGTTTATTTCTAGGTCTGACATATCATCGTGGTGGCTGCATCATATGCATTGATTACGAAGTTTTTGCTAAAGACTCCTATATGTGGTTATATAGAAGTTTCCGCCGAATTTCAAATTTGATCACAAAGAGAATGCTACTTTTAATTAATGAAGGCTTCAATCCAGATAATGGATACATGTTTGGTTTTAGTTTTGGCGGACAGTTAGCGTCGGCAATTGGACGGAGTTTAAGTGAACGATATTTGTTTCGCAGCATCGATAGTAAGTACAGATTTTTGTTTGATGAGAAACATTTTTAATACCGTTACAAATTCAAAATGGTGCTTTTATTTTATAAACTAGTTATTATTACCAAGCACTGAAACCGAAACAAAACCCGTAACCGAATTTAAAATTGTCGAGCAATTTAACAAAACATTGTAAGATCTTTTTAAAGGCTCATTTACACTGGTCGATTTGCTGGTCGATTTTTATCGAATCGACCCGTGTAAACAGCAATTCGATCGATCTTCACCTTGTATTTAAGGGTTGAGCACAAGTGGTTCGACAAAAATCGGCCAGAAAATCGACCCGTGTAAATCATCCTTAACTCTCAGATAGAATATTTTCTTTTTAGAGAACCAAAAATCACCACTGGGTTTATGAATTAGGCTGCACCAAAAAAAAATTTCGTACACTGAAAAAAAAATCTACAAGAAACGGCCGTCAAATTAACAGTAAACCCTGTCATTTTTCGTCCAACAGTGGCCAAAATCAATTTTGAAAGTGACCCCCTATCATTCTTCGAATATACTATCCTATTGACATGAATTACTGTAAATTTGAAAGTGGACTCATATCATTAGTTGATATTTTTCAAAAAATCACATGTTTTTACTTCCAATTTTACAGTAAATACTGTAATATTTACAGTATTATCATAATCTCTTTGAAAGTGGTTTTGATATGTTACTTTCAATGTGCACTTTTAACCTTTTTATTTCAGTGTAGTAATATTGATACTATGATAGAATATTGAAAGAATTTTGTAAAATTTTTCAAGACTGATCCTATTTTTGCTTTAAAAAGCTAAACCTATTTCTACAGTTTTTTCATGTTTTAACTTTTGAATAAAGGGCTATGGATTCTTAAATTCCAAGTCCGAGCACGCAATCAGAGATTCGGGCTTCACCCAAAAAAGGCCCCTCAGAGCTGTGCTTTCGCTTTTTGAGGTTAGGTCCAAAGGAAAAATTTGATGAACCGAAAAGATCACATTTTTTTTTAAACTTCATGGTAAAAACTTTTGAGAACCAACTTTATAAAAAAAGTTTTCACGCCAATGTAAAAACATTTGATCTGTGAGCAAAAATGTATGAAACGGTGAAGCGGTTTGCACCGGTTCACTAGTGAAAAATTTTCTAGAATTGGCCTGATAAATTGTTGGTAGACGGCATTCTGATATTTGACCAGGGGGTAACTCACCAACGTTGGGCTGTTAACGATAGGATTCGAAAATCTGTGGAACATCAGTTAACCTGCCACTGTGAAATCGGGCCTAAGACATAAGTAAAAAATATGGCGTTGCCCGTTTTTCGAAGTTAGCCTCCAAAACTTAGTTACAGGCTTTTGGAGTTGGGAGTTGGACCCTTCCGAAAATTGAGTTTTCTAATTGTTTTGTTAAAAAAATTAAAAAATACACTTCTAAATAAAAAAGTAAACCCATCAAGTAAGACGAGTAAGAAGGACAAGCCCGCATTTAATCCTTTTCAATTCTTCGAAGGGTCCAACTTCAAATTTCGAGAGCCCGTAACTAAGTTTTAGAGACTAACTTCGAAAAACAGGGAATGCCATTTTTTTACTTATCTCTTAATCTCTTCAAAAAAACTTGATTTAGTCCAATACCCAGAAAAAGGTGAATTTTTTCGTATAGTGTTATTTATTGGAAAAATGTTATAAAAAAATCAGACCTATTTTGCAGCTACATACTTAAGCTACAATTTTTTTGCGTTCGTTATTTGGAAACCGAAACCGGAACAAAACCGAAATAAATTTTGAAGAACGAAACCGGAACCGAATCGTGTTACAAAACCGAAACCGAAACTTTATTTTAATCGGTGTCACACCTTGCAATAAATTTGTGGCAGGACAACGTCTGCCGGGTGAGCTAGTCCTATAAAAATTTTACAAGTAAAACATTCAACAAAAGCAAAACAACCATACCAACGCTTGATTACCCTGGAACGGCTCGCTAGAAATTTTAGGTTAGAACTTTTTTTTGGGATTTTATTTCCCATAAACAGGGCCCGTATCGTGACATCCGTGATCGTACAACTCGTCCCGTAAAATTTTGTTTTTCGGATTACGACTTACGTGAACGTACAACTTCTATCGTAGTTTCGGATTTTTACATACGTCACCGAGTGACTGAAGGTATTCAAAACTTTGTGAATTGAACATAAATTACGTTTCGTTTGCTATCGTATCTAACAATCCCATTTCGCTTATACGACTGACATATCACGGAATTTTCTCTCGTCTGGTTTTCGATTCGTGATCGTATGTAACGATTCGACCCCAGAAAGCCTTTGAATTTTTTCGAAACAATGGTTTCCAAGCTTTTAAAAATACATATGATTGTTTCGCCAGTTACTGTTGGTTACATTCAAACCAAATTTGCCTTGGTTGTCCTGTTTCTTTTTGCAGCTTGTGATATGGCTGGTCCTGGTTTCGATGTATTTGCCAGTATCGATCATCGCGAAGCTGCACGTCATGTACAATGTCTACATTCGAGTAGCGATAAAGGCACACAGATCTACAATTGTCATCAAAATGTGAGATTAGGTAGATGTGGTTATTCTCAACCGGCAGCCGCTAGTCAACCCTACTACAGTAGTCATGGATTATGTGTACAAATTTACATAAACGCATTTGATTATCCTTTTTATGCTATGCAATATGAGCCAACATGGTGTGCGTCTAAACGTGCCGCCACAAATATACCATACAAGTACACAATTGGCTACAATGAGACGCCTGATGCGTAAGTACTAATAATTATATAATTAATTTGCTTCTGTTGTCTTATTTTTCTTCTTTTAGTACAATTCGTGGTGAAATCTTTGTGCCCACTAGTCTGCATTTCCCATATAACTTTTCAGAAAAAGAAATGCTTATGTTGGGATTCTTCGATGAAGATGAGGAAATTTGAATAGTCAGTGACTATTAGTCATCTTATTCAGAGCGGAATGTAAACAATTTTTAATGGTCTAGAATTCTATGCCGAATTGCAATAATCGCTTAAGTCGGCTTAACATTTTAGACTAATCGAAATTGCTCTGGCGAAATTTCGAAAATCACACAAATTGACATATCTCGTTAACGGAAATGGCTAAAATGATATAGTTTGGTAGGATGAACCCCTAGTCATTAGTTTATGATTTTTTGATAAAATTTTAAAAGTAGGCGTGGCACCGCCCACTTTTCAGGGAGGCATATTTGAAAATTTCACGGGTCATAACTTTTAAACTGATTACGGTAGAACGACGAAATTTGGTACAAGGTATACCAGCATAATAGGGAGTATACCTGATGGAATTGGACGAAATCGCTTCCAAACCATGTCGACTTCCGAAATGGAAAATTTCGAAAATCATATGAAAACTACCGCTGGGTATTTAATGTTCGGTTTACCCGAACTTAGACATTCTTACTTGTTTATATAAAAATCGTAAAATTTTGCAAGTCTTGTTTATAAACGATTTAATGTAGCATGTCTTAACTAAGTGGTGAGACAGTTTTGTTATTAAAAATCGGTTGGTCTAAATTGTTAAGTCGACTTAAGCGTTTATTGCAAATCGACACTATGTATACTGATGTAAAAAAATGTAGTGCACAAACTCACTCATCAGAAATAAATACATACATATACTCCAATATGAATTAATAAAAGAAACAAACTGTTTGATATTATTAGGGACTAGAAGATCCGGCAGACGATGTCCAGCCCAAAAATCCACAAAAACACCCTGTCTCAATGAAAATTCAATACATTTTCAGCTTAGTTACTGCGCTTTTGATATTAATTGTAAAATAGTAGTTAGGTTACGTTCAAGTGGCTACCGCAGATGCACACTTAGGCAGGTTTGGAAAGGCCCGTTGTGATACCACCAACACTAGGAAAGTCAGTCCCGGGACCCGGCCATATGGAAAATCCCTGAGTTGTTGGGATTTTCCTCATAGCAGAATCCCGGGACTGACACTCCTAAACCGACACCGTTACTCCTCCTCGAACCACTTAGATGACTTTATGAAGCCCATCAAGTCCTTTATGTCCAGTTCCGCGACCTGGCTTAGGCTATCCAGGAAGGGAACTCCCAGAAAGCGCCTTCTCGCTACGCTTAAATCCGGGCAGTTGCAGATGAGGTGCTTCACCGTTTCCTCTTCCTCATCATCATTGCAGCTCCTACAGCATCGTCGGTAGGACACTCCTAGCCTTTCTGCGTGCCTACCAATAAGGCAATGCCCAGTTAGAACACCTATTAATATGGAGATTTCTCTCCTTCTTAGGGCGTGAATGTCTCTAGATCTTTTATGATCCCATTTTGGGCAGGTTTGTTTGGATGTCCGGCGCCCCGCGGATTGTTGCCACCTTGCGTTGGCTTGACGGAGTGTGTACTCCTTCAGCATTAGCTTCCATGTGGCAAACGGCATACCTAAGCGCTCTTTATCGCGAAGAACCTGCTTGGTCGTACCCTGCCTGGCAAGTTCGTCTGCCTTAAAGTTTCCCTCAATGTCCCTGTGTCCCGGGACCCATGTGAGGTTCACGCGGTTCTGTTGGGCCGTCTCTTGAAGAGATCGACGACAGCTGCGCGTCAGTTCAGAGTTGAACGAATAAGAGCCAACAGCTTTGATGACCGCCTGGCGCGTTTACTTATCCAAATCGCGGCAACCAAGACTTCAGCCTGGAAGACGCTGCAATGATCAGGTAGTCGGAAGGAGAGCTCAAGTTCCAGATCCCTTGAATAAACCCCTTCTCCAACTCTGCCGTCTAGCTTCGAACCGTCAGTGTAAACAGAAATACCGCCATTAGTAGCGGGGTAGCGATCCATTCTCTCCCATTCCTTCCTGCTGGGAATGTTCGTTTTGAAGCAGCTGTCTCCGACTGTTGTGGCCGCACATCGATCTGTGCTCAGAGGGAGAAAACTTAAAATAGTAGTAGTTGTAATGGCAAAGTTCTGAGAAACGGCGTTTTTTTAATAAAAAATTTTGAATTAGGATGATCTTCAACTCAGCAGTTGATACACAGTAGTTTCAGTACAAAATCGATACCTTTCTTTCGGTAACGTGCTACTAAATTTATATACTCGTATATGTAAAAGAAAAAGGAATTGATACTCACCAACGTTTTCCGTAAAAGATGATGCATGAAAGTAATGAAAATTTAAATAAAAATAGATAATAATAAAAAACAGAATAATCTGTCTTTGATCAAACATGGTATTTTTATTTAATTGTTCTTAAAGAATTTTTTTTTTTTTATTTGCATATTTTTATTTCCACTGACACTAAAAATAAACCTATAACAACTCATATTGGCGAAGATGCATTCTTTGAATTATATCTCGACAATCATTAAACACTCTTTTGATATTTTCCGTATCAACTGCACATGTAAAATGCGGATAACAGTAGTGTTTGCCATCGCCGCTAGCAGTTGAGATACGCTGTAATGAGGCAGAAGAAGAACAAACGAAAGGAGCAAATTTATATTATTTGTTTTTTTTTTTTTTTGTGGTAGTGTTGTATGTATGAATTGCCAATGAGGAGTCTATGAGGTGAATTTGGATGCAAAGCGCAGATTATTGTTAAAAAAGTTAATGAAGAATGAAAGAAAGGATACTACTATGTAAAAATATGAAGCAAAGTGTTCGATGCTGCTCGGGTTGCGCAAATGCTAGTCTAAATAAATGGATGCAAAGATACATACAAAAAAAAAAAAAAAAAAAAATAAGGGAGAAAAATTCTTCGAAAGATTTATGGACCCCTAAAAGTTGGCGACCTCGACTACCGAAGAAGATATAATGATAAGCTGTATGAGCTTTATGCAGACGTCGACATAGTTCAGCGAATTAAAACCCATCTCGGCTTCGCTGGCTAGGACATGTGGTGCGAATGAACGAAGACGCTCCGGCCCAGAAGGTATTCTTATCGGCACCCGCCGGTGGAAGTAGAAGAAGAGGGAGACCACCACACCGATGGCAGGACCAAGTGGAGGCAGGTCTGAGGACACGCGGTGTCTCCAATTGGCACCAGTTGGCTCAGCAAAGAGCCGAGTGGCGTAACATGTTGGACGGCCAAAATCGCCTAGGTGGTTAAAGGCATTTTAAGTAATTAAGTAAAGATACATACCTGCATTCTGCACATGTTTTGTGCATTGAACTTGGGAACTGCCACGCAAAAACTCAACTTTAATACAAAGGATAAAGAGTGTTGTTTGGACCATTCTTTTTCGTTGTAGACAATAGTAAAAGTATCAAGGACAACGAACTGAGCTCACGCACCTGAAATGTCCGAACCCTTAATTTTCAACACATACAGGGATTTTTCATATGGCAGGGTCCCGGAACTGACTTTCCTAGTGTTAGTGGTATCACAAAGGGCCTTTTAATACTGACCTAGGTGTGCCTCTGCGGCAGCCAATTGAACCTAACCTAGCCTAATGTTCAATTGAACCTACTCTTCTAAGCCCTGTCTCTCTGGTCCAACCCTTTTGAAACTGCACACTCCTTGGACTCCCGCTAGGAGAGCTTAATGAAGATCTTCGAAAAGATTATACACTCTAGGCAGGGCGAAGCATTGTTAACAACAACAACCCTTAATGGGAAAGGTGCCCCTGCTGGTGGATATGATGTTCTAACAGACATTTTGGGAAACTGGCAGTTTCAATGGATAGAGTGTGAAGTAAAGTGATATTGTGTGTTAGAATAATCAACTCCGTTGGCCATCTATTGTCGGTCACGAGTATCGCGTTACAATTCGCATCATATTGAGCATTCGCAGGAATAAAGCCTTGTTCTTGGAGAGCTTGAAAATGGTCTATGAGCGCTGGACTCGCCATTACATATATAAAAATCGTGCTTGGTAATTTTAAAGCCAAGATTCTAAAGTCGGCTCTAATCAACAGCTGGTGTCAACCAAGATACAAAGGCATCTGTACAGCAAAAGTAAACACAGGAACACAAGGAAGCTTGTCATGTAAAAGCTGCTCTCGCGAGGTACAGTGGATGTAAACCAATGATGGGGATCTATTTTTTACTGCGCACCGCCAAAGACACCACACATTTAAACTAGTTTAAAAGTGACGACTAAGCAGGGTGTTGCATCAACAAGCCTTTAAGCTTCTATCGACCTCGGAAGAACTGGGGCTTTGAAGTGATGGGCTACGTACTTATAAAGTAGAAAAGATGTGAGCACCATGAGCTGGCTGATAGGAATGTCAGATAGGAGCGCTGCTACGTTGGAACGATGAAATGGAGGAGGACTTGGGATCCCCTAACCTCGATCAAAACATTTAACCATAGTAATCAGAAATTATGTGAAACCATTTTATGTTCGAGCCAAATTTTTGTATAGAACTTAAGTTCGCAGTCAGAAAGAACACTTCAAAAGTCCCCATCGATCCCATGTGTGCTAAAAAAATGATTCGGGGTCAAAGGTCTAAATTTTAGGTTTTTTGGGTTCATCTCGAAATTCCTCTGGACCTGGAAATTCTCTACAAATATGGTCCTAGTCTGTTACGAAGCCCCCCATCGACAATGAAAATACATATTTATTTTTGTAAAGCCTATAGTTCTCGAGCTAGAGCCACCTTTCCTCCATGCATAATATCTAAAAAATACTAGTCCGATTAATTTAGTTTATCTTGTATAACACAAATTCCTACAGAGCTATTTTTGCCAGGAGCTAAGGTTCACTCCCAGGAAGAAAACTGCAAAAGTTCCCATCAATCCCATTTGTGCTAAAAAGGTTATTCGGGGACGAAAGTCGAGAAAAATCCAAATTCGAAAGTTTTTTTTTTATTTTCTCTGCTATTGACCCCGAAGTTCTCTTCCTCGGGGTGAACCTAAGCTCCTGACAAAAAAAATTTCCTCTGTTGGAATTTTTGTTGTACAGAATAAACTTAATTTACCGGACTTGTATTTTTTGATATTATGCATGGAGAAAAAGTGCATTTAGCTCGAGGGCTAGAGCTTTACAAAAATAACCATTCTCAGTGTCGATGGGGAACTTTGTGACAAATAAACAGTAAAAAATATTATTCCAGGCATACTAAAGTATTCGAGCAAAATCCTGAAAAGCCCATACGTGACATATATTTTCATATATGTATGTAACTTTCAGACCTAATTTTACAATCGCGATATCTCAGAACTGGGCCATACTTGTAGAGAAAAAACTTACCGTTTTCGAGAAAAGTCCAAAAAACCTTAAATGTTGACCTTTGACCCCGAATAACTTTTTAGCACACATGGGATCGATGTGGACTTTTGAAGATTTCTTTCTGACGGCGAACCAATAAGCTCTCTACCAAAATTTGGGTCTTTGGGGACTTTTGTTGTTTCAAATGTGTATTTTACCGGAAAATTAGTATCGAAATGAAAAGTATAAAATCTATCAAAAAACAAAAAACAATTACCCCTGCGGGTTAGGGGTTTAGAATATGCCCCAGGTAGACATACCGGTCGTAAGAGGCTATTTGTTGTGGAAGTAAACTAAAAAATGATAACTACAAAGTTTCAGGCCAATCCGATTACGTTACCACGTGCCTGGCCGAGGTCAAAGTTTGAAAAAACAGCGATATACAAAAAAAAAATTATTTCTACACTGAAATTGTATTAAAATTTGTTGTACGTAATCGGATTGGCCTAAAACTTTGTATTTATCATTTTCTAGTTTACTACCATATTTTAGGGGGGGAGTGGGGTTGTGTAATAAAAGATAGTACGCAATTATTGTTTCCCCATATACCTTTGTAACCACCCTGATGCTCATGCATGAAAGAAATAAGATTTTCCCAGCCTCTTTCTCTCTATCGATGTCTCTTGTCAAACGCTTAAGACAAAAATTAATTTCTTTCTGTTATGAAAAAATAGTAGTAGGCAAGAAATTTTGGCATTCCAATATGGAATCTGTAATAGCAGTGCTGCACAGGCCCTATACACTTTAAGCACTTTTGTTTTTGGTTTTGCCCTGAAATATAGGCTAACAAAAAATGCTCACTTTGAATATAAATACAATTCATTTGAAAGTGCCTGAGTTTCATACATATGAAAGAGCAAAGCAAAATCCCTTCGGTATACAATTTTTTGAGTAGCAGCGCTTATAGCAACCTAACTCAATACATATTGCTTTAGAAAAGGGCCCGACAGAATTGGAAGTGAGAGTGTATTAGTGAAAGAGCGGCCATCGCTACGAAATGTCAATTGCCAGATGTCGACCAGAACATACCAGTCATCTACTAGTCATGATATACTAGTTGTAGAATACCAGTTCCATACTAGTTTAACCTGGACTAGTATGATTTCCATAAAATGTACTAGTCGCCATACTAGTCCAAAAAGAATTGAACCTGGACTACATAGTATGATTTCAACCAGAAATAAATAGTCGCATTAATTTCATGACTTGCACTTTGTATTTACCCAAACACGAAAAAGCACCTGCGAATTTTAAGAAAAAAAGAGCAACGAAACGAATGTATTTGGAGTTTTGTAACTGGTATGATTTCAACTAGTAAAATAAAGTTGTATACTAGTATGAAATGGATAATTCCGGACTAGTATGAGTTCTGCCCGAAAATTATAGTTGTATACTAGTATTTTTCCCACTAGTTTGACGTTTCGCTGCAGGGTAGTAATAACCAAAGCAACTTCAAATTCAAAATAAGAATCGTTGGTTTTTGGGCTAAGCACGTATTTCAACTTTGACACTCTCTTTGCAGAAATTGAGTTATCGCCTAGAAATATCGAAAAAAATAGAAAAGTTCGGGTTTTTTTTCCAAAATTTTGGCTTGTCACTATTTTTCTGCCAGCTTATTTAGTATATGTAATTCATTATTAGCGAAACAAAAAATAATTTAGTTTTTTAATGATATAATACTTTGGCTGTTACATTTAAAAGAATGCAATAATTTGCACCCAGCCTATGACTAAAGCATGTCGTAAAAGAGATAAACTAAAACATACTTCGTCATTCCAATGCAAAGTAGTTGCCAAACATTCAAAACGAGTACACTAAAGCTACCATCTACTGCTATTTGTTAGATAAACATATGAATAAAATCTAGTTCACAGGCACTTTTTTTACATGTACTTAGGAAGTATGGTACATACCTCTCAAGACTATTGCACCCAAAGCTTGTATTGGATTAAATATGTGAAATATTGAGTTTCAAATTCGAAAAGAAACGATAGCAAGTTTCTGTGTTCAAGTTATTAAGATTTCATATAACGATTAAAGTCTAATTGCTCAATGCTTTGAATCTGAATACACTCATTCAACATTTAGCAAATAAAGTTCAGTAAGATTTTCGTCCATCCATTAAACTTAACAATATTTGATGTGAATGACATTTGCGATATGAAACGATGATGACAATGAAAGATGAAATGTAGTGTTTAAGCATTTTGTTTTTAATATTCAATTTTTCTTAGAATCTAGGATATATCATGTGTCACATTCACAGTGTTGAGAAAAATAATAGGAAAAAAATATTGTTCTACATAGTTTAGAGCATATTTCTTTCATCACAGAAATAAAAAGGGAAAAACAATTTAAATTTTACAGTAACGAAACTCAATGTTTGTTCACGCTGTAGCTCAACTGGGCCCAAAGTGGTATTTAATTTTTCCCCGAGATAATTCAAAACCGGTTTAGAGGTCGTCTATAGCCGCTCAGCTTGGCTATCATCGTTTTATTTGCCGATTGTAAAGCTCGAATCTTGTACGTTATGTAGTATTCATGCTGAGTTTTAAATGCTGCATTTACCATTTTCGGACATACATTTCGAAGATACGTTCATGCTACCGCATTTCTAATGCATTTAGCTCACGGTTGCAATCAGTTTAGGTTATGAGTCGAACCTTTCAATTCAATTTTTTCAAATTTTCAATTGTTTACGAATGGAAGAATGTCAAGTTCGAAACGATTATTTCGTGGCAGAATACAGGGTTTGCATGTGCTTTAATAATGCGAATGCAAAAATATTGTAGCATTTAGTTGCTTTTGCTGTCAGAATTTGTATGAATAATGACAAAATAAATCCTGCGCTTTGGGCTTAATGCTAAATGCTGGCTCAGCATGAACAGGCTGTTACTCTTCTACATCGAGAAAAAGTAAGTTGTGTGATCCATTTATAACTGAGGAGGCGGATGACCGGCCAAGTTTTGTGGTCTACAAACATGGCTTGCTTACATATGTATATGTATGACATTTAAGCTGTGTCCTACTACTCTTAAAAGGTTTGTTATTCATTAAAGCCTGTTGTCGTCTCAAAGCTGGAAATTGGTATCGCTATTTCAACAAGCACAGAATCATTTTAGTCTGATATCATTAGGTAGCCGATATATTTGCAGCGATACCTGAATTGAGCTGATCGATACTTTTCATCAGGTTCGAAAAAAATGTTCAAATTGCTTCCAATTATTTTTCTCCACACTGTATGCATTTTTGATAAATTATTTGATTTCTTACCAAAAATTCATCTCGTATGAAATATTTTGCTCTGATCACTTCTGGGTCATCCCCAGATTCTGTTATAGCATCACCTATAGAAAGAAATAAAAGGAGCATCAATAATATTTCAAACTATAAAAAAAAATTTTAATATACATAAGAAGAAAGAGAGAAAAAAAATGTTTAACGAATATATAGTTAACAACTAAATCTGTGGCAATAAGGGCAAACGACGAAACTTATTTTTTAAGTTTTTCAGTAGAGCGTTTCGAATTTAAAAATTGTAGTGTAGATGTATGGAATTTCGGAAAGGTTTTTTTGGTTATAAAATCCACAATTTTTCGCCCTTATAGCCACAGAAATAATGAAATTGGTTTTACTTTTTAGAAAATTTGAAAAAAAAAATGCTAAGCGAAAATATGCCTCTTCGCGAAAATAAGAGTTTATCGAAAAATTCAAAATGATAACTCGAAAATAGAATTTAAAAAATTTTACTTTGAAATATTTGTATGTTTAAGTTATTGTGTAATTTTTAAGTAAAACAAAATCATAAAAGAATTTTCCGAAATTTTACCTTTCTTCGAAAAACTTGTTCTTGAAAATTGTATCACGAAATAAAGATTTAACTTCGAAATTTTTTTATTTTTTTATCTCTATTAAAGAAGTATCTGAAATCATTTATAAAAATGATGAATCGAAAATTTTGTATTTGAAGGTTAACAATTTTTTTCGAAAAACTTTTTTAAAAATTATAACGCAAAAAAAAATTTTTTTTTTTTTTCAATAAAACTAAATCATGAAAATATTTTCTAAAATAAATTAAACATTTTTTATTTTCTTAGTGTATACGCCAACAACTAACAACTCTAGTTTAGGCATGTTTTTGACTCGTAGTCTATTGCTGTAAATACCGACGGTAGTGTGAAGCAATTTTCGGGATTGTATGAACAATTTTAGTTTACTTCGAAAATTTATGTTTTGAAAGTACCTAAATAGAACTTACTGCAGAAAATTGTATTTCAAAGTTATTTTCAATTTTCCAAATAAAACAAAATCATGAAAATATTTTTAAAATTTAATAACTTAACAGTTAAAAATTTTCAAATTCGATTTCGAAAATATATTCACGATTTTATTTTATTCAGAAAATTATAGATAAATCGTTAAAAAAATTATAACTCGAAAATAAATAAAACAAACTTCGAAAAGTTTGTATTTGAAAGTTAATTACAATTTTCGAACTTAACTAAAAATAATAAAAATATCTTCAAAAAATCTAGTTTCCCTATAATAATAAGCTTGACTGTTCTTTATTAAACAAATATCTAAAATAATTGAAAAAAATAACATGTTTTCAAAAATGGTAACACGAAAATTTTTTTGTGTATATCTGTTTTCCAAAATAAAAGATTTTTAAATTTTTTTTTAAATAAATTTAAGTCATGGAAATTAAATTCGAGCATTTAAGTTTGAAAGTTATTTTACTTTATTGAAGATAGATGGGTTCAATCCCCTAAATAAATTTAAGTCCTGGAAATATTTTCGAAAATTATATTAAAGTTCTGTAAAACAAATTTTGAAATCGACTTCTCAAATTGTATTTTTTTTTACTTCTGGTCAAATTGGACGCCGCTTAATAAATACGAATTTCGTAGCCTATTTCGATATACATAACTCGTGGTTTGCTATACTTACTTGGTGTTTGATACTTGTTAAATTCGGAAAAGTATTCCGAAAGTTTACTCTTTCCAGCTTTGATTTTCTCAGCTAACAGATCTTGCTTATTTAAAAATAAAATTACAGAAATTGTGCGTAACCATCTGGAAATATTAATAGAGAAAAATAAAATTATTTAAGCTGCTTGTTTGGAATTAACGCCTTTCGGTAAGAAGTTTTGGTTAAAATCTTTGTGCTTATAACTTAGATTTATGCCTACCTGTTATTCCAAATGCTTTTGAATAAGTCCAATGATTCACGTAGACGATTTTGTGTTGGATCCTCCCGTAATACCATATTATAGCTAGAACATGCAGTTACAAATATTATGGCTGTAACATCATTGAAGCATTGAATCCATTTACGCCGTTCATCACGTTGGCCTCCAACATCGAACATGCTATTAGATGAAAGATTTTCTTTTAAATTGCTTACAACGAAATTATATGTAGACTTACTGAAAATTAACTTTATCCACTTGAAATCGTGTTTCGAAAATGCCTGAAGTCAAAACACGGCATCTTAAAATATCTTGCTCGCTTGGTGTATAATCTGATTTCTTTATTATGCTTACTCGATCCAAAAAACTAAAAAGGAGTACAAGAAAAATTAAAAAACGTTATTAATACAAAGTAAAATCATGAAATTTTTAGAGAATATTTCTTATTTCCAGATTCTTTTATGATTTTATTTATTTATTGTTTATTAAGGTCGTTAATAAAAGTTTTATGAAGATTTGACATGAAAAGGCAATGATATCAGTGAAATTCCTGCGTGGTCGATAATTAAACATTTTATGTTGCTGTTGTTGTAATGAGGTGTAGTCCTGCCTAAATGTCAGACAGGGTCACCCCGAGGGTATTGCTCTTGGCCGGGTCGATATAAGAAAACGGTCCGGGTCGTTTCGGCACGATGGGTACAGCACAAGTACTGGTACCGTTCTCATAGAACCGGCAATACAAGAAACTAGGCCGTGTAGGCCATGTATGTAGGTCATTTAACGTTACCCAGGGTGCACGTACTCTTACACTCTTACTCTTTTATGTCTTGTAAAGATGGTATAGAAGTGAAAAGTATCAAAAACAAGACTTATATCCTTACAATGATATGACTTGATTGTGATGTGATAATTTGATGTGATATCATATAATTTGAAAATTAATGAGAAAATGTTGGGATAGCAATTTCTCCGTAAAAAACGGATATTTACACTTCCTTTATTAATTTTCCAAGAATTGTAAAGTATCAAAAACAAGACTAATATCTTCGCTTATCAGGCAAGTTTCCAATGATATGACAGTTTCATTTGATATCATATAACTGTAATTTTATCATAGGCGGCCGCCGTGGTGTAGCGGTTAAGTATTCGGCCTTCTACACCAAGTCGTCGGTTCGATGCCCGGCAAAAGTAACATCAAAAATTATTTAGAAAAAGAATTTTTCTAAATCGGGGTCGCCCCTCGGCAGTAGTTTGGCAAACTCTCCGGGTGTATTTCTGCCATGAGAAGCTTCTCAGCAAAAAATTCATTTGCTTTGCAAGTGCCGTTCGGAGTCGGCAAAAAACTGTAGGTCCCGCCAACTTGTAGGAAAAACTCAAAAGCAACACACCACAAGTTGGAAAGAGAAGCTCGGCTAAAAATCTCGTTAGAGGTTATGATAACCTGTTGGTATATCGCCGCCATTAGTTTTTTTTTTTTTTTTTTATCATAAAACGTTGGTATAACAGTTGGTTTGTATTATAACTGATATTCACAGTTTTTAATTAATTTGTAACTATAGCATTGGGTGCCAGGCAATGATATGACTAGATAATGTGATGTGATAATTTCATGTGATATAATTTAACTGGAACTTAATGAGAAAATTTTCGGCTAACAATTCCTCGTATATATAAACTAATATTCGCACAACATTTTCTAATTTGCTACCAAAACCATTTGATGTCAGGCAAAATTTCAACCATATGATGTGATTTGATTTGACATGGCCTACACGTCTAGTTTCTTGTATTGCCGGTTCTACGAGAACGGTACCAGTACTTGTGCTGTACCCATCGTGCCGAAACGACCCGGGCCGTTTTCTTATATCGACCCGGCCAAGAGCAATACACTCGGGGTGACCCTGCCTGACATTTAGGCAGGGCTACACCTCGCTACAACAACATTTGATAGTTTAATGTGTTATCATTTTACTGGAACTTATTGAGGAAATGTTAGAAATTAGAATAGTGAGCCTCCGCCTGGAGAAATTAGAATAACAATTGCTCCACAATATAAAGCGGGAAACAGAATCACTCCGCCAATACGTCAGTTGCGTGACGTGCGTCAATTTTAGAGCAAATTCTACTTTGACGTATCCGTCGTATCTACTTTGCTGTCAGTTGTTTCAACGTACTGAAGTACTGATTCTGCTGAACGCTTAACTTACATTCGCGCATCCTTTATTAATTTTTCACGAAAAGCTGTTTGACTTGGCTGTTAGGCAAGTTATCAATATAATGAGATAATGTGATGTGATATCATTAGCAGGAACTTAATGAGAAAATTTGCTACTAAAAGCCTTTTGCTGTCAGGCAAGTTTTTAACGATATCATATGATATTAGATGATGTGATATCAATTGACCAAAACTTAATGAGTAACTATCTATCGTTTAGTGAAGGCTGCAGTTTACAAAAGCAAAATATTTTGGGCTAAGAAAAAAAGTTTCACCAGAAAACTTGAAAACTCGAATACAGTCACTGTATTTAGTTGATGCAACTGATGTTTTACAGTGTTATAAGAATGAAGAAAATAAAACTCACTATTTTGCGCAGTCAATCAGTTGATATTCATTTGATCTCTCAAATGTTTGCAATACTCCTCGATCTTTCCATAGTTCCTCTGTATGCTCATAAAATTCCGGAGGATAGTTAAAATCGGGACCTAGAATATAAATTTTGAGAAGTTTAATTCGTATCTAATAATTATAGTATGCATATAAAAAGGGAGTGTTTACATAAGCAAATTATTAATGCAATTATCAAATAAATGGAAAGCACGTTAATTCTGTGGCAATAAGGCAAAGTTGCTTTGGTCAAAATTGAGTTATTAACACTATTGAATTCCCCGTATTAAGATTTATAATCACACACATTTTTGCTCAAAAATTGTGGATTTTATAACCAAAAAAACCATTTCGAAACTCCATACATTTACACTAAAATTTTGAATTTCGAAACGCTCTACTGAAAAACTTAAAAAAATAAGTTTGGTCGTTTGACCTTATTGCTACAGAATTACAACTGTGAAGCTAGTGAACTTTTTGTTTATGTAAAGGTCCTTGGAAATGTTTCAAAACTACTGACAGGTCAGGCATTAGCAAAAACTAAGTTCCACCCTCTGTTAAAGAGTACGTTGATTGGCAAATTGAAAATAGGGGAGCTCACCCTATACCCACACTGGATCAAAAAATGTTTTATCTCAGATATTTTTTGAAGAAGGCTTAGGAAATTTTCCAAGGCGTCCTTTGGCGAAACTGTAAAATAGAACGTGATAAGAAGGGTGTTTTTTGTCCTTTTTTTCTATATAAATTTTCTTCTATATAAATTACGACGACCTAGCTGTGTATTACAGATATTAGGAAAATACAATTCTACATCTATTTTTTAATTCAATAGCACTAGCGGTTCTACAATACAAATACAGTAAATAGATCGAATAAATTTAAATTTATTGAACTTTCCAATTCACAAAACCGTGACATATTGAGGTTCGTAGTTTGGTTATTTCCTTTCGGTTAGAGAACATCAAAACAAAGATTTTCTGCAAAAAAATGGAAAATCAACATAAAACTACACTGAAAGAAAAAAAAAAGATATATATGTAGTATTTTCATTACCCTATATTTTTTAAAACTAACTTCAGTAAATAAACTTTAACTTCAATTAGTGCACGATTTGCATTTTCCAAATCAAAACAAAAAATACATAAAATAAAATCAAAAACTTTAATAATTACACTGTACAGCAGCCGGCTGGGTATTGGGCCAAACCAACTTTTTTAGACTTAGTTACCGGCTTTGAAAGTTTCTTTTGTTTAAAAAAATTAAAAAGGCAAAATGTGCCTTGTTTGCTTTTCTTGTTTGATTGGTGTCCTTTTTCTATTTAAAAGTGTATGTAGGAAGTGCTACACAGGGCCAAGTTGAGATCTTCGAAAAAATTAATTTTATAATATTTCTTCGTACATACACTTTCAAATAAAAAAACTACACCAATCAAGTATGAGAAGCGAGAAGGGGTGTAAAAGTAGGTCGCCTCCCAGTTGGTGCACCCTGGGTAACGCTAAATGACCTACATAGCCTACACGGCTAGCTTCTTGTATTGCCGGTTCTACGAGAACGGTAGCAGTACTTGTGCTGTACCCATCGTGCCGAAACGACCCGGGCCGTTTTCTTATATCGACCCGGCCAAGAGCAATACACTCGGGGACCCTGTCTGACATTTAGGCAGGGCTACACCTCGCTACAACAGCAACAGAAGGCCACACCCACATTTAACCTCTTTCAATTCAAAAAACAACAACAAAAAAACAGTTAGAAAATCAAATCTTCAAAGGGTCCAACTTCGAAATTCGAAAGCCTGTAACTAAGTTTTTGAGGCTAACTTCGAAAAACGAGGAATGCCATTTTTTCTTAATCTCTTCACAAAAGTTGGTTCGGTCCAATACCTAGAAAAAAGTGGATTTTGCCGTGTAGTGTTATGATACATAAAATAATTAAATATCACTTACTGGAAGCGTAATCCTGAATGTATTCAACCCTTGCCTCATTTTCCTTCTTTTCCAAAGATACAGGTGGATTTAATGTGCTCATGGCACCAGTAATTGTCTACAACAAAAACAAAAAAAAAATAATTAATCATACTTAGCATACAAATGTACTGGCATCATATATAAATCCATACATACAAGTGAAATATATCAAATACATATATCGTTACCTTAATTCACAAAGGCACTCATTGACACATTTTTGGAAAATAAGTTTTTCACATATTTAAGTATGTATGATATATTAAAATACACACTCACTACAAATTTGTGAATTAAGGTAACAATATCTACATATTTACATACCAGAATTGCATCGCGTATATTTTTCTTTATATCATCGACTTTTTGCTTCTTCTCTTGCTCGGAAAATCCATCGACATGCAAAATTCGCATTTGCTTTACAATAGTCGATTTACCCGACTCACCAGCTCCTAGCAATAATAATCGATGGGTAGCTCGATATAGTTGCTTATCCTTTTGTAGCTGCTTTGATATTGCATCGCTGCGACGCTTTTGACTTTTGGAGTCTTCTGAATTTACATCCGTTTGCTTGGAACTGGGTGATCCGAAGCAACCCATTGCCGTCCAAGGTGTCCACCAACACGCTGCTCTGTTCTCTTGCGCCCCGTCGGGAGACTCCGCCTCCCTATTTCCTCCGTTTTGAGCCAGTCTAATTAGCTCAAATGTCAATTAACGTCGTTAAGATATGTGCGTCGCTTTTGTTGTTGTTGGTTTCTTTAAGTTTGTATTTTTTAGCTTCCAAAAAAATATTACTTTGTGTTATACTTAATATTTAGTGTGTAAGTTTTTGTTTTAAAATTATTTTTTTGAACTCTCGATTCCTTCTAGTTCTGTGTACAATGATGTGTGCGTGCCTGTTCCCAACCTATTGCAGATCTAGAAAGAGAAAGATATATTATTAAAGTTGTTTTTTTGTTTACTAATTTTGTATTTACAAATGTTTATTTATAAGAAGCAAACTCATTTTAAGTAATAGAGGTATGTATTTATATAAACTTCCAAAATGGTTTCTAAACATTATTAAACTAAGTTACACCTATCGGTTGCGTGATCGCTTACAAAGTCACCTTCTATTTGTGATTCCGTTCTTGATTCATCAACGTCATTATCTTCCTTAACTCCTATTGAAGCACTGGGCCGTTAATTCTTGATAACGATTCGCAAATTTCTTCAGGGCAAAGATATTTTTTTATTTATGATTTGAATCTTCAACGAGTCAAATATATTTTTTATTTGGGATTTGAATCTTCAGCCAAATGCAAAATACTTCATATTTGTGATTTGATTCTTGTTTTAAATTAAATATACTCAACCATCAGACGAATTTGGCTACAGATTCAAATCACTATAAAAAGTATCTTTGTTTTCAAGAAATTTTCTTATCGTAAATAAATTTTCGTGTTTCAACCGAATCAAAATCACGCAACCCTGATGTATTCTTATGAGAAAATTCACACCTTCGCAAAAGCTTGCATGACTCATTATTCTTCATTTTTTTGATGGTCCTTGTGGTATTCGAAAAAAAATATTTAAGGCCTTCTTAGGTATGAGTGTTGGCGACTAATACCCTCTAACCAAAACCGAACGGCACTTGCAAAGCAAATGAATTTTTTGCTGAGAAGCTTCTCATGGCAGAAATACACCCGGAGAGTTGGCCAAACTACTGCCGAGGGGCGACCCCGTTTAGAAAAATTCTTTTTCTAAATAATTTTTGATGTTAACACTTCGCTACACCACAGCGGCCGCCGTATGTACTTCTTACTGAAAATTCAATAAATTCGGTCAAACGTAACGTCCGCAACGCCATGAAATGCCCATATCCATGACGTTAAGTTCATAAGCCCCGCACACAATATCATTCAGCTCTGAGAAGTTCCCGAAGCCGGGCTTTTCTAGATATTAATCTAATAGTTCAATGCCAATGAGCAATGCAATTAATCTGAAAAGGTTCCTCGTGTTGACCGTGAGAAGGATCGAATGCCGTGTATCGTTGCTGCTTCCAACGATTGTTAGTCTCACCAAACCAGTACTGAAAAATATGTGCCTTGATAAGCACAAGGGATGCAACGACAGGCGTATATTGACAGTTATTTAGGGGTTTCGTCCCGAAGGTTTTGGGGAGTATTCTCGAGAGGGCAGTCCTTTGGTCATAGTACGCTTCGGTACTGGCACATTGTGGGTCTTGTACGACTGTCGTGGAAATGATTTGATGTGACCAGTAAAACCTTTTAGGTAATCTCATTCCCGCTTTCATAGGGAAGGAAAAAACTGGCGATAGGAGGCATGCCTTGCCGCGGGTACATACTAAGCCCTTGACCCGTTGGATAAATGGTTTTCTTTAGGGCTCCAAAAATTCTTCGAATAGTTCGAATATCCAAAGTTTCGATTGCCGTTTTGTTTTATTTTTAGTGAAAATCGAATGTTGCTATTCGAATATTCGATTAGCCAAGTTTATTCAAATATGCGATAAACTGCAAACTTTCGAATATCGATGAGCTACGATTATTTAATTTAACTTATTTAATTTTATTTATTTTTTCGAACACTTGTTATGTTTTTATTCGACGATGCACGATTACTCGAATAATCGACCATTATTCAAGACCCCTGCGGGTGGGGGGTTTAGAATATGCCCGAGGTAGGTATGTCGGTCGTAAGAGACTACTAAAATCTACGAAATCGTGCCCAAGACAGTCGGGCAGTACCGCAAGGGAGTACCGGAACGTACCAGATTCATCCGGCAAAGGACTGTCAACACCCGTACAGCCCCTGTCACGCAATGTTTTATAAGTGGATCTTCCGACTAGGCAGGGCAAAGTATGGCTACAACAACAACAACAACATCATCATCATCATCATCATCATCATCATCATCATCTAATATTCGACCATGGACGATTATTCGAATATTGGCATAGGTACTGTCATGTTCGCATAATTCGAATATCAAGAGCTCTAGTTTTCTCCATTATAAGCGTTCCATCTGAAAATTAAAAATAAAAAAAAAAAAAAATACAAATCTCCTCCCAATTTGAACGCATAGCAAACCCTATCGCCGTCACTGCACAAAGTATTGAAAACCTTTTCGCTAATCTTTCCAAATTTTAGATTTATCCACTTTCGTATTTTTATCGTATACTATGCAAGTGTATTCGTGTGTATATGAGTTTCATATACATATATCTGCATATGTACATACGTTTAAACGTATATATATTTACATATTCTTTATTTATATTATTAACCTGTCTTTGAAATCTTGATATCAGCTGTGACTGTCATTCACGCTACTACTTAATTCACTTCTCTTACTTGTATTATTATTATTATTGTTTTTTTTTTTTGTTTTATGCAACAAATCAAAAACTTCTCACTTCATAATCTTAATCACCACCTCCACATCCCACCTACCGCCCTGCATGTGCTTTGCTGCTCGCTATAGTGTAGGTATGTATGACAAAAATTCACCTATGTCTGCGGCGCAGCATACTTTTGGAGGAATATACATACAGACATACATACATACCTTCATGCAAGTGTACAATGTATACTTTTGTTTTCCATATAGGATTTTAGAAGCACAGAAAAGTGACGTTTACGTTAAATATACTTTGCAAAAAATATAATTTTATATTTGAATTCAGCGTTTTTGACTCAACAAGTCAATTTTGATCCTTTTTCACATGAATCTAACCCAAACTAGGATGAAGTAAATATCCGAATTTTGAGCTAGGAACACTATGTCACACATTTATATATGTATGTACGTAGATATCTATAGATATATAAAGCCGTATGTATATTAGGGTGGGCCAAAAATCGATTCTCATTTTTTTTCGAACTCGGACTTAAAATCTAACCGCCGAATTTTGTAAGGCATCACTCACCGTGACTGAATTTTTGATGACGTATAAATGGAAAGTGGCACCATTTGGCATCCTTATTTTAAATAGTAAGGTTTTCCCTACTTCTGTCAATAATATCCATTACAACAACGCGACCTATCTCCTTTCATTGTTCTTTTATACGTCATCAAAAATTCAGTCACGGTGAGTGATGCCTTACAAATACGGCAGTAAATCTTAGTCAAAAATGAAGTATAGTTACCAAATGAGTGGCTCGGTGCCATCCTTGCCTAACCCTCAATTTAGTAATTTCCTAATAATTAGTGACAAAGTTAATAGGTAATTAAAAATTAAACAACCTAAGGCCAGAAATGCGTAACCCTCACAATCTTTATTATGCGAAAAAAAAAACAATATTAAAAGAATGAGAATAGTTTGGAGTAGTTCTAAGTAGTATAGCATAATAACTCCATATAAAAAATGTCGAGGGTTAGGCAAGGATGGCACTGAGCCACTCAAATATGTATGAGTTTTTTATATTAACGGAAAGGGATGCCTTATCGCCATTTCTTATTTCGTGAAAGACTTATATGTGAATGAATATATCTTCTCACCCAAACATCGCGCAGCCAACTTCTTTCCCAGTACAATTTTCAGGAAATTAAAAGCTCTACAAAAAAGTCTTATAAAATTTTGTTTTCGAGGTCGAAAATTTACTTACTTAGCCAAAAAGATGAAAATATTATTAAATTAGCAATGAATGTGTTTGTATAATTGTGACTAAAAAATAATAAAAGGGTCATTTTAGGATAATTTTGTGGACATCTTGTGGTAATTTTATGATCATTAAGGGGTCAATTTGGGATGATTTTGTAGTCATATCGGAATGATATTGTGGTCATTTTTCAAAAAAAAAGGTAAAACTCAATCTCTGAAGGACACAATCTCATATGGATTTGTTTCCTTTAGGAATCAACTGCTAATAAATTAGCCAAAATTATGGGAGATAGCTCAGGATCATGAACCCGGAAGCGCTTTTTTAATATTTTTCTTCTCTGAAGATATATTTGCAATCCAAGATGCAAGTTTTCATGTGGTTGTTCCGGATTCTTGATCCTGAGGCCAAAACCCGTCTTTTGAGCTATCTCCCATAATTTTCGCTAATTTATTAGTAGTTGGCTGCTAAAGGAAATATACCCCTTTTTTGGCTCACCCTAATGTATATACCCAAGTATATAAAATATAAAAAAGTGATCTGCTCATATCGTACTTTCTTTGGATACCTAAAATATGTAGTTTTAGAAATGAAAAAAGATGCCACATTCATTAAATCATTTCGCTTGCCGTACCAATTTAATGTATGTTCACTGACAAAAAAAAAATTAGATATATAATTTTGATAAAATTAGAGTACGACTCCTGAGCACTGTTTTTTTTCTTCATTTTCTTTTTGCACAAATGTGGAAAATCTAGGCGTGGTATGCAAAAATTCACCCTCGAGTAAGTTTCGTTTATATCCCAATTTAAAAAAGTAATCAACATACGCTTATTATTTTAATTTTCCCGCATTAATTTTGCTTATTGCAACACATTTTTTCCAAATTATGGTGGAGTTATTATTACTGACATTGTCCATTTTTATGTATATCGTATAAGAAAATATATACGCGAATATCTCTCGATATAGAGTACACTGGCATTCATACATACAATTATGTGTGTGTGTTTGTGTATTTGCAGCCCAAAATGAACACTTTACAAATTAAACTTTAATGTTACATTACAAAATATTTATAGTTTACACTTTTTGCTTTAGCTATTTAGCTAAAATATAGTTAAAACTGATTTTTATCAGTATAATTTTATCACTTTTCAGAACTCACTTTGCGATTTTAGTGATGTGCGATACATGATTATCGAAAATTTGGTATTTCTACAAAAGGAAAATAGTGCTGCCAGATGGTTATATATGTAGCTGAGCTGACAATTGCGTTCCCGTACATATTGAATTTGGACAAAAATGGGCGAAACGAGGTGAAATGGGGCGAGCCCATAAACCAAGAGCCGTGCACATAATGATTATATCGACGATAAGAAACTCTCGGCAGCATTAAAGCCCTTAGAGGCTGAGATCGATGTCGAAATACGTATTTTGATACCTCTCCCAGTACAAGAAAATGGCGCGGGATGGGCGGTATTCGGGATCGTAATTTCCCGGGCTCGACGCCTTAGCTACTAGTTCCCAGTTTGGAGGACCCTCTAATTATTGTCAGCAATTGCTTGGGGGGCTCAGAAACTAACGCCCAAGGTTTATCATTGTCATCATTGATTGGCGCTTAACCGACTTTGGTCGTTGCATATAAAACCATGCATTCCTTTTTAGCGACAACTGGCGCCAATTGGAAACAACAAGGGAGTTCAAGTTATCCTCGACCTTTTGTTTCCATATAAGTCCTCGCCCTTGCTCTGCTACCATCTTTCGATAGGAAAGCCTTCTGGGCTGGATCTTTTTTGACAGATCTGTGTAAAGCTCGTACAGCTAATCGTTTGCAATCACTGGAAGGACCTTAAATTTTCCAAAGAATTTTTCTTTCAAATTTTCCAAGAGCCATCTCACCTTCTCACTGTCCTTGTTTCCGAGCCATCCATAAGAAGAGGTATAAGAGAGACTTATGGGTGAGTTACATAAAGCTTTATTTTGGCTTTACCTCAAACTTTGACTTTGACAGAAAAGTTCAGTATACGTATTTAAACGAAGCATGGCTAATTGGAGACCTCAAAGTTGAAGCAAGGTCAAAAATTGGCAAACTCTCAAATTTTGCTTGCTTTGCTTGCTTTGACAATCAGATCTTGATGACTTTGCTTTAATTAAAGAATAAAAAGTTGGAGGAAATAATAATTAATTCATTTTTTCTCTATTAAATTAATAAATTAACCAAAACAGTCTGAATGCAAAGAAAAAATATCGAAAACAAATGTATAAAAGAGAAGCGTCAAGGCGTTCATTGTAACATACCTCTGAAGTTGGACGCAAAGTTTTGAGGTAACAAATGTCAGGCGAGGTTAACAAAGCTTTATGTATTCGACCCTTTATAGAGCGTGATTGTTCGTTGCATTTGTTGATAAGAGCAATTCCCATTTTCCAACTGTATTTCAGAAAATATAAAATGTATTTCCGAACAGCTCAAATGATTTTCCGAAGAGCAAATGTTTTCCAGAAACCCCCAAATGTATTTCAGATATTCCAAATGTACTTCAGAAAACCTCAGTTGTAATTCAGAAAAGCTCAAATGTATTTTAGAAACTATCAAATGTTTTTCAGATTTTCCAAATGTATTTCAGAAAACTTTAAAAGTATTTCTGAAAACCATAAATTAGTTTCAGAATAGAAAGTATTTAGGAAAAACCCAAATGTTTTTCAGAATATATAAAAAGTATTTCAGAAAACCTGAAAAGTATTTTCGAAAGCCCAAAATGTTTTTCAGAATATAAAAAATATATTTCAGAAAAAGCAAAATGTATTTCAGAAAATCTCAAATGTATTTCAGAAAAAATTAAAGATTAATTCAATGTACAATTCTATGAAGTAATGGATAAATAGTAATCTATGTACATAAATGAGCATATCACTGAACTATGTATTAAAAAAAAAACACGGGTATTACATACCAACTGGCATGTCTTGCAAGGCCAAAGCCTCCGAAAAAAATGTAGATGCGTGCTATAAAGCGCGAGCGCAATTAGCTGTAGCAACTGTCTCCTTCGCCTCTCTAAAAACACCTTTCAAATACTGCAAGCGCTTAAGGGTCGAATACATAAAGCTTTGTTAACCTCGCCTGACATTTGTTACCTCAAAACTTTGCGGCCAACTTCAGAGGTATGCTACAATGAACGCCTTGACGCTTCTCTTTTATACATTTGTTTTCGTTATTTTTTTCTTTGCATTCGTAGTGTTTTAGTTAATTTATTAATTTAATAGAGAAAAAATGAATTAATTATTATTTTCTCCAACATTTTATTCTTTAATTGAAGCAAAGTCATCAACGTCTGATTATCAAAGCAAGCAAAGCAAGCAAAATTTGAGAGTTTGCCAAATTTCAACCTCGCTTCAACTTTGAGGTCTCCAATTTGCCATGCTTGGTTTAAATACGTATACTGAACTTTTCTGTCAAAGTCAAAGTTTGAGGTAAAGCCAAAATAAAGTTTTATGTAACTGACCCCTTATGGCTTCGATTAAATGACGTTTACTCCTCTTGATGGTGGGGGCAACGTCAAACTTGCCCTAGTTTTGTTTCGTCAATATAGACGATATGTTTCCTTGCTGGATAAAGGCAAAAAAGCTTTTTGTTTTTCTAAAATACCTTTGTGTTTTTCTGAAAAACATTTGAGTTTTTCTGAAAAACCTTTGGCTTTTTCTTAAATACATTTACAGTATTCTGAAACTCATTTGTGGTTTTCTGAAATACTTTTAATATATATATAATATATACTTTAATACAGTTGGAAAATCTGAAATACATTTGACATTTTCTAAAATACATTTGAGCTTTTCTGAATTAAGGGCCAATTACTAACTAACTAACTAATGGCGGCGAATCACCAACAGGTTATCATAACCTCTAACGAGATTTTTAGCCGAGCTTCTCTTTCCAACTTGTGGTGTGTTGCTTTTTGAGTTTTCCTACAAGTTGGCGGGACCTACAGTTTTTTGCCGACTCCGAACGGCACTTGCAAAGCAAAGGAATTTTTTGCTGAGAAGCTTCTCATGGCAGAAATACACCCGGAGAGTTTGCCAAACTACTGCCGAGGGGCGACCCCGTTTAGAAAAATTCTTTTTCTAAATAATTTTTGATGTTACTTTTGTCGGGCATCGAACCGCCACGACTTGGTGTAGAAGGCCGAACACTTAACCGCTACACCACGGCGGCCGCCAAGGGCCAATTACATAAAGCTTTATTTTGACTTTACCTCGAACTTTGACTTTAACAGAAAAGAAGAAGTGTTAAAATTTGGCAAACCCTCAAATTTTGCTTGCTTTGACAATCAGATATTTATGACTTTGCTTTAAATTAAGAATAACGAAAACAAATGTATAAAAGAGAAGCGCCATAGTGTTCATTGTAGCAAACCGCTGAAGTTGAGCGCAAAGTTTTGAGGATGCAAATGCCAGGCGAGGTTAACAAAGCTTTATGTATTCGACCCTTTATGTATTTGAAAACTGAGGCATGAACCGCCCACTTTTAAGGGAGGCACTTTTTAAAATTCGAATTGTAGTAACTTATAACTGATTCCGATAGAACGATGCAATTTGGCACAAAGCATACTAGTATCGTTGGGAGTATACCTGATAAAATTGGCTACAATCGCCCGCCAACCATGCCCACTTTCGAAATGGAAAACTTTGAAAATAATATGAAAACTACCGGTGGGTATTTAATGTGCGATTTACCCGAACTTAAGACTTCCTTACTCGTTTAAGCTTAGATAGAGTATGTATTATTAAAAAAAGGGCATTGTTAAAAATGTTAAAAAAGGGTGATCTCCCATTCAGCCGTCGTTTTAGAAGAATTCAATTTTATTTAATTCATACCAAATATGTACCATGCACTGTGATGTCAGCTCTCTTCGCTCTTTACCGCTACAATACCAAAATGACGTGGTGATATGACCGCATCGAATACCGATACCAAATAACTCTTTTCGTACCCCAATTCTTTCAGATACAACAAACGATCCAGCAAAATCAGGCTCTCCAATACTTGCGCAAACGACATGCGCAACAAATAAAATAAATGCATATATTGCGCATCTTTTGAAAACGCTTCTTGTACGCTATCAACATCCTTACAATTCCATTGAAATTGGGAATTACTTTGAGCCAACTTCTTGCAACACAACTCAACATATTCGTTAAAATTTTGAAATTTGCGTATTTTTCCCACCTGTACTTGTTGTTTCATTTCGTTAGATCGTTCGCATATCAGTACTTCGAGTAGTGCACGATAGAAAAGTGATATATTCATAGCGCCTCGCTCGCTGCATACACGTTCAAATGATTGAGTGGACAACATGCGTGCATTGCGTCCAAGTGTTACGCGTTTACCGAGTAGAAATTGACTCATTGGAAAACCAATAGATGTTTGAAGTGCTGCTATCGTCTCGTTTTCAAAATGCTCTGGTTGGGCAACAAATTCTTCTTGGAGCAGATGATAGCAACAGCCAATATTGCACAGTAATTTACACTGCGATTGTTCGTGGAAGAGCCTCAAGCACGTGGGACCTAAATTACCGCAGGTGTGTAGTCCAGTTAAGCAGATGGAAGACGTTTCGCTGGCATTGGTAAAATGACTTTGTAAAAGTTGTGCTAAATTGATGTCGGGTGTAATGAAGGCGGCCGTTGTTTTGTAGAGCGTTTCTTTGCTCTCATTTGGCTTTGCTGGTGTGGCTTTGATATCTGTTTCGTCTTTTTGGCTACGGCGTTTAGGTGTTAATCCTTGTTGGTGTAGCTTTGCACGGTTTACCAAGCCATTCCAGACACGCTGAAATAAAACAAAATGGTTAAGTTAATATGGTACTACTTGAAACGATGGTCATTGACTACCGAATGCCTTGAGTTTTTACGACAGAGGGCATGCTGCTATCGGGTCAAATTCCTGTGTTGGCCATGATGCCTACCTTGTAACTGTACGGTTGAAAACTAAGCCTTAATTTTATACCCGTCTACTACCCGGGTACTGTTGTTTTTATTGTTGTGAACAGTACTACGGTCCTGCCTAGTCGCATCCACTCAAAAAAGGGACGTGACGGAGCGGTAAGTGTTGAACTACTGATGTTGACGGTCCTTTGTCGGATATGAATCCGGCACGTTCCGGTGAATAGCACTTCGCGGTACTAGCCTGACTGTCTTGGGAACGATTTCGAATGGGGTGCGAATAAGAGTGGTTTGTATTAGGGCAGAGAATGTAAGCCCAAAGCTCCTGGTTAATTTATGTTATGCGAATGGATAAAGGAGATCCTGTCCAGGAAATGTATATAAAGACGCTCAAATTGAACTTCAGAGAAAGAGGGAGACCTCGACTGAGATGGAAAAAAGAGGATGAGGATGACTTTAATTCCCTTCATCCGAGTAATTTTCAATCAGAACATGCCCTTACAAAAAAAATATAGAACTACCTGCAGCTTACGATTCCTCTCCAAGGCATTTTCTGTATTTAATTCTTGAAAGTCAATACCAAGCACACGATGTCCATACTGCAATGCTAAACGCGATGATAAATAGCCTTTGCCATCACCAGCATCAACAACAAAAACGTCTGCATTACCTTCATGTACCTCGCGGCTGTTAATCAAGCGATCTACTAGAACGGCGGTCAACTCAACCTGTAAAATAAAAAAATATTATTAATTAATTAATTTTCCTAATTTAATTACATCCTACTCACTTCATGCCTCTTTTTTGCGCTCATGAATTCTTTGATTGTTAGATTATGCTTTGAATCTTCTTGCAGGCCAAGCTCAACGTTTACAGTTTCCATAGGCGTTAGTACTTCGTGCAACCTAGTCAAGTGTTGATGCTCACACTGTGCCAAAAGTCGTTTGAACTCAACAAATTTGCCACTCCCCGTTTCGGTATGCGAGCTTTTCCAAAACACTTCTTCAATGCATCTCTGCACACTCTCCACGTCCGGAATTTCATTTTGCAATTCTTCTGGTACATAGCGCTGCCAATGTTTTTCGGTCAAATAACTAACCATGTGACAATTTACAAACTCCCAATGCGGCTGCATGAAGTGCAGAATTTCTTCCAATGAAGAGCGCAATTGATGGATACTCATTTTCCGCTAGCTAACAATTTAAAATGACAAATCTTGACCAGCGCCTTCTGTCGCACCACTGCTGCCCGTATCTTTTAATTTACCACCCCCCTTTCCAGCAGTCAACACGCGCACTCGCTTATACTGATTACGTATATGCTCTACTGCTCCAATGATATCAGCTTCTGGATTATTGTCACGTGGAAAGTCGTCTATGCTTTTGCGCAATTGTTGTAGCGCCCGTTGCACTTTTTCTGTATGAGTTTGGGTTTGCTGTGCTACAACAGCAGCATAAATCTCCGCAAGCTCTACGCCCAACTTTACACCTTGTGCATATCCCAGTTGATAGCCTTCTTGTGTACCTTGCGCGCGTCCTACGGTTAAACCTTCTTCGTAGCCTACGCGATTTAGTTGTTCCTCTGCCAAAACAATGCCGTCGAGCAAATCATTAAAGTCGGTTTCTTCAGCAGACATAACAAGCGCTAAGGATATATTACTGGTACTTTTACTAATCTTCCATGTCTTTAGTCAGAAAACTTGTTGAAAAATGTAAACAAATCCTGCTCGTTGAAAGAAATCAATCAGCTGTTTGTGCCAATGCTTCTTCTTACATGCCCCGCTATTCACAAAGACATTTGTTAGTACAGTATGAAACAACGTACAGTTAAAAAGCGGTTGGTTTTGATTGTAACGGCTAAACGGTACTTAAAACGGCCAGAGTCCAGTTGCCTCAAAACTAGAGCTCTCAGTAACGGTGGATCTAGATCGAAAGAAAGATCGTTTATTTCTAATTCAGCTAGGTTCTAACTTCGAATTTAATGTGAAAGGGCTGTCAAAATCCATACAAATTTTCTTATGAAAAAGCCTTGAAATTTTGCAAGTAATGTAATAGGCATTTATTGACGCTTAACCGCCTAGGCGATTTTGGCCGTTTCGTATAAAAGCACCCTACACGTTGCTTTTTAGCGATAACTGACGCCAATTGGAAACCCCAAGAGAGTTCAAGTCATCCTCCACTTATTGTTTCCATCCCAGTCGAGGCTTCCCCCTTCCTCTGCTGCCGAATTCGGGTGTCGATAGGAAAACTTTCTGTGCTGGTGCTTCTTTGTCCATTCGCATAACATGACCCAGCCAGCGCAGCCTTTGGACTTTAATTCGCTGCACAATGGTCAGGTCTGCGTAAAGCTTGGCCTACTTTAACACCCCGACTGTACTAAAGTAATACGTACTAAACAAGTACAGTTACCTGTTGGTTGCACCACGCCTAGACTACTACAAAATATTTAAGTTCTAAATAAGTGGTACGAAAGCAAGTTTTTGGCTGTCAAATTGATGTCAAATTGAAGACTTTGGGGTGTGGGACTGGCTTCATGTCGCAGAATTTTCGTAGGAAAATAACGCTATTGAAGTATGCCCATCACTGGCAATGAGCTGTAGTAAAAGCTACTAGAATTATCATCGCATCTCATTTGACAGCGTCCATATAAAATATATAACAACGGCCATATAAAGAGCATTGCTGGCACAGAAATTTCAAAATTCATCGTTCTACCGTTATGAGCTTAAAAGTCATGACCAGTCGAATTTTCAAAAATGCCTCAATCATAAAAGAATGATCAGCGGGATTCACCTACCCATTTGATCTACCTAGATATGTCAATTTATGTGATTTTCGAAATTTTTGATATCGAAAAAGGCGGCTTGGTTATCATTCGATTTAGCTCATTTTCAATAGCAACCTACCTTGGCCAAAAAGTAACCATTATACCATGTTTCATGCATATATCACAATTCTTGCTCAAGTTATCGTGTACACGGACAGACGGGCGGAAATGCCTTGATAAACTCCTCTTTTCAACCTAATAACTTTCATATATGGAACTCTATATCTAACTCGATTACTTTGTGCCGTTACGTAGTACCGGTACTAGTACATTATAGTACGCTGGGTATAAAAATTGTTAGTATTTTTGTTTGATTTTACCAACTTGTTCGCAAATAATCAAGGAATAATTTAGAAAAAATTATTTGGACGGTCCAAAGTCTACTAAAATTTGTATTTTAAGGTTTTATTATTTTTATTATATTTTTAATTTTATTTGATTGATTTGAATCACCCTAATGTGTAATCACGCAATCAAATGACACAGCGGCTTTCCCGACAATGTTGACATCTGCTAACCTTACTTGTACGTTTCAAAAAAAATCTATTTCTAACTTTAATTGTCTACATGGAGATATGCATGTGTGTATGTCTATATGCTTGAAAATTTATAGTTATTTAATGAATGTCCTAGCACTTGAAGTGTGACCACCCAACCAACTTAAATTGCAGGAATAATCAGCTTAGCTATTTATTATAAACCCTTTTGATTGTGTACATATGTATGTGTGTCTTGTTGTAAACTGAATGTAACGGTATTCGAATTTTATGGCGCCAAATGACAATACACAAAACAAATGCTCGGCTTGCAGACAAAAAAAAAACTAGGAAAACAAAAATTAAATAACAAACACATATATATATTAATTTTGTTACATATGTATGTATACTAGGGTGGTTACAAGAAATCAATTGTGGAATTTCCAATGTCTGACCGTCTATTGCGTCCGTTGCTTCAACGCGGTTATTTATCAAAGTCGAAGTATCCTTCGAAGTTTTATGTATCTCCGGCCTAATTATCCATCAGTTTTACGTGGAATTTGTTTTTAATTTGTTTATTACATTTTTATTATGTACTAAGAATCATTTTCACTTAAAATTATTCACTCAAAACAAAATAAATTACAATGTCAAAGAAACATAATGTAAAAACTTAAGTTTTGGTTGACTGTCTTTGAATTTAAAGTAAAAGTACTGATTGTGAGCGTTTGCACGAAATTCGAATGCCGTAACTTTGCTGTCTAAAGAAAAGTCTGACGGAAAAGTTTTTTTGTAACTCACGCCTTAAGTTTGATGCTTTGAACTTTACAAAACTATACATATATAAAGTGCGATTACCATAACTACAAAATTTAAATTTGTCATTTTTCCATGGCCTTTTAATACTGGCCTAGGTGTGCCTCTGCGGCAGCCACTTGACCCTAACCCTAACCTATCAATAAAAGTAAAAAAAAAAATTATTTTGCATCAGTCTAATGTATCTTGTTTGTGTGCTTAGTTTACTTTCACTGCCTGGCATATGTAGCATATCCGCCACGTGGTTCACTTAGAACATATATAAATGTGTGCAGTGTCAAATAAGAAACACCTCACGGGTAAAAAAATGAGCCTAAATTTTTAACCCGTCTAAAGTTTAAGTGATTTTTTTAACTTTTTTTGAAATACTTAAAACCTTTTAAATACCTACAAAGATTTTAATTTTTGCAATTTGTTTCGTTTTCATTTATTTTTGAAAGCTTTAAGATTGAATTTTTCCCACAACATTTATGTATGAGATGTATGTAGCTCAGTGGTAGAGCATGATGCGGGGAGTCTTGGTTCGAATCCCAGCCAACCACAACAAAAAAAATAATTTTTTCTTTAAAAATTTTTAAAACATTTCTGGTATGAAATTGAAACCCTATTCATTTAGCCAATTTTCTTGAAAACTGGTCTAGATTTAATTTGAAACCAAATTTCGTTTGGTTATATATGTAGTCCAAAAAAGTTTAAAATTTAGGCTCAAATTTTTAACCGTGCTAAAAATATCTAAGGTGGGAATTCTCGCCTGCCTATTAACGTCAAAGTTCACTTCATTTGCCCTTTATTTTAACAGGAGGATGAACTGGCCGATAAATTTATAGTGAGCGTTAAAATTGACGGCTAGTCGAGAAATCCGCCGTTAGTATAGTATGTTGTGCTAGACCAAATGATTAGTTTAGAAAAAAAAAATAGTTTAATGGTAGGAAAGTTCAGCTTATAGTACATTTACACTGCACCAAATTTGGCGAAAAATTGCAAATTTGGCGCTTTTTTCCATACAAATCTCATTTTCCAAATTTTGAACTTCATCACATTTGACCTCATTTCACCAAATTTGCCGAACAATACAATCACAGCTCAAAATTGCCCAGCCATAAATAACAATTTCCACCAGTTTTTTTAAGACAATGGAAAAAGACAGAAAAGCCTTCTTCACTCTTTTATTATTATTATTCTACAGGTATTTAAAAAATCACGGTTTTTTATTATTTCTTTTATTTCGGTGGCTTTGTGTCCTGTTAGAAGATTCTTGTAGGGAAGGTGAAGCAAAAAGCAAATTTGTCAATGTAATGATCAATGTCTGAGACCGATTAAAATAACGTTCCGGTTTCGGTTTCGGTTTTTGCAACGTGTTTTGGTTTCGGTTCCGGTTTCGTTCTTCAAAATTTATTTCGGTTTCGGTTACGGTTTCGTTCCGGTTTCGGTTTCCAAATAAAAACAGGAAAAAAAATTTTCTACTAAAATACTCAAGTACCTATGTAGCTACGAAATAGGTCTGAATTTTCATAACTTTTTTTCTGCGGCCATGATGGGATTTCTCCAATATAATAATACATTTATTAACGCTATGCATAGATGAAATTTCTGCACAACAAATTCCTAAAAATAACTCTACTTTTTTATTAAAGATATATTAAAATGGAAGCCAAATGAAATTTATAAATCGTTAAAAACATTAAAATTAGTGGCACTTTCCGAGGCAAGCCTGAACATTTCTTTTTCGGATCTCGTGAATTTGTTTCGATCGCTTCATTCAACTATATTCAAACTTCCTCTTTCAGAATTTTGATACTGATGTCAAAACGTGGCTCCACAATCTTCCATGAAAACTTTCAGGGTACCTATTTGTAAAACGAAGTACCTATGTGCCCACTCACATAAGTAAGGTATTGAAAAAATTCAAAACCGTTTGGAACCGGTTCCGGCTTTTGAAACGGTTTCGGTTTCGGTCTTTTCCATATCAAAATAACGGTTACGGTTTCGGTTTCGGTTTTGAAAAATGAATCGGTTATAATCGGTTACGGTTACGGTTTCGGTTTCGGTTTCAGTCCTTGGTAATGATACATTTACACTGCACCAACTGCGTCGCATTTGGCGAAGTTATTTCGAGAATGTTTGTCCGCAGAATGAATTTGTTTGCCAAATTAGATGAATTTAATTTAATTTGACCTAATTTGGTGATCAAATTCAATCTGCGGATGAACGGTCTCGAAAAAACTTGGCCAAAAGTGACGCATTTGGTGCACTGTAAATGTAGCTTAAATGTACTATTACTTCGAACACAATAACTCTCATATTATTGGTTGCATTTCCACGCTTCGACGGAGTGTGAAGTTATATGTGAGTTAAAAACAGAGATTTAAAATTTGCAGTCTTTTATATGATATACGGCCGCACCCTAACTTCAACATTGTTACGTGTTTTTTTTATTACTTCTCCTCAAGTTCAAAACACTCGCCGCCATTTTGAGTACTTAATTTCACTTACGTACTTCCTCAGAATGCAATTGATGTAATACATATGTATCTACTACATATATATGTACATATATACTTATGTATATGTACATGTAATTAAGGTATTATAGAAATAAGACTGGGTTGCGATAAAAAAGTTGTAAAGGCCCGAACTTGTATTTGAGGATTATGATAAGACGATTTTGGTTGAAATGACAGCACGATCACCTTCAGCTACTAACGCGACTGTAGTGTGAACAATTTGATATGACCCGAAGGTTTAGAAGACTCCGGTACGCTCCCGCAATAACCCGTTAAAGTACGAATTCTTATGCTGGTTTCGTTTCATCGAAAAAAAATGTACACTTGCACGTTGAACATGTTTACAACCTTGCACAGAGCACTGTAAAAGTGTGATAAAAGTGTACCCGTTCTACATGAACCTGCTATCGATAAAACGAACAAAAAACAATGCCCCGTTTGCTACGATATGTGCATGAATAATTAGGTTTCGCTTATCATCCATATCTAATTGTTATTGCAAAATCCAATTTATTTCACCAATTTTATCTGTCAAATAAAATTTTCGTCAGCCGATTTTCAGTGCAACCAGCACCCTGTCAAAGCTTCAGAGGGTAAAAAGTGTGATATTTTTACACTCCTGAAGTGTATATTTTCAGGAAACGAAAACATATTCTGTTTGACGTTTTACCTTCAGTTTGTAAACGAAAACGGAAAATTAAAGAGTGTAACAAAAATGCGCATTTTTTTATGAAACGAAATCACCATTAGTTTCCCCTTTAAGCGGCCTACTCACCAAATGTCAAACTCCATACAAAACAACGCTCAAGAAATGGTAAAGAACTGTTTTCACACGTCAAATTTATACTAAAATACTACAATTTTCGATGGTTGGCAACGCCGGCGTATACCTCAGAAGATTTTATTTCAAATGCAAAGTTTTTCAACTTTTTCCGACCCATTCTAATGTACATATGTATTTACCGAATAATGCCCTTTAGGTAGTTTGTAAGATTTATTTATTTATTTGTTTATTGTTTTTTTTTTTTTTTTGTGTTTTTAGTGGTCGGCGTGGAGGTCAGCACTTTTCACCATTTTCTAGGTTAATATGTTTTGTGTTGCTTAATTTTCGTAGGTGTTTTGTGGAGGACATTGTTTTGTTTTTATTGTTGCAATGCGAAGAAAAGTTTTCAGCATTTTTTTCAATGTCAATCGTAACAGCCGGTTAGAATGCGATATCCTTAACTACGTATGTATGTAGATATATTTCGTATGCATATTCGATCCTTGACCGTTATTAGACATAAACAAATCCATATGCAGGTGTATATTGAAATTAGACTGGACCAAAAATGATGTTTTTTGGAGACTATATTGATATTATTTTTCAGAGTGGCTAAGAAAAATACTGTACAAGTTTCATACCTTAATATTAATCTTTAGAGGTCTATTATTGCTTGATTGGATTTTGAGGACTGATCTTACCTTGTTAGTAAAAATGTTAACTCAGTTGAGTTGTAATTAAACAACTCTACTTTAAAACAACTATATTCTAAGACAAATCCTAGTTAGCAGGTTGAAAGTGAGCTAAATGGTCAACTTCAATTTTAACGAAATAAGTGAAATGAACAACCTTAAGAAAGCGGGTTAGCGTTTAAAAAAATGTGAGTCATGGAAAATAAAGTTCAAGGTATGTTTAATAAGAAACAAATATAAATATTGTTTTTTTTTTTTTTTTTTTTCATTTTATGTCATGAAAGTATAGGTTATTTTAAATATATTCGTTACCTGCTGCCTTATTTTATTGCGACTTTTCATTAATCAATTATTTTTAAAGCAGTGAGCTCTGCTTAAAATTTTGCTCGTTGTACCTTTTATATAATTCACATCTATGTATATCTATTACGGCCGGGCGCATATCCAGAAAATATTTTCGGGGTGGATCCAATTTTTTTTTTTTCATAATAACCATTTTGACTGGAAAATGGAAATGACTTAGCTAAATTTAATTTTGTGACTAGTGCAGACGCTAACCAAATTTATCAAAGCCTAGAGAAAAACAACAAAAAATAAATAAATTGTCTTTTGAAAAAACATTAAAAAATTTTCGAGGTCCATTACAAAAAATATAATTTTAAAGGAAAAAGATCAAGCTTTACGTAAAAATTTAAAATGTCCAAATTGAAAAAAATTGAAAAATGTTGATAAAATTCTTTGTTAATAAAATGTTTACTAATTTTTTTTAATAAAATTTTTTTTTAAGTTATATTCGAAAAGAACGGCAAAAATGCTTTAGAAAACGGTTGCCATGTTCCTTCTTAGCATGTCAATTACATGTCTTATAATTTAAAGAAAAAAGTCTTACACACAAAAAATTGCGAATTCAAACCCGTATACATATCTCGGTAACCATCCAATATTTTTACGCGAACTTTGGTGATATTTTTTTCTTACATGGCAGATCACTTTCACTAAATTTCATTCAAATCGAATTTTTAGGTGGTCCGCTTGACGAATTTTACCCCATATGTAGACAGCGATAGGGATCGGGATGGAGATACGTCTGCCGGGACAGCTTAATTTAGAAAAATGCGAGGACGATTTTTATTGTGAATTTTCAGGTGTACAGCTTGGTCAAAGGTAATTTTTCGAAAAAATTAGCGTTTACGAGAAAAATTCGTTAAACCCTAAATGTTCACATTTGCCCCCAAATAACTTTTTTACACCACATGATATTAATGGGGACTTTTAAAGTTTTCTTTCTTTACCTAAGTTTGGCTTTGTATCAATTTTTATTACTTCAAATGTCTAATTTGACCGGAAATCAAAAAATATTATCCCATGAGTTTGGGACTCATATTCCAAATATTATTTTTTACAGTCACATACAAAAAAATTGCATAAACTTGCGCATTTCGGGGTGTCCCTGAATACGCGCCTGGATATAACAAATATAAATGTAAGCTTAATTTATGTTTATTATAGCTCTGTATTAGAGTGGTTCACAATTATGGACATTTTGGAAATTCCAAAACGCTACCCCCAATTATTGTTCCTTATGACAAAAAAAGAGGCTGCTATTTTTATTTTTTTTTTTAAAGGTGCTTTAGAGGTCGCGCTACTCGTTTTTATAAAAAAAATGAGATGCTTGCAAATTTAACTTATTTTTAACATGTTTAAGTGCAGTAAAAATTTGCGTTTTTGTGTGTTGTTATTCTGTTTTCATTGACGAATATTCCTGCAATTCAAAAGCCTTCTTCGATGAGTAGAAGGGGTTTAACTCCTGAAAGTATGTTTCAAAATTGAACGGTGCAACTAAAACGCCTACACTGATCTCATCGCGCATTGGTTTTTTGGATATATTTCGCATCTAGATGGTTTATGACATCGCTGATTATGAATCCGATGTCAGTTTTTTTAAATTCAAAATGGCGGGTCCAATATGGCGGTGATTTTTTTGAAAACTAATTGGATTTTATTGAAACTTGGTACTCGGGGGTTTATGCGTTGTCTGATTACGAATTCGATATCGGTTTTTTTAAATTCAAAATGGTGGATCCAATATGGCGGTGCATTTTTGAAAACTAATTCGACTGTGTGAAACTCGTCACTGATGGATTTATGACATCGGTTTATATGAACTAGTATCGCTTGTGATCGAAAATTCGACCAATAAAAACTTTAGAGGGTCGAGGGGTCGCTAGCTCCGTACCCCCATCCTTAAATTTCGGGGACGCCCCTGAAAATATACCGTCAGTTTTTTCAATTTCCTTTCCATCGGTGGATATTTCTTTTATATATATTAATATATAATATATAAGATGCCAGTTTTGCAAATTTGCATTTCCTATGCCGATGTCAATAAATACGCCACATGAAAACCTTTAGGAACCTCCTGTGAGCGAACCGTTTGACCGATGGAAAGAAAATTGAAAAAACTGAGGTATAGGCGGTATATTTTCAGGGGCGTCTCCGAAATTTAAGGATGGGGGTACGGGGATAGCGACCCCACGACCCTCTAAGGTTTTTATTGGTCGAATTTTCGATCACAAGCGATACTAGTTCATATAAATCGATGTCATAAATCCATCAGTGACGAGTTTCACACAGTCGAATTAGTTTTCAAAAATGCACCGCCATATTGGATCCACCATTTTGAATTTAAAAAAAACGATATCGGATTCGTAATCAGACAACGCATAAACCCCCGAGTACCAAGTTTCAATAAAATCCAATTAGTTTTCAAAAAAATCACCGCCATATTGGACCCGCCATTTTGAATTTAAAAAAACTGACATCGGATTCATAATCAGCGATGTGATAAACCTTCTAGATGCGAAATATATCCAAAAAACCAATGCGCGATGAGATCAGTGTAGGCGTTTTAGTTGCACCGTTTTCAATTTCGAAACATACTTTCAGGAGTTAAACCCCTTCTACTCATCGAAGAAGGCTTTTGAATTGCAGGAATATTCGTCAATGAAAACAGAATAACAACACACAAAAACGCAAATTTTTACTGCACTTAAACATGTTAAAATTAAATTAAATTTGCAAGCATCTCATTTTTTTTATAAAAACGAGTAGCGCGACCTCTAAAGCACCTTAAAAAAAAAAAAACAAAAAAATAGCAGCCTCTTTTTTTGTCACAAGGAACCATATTTCGGGGTAGCGTTTTAGATTTTCCAAAAAAAAAAAATTTTGAACCACTCTACTCTGTATATTCGGATGCAAAGCATCTGTATACGAAACTTTCTTATTGTTATGAAATTGGAGCCGTTTTCTGTTTTAAAATTTATCTTAACTTTTTCATACAAAATTTTTGTTTAGCGTGAACTTTAATATTTAAGGCTAGAGAAGAAGACGCTCCTTTATATTATACATTTTAATGAAAAAAGCGAATAAAACGCCGTTTTTTCCGATCAAAATTATAATTTTTTTCGCCGAAATAATTTTTTTAGCCGTTTTTTTCTCGATCTAGCCGGATTGCTGAAAAAATTCTGGCAACACTGGACATCAATGACAGCACCCATCAGTTTTTTCATATTGCCCTTATGGAAGTTGTGGTAAATTCGGATGTAATTATAAAGCAGTGAGCAAATTCGTGTTCTATGAAGTGATAAAATTAAAGGAATTTTCATACAAAATTTATGAAAAGAAACTTAAACGGCACTTTATCGTCTGCCAGTCCACCTGACATGGGTGTTAGATGAATTTGTTCTGCTGGACATGTGGAGGGTTAATTCTTTTGGGTGCGCGACATACATACATCTGCTATTATCACGATCGAAGTTGCGCCAGAAATACTCGTATATTTTTAGATAGGTTTAGTTTTTTGACCCATGGTTTTGTGTGACCGACCGCAGCTGTGATGTAAAGTAAGCACATGGGGGAAAGACACATATAAAAAGATTTTCCACTCGTTTTTTTAATGCGGCTTCTCTTTCGAGTCACAGCGGTCTACCAAGCATCACGCACTGAACCAAAAAAGTTCATGTATCCAATGAAAAAGTACATAGCTTTAAGAATTGTTCGTTAAAACCTCTCCAAAGAACTTTTTCGTAGAAATTTAAGAACATTTCCTGGAATATAAGTACTTTTTCGTAAAATATGTAAACAAATCTACAGAAAGCATGAATTCATTCATAAATTGTAAGAAAATTTTCTTAGATTCTATGAATTTTTTCTTATATTTTAAGAAAAATCAGCGTGAACTTCTATGAAACTTTGTTCGTAAAAGACATGTATGTTTTTGGTTCAGTGCGTAGTAAGGGTTCCTGAGTTAATTTGTCCAGTTTATTTTTCGTTTCCAAGCCTATTCGTCAGATAGTTCGAGCCCACCCGTTCCGATTTGAAAGAATTTTGGTGGGGAGTTTTGTAAGATGTCGACTCCAACTATCCGACTTCACATAGAAATACCCATATGTAATTTAAGATCTTAATTCGATTGGCGTGTTAGGCCTGAAAAAACCGTCTCATTTCGGGCTCTAAATACAAGTTTAAATGCTTCCGCTATTTAATTTCAAATTCTCAAAGTTTTTCACCTTCATTAACAGCAGCAAATCCCATCGAAGCCCGTTAAATTACCAAACTATGCAAAATACTAAAATTAATTTTGTCACATTCAGCCTACAGACGACCGAGACTTGCTTTCTAGCTTTCGTCAATTCAATCGGAATTAAATCACGATATGTGAGTTCCATATTTTTTGCAGCAAAAACCGCCATATGCAAGATAGCACGCGATTTAAGCGACAAGTACAACAACACTGGGGACATATTTACATAAATATATTCTAGTTGTTCACACGATAAAAGTGAAAGCCAAATACAATACGAATACGAATAATAATAACAAGGCAGCTGTTGTTGGAGCGGAAGGTTGGCAGGAAGGTCTACACTTTCAAGCTCATACTCCAAGGAATTGCAGTTATATTATGCGATGACAAATATACAAACAAAAAACTCATATTTTGCAAGTTCACATGGGCGAACACGGAGAGGGGATGAGGCAAGTGTAACACCAGAGTCATAAGATCGCTTATAGGTATTGGCGTCGTGAACTATCAATTGAATGTTTTCTTTAGAAGGCCATCAAGTCCCCGCTGTCTTGCTCCGCAAGCTGTCGTAGGCTATCCAGCAAGGGAGCTCCTAGGCAGCGATTTCTGGCGCCATTTAATCCCGGGCAGTTTCTTCCTCTTCGTCATCTTTACAACTCCTACAGGGTATAGATATGCCGAGATCTTTTAGGATCCCATTTTAGCCAGGTTTGCTGGGATATCCGGCACCCGGGATAGTAGTCATCATTCCTTGTTTGGGCGTGTCCTGCCTAGCAAGTACGTCGGTCCTACAGATTACCTCAATAGCTGTTCCCCGGAAGATCTTTTAGGATCCCATTTTGGCCAGGTTTACTGGGATATCCGTCACCCTGGGGATAGTAGTCATGATTCGTTGTTCGGGCGTGTCCTGCCTAGCAAGTTCGTCGGTCCTACAGATTACCTTAATATAGCTGTCACCCGGGACCCATGTGAGGTTTAGGCAGATCTATTGGGCCACCTTTTGAATAAATCGACAACGGTTGAGCATTACTTCAGATTTGAGACAGTAAGATCAAAGGGATTTGATGGCCGCTTTGCTGTTTCTGAAAATAAAGCTACCCTTTCCGATAGCATGTTTTCCTATCGCTGTTTTCCTAGTCTGAAAGAGAGTTCAAGGTCCAGGTCCTTTGAATAATCCCCTCCTCCAACTCTGCAGTCTAATTTGGAGTCATCGGTGTATATGGAATTGCTGCCATTAGTAGCGAGGCACCGATCCATCCCGTTCCCATCTTCCCTAGTGGGAATATTTATTCTAACACTCTCTGAGGCGGCCCGGTGTCAGAAAGGCTCCGTTTGAATACATCCACCATTTACCTCCCAGCATCCAATGGACAAGGTGATGCATAACACCCTGGATTGAGTGATGTTTTAAGACACGACTACAATCCACATCAACCCCGATTGCCGGGCCAACGAAATAGTTCCCATGGTATCCACACCACAAGGTGCTATTCGCCAAGTCGAGCTGAACTAAATGAACAACATGGTAGGGAGAGTTCATGCAACAGCCTCTGGTGGTATCACAGGTTCGATTAGATCATGGAAAGGTACGAGTTTAACCTTTTGCAGTATCCAAATCGAAGTTGGAACTCTTGTTTCCCGCGGAAGTTCGCGTTGCTCTGTTCCAGTACAGTCTTCGGTACAAACTTAAAGATCATCTTTTCTTCTGGGATGTTTTGAAACCATTTGTAATTTCGTCGACATTTCAGTTTTGACAAATAGATCAATTGTGCCAATCGATGAGCTCGACGTAGATCGTCTCTAAATGTTTCAGAGCGAAGAAGATCATTGTATCATTGGAACGTATCAGTGACCGTATCTTGCAGCTCATTCTTAGACCTGCAAGTTTAAACCACAGATAAAGTTGACTAGAGTTTATCCCATACAAATTGGGCGTTTAAACCAAGTTTAAACTAGCACTGGAGTTTGAACCTGCACTGAAAAACTGGGCCTAAATGATAAAAATAATTGGGCCACAACTACATACATACATCCATCCGAGGCTGGGTAAATTTGGGTTTCGAACAGAGTTTGGTAGAATTTATCAAACGATTTCTTTGAGGCAGGATTTTCATGGCGAAGTGGGGAGGTGCTGGGACTGGGTGATCTTTCTTCCCTTCTCTGGGTCATAGTCGTTTACGACTTGATCCCGGACCTCGAACACAGGGGCGAATAAGTAAGCGACCGCCTGGCATAGCTCACGGTTGCGTATAACTACTTAAAAACAAAAATTATTTGGGTTTAAGGTCAATATGGCATTCCCGGCAATTGTCATGCGGATCTCTTGGCCAGATCGGGTACTTTTGAAACGGACGTTTCAAGGAACGACTGTTGTGGTAGCGTTAGGCATCATATCCTCTTACGACCGGTATGCCTACCTTGGACATATTCTAAAACCCGAATCCGCAGGGCACATCTCTTCACGATGATCGGAGTGTTGATTGGGCACTGTCCGCTGGGGGTTATGGGGTGTGGTTAAACATTCTGAAAAGCCCAAGCTGCGTGAGCTGAAATGAGGGTGAAGATATGGAATCATCAAAACACGTCATGTTTAGCTGTATTCATCTAGTCTAATCTAGTGTAACAATAAATTAGTTCGTTTCCCTACTTTATGTTGAAATCTGTATACGCCACTGTAAGCTAATATAAAAAAATATCAGTTAGTAATAAGTCTAAAGTCATGTAAGGAGTAGCAGACACCGTGCCACCAGACAGCCGGAGCAAATGAGGCGCAACTTGGGCGTACTCCGTGACTCCAAATGGCTGTATGGCGGCATAATCGCTTCGTAGCGCCCCAAACAAACCTACAAACATATGCAGTAACCTCGGGCCATTGTTATTGTTGATGATGATGGTTCAGTTTGTTTGATGCTCTTTGGAAAAAACAATCGCTCACTAGGCTAATTCATTCAGTCTTTTGATGGCGGCGAAAGGACTTTGACGACGACCGACGACGCGCAAAGTCCTTTCATTCCAAACAAAACCGACATACGTACTTAACGCATTTGAGAAAATAAATACTCGCAATAAAGTGCGAGTAGTAGAAGAAGAAGAGCTAGAGTGCGAGTACAAGTGCAAGTTCGTCGAGTACGAGCCGTCGGTGCGCAGTTGTATTGCACGCTCGTTAACAAAACGCAAAGTCGTAAAGTCAGTAAAGTTAGAAAAAGCGCTTAAGCTAAATGTTATTCGTACTAGATAGAATATTTAATACTTGAATAGCATATAACTGTTAATGTAATGTAATGCTGTTGTTTGCTCTCAGCGGTATTCGTTAGTGACATCGCCTCACTGCCGCAATCGGTTGGTGGTTTTGCTGTTGCTGCACTCTGGCTAAGCAGTAATTTGATCGGTTTGGAGTATTGACGTAATAATTATAAAAAAATACATTACAGAACGAAATAGTAATGCAATAAATGGAAATTTAGTGGTTTGATAATTTTCTATACAAACGAAAATATAACAAAAAATTAATAATTGTGAAGAAAAGAAATAAAATAAAAATATAAAATAGATATTAAATTGTGAAAAAAGTGTGTAAAATATGTATTAAAAGTTTTTACTAAAAATATAATAAAGACAAACAATGAGTCACGAATGAGTTACTGCTTCTTAAATCAACCATTTTCCCCTGGAATAAAAAAATTTAAACTTTAAAGTTCGAGCAGAGAAAAAAATTATATAATTTTTCAAAAGTAAAACTTAAAATAAAAGATTTATCTAATTTTTCAAGGTTATTCAAGAGTGTAAAAAAACGTCTCGTGGCCATAAAAAACTTAAAAACTAATAAAATAACAATGAAATTTTAGAAATATGAAGAAAACTATACTTTTTGATATACATTGTCAGAAAGGCTATTTTTCTTTCAATACTTAAAATGTGGACCAGATGTGAAACTAAAAATGTGTTTGACCAATCTGGGTACTATAAGAAAATGAAATGTGGTGCTTAGTTCCGTATGCGAACCCGGTTCCGAGATATTGACCTAAATGTGGGCCACATGTGACCTTAGACGTTTCCGAAATAATGATTTTTACAAAATGTTTTTAAGGAAAACATAAAAACTTTGCTTTTCATGCTGAATATCTCCGAAATAGTTAAAGTTAGGGACCTGAAATATGTATAGAGATATTCGATGTCACTACTATAGTCACGAAAAAAGTTTGAGTTATGGGAAAAGGGTTCATGGCACCTCCAACATATACATAATTAATTTTTAAGGCTGAATTCCTCCAGAAGGGTTAAAATTGGTTAAAGGAGATTTTTGAGATACTTAAGACCAAGGTATGAAACCGATTAAAATAAAGTTCCGGTTTCGGTTTTGTAACGGGTTTCGGTTTCGGTTCCGGTTTCGTTCTTCAACATTTATTTCGATTTCGGCTACGTGTTCGTTCCGCTTTCGGTTTCCAGATAAAAACAACAACACATAAACAATTTTTCTTCTATAAAAGTCAAATAAGTACCTAATTGCAAAATAATGTGCTGTTCATGCTGAGCCTGCATTTTAGCATTTAGCCCAAAATGCAGCATTTTTCATACAATTCTGAAAGCTAAACGCAACTAAATGCTACTTTATTTCTGCATTAGCTTTAGCATCTTCGGAGATACAGTACGAACAAAAATTTCCTTGTATGAAGAAAAAGTGAAGAAAATGTTGCATACTTTTGGGCGAACCGCTGTTAGGATATTTTCTCACTAAGCAAGTCAACGTACTTATGCAATAATTTTTCCTGTTTAGAAAGTCGGTTTCTCGAACTCACTTTTATAAAAGAAATGGAGTTTATCTGAAAAGGCAAACATATTTCCACTTGCGATGTAGGAACGCTTTTTAAGCATTCAAAATTTAGCTAAATGCGCATTTTCAACATGCGGCAGCTTGAACGCAATTTCGAAATGTACGGCCGAAAATGGAAAATGTTTCTTTTAAAACTCAGCATGAACACTACATAAGTCTGAATTGTTATAACTTTACTCCGGTGGTCATGATGGATTTTCTCCAATATAGTAATAAATAAGTATTGCGCCCGCTATTTATGGAAAAAATTTCTTCAAAATAAATTTGCAAACTTAACTATACTTTTTCTTTTAGAAATATGATAAAACGGAACATTAGTATGAGTGATGCTTTCTGAGACGGGCCACTAAACATTTTTTTTTCGGATCTCGTAAATTTTTTTCGATGGCTTCATTCGACTATAGTTCAATTTCCTCTTCCGGAGTTTAGATATTGAGGCCAAAACATGTAACGACCAAGGTTACAATCTAAACCATCTTCCATGAAAATTATTCAGGGTAGCCTCTGGTAAAATAAAATATGTGCAAACAAAAAGGCGGCATTAAAAAAATTCAAATTGGAACCGGTTCCGGCTTTTGAAATGGTTTCGGTTTTGTTAATCGGTTAAGGTTACGGTTTCGGTTCAGTCCTTGCTTAAAACTTACACTTTGCTAGACTAAAATTGAATCGGCTACAAAATTGTATTTTCGGTTTTTTGATTCAAAATATTTAAAAAAAATTGTATGCATTTGCCAAACATAAGGGCTTAAAACATGTTAAAATGAGGTGTCCTGTAATTATGACAAGAGGTGTATGTACCACGAGTATTTATAACTCTCGTCACAATACATATCCTACATATGTTACAGCACTTCAAAAAAAATCATCATAATAATCATTACTAGATATCTATGCTGGAGTTAAATGGCGAGCAGTTTATTATTATTGTTGTTGTTATATTATATGGTTGAGGGAGTTGGCCGGGGTTGCCGGTTCGAATCCCACCTCAACCAAAGTCTTTTTAATTTTATTTAATTTATTATTTTTATATTCCATCAAGTCTCATGGACTGTGTTTGGTTATTTTTAATTATTGGTATATACCATCAAGTCTAGTGGACTGTGTTTTGGTATTGACACTTTGTATGTATTAATTGGGGCGAGCACTTTGGGTCTGAGAATACATCGTTGGCTATTCTCACTTCTTTAGAAAACCCCTCAAAATTGTTGGTGGTGAGCACTTGGGCTCTGAGGCATTGGCGGCTATTGGCTTACCCCATTTTGCTTGTGAAAAACCACGTTTTGTGACTGCGACTATAAGCTATGTATTCCGAATATTCCATAAATTATCTGCGAATTGCAATAATATGTAATGCAGATGAAATAAACGAAACCATGTTATGTCGCTTAAACACTAGATATGTAATAGGGCTGATACATTAGCGCAAATTCCGAATTAACTCCGCTTTTGTGAGATAACTTTAGCATAATCTTCTTTATAAACTCCCAAAAATGAGGAAAGGATGAGGAATAGAGCAGATTTTAGAAAACGAAATTACGATTTGACCGCTACTGTCAACGATACATAAACAAAAATAGCAAGAAATACTACCAAAATTACGATTTTACCACTACTGGACACTAGATGTCACCAAAAAATAAACAATCCATCTAGTTTTAAACCGCAAGAAATACAACCAAAACACTAGATAGCGCCGATTGTTAATCTTCAATTTTGTTTGTGTCAGGGTAAAATTTGGATCTGATTAAAGAAGATTTATTGGAGATAATCTCTGTGTGTGTATCCATAGCATAAGACATGTTGCGCAATACATGAAGAATATGTGAAATTCAATCTTTGCGTATGCGCAATTGTCAAGTCAATATTGAGTGACAGTGAAAGTAACCCAACAAACATCGAGCACCAAAAACTCAAACGTTTGAGAAAACATCTATTCTCAACTTTTTCTCAAATGTTGTTTATATAACAGGATTATTTGTTGAACTATATTAATTAAAAAATATTATGTAAAATTTAACTGCATAAATGGAAACTCGCTTTTTATTAAAATGGGTGTTTTTTTTGCATGATTGGCATCTCTGAATAAATATTTCAATGAGAGCATGTGGATTCCATTTCGATCCACTCCGCTCAGTTTGAGAAACGTTTGAAAATACTGCCGTTTCAATTTGAAAATCAGGGAAAATCCCATATTAAAAATTAGCCTTTTAGGTTGAGAATGCTATCAACGGTTATTTCGCCTCAAATTGAAAACGAACGTTTGAGATTTGAGAAGATGGTTGGTTTTCAAATGCATCTCAAATTGAGATTAGCTAAAAATGTTTGTTGAGAAGGGCACACCTAGCTAGGCCAAACGGCGCGACACGACGCGACAAAAAAGTTGTATGCATTTGATCAACTATGTTGTGTCGCGTGGTGCTGCTGTCGCTAGGTGTGCTATGTTCCATAAGAAAACATGCAAAGAATATTTGGTCGCGTGGTGTAGTGCTGCTATGTGTACCTTACCTTGATGGGATCGGTTGTTGGAAAAGTTGACTAGAGCTTATCCCATACAAATTGGCCGTTTAAACCCGTACTGTACTTTAAACTTGCACTGAAAAACCGGGCATAGCTACATAGTTAAGCTTTTGATATTACTTTTACCGAGAGAACCCGGAATTTTTGGCATGATAGGCTGAACAATCAGGCTTCCAAATACCCCTAAATTCAGTATACAAATTTAAGAATGAAATGTTCTTTTACCTTTACTAAATGGCTATCGTTTAAATAGTTTCATATTGGATATAGGGAAAGTTCTTGGCTGGCTATGGTACTTCCCAACTGTCGTTTGGTATGATTTTCTATGTATAAGACTTTACTTCTCAACTCCCCCCGCAGTCAAGACTTTTGTGAAGAAAGAAGTAAAACAGTCGAAACGGTCTAATATGAATAGCATATGGAAATTTTTTAAAGTTACCAAAACTATACGCATACGACGTATAAAGAAACAATCAAGTGTGCAATTGGCGACATGCAGACATAGGCGATATTGGTACTTAACACTTTCAAACCCAACAAAAAATCTTTTGAAGGATTGTCATCAATCACATTGGCTGATTGTTGTTGTTATAACTGGCCATTGCCAGATAGCAATCCGAAGAAGTATACGAAGTTTCTACTTGAGCAATATCCGTCCGAAACATTGCCTTCTGAATAAATCTAGGCCCGCCAACTATGGACTTCATTGCACTATTGGAATGTTCGGAGTCGGCAAAAAAACTGTGCACAGAGCCAAGAGTATCTAATAAAATAGAACAAAGATTATATGATATCTCTATGACTTGATTTTTTTTTAACTGAGCACCTACAATTTTTTCGACGGCCATGTATTCTAATGAAAGTTGGTAGTATGGCTCACAACGATTAAACAAAAATACGTATATAACAATTTTTCGTAATTCGAATAATTTTCAAAGTTACAGCTATCAACACTTTTCGAAATTTCTCGCTTTTTGATGATTTTCTCACGATTGGTCAAACCGATTTAGTCAATTTTTTAAATATATATAAAATATGGTATCTTCTACCAAACGACGATTCTAATTTTTGTAAAAATTTTTTTTTGCAAACATTTTTCGCGATTTTTAACTTCTCCATCGTGGTCAGATGGCGCTTTTGCATGTTTTTTTGGTACTCTAAGGGAGCGGAAGTTATTTATATTTTTTACCTTCAGAGTACACAGTACGTAGAGAAAAAAAAATCATAAAAAATTAACAAGTCTGTAAAAAATATAAATTACCTTGAAAATAATTCGAATTTCGAAAAACTGGCCCAAACGTTTTTTTTGTTGTCGTGAACTATACAAAAAAATTTCAGAAAGATAGTACCACTTCGAAAAAACTGGCTCACTTCACAAAGTTCAACTCCTATGGATTGTTTTGTTTCAAAAAAAAATTCTTTATATATTTGTAGAAACCATCTTTTTAAAGAGAAATCACAGAAATCGTTCACAGGGTTGCCACCTATCTCAAATTGTTTATATTGAGCAGGATATGCCAATATGGGTATTTAGTGAAAGATATTCTTGGCCGTATTCCAAATATGTAAATTTTAAGCAGCGCTGCCATCCAGGGTTGCTACCTAACCGCTATTTGCTTATTCTTTCGTATATCAACCACTATTTCGGTTGCCTATTGATGCAATTTCGGTACAGGGATAGTATAGTATGCTTCATTTCCAACTTGGTTTGCCACTTGGGCTGTCTTATCGGGTTGCCACCTACTTGGTATTTTTAAAATCTATTTTGGAAAGCTTTTACTGTTGGTAATGTTTGGTGACAAATTCGAGAACTACCAAGCAAACTCGGTCACCCAGCTACTAAATAATTAAGTTGCGCGCGACTTTGTCTGCGAAAGTTTCAATAACGAAATCTCGACTCCACCGCCCTATCGGTTTATTTTTTTACAACAGAGTTGTTGATTATATATCAAGCATAATTAATAATTTTTCATATATACATAGATAAAAATCAAATACCTAATGACGCAAACTCTGACACCCACTCGGCCAAAGTCGCGCATAATATATATGTGAATTCTAAGTTTGGTATGATTCTAGGGAGAAAATTTATTGAAACAAATAAAAACTTATTTTCAACTGGACTAAGGACGTGAGTGTTTTTTTTTTGCTTATGCTGGACTTAGAATACATAACAATATCTAAAATCGACTTTTTGGTCACTTTTTTGAAGTTAAACGATGTATTTATAACTGTACTATCGTATTGCATTGAAATCTAATTTAAAAAAAAAATGGACTTCGGACATATTTCAGAGTTATTATATTGACTTCACCGAGAAACGAGCTCAGGTGGTTTGACCGCTCAACCCAAGTGTCTACCATGATCCCATCGCATACTTATGCTTGCCAGCGTCTAATTGCAGCGACGTTTCGACTACTCTCCGTCAGATAAAATTTGCTTTAATTCTAAACTGCTGGTTTTGAGTGATGCCCTAACAAACATACAGACGAACAGACAAAAATTCTAAAAACCGTTGTTGCTTGATAAAAAACACCAAAAACACCTCGTATGAATTTTTCATTATTAACGATATCGTACAGACATCGCCCTCCTACAGTTTTATAATATGGAAATGTAATCGTCTACCACATTTTTTGTTGGGTATCTACATACATCCGTTAAAATACTCACACGTAACCACAATTTGACGCATTCGCTGCCGCATTGCATTGATTTGTGCGTTAGACTTTAACGTCAAGCTTCTCGTCAGCTATGCTAATTAAGTAGGTATGAAGTTGCAAATAAATTAGCATGCACTAGAAATCCTTACTAGATATTGCAATACTAGAACAACTCAACTGCTTGGGGCATTCAAGGATCAGTTAAACGGCCTAAGTGTACGTGTACTAAGTCTACATTATAGACCTTGCTGCAGAGTAGCATTTGTTAGGATGTATGTAATTGGCGCATTGGAGCGCAAAAAAGGACGACGAAGAGGGGTGCGCGGCCATTACAAGTTCCCCTACAGTGGCGTGCCGTGATGCAAAATTATAAATATAGCAACGTGCTATTGATTTTGTACCTACTCTCATATGTAAATATGTTTGGTGGAAGGTTGAAGCGGAACTATCGCAATGACGACTATGCAACCAATTGGTAAAACCAGTAAAAAGTAAAAGTTAGCTCACAATAATAACAATAAAGCAGTGTGGCTAAATATCTAGTAAGTAGTACCAAGAAAAATATTGTACTTTCTGTTTGAGTCAAGGCTAACATGTGAGATGGTTCTTAAGCAAAAGAAAAAACAGATTGCAAGAAAAAACCAAAATTGACATGCCAACGATAAACATCTATGCTAATATGTCTGTTTGTTGAGCAAAATACTTAAAAAATATCGTGATTTTGGAAGCGATTTATTGTCAAACTGCAACCAGCTGTCAGAGACAAATAAAAGCTCATCGCATGAAGGTAACTTCAAATTGGTTTTTTCGGCGAATTTAATTATACTCTTTACTGTCAATCAAGAAACTATAACTTATATTAATACTACTCATCGTACAGGGTGATTAAAAATCGATCAGCTGGTTTAGGTTATTTAGGTTAGATTAGATCAGATTAGACTGGTTCAAAGAGGTTAGGTGAAGTTAGATTCAAATAAGTTAAGTGAGGTTAGGTTGATTATATTAGTTTAGGTTAAGCTAGACTAGCTTAGGTTAGGTTCGAATAGGTGAAATGAGCTGAGGTTAAGTCAGGTTATTTTAGGATACGTTCAAATAGCTTGTGCAAACTTTTAAAAACTTCTGCTCGAGAATAGCCAACCTTTACACACTTTCCTCCTCTTCAATACATCTGCAGATATCGGTCTGAGTATATCAAACAGTGTTCGTCGAAAACCATTATAGGGACTCTTACTCTATTTATTCGAATTCAAAAGTATATCACCCACACATACATTACACACTTATCAGAAGATGGAAACATCGCAAGATCGCAAATCAGTCTCAACTTTCCAACAAACACAGTATCTAACGTTAGAGAAAGTTCGTCTTTACGTTAAGTAACTAGGGCAATTCTCTAATTATTCTCTATTCGAAGGCAACATTAGAGAACTACACTATAACCCGATTCGTGATATTGTAATTGCATTTGAAAATTCACATTAGAATCCCATTAGAGAATGACATTAGAATTCGACTCGAAAACCATAGTTTTCTCGATTTGAGAATTATTTCCCATTTCGTTGGAGAACGCTGTGATTCTCTAGAGTTTCTCGAGTCGTCCTCTTACGTTAGAAATAGGAAAATGGGGCTAGTTCTCAAATGTACCTCCAATCGAAATCCAGCTTCATGGTTTGATCGGTTGGTGCTTCCATCGGAGGTGGAGTCTCTCTCTTTCATTGCTTTCACCGGCACACAACGTGGCCTAGCCTGTGAGTCTCATCATTGAGCTTCGGTACTCACTGTCACCAAGGGCCCAAAAATATTTCGAAGAACCCTTTTCACGAATACTCTTAGAGCCGTCTCAACAGGTATTAAAGAAAAAATACCGTTCTCCATCGATTTACATGGCACGTAGCTTTGAAACCAATATCTGGGTCTCGTATTTTGGCTTAGATCCCAAAATTGTCTTTCCCGACCTGCTTTTAAAGGCAGTTTCTCGTAGCTGAACTGTGATAATTCTGCGTCATGAGCTCTGCAACAAGTAGTGTGAGTAAACTAGTAACGATGTATTAAAATCTATCCAGATTAATTTGCTACGTGCCATTATGTCTATAGCGTTAAGCCGTTTTACTACTATACTCTCTACAATTAACACCGCATCCATAAACCCAACAAATAAAAATAACACTAGAGTAAATTAGCGTTATATATAAGTGCGGGGGTTCTAACAAAAATTCGATTAGTTAATGTCTTGTTAATTTTTTTTTAGTAAACCAGAAATAACACACATTTCCATTCTTTTTTTAGATTTAAGATCAATACCCCGTTTCTGTAAAAAATTTACAAAATTCTCGATTTTAATGTCGTCACACTCGACTCGATTCAAAATTGAAAAAAAAAATAATGTGTCACCACCTCAAAAGCAAGTAAAAAAATATGTAAATAGACAACATTTGTAATTTTTTACAGAAAAAAAAAAAATTATGTGACGTCATTATGACGTCAAATCGACTGTTTTAGTTGAATGGTTTCTAAAATTACCTCAACATTTATCAGCAGAGGACAAGCTTAAGTATAATCTTTAAAGTCGTCGAAGGAATTAGAAATTATTTTTAAATCAGTGTTCGTAATCAAAACATTTTATGCAATTGAACTTTTGTTAGTCCCCCTCGTACATTTTGTATAATAAAGGTAATCCTCGCATATGCTCTCGTATAATAATTCTTTTTGTTCTCGTACCCAATGAAATTGTAATTTGTCAAAGTTAATAGAATATAAAGCAATTCGCCGCAATTAAACTATGAATATTAATGGACAGAGCATGATTTAGTACTTAGTTGTCACTACTGTTCGACGGAACAATGACCTTCCAAGGAGGTTATGCCGAAAATGATTATTTTGGCAATCAAGGACGATTGATGATACGATGACCTAAGTAGAATCTGGTCAACATGTTTAAGAGGTTTCACCTCCTATAAAACCTTTTGAGGGAAATCCCATAGAAAAGTTCTCACGGGCTGTACGAAAATTATTAAAGTCCAAAATCTCCATTTGATGGTTCATGCTATGCATATCTATAACCAAGGAAGCCCCGGTTCAGAAGGTTTTCCTCTTAATACTGGAATTAGGCAGCAGAGTTAGAGTGTGGCGCCGACTGAAATAAAAAAATAGTGCGAGGATGGATTGGTTGGATCGCTTAAAAGATATCACTGCCCCAACCTTATCCCTATCCCTATCCCTATCTCTGTCCCTATCCATATTTCTATCCTACTCTTGGTTCTTCCAGACATATACAGTATACAAAATCGCATCTTTCCCTTCTCCTTTCCTCCCCTTTGAACCCTTCACATTTAACTCTTCACCCAAAATAACATCATTAAAATAAAATTAGTTAAAAAAATTTGATTGCTCACTCTAATGTGCATCAATTTCGTCTCAGGAGATCATCTTTTATTTATTATGTCTCTATGTATGTATATCAAATGTCATGCAATACTTTTTGACCGGATGTGGCAAAATATGCGCGTTGTCCATTTTGTTCCTCTGTTTCTTATGTAAATTGAAATTGATAAAGAATTTTTTGTTTGATGTGAGCGTGCGATATCCAAAGTGTCATTGTCAGTGTCGTACGCCATCTGTGGTCATACAACAACAACAAATCAACCGGTGCACGTTGATCTAAGCAATCAATTGTTTGTGTTGTAGTTGAATGTGGTTTTTTAAATTTAAAAAACAAAAACAAAAATACATACGTGCACCATATTTACCGGCGGGTTTATGCCGCTTATCTGCCGTACACCAGTAATATACTTTTATAATTACTCGGTTGTGCTTGGTGGTTTTGTTGTTGTCGTTTTTTTTTTCTTTCGAATTTGTTTGCTCTATATTAATTCTTCCGCACTGTGGTTTGCATGCAAGATTATACAAGTGAAAATATACTCGATTGGATTTATTTGTATGTATAAGGGATGTTACGAAGTTTCGATTCAGAATTCGAAATGTCGATGGTTTCTATTGAAAATTTTCGAAACTTATAAGGTGAATGAGTTTTAGATTCTCGCAAGTTAGTAGATATTATTCAAATTTGTCTCCAAAATAAAATATCTGAACGTAAAGCCATGCTACTATTTGACACAAATTCAAGTGTTCACTGTCAATAAAGAAGCCTCAACCATAAAGAATTAAATAAGACTAAATAAACTTTTAACCAGTGGCGTGAACCGAAAACACGTTTTTCTGTTACATAACTATACTACTAACCACTATACCACTAATAGTCTATAAATTTTTGATCCGAACAGAAATGCGTAGAGAGTTTTCAGATCCTTGATCTCAGGTAGTTTTTAGAAAAGAACTTACCGTTTTTAAGAAAAAAAAAAATTGACCTTTGACCCCGAATCACTATTTTAGCACAAATGGAATCGATAGAGACTTTTGAAGTTTTCTTCCTGAGGTGAACCTAAGATCTCTATACGAAATTGGCTCTGTTGGAAATTTTGTTATTCAACCAATATTTTTATGTCTATTTTGCCCGGACTAAAAACCGAACCACTTTTTATACAAGTACAAGTACAAGAATTGTTCACAAAGTTTCAGATTTAAGCACTTTAAAATCAGAAAAAGTATATGGACGAAAGAAAGTTGTAGGAAATATAATAACGATAATTGTAAGCATACGAGTACAACGTTGTGACGTGTCCTTGACTTTCTAAGCCCTGTTATATTGAAAGTGCTCAATCAAAAACTTTCTGATTTTACCCAAGAAATTTTCAGAAATTTCCATAAACTCCACATATGATAGATAATTTCTATGTAGAATTTTCTTTTTAAAAGTAAAATAATTTTCGAGATAGTTTGAAAATTCAGTTTTTGAGATAAGTTAAAATTATGGATATAAAAAGTGTTTATAAGTTGATAGTTTTCACCTTTTTCTTGCATTTTCTGCTTCTCGAAGAATGAACCAACCAAAGTCGCCTATGATAGCTTATTTCCGATATCCTTTATATAACAGTTGGTCGAAAAAGAATTAAAAATTTGAATGAAGAAAAAATATTTTTTTCGTAATAACTCATTCACCTTAATGTCGATTTTAATTATTTTTGCATTGGTCAAAAGGGTATTTCATCTCCTTAAAACGAAATCAAATGTCATAATAGCGAAAATATTGACAGTTGAGTAATCCCATTTTTTCCTTATCTCAAAAACTGAGATTTCAAGATATCTTGTAAACTTTTCTACTTTTAAACCAAATGATCACATATTCGGAATCAGCAGAAAGTTCTACATAGGAGCCAACTATCAAATGTCGAGAATAAGGAAATTGTTGAAAATTTGTCGGGTAAAAATAGAAAATTTTGTATTGAGGACTTTCAATAAAACGTGACTTATGAGTCAGGGGCACACCACAATGTTGTATTGGCGTGCCATAGACTTTTTCTGATTTTTAAGTAGTTAAATTTAAAATTTTGTAAAAAAATTTGGTTTTTTTTATTTTTTTTGGACGTTTTTTGGCATAGTGGCAAAACTTCTGAAGATACTAGGGATAAAGGCAAAAAATGTTTATGAGAATTAGTATAATGTGTAATTCAACAGTTTAAATCGAAAAAAATGAAAATACAAATTTTTGACGTACCTATGTATATGAAATATTGTTTTTCGCTATCTCGGAAATGAAGATGATATTCGGAATCTGGAGAAAATTTTGCTTTAGGAAAGGCCTATTTTATTCATGGAGACTAAAGTTGAACAAAATTTGTTGAGTAGTGTTATCATTACGTTGTAAAAATGCATCACGAACAGTGGTAAAACAGATGTTCCAAGAAAATCACTCATACGCCATGGCTACCTCATTTACTTACATATGTATGTATATACTACTGAAAACTGAATTCAATTCTAAAATGCTGGTTTGAGTGCGCGCCTCACAAACGGACGTATTTTAATCGAATTTTCTTTCAATATCCATTATATTCGACATTCCTGTATTTACAGTTGTAAGCCTGATTCCAACCAATTTCGATACAGTGAGTTTAAAAAATTCGATTCGGTTCCTGCAAATTCACTTCCGTAACATCCCTAGTAGATATGTAAAAAAGTGTCTGTGTGTGTGTGTGAATATTCGCTTAGAAGCGGTATCGTTTACAATGAAATATTTTATATGGCCGCCATGCGGTGTCATTTTAAGTCACATTCCCCACTGTGATGAAATAGGAGGCAGCACACTTTGACTCATAATCACTGCCTGAAAAAAGCCATACAAACACATAAACGTAAATTTTCGCGAGAGACGTACACATGCAACTATGCAGTAGATGTATGAGTGGTATTTGATCGTTAGCGGTGTTGGCATCAAATAACCAAAGAAAATCGTTATACAAATGTTTAACCAAATTATAGCCGCACTGTATTTATGCAGTGCATGCAAAGGGAAATTGCCTTACTCTGTTCATTAAACAGTTCGACATAGATTTTCATTCATTAAATGGGGAATCCTACAAAGCGTACATGGTTGGGGTATCAGATTCGATTCCCAGTGGAACTAGCATCAAAGAGGAAAAACAATTTAATAGTAGTTTTTGGACCGCAATTGACGTTCCATAATGACAGACTCTTTTGAGTTTCAAAATTATAACAGACCTTTTATGAGAAATTTTACTTTAGGATTCCGTTAGAACTTTCTTAAGCTCAGCTGGTATCGTTTTGCACCACATACATACATATTCCCAAAGCTCCTCTGATTTTTTTGCTGTGTAAGTTAATTTTTGGTTGATGTTTTGAAGCACTCGGCATTAGACTTGAGTAGTTCATGAACTATTTAGCTCTTTGAACTAGACCATGTAAGTGATCGCGAGAACTAGTTCTAAATTTCAAATGAACCACTTGAGCAGGAGAAAATACCGAGAAACCAAAACGTCTGCTAAAGAAAAGTGCCTGCCAAGCTGGGCTAGCTAGGTGAAAAAACAAAATCACAAATTAGTGCTCTGCAATACCAAAAATGAATTAGCAACTCCAACATGGGTAGAAAAAGATCCTCGCTGAACAAAATTGCCCACTTTTTTACCATCTTTTTTGGTAAGCGCGACCCAGTAATTTCTTAAGATTTTATCCGTTACTGGTTAGCAAGGTTTGTACTACGGTACATAAGGTGGTATTTGTTTCTTTAAAGAGTCAATTGCAAAAACACTTTGAAAAGTGTAGGACTTATCAAAATACGCGCCTCTGGATTATTGAGGCCAAAAGGTATATTTTCATACCCCTCCCAACATTTTTGGATGTGTTTTAGCAGTTATTTCCTAAGGAAAACAAATACAAATAACTGAACTAAAAACGAGCTGCATGAGCTAGTTCATTCTGGTGAGCTAGTTCAAAATCTTCAATGAACTAAAATTCCCAACTCTACTCTGAATATGGTTGACTGGGTATATTCAATATTTTGTAATTTCCGTAAGACCATGATAAAGAATCAATATCGGATGTTTTACAATCAATTTAAGTACAATATCAACTCAATTCCAATTTAGCCTTTACGCAATTCAATATGAACAATAAATAACTACATATTTACGGAACTTCAAGTACATTTAGGTAATTTTTTTCGATAGATGGTTGAGGAAATAAAAAATTTATTTTCAATTGTATGGCTCCTAGACAAGCGTCATCTTCTTAATGAGCAATTATGAAAACACAAATGTAAAAGCTAAATGTGACAGCTAAAGAATCCCAAATAAATTTAGCAAAAATTCCATTGAAATCACCGAATCAATTCAGCTTAATTTTACTCACTTTTTTATAAAGAGCCTGTGATACAATTGACTTCATTTATTCATTGCACGTTTGAATACAAGTACCTACAAATATAATGTGTTTAAAATTATATTTTTATATGCGAAGTTACTGCCAATATTCATTACATACTTTGTAAAAATGATTCAATGACATTGGCTCCAAAAATATCACTCATACGCCATGGCTACCCCATTTACTTACATATTGAATGCAATAACATTTTTACCTACTAAACAAAGATTCGAGTAAAAGTGAAATTGTAAAATATGTTCATTAGCGTGGTTACAAGGTATATGGGGGCCAAAAAAAAAATTGTTTACTATCTTTTATTACACCCCCTCCCCCCCTTCCAAAATATGGCAAGTAGTCAACTAGAAAATGTGGGGCTTTCATCCGTAAAATCGACACCACTTTTTTTATGAACTTCATCCGAATACGGTTCGATAAGCATTTTATTAGTGAAAGTTTTGATTTATGTAAAGTTTTTGCAAAAACTGCTATTTTTAGCAGTGGGTATTTATGTGTGATTGATAACATCAGGTCATATTCAGTTTAGAATTTTAATGCCAGGAACATTGAAATAATCGAATACAACAAATTTTAATATAACTTTATTACTTCTGAAATAGTTCAATTCAATTTTTCATTTTTTTTCACGGTTTTTCCAAATTTGACCTCAATGAGGCACGTGCTAACGTTATCGGATTGGCCCGAAACTTTGTAGTTATCATTTTCTAGTTTACTACCATATTTTAGGGGCGTGAGACATTGAAAATTCCACAATTGATATCTTGAAACCACCCTAATGTACATATATTCGCACATGTGTATGTAAGTACGACTGTTACGTACTTAATTAATATGGAATATTTGGAGCTATAAAAAATTATTTTCTTTGCTATAGATATCGTCCCCTTTTCGCGAAACTGTCGTAAGCGACAAAATAAAAATTTTACAGGAGAGCATTTATTTATTTTTTTTTACTGTATAATTTGTATGGGATATGATAAAAAAGAAAGCCGATTTTTGGCAGAACTATAGGTATTTCAACTATAATATTTTATGAGTTGATGCGCTGAGGGATTTAAAACTTATTTGCATCAAAAAGTAAAATGAAAACAAGTAAGGAAGTCTAAGTTCGGGTGAAACCGAACATTACATACCCAGCTGTGCACATAAAGTGGGCGTGATCGTTCACCGATTTTTCTTATTTTCTGTGGTAGTACTCTACATAAACATAACATGCCTGGTACCTAGTTTCGTAAATCTATCTCACACCGTTCTGAAGTTGTTAGCAGTCGAATTTAAAAATTGCTTGACTCATAAGTGGGCGGTGCCACGCCCACTTTCCAAAATTTTCAAAAAATTATGTAAAGAATATGAAAGTTGATGTATGTACCAAATTATATTATTATAGCGAAATCAGTTAATTAGATATGGACTTTTCAATATTTCCACCTCCTTTCAATATAACTTTTATGAAAAAGTAGGCGTGGTCGCGAAGCGATTTCGTTTATTTTCTATAGCTGAATTTACCACAACAATAGTATGTCCTCTACGAAATTTCGTTATACTAGCATAAACTGTTCTGAAGTTATTAAGAGTCAAAATTTTAAAATTTCTTCAAATATACGTGGGCGGTACCACGCCCCCTTTTCAAAAATTTTTATAAAATCGGCCTTAGAACATCTAAATCAATACATATTGCAAATTTTATCATTGTAGCTGCTTCTAATATTGAATTAACCCATTTTATACGTTTTTCGAAATTTTCGATATCGAAAAAGGGGCGTGGTTATGGTCCGATTTTACCCATTTTCAATAGCAATCTATTCTGAACCCAAATAAGTACGCATGCCAAATTTGGTGAAGATATCTCATTATTTGCTCAAACTATCGTGTTAACGGACAGACGGACGGACGGACGGACGGACAGACGGACGGACATGGCTCAATCAAATTTTTTTTCGATCCTGATCATATTGATATATGGAAGTCTATATCTATCTCGATTCCTTTATACCTGTACAACCAACCGTTATCCTAACAAAGTTATAATACCCTGTGTACAAGTACAGCTGGGTATAAAAAACGAAAGAATGGTCGTTACGATAATTTCGTGAAAAGGGGTCGATATTATATCAACTTTTATTGCATGATTTTATTGATTCGCCAAATTCGCAATAAATTTGCGAATCGTCTTAAATATTTAGAAACTCATTATGAACATTAGGGTGCATTACTACAACGAAAAGACAGGCCAATTGCTAAAAAAGGTGATCTAACAGCATGTTATGGTCCGCAACCCTTCTATGGGTTCACCAAGGCTCACGTTGGGAGGCCATAAGCAACTGGCAAAACAAAATAGGCTTAGCAGCCTAGGACAGAGTCAGAGCGAACTCTTTATAGAACCATCATAAACATCATCGGCCGAGGTCTCTAATTTAAGAAGGGAGGATCTAAGTACCCACACTGGGTATTAAACGGGGCATTGCAGTCTTCTAGAGATCGTACAAATGGTCGCGGTGTGATAAGGCCTTATTATAACAATAGGGGTATTCATTACTAAACATTATAAATGCCTTTTAAAATGTGTAAATCTATAATTTTTTCAAGTGTGTAAATAAACTGTCAAAATTTGTATTGAACGAAGTTTACACAAATTTGGTAAACTTCGCGTCGACATTTAATTTTTTTGATGCATTCAATGCACACTAAACAAAAATAGAAGAATATGTTTAAAAATGGGTGAAACACCTCTTTTTAATGGGAGTTTGGACATAAAAAGTGTTTGCTTGACATCAAGTAGCCATAAATTTATTTAGGGCGTTTATCTAACTGAGCGAGTAAAAGTAAAAATTAACGCGTTTCTTTAAGTTTTATCGTTACATGAATACCCCTAATAATAATAACCTTTATTTTATTACCTTTCTTTTCCTGTTCTTTTCCTTTGTGTCCTTTATTTTGCGTTTGTTTCCTATAACTTACTTTAATTTTTTTTTCCTTTGCCTACTTAATTTCTTTGTCGTTTAATATTACAGCATATGTTTTTATTTATTTTATTTTTCTTTACTTTTATTTTTTTTTCGTGTTTAGTTTATTTTATTTTATTTCATTTTTTTATTATGTATTTTTATTTATTTATTTTTTTATTATTTTATTTTATTCTGTTTACTTTACTGTACTTATTTTATTTTATCTCAATTTATTTTGTTCTATTTAATTTTTTGCTATTTAATAAAATTTTTTTTTTTCACTTTTTTTCTTCCTAAAATAAAGTAATAAAATAAGGCACATCCTAATGTCCATATACATACATACATACCTATATATGCATACCTGTGTACTTATTGAGGCAATATAACTTATTTACATAAAATTATTGTTGCAGGAAATGTGAAATTCAGCAATCAAATGCCGCTAATTACCTTGAAGGCACCCAATTGCTTGACTGTAGTCATTGAAATTTCGGCGGTAAATTTTATGTTTAAAATAGCGAAAAAAAAAATAACGAAATAACTGTTAATTTTTAGGGTTATAAAAGAGAAGAAATCCTAGAAAAAAAATTTAAAAAATTTATTGGGTATGAATTTAGTAAATCCCCCATTCAACTCAATCTGGCTGATGTACGATAAGGATAATGAGTGTAAACCTGTTTAGTTGGTTGTGTATTTTGAGTTTCACAAATAATAAGGTGTACTATTTGGACTCGTGCCGATTAAAAGCTACAAAAACAGAGTGTATTTTTCAGCGTGTATTTGCAGTTTTATAAATGACTAGTATCGCTTGTGATCGAAAATTCGACCAATAAAATCTGGTGGTGGTGACTGGAGGGGGTCGTGGGGCCGGTAGCCCCGTACCCCCATCCTTAAATTTCGGGGACGCCCCTGAAAATATACCGCCTATACTTCAGTTTTTTCAATTTCCTTTCCATCGATGCATATTTCATTCAAATCGGTCAAACGGTTCGCTCGCAGGAGGTTCCTAAAGTTTATCATGTGGCGTATTTACATATATGTATATAGATAGAATTTAGACATTTCGAATAATGCTCGTAATTAGTCTTAATTATGATTTAAATGAGTTCATTTGTTTGCCAAAAAATATTTCATTGCGTTCATATAAAACAAAGATGTAGGTGTGAGTAGTTAATTACCACCAAAAAATTTGTGCCTAATAGTACACTTACACTGCACGAAATTTCGCAAATTTTGTGAAAAATTGCAAATTTGGGGAAAAATTACAAATGTGGTGAAAAACTACAAATTTGGTGAAAAATTACAAATTTGGTGAAAAAATGGCAAATTTGGTCAAAAATTGCAAATTTGGTGAAAATATGCAAATTTGGCTCTTTTTTCCATAAAAATCTCATTTTCCAAATTGGAACTTCATCGCATTCGACCACATTTCACCAAATTTGCAGAACAATACAATCCACAATGCCTCCAACATCAGGGTGCTGCATTTTCTTTCGGTGGCTTTGTGTTCTTTGTGCAGATTCTTGTAGGGAAGGTGAAGCCAAATGCAAATTTGCCAATGTAAACGGTGTCGAACTGGCTAATTTGAATTCGTCAAATTTGGTGCAGTATAAACGTACTATGTACAATGATTGTTACGGCGTTTCTAAAAAACTGTTTGGTGACAGTATTTTTTAAAACATCAGTTTGTTCTTTTTTTTTGTTTTTCGTTTGTTTTTTTTTTTGTTTTTTTTTTTTAGTTTTTTTTTTCATACCCCTTTCAGCATCTCAAAATCTATAGCCGGTCTGATTTTTAACAAAAAAAACCTTTAGTATTTCTTGAACCACAAAAAAAATAATTGATATCACTTACTTAATTTTTTGCTGGATTAATGTGTATGTATATTTGCATAGGTAAAAGTGTATTTGCGTTAAGTGAAATCGGCACGCGACACGCAATAATTGCACAGCTAAAAATCTCATTCGTTGATTTCCGAGCATTGCTCTACTAATCGCGCAAATACTTATACATGTATGGGACATCTTTAAACAAAGGTATCGCATATATGCGGATACGATTACATACAGATATATTAATATAAGTAAACATGCTTAAACGTTGATGAGTGCAAGATACACGCAAATGAGCGGATGCGATAGTAACGAAGCGATAAAAGTTTACTCAGCGTTATTGCTCATGATCATGTTTAGCCCCGTTGACAGGGTACTCGCTTATCTCAGTGTTTATTCTATAATTGATCTTGATCCTAGGCGGTTGACAGGTCGGGTTGCATAGCTAATAAAAACTATGAAAAGGACGTAGCGCCGCCAAAGAATACACAACAATAAGAAAAACGGTTACAAACGCGTCGGTAAATGAACGAAAAACAACATTCAAATGTAGGCGCATAAATATTTTAATATTTAATAAAAACAGTGAAAAATGTGTAAAATGGAAATCTAAAAAGATTTTTTTTGTACTCATATTAAAAATTTCTACTAAAATTTCAAACCTCAAACTAAGCTTCTTTTAAAAATTAAAAATAATAGTTTAAGATTAAAAAATATTTAAATATAAGCTTTAAAAATTAAAAAAAAGCAAATGATACAAACTTAAAAATAAAAATTAAAAAAAAAAATTTTAAATGAAATATTTAATATAAAATTGAAATATATTATTTTAAAAAAATATATGAGTAAAGTAATTAAAAATGTTAATTATGGGTTAAGCATTTATAAAGGTTAAAATATAAAATCACAAAGAATATATCTAAAATAAATAGATAAATTTTAAAAATAAAAAATATGTTTTCAAAATTAAAAAGTAAGAAATAAGTTACAACAAATTGTTTTTGCAAATAAATCAACGAATTTTAAAAATCAAAAGTTTTCCATCAACATCAACAATTATACTTAAGTTGAAAAACCAAAAATTAAGAACTAAAGCGGGATTTAAATCTAGGTATAAAAATTTCAAGGGACTTCAAATTTCAAACTTCTCATTTCCATAGGGGCCGAAATGTTGAATAAACTACTTTCATTAGCACTAAAAAAAACATTGGATAGGATAACCTTAAATTCGAAAATTATTTACCGCCGAGTGGAAAGTACTTTTCGAAAAAGTCTTATCACTTGAAAAACGCCCCATCTCAAACTTTTTTCAGTGTTAAAGTGAAATGTTTTATTTAAAAAAAAAAAAATAATAAAATAAAGCAACAATAAACAAATAAAGTGTGTACTAGAACTGAAATGCAGAAAATAAAAATTTATTTTAATTAAATGTAGTGCATCTAAAAAATCAAATGCAAACAATCTATCAATTGCCACAAATTTTAATCACATGATGTGTTTCAGAGCTGAATGCTATGTATGGGCTCGAAATCAAGAATCAACTGAAAAGTTAAAATTAGTAACTTCGAAGATCAAAATGTTTATGATTTTTAAAATAAATAATATATCTGATAACACTAGTTTACAGCCAAAAAACACCAAGAATTTTATGCATATGGCTAAATTGGCACTGACATGCCGAGCTGTGAACATATTTTTAAAAATTTTTGTATGGGCAGGTTTTCGAGATATCCGTAATTTTGTGTTTTTTTTTTAGGTATCACCTCATTCAAAAATTCTTTTCGCCAATGTTACAAAAGCGAACGACGTATAATATGTAGAGGTAGGCCAAACCATCGCTGAGCAATAGCTGGCCAAAGTCGAAATTTTGTCGAATTTTTAGGATTTTCGAAAAATTTTGATTTTAAAATTGGTTTTTTTTTCAAGCGAAGTTGTGAAAATCAGGAACTTTTTATTTTTCCTAAAATTAGTGTGTATAATTACAATATGCACAATACAATATGCGTATTTTGGACGATAACTCTGAAACCGGTCGAGTTATCGAAATAAGGGAAGTCTTAAATTTTAAGTTGAACGTCTAATAATACAATAGTGAAAGTGTCATTTAAATCCATTCAGCAGTTATCGAGTGATACGACCACAAACATAGAAACAGAAAGACTGACAGACAGACAGACAGAAAGTTAGACAGACAGACCGACCAAAATTATAAGAACGGTTGATTTGGACTTTATTGAATTGGTAAAGATTAATACTATGATTTTTTTTTTTTTTTTGGAATACCTGCAATACACACACATCGACCTGTTACAATTCTATTAAAAGTAGAAATGTTGGAAGTTACAAAAAAAATCGTAAAAATACAGTTTTTCCTAGATCTTGGTAATGTTACGCTTAAAGTGTTTGTAATTATAGACACTAATTTTAGAAAAAATTAAAAGCTCCTGATTTTTACAACTTCGCATGAAAAACACATTTTTAAAATAAAAATTTTTTCAAAAATCGTAAAAATTCGACAAAATTTCGACTTTGGCAAGCTATTGCTCAGCGATGGTTTGACCCACCCCTACATTTTATACGTCGTTAGAAAGAGTATTTTAAATTCCTTTCCAACGAGGTATCGCTTTTGTAACATTGGCGAATAGAATTTTTGAATAAAGTGATACCTGAAAAAACACAAAATTACCGATATCTCGAAAACCTTCCTAACAAAAAATTTTAAAAATATGTTTTGTGCTCGGCATATCATTGCCAATTCACACATATACATGAATATCTTGGTATTTTTTCAAATTAATTATTTGTAAACTAGTGTAATTAATTTGATTATTTGTGTTTTAGTGCATTCTTAAGCAAACTATGACAATCTCACAACAATATCAAGTGAGATGAGTTGAAATAGTCAACTGTGATTATCATAATGCTGGATAAATACACAAATCTATTATTGCCATGCAGTCTGGGATTGATATGGATTTGGTAAGTTATATTCGATTTAAACACACCAACTGTTGGATTACACTGAGAGTAAACAAAAATTTAACACACTAGCCAATCAATCTGTTTCTCGCTCTCTGAACTCACAAATGCACTTTCGTGATCAAAGCGTTTGCACGGTTTTTCATTTCAGCGCTTCTATCTCCGGTTCTGTACCACCTTCCCTTCCTTCAGCCAGTAATTGATTTCTTATACATACTTTTATTATGAATTTTTTCACATTTTTATAGGCTGACTGATTCAACGGATGCCTTAATGAACTACACGGCAAAACCTCGCGTAGTCCTTCCACCAAATTATGTCAAGGGTAAGTACTTATAAATTGACTAACTAGTCAACTAGCTAGTCCCCCAAAATTGTATAACTGTCATACTTTTTTATTACTCTTATATTTTCAGAAATGAGACCACCTTCAAAGAAAGGTTCTCCAGTGATAGTAGACTTTAGCATATTTGTCGTAGATATTAATTCAATCAATGTAGAGGATATGGACTTTAGGTAAGTCTACAAAGTCTTCAAAAGTGAGGCGTTATTTTTTTCTATTGGTGTTCTAGATTTGGAATGTATTAAAAGAAGTTGTTAGTAGGCCGGAAAACCTTGATATATTAACCACCTTAGTGCGGGGAAAAGGTTTTTTTTGTTATCGCTAGAAAAGACCAGATAAATATGGTAACGATATATTGTTCCACAAGACCTTGAAAGCCATTACCCAGCTACATTTAGGGGTTCGGACCCAACGTCTTACTAAAGGGGTGTGTTGGCCTTTACTTCGTCATATCTACATTCACCATCAGATATTTGAAATTTTCGAGGATTAAGTAGGTTTACATTTCTGAGAAGGAAGGTTCCCAACTTTTAGATCCATTGTGAAGGGAGCGCGTCCCTGTTGCAGAAAAGATATATAACGAATTAATTGGTTGAACATCTCAAGATTTCATGTGTGAAATCTCCGAAATTTACTCTGCCTAGATGGCATGACCATTCAAGAATTTGGAAAATTTAATTGGCTTTTTGGTACAGCTGTTAGATGAGTTTGTTTCAATTTGCCTTGTACAAGAAGTGGATCACATTTTGGGGATGGGCAGGTTTAAGGCTATATAAGTAAGAGTTTAACCTATTCCAATGACCGATATATTGATAAGCTGTGGGAGCTCAACGAATTAAAACCCAGGCCATTTCCTGCAAAATAAATGAAGACGCCCCTGCACAAAAGGTACTCCGATCGTAGGAACTAGTTAAGGTTATGTTTCAAATTCGATTCAGCCTGCAAAACTACGAAGCGCTTTACGACCTTTCTCATTACCCATCTTCTCCTTCCCTACGGATGGAGGGATGACATGACCTGGTTCCACTGGTCATACCAAATCGCTTCCGAGATAGTCGGGCAGTACCGCAAGGGAGTACCGGAGCGTGCCGGCTTCATATCCGGCCAATTTTGACATCACTCCCTAAAACCTTCGGCGATTATTTTTGTCATTAACAACAACAAAAACAACCTGCCGACATTGTTGTTGTTTTTGCACCAAAAAGTGTCTCTGAAATGGGTGGCCGTTTGCCGGTATGCTCGGGTAATAGCCAGACAGTTCGAACGGTTTGATATAACCAAGTCCTATCTTCTAGGTTGAGGCCCTATGCTCCAATAGGAGTTGAGGAAGCTGATGATGATGAAGTGAAGGTCAGCTAGAATAGGATGCACTTCGCTTAAGTGATGTTGATTCGAGACGGAATGTAGCTATGAAGCTATGTTTTGCATCTTGAATCTTTAGCCGCCTTTCGATCGATTTGTTAGAAAACTTTCCATGACTTAAATATGTCCAAATCTGCTATCACTCCAGGACAGGGTCACAACATCGTGTCAAAGAGCAACTAGCTTGGAAGCATCAGTCAGCTTAACAAATGCAAGCGTATTTATTAATTCAGACGTTTACACAACTTACACCTTCCAATTCATACCTTTCAAAACCATGATTTCGTATTCAAATCTCTTTCAATCTACATACATACACATATAAATACAATTTTCAGGGTAGATATGTTTATACATCAAAAGTGGCTTGAATCAAGACTCGAAGTGTCCGATGATATATTTGAAGAAGGTGATGATTATGTGACACTGCTTCCAGAATTCTTCGACAATCTCTGGCAACCGGATCCGTATTTTTTGAACTCAAAAATTGCCGGTAAGTGCAATCGTACTTTGCATACCAAATAAAACGAACACTTTATAAGTTGTATATGTATGTGCGCGTGTGTGTGTGTTAGTTTTTCATGACACGCAACTGTATTTAGATCATACATGGGCATACTGCAGTATAAAGTGGGTGATAAAGTTTTTTTTTTTTAATTTTGACCGGTAAAGCAAATGCAGTTGCATTATAATAATACATTTACACTGCACCAAATGCGTCGCTTTTGGCGAAGTTATTTCGAGAATGTTTGTCCGCAAATGAACTTGTTTGTCAAATTAGACGAATTTAACTTAATTTGACTAATTTGGTGATCAAATTCAATCTGCGGATGAACGGCCTCGAAAGAACGAAAATGTCGAAAATCACCTAAACTGACATAATTCGGTAACGAAAATGGCTAAAATGATGTAGTTTGGGAGGATGAACCCCCCAGTCATTCTATTATGGTTTTTTGATACATTTTTTAAAATGGGCGGTGCCACGCCTGGGTAGTTCATGTTCGGTTAACCCGAACTTAGACTTTCTTACCTGTTGAAATTATATTTAAATTACAACTAAAATTTAGTAGGGGCATTCCAAGTAAAATGGTTCAAGCGGCCCTTTCCCGTTTGGATGATTAGTGGAAGGTTCCTTTCATAGTAAAACGAAGTTCTCATAAAGGAATACAAATTTTAACTCATTTCCCTCTTTTATATAGCTTATTTCTACAACATTTCGGATCTTACTATTTAAAAAAGGGAGGCACTTAAGTAGAAATCAAGGTGTAGCCTAACGAGCACCTCATTTGCAACTGCCCGGCTATAAGCGGCGTGAGAACACACTTTTTGGGAGTTCCCTTTCGGGATAGCCTACGCCAGATCGCGGAGCTGGATATAAAGAACTTGATGGCCGTCATCAGGTCATCTAAATGGTTCGAAGAGGATTAACGGTGTCGGTTTAGTAATGTCAGCCCCGGGATTCTGCTACGTGGAGAATCCCAACTACTCAGGGGATTTTCCATATATTCGTGTGCCGGGCCTGACTTTTCTAGTGTTGGTGTTACCACAACGAGCTTTTCAAAACTGGCCGCTGCGGCAGCCACTTGAACCTAAGCAGAAATCTGAAAAAAGTATTGTTAACATTTTACCTTTGAAATATCTAAAGATTTCCCCCAGTGCTTTTTTTGAAGTTAACTTCTTAGGCGGCGATCCAATGTTTTTATGGAGAGTGAAATTTGGAAAAGATATAAGGGAGGGGACATAAATAGATACGCAACGAAAATGAAAAAAACAAACGGAAATGTAAACTTTTGGGGTTTATTCTCAGCTAAACGGCTGAAGGGAATTGGATGAAATTTGGTATCCATTACTCTAAGGGCCTATTGCATAAAAGCCGATGACGACTAATCGGAGTTTAATTGACGTATTTTGTATGGCTAGCTGTCAAGTTAATCACCGATTAGGCGTTATCAGCTTTTATGCAAGTGGCCCTAATAATATATTTACACTGTACCAAATTTGGCGAAAAATTTCCAGCTCAGCGATTTTCCGGATACAAATTTCATTTTCCAACTGACGAATTTCGTCCAATTTGACCAAAACTGGCAAACAAATTCATTCTGCGGATGAACGGTCTTGAAAAAACTTCGCCAACAACGACGCATTTGGTGCGTTGCCACTTCATGCGGAGGGAGGGAGGCTACCTATGTAATTTTATTTTTAAATATTGCGCAATATATGTCAAAAATGGGTATGAAAAGAAAGGTATTTTCGGCCAATATCCCAACAAAGATATTTTCAGGCAGGGCTGCCACCTAGAGTTGCCATCTAACCGCATTAATTTTTTTCTTCGTATATCGAGCAATATTTCGGTAACGGATAAAGCAAGTTGGTTCAATTTATCATAAAGATGGTATGCTTCATTCTAAGGCCTTCTATATGGGTGTTGCCTCTTCGGGGGCTTTACAGGATAGCTACCTATCTCAATTTTTTTAAGTATTGAGGAATATATGCCAATATGCGATTCAAAAGAAAGTTATTTTCGGCCATATATGTATCAACGAAGATATTTTCAGGCAGGATTGCCACCTAACTGCATTTTATTTATTCCTTCGTTTGGATATCGCCCAATAACTCGTGAACCCTTTGACCCTGGGGTGGTTTTCTATGTTCACACCTATCTAAATGGTTTACAACTTGGCCTTAGGTAATTTTTCGAAAAAACTCACAGTTTTTGAGGAAAGTGCAAAAGAAACTTAAAATTTTGACCTTTGACCCCGATTAATATTTTTAACACACATTGGATCGATTGAGACTTTTGGAGTTTTTTTCTGACGGCGAAACTAAGCTCTCGACCAAAAATTTGGCTCTGTGGGAATTATTGTTATCGTACCACTACTTTTATGTCTATTTTGACCGGGCTACAAACACTTTTATATTTTTTTAAAGCAGCACAAAGTGCCCATTTATGGTTAAAGCAATTTGCAAAATTTATTTCTGCAATTGTTTTTGTTTTTTTTTTTTTTGCTTTGGTCATATCTAATATTTGTATATTTTTGTATGTGTGTGTGTGTTAGATTTGTTGTTTTATATTAGCGCACGTGGGTTGTTTGAAATTGTTTCTTTTTCCTTTTTTGCGTTTGTTGAACATACGATTTTTTTGTTGTAACTTTATTAGTCTCACGTGGGTGGGTGTGGGCGTTTTCAGGTTAAGTTCACTTCAAGTTCAAAACATTTTGTTTTTATACTATTTTTGTATGTAGGTATGTATTTCCATGCTTAGTTTTATTTGTATGTATTGGTAATTGCATAATCATTAGAGTTTTCACGTCATTTTTGCTTTTGTTTGGCATACAACAAATCAGACATGAAAAATGCCGCTTCTTAATGGTTTTAGAGTATGCGCAGTAGATCGGTTTCTTGTTTTGTTTTTTGTTTTCGTTTTTTAGCATTTTCATATTTACATCAGTCCTATTAGATAATGAGCCTGATAAATTAAAAAAAGCAATTGCTTTTTTTTACATTTTTCTTAAGTTTCAATGAATAAAAATCCAAGCAATTGCTTTCTTATAAGCATTTGCTATTTCTATACACGGTTAAAAAAATGAGTCTTAAAATTAAGCCCGTCTAAAGTTTAAGCGATTTTTTAAACTTTTTTGGAATATTTTAAACCTTCCAAAAGTTTAAAAAAGAATTTCAATTTATTTTGGTTTTGACTTAAAAGCTAAATGAAAAAGCAGTCAACATTTTTTGTTTTTTGGTTTGTTTGAATGTAATTGAATTTTGCCCACAAAAACTTTATGTGCGGCATAGCTCAGCGGTAGAGCAGTCGGCTGTGACTCCTGAGCGCTTTCGTTCGAATCCTGCCAAGTGCCATATTTTTTTAATTTTATTTTATTCTTAAAACTTTTTGGTTTGAAAATTAAAACTTTTCGGTTTGAAATTAAAACCATTTCGGTCTGCAATTTTTGTTTTTATGTATGCGATGTAGTGGTAGAGCAGACGGTCATGATGCGGGGAGTCTTGGTTCGAGTCGCAGAAAACGGACAAAATATTATTTTTTCTTTAGAAAACTGTTAAAACATTTGTGGTTTAAAATTGAAACCGTTTCATTTAAACAATTTTTCTGAAAACTGGTTTAGTTTAAATTTGGTTTGGTAATATACTCGTATGTATGTAGTCCAAAAAAGTTAAAAATTTATGTTCAAAATTTTAACCGTGTAAGCAATTGCTTTTCTCATTCAGCATACATCTCTATACGCAAATGCTGAACTCGGAATGAATAAATGAAGCATTTGCTATTTTAAGGTAGCATTTGCTTACGATTTTTAAGGCCGCTCTATCCCATGCTTAATTTTTGGAAATTAGTTTTTATTCGACTTTCTTTCGCGCAACATTTAACTATAGCGCAGTTTTTACTATTCGTGAACTAAAATACTATTTTTTTGTTTATATATATATATTTTTTTATATATTTTTAATGTTTTTTTTTTTGTTTTTTTTTTTTTTTTTTTTTTAATTTTTTTTTTTCGTGTGAAGTGTGAACCATTTGATTTTCTTTTTTTATTTATTTTTATTTTATTTTATTTTTTTATTTTATTTTTATTTTCCTATTTTATTTTATTTCTTTTGATTTGATTTTATCAACTTTATTTTATATTTTATTTTACTTAATTTAATCTTTTAATTTCATTTTTTTATTTTATTTCTTTTTATTTTACTTTTTTTTAATTTTTTTTTCTATTTCTTTTTTTATTAATAATTTGTTTTTATTTTTATTTTTGATATTATTTTTTATTTTGATTAATTATTTTTTCATTTTTTTTTATTGTGCCTTAAATTCTTATTCAAATAATAATCAGCAATTGGTTATTTTTTATTCATCAGGTTCAATAATTCAACATCATAATGATTACTAATTACATTGTGTTGTTGTTAGTAATCTGATGTCACAGCTTGTACGTATTTTATGAATTCTTTAATTAAATGTTTTTTGCGGTTTTGTTTAATTTTTTTTTTATTATCAATAAATTATTTTTTTTTTTAATTTATTAATTATTAAAAACAAAGACGGCAAACAAATTTATCTAATTATTTTGAAATATTTTGTAATTAAATTTTCAAGTTATCATAAATATGCTTTTTTATTGATCTACAGCGCATAGAAAATTCATTATTTACATTATTAATTATGCATTTTTTTCTTAATTAATAAAGTTTTTTTTTAATTTTTTTAATCTTTATTGTTGCTCGTACGCTTATATGATAGGATTTGGAAGCCCTTATATAACTTCAGGATCTCTTCTACGCGACAAGGATCCAAGAAAGATAAAAAACTTTCATGTCAATAAAACATTAAGTATACAACAACAAATTGTATTTCAAGATCGTTTTCGTGTGATAAAATCTGCAAGCACCCACCCACCCACATAATTACATAAATAAATACATATAAATATAACTACATGTATACACACATACATATGTATATTTATGGCCGTATTTTGAAAGGATCCTCTCACCGTAAATGAATTTTCGAATGCGTGTAAATGGAAGTGGAACAATTTAGCAAACTTATTTTATATAGTGAAGTTTGTCTTTTCTTCTGTCAACAGAAAGCGTCCTATCGGGTTTCATTGACCTTTTATTACTTACTTAAAATAGATGTTAAGCGCCTAAGCGATTTTGGCCGTCCCAACATATTTCGCCAGTCGGTTACACCGCTTGATTGCAGATCTGCCTTGACTTGGTCCTTCTATCGGAGTGGTGGTTTCCCTTTTCCTCTGCTTCTACCGGCAGGTGCCGATAAGAATACTTTCTGGGCCGGAGCATCCTCGTTCATTCGCACAACGTGGCCTAGCCGGCGAAGCCCCTGTATTTTAACTCGCCGAACTATGTCGACGTGTAGGGGTGCATAAATCTTTCGAAGAGTTTTTCTCCCGAATACTCCCAAAGCTGACTCATGTATTTTTTTCTCCAAAATAAGATTAAAAACTCGGATAGGTCATTCCCGAGTCTGACCAAGCCGGCGGTGTTGCTCAGAGTCAGACATAGCGGCATATAGGCAGTTCCCTCAACAAAGAGAGATGTGTGTGAATTCTTTTCTCACGGGATTTTTTCCCTAGATTTGGCGTATTGTTTAAATCTGGATGGTAGATTTAACAAGCCTGCAACCGCACTGATAAGGGTCAATCAGTCGATTTACATAAGGCTTCAGTCGTTCGCACAATACGCTTTCTGTCCAGTGTATATGCGACACTTGGAAGGTTGATTCCACGGCAGTTGGGGTAGTTAGGACTTTTATAAGTGCTCGAAAATTCATTCACGTTGAGTAAATCCTTACGCAAAGCGGCCATTAATCAGCAGCACCTTTCATGCGGCAGTCAAATGTGGGAAGCCAGAGACCGAGTATAGGGCAAGGTGTATCATAAAATAAGTTCTTAACAGGTGTACCAAAACGTAAAGATAATATCTTGTCAAATAGAATTATTTTGCTTGAGGTTCGAACTTCGGAAGCTGAAGAATTTTTTACTGAATTATTTTGGAACGATTTTCCGTCATTCCTTGTTAACTTCGGCCTTGAGACATACCAGTTTTGGCAATGCGCGATCTTCAGTGTCGATTTTGTGAAAAACGCTATCAATTGACTTTCAAAAAATGTGGTCCAGTCTAATATAGATTTTAGGCTAATTTGGTTATTTTACCTGTTTGACAAAATCCTTTGAGTTCTGTTGGAGTTAACCCAGCAAACACAGAATCTAACGGTAAAGAAATTGTTGGTTTGCACATTAGAAATTAGTGTAGTTCTCGAGTCGAGAAAACGTCAGAGAGCTACACAAGTAATCGAATTGAAAATGATTAGAGAACTAACGTAAATTCAAGCACATTTAAATCTCATAAGACAAATACATACATGTGTTCGATTAGAAATCGAATATTTTCCTCGATATGGAGAACTAAGTCCCCTTCTTGTATATAACTCTCGACAGTTCCTCAAGTCATTCTCTAACTTTCTACCTTCGAGATATACAATCGAATTCAAATCACTTTCTTATCGTTTTCTAGCCTTTGAACGACGACCCTTTCTAACTTGTATTCCCATGATTAGAGAACTAACCCCATTCTCTATAGAGATTATAATCTATAACGTTAGAGGGCGACTCGAGAAACACTTGAGAAACAAAGCGTTCTCCAACAAAATAGGACATAATTCTCAAATCGATAAAAGCATAGTTCACTAGTCGAATTCTAAAGTCATTCTCTAAAGGGACTCTAAAGCTACATTTACACTGCACCAAATGCGTCACTTTTGGCCAAGTTTTTTCCAGACCGTTCATCCGCAGATTGAATTTGATGACAAAATTAGGCAAAATTAAATTAAATTCGTCTAATTTGGCAAACAAATTAATTCTGCGAACAAACATTCTCGAAATAACTTCGCCAAAAGCGACGCATTTGGTGCAGTGTAAATGTATCATAATGCAGGTCCGGGCAAAGTTGTAACTGAGGTTGTGTTAGTGAGAGAGCAGTCATCGCACCAATGAAATTGTTGTATCTGTTTATGCCCCCTCGCTTACTAGCATGACCGAGGCAACAGCATATGTTGTTGAGTCTACCCTTAAATAGCATGAGCCATTTTTAGACTTCGTCCCATGACAAAAACTTCAGCCAGACACATCAAAGCTCGGGAATTTTCTTTCATTATTATTGCGTTTGTACTTCTTTAAGCGAGTTTGTCCAACTTTGGCTGTTTTTAAATGGGGGATCTTTACGCATGTGTCGTAGAATACTACCCTTAAGTAGTAACAGGCATTTTTAAAACTTCGTCCCATGGCAAAAACTTCAGCCAGACACGCCAAATAAGTACAAATATCAAATCGCTGGGTAAAGAACGGTACGCATCTACACAAAATCCTTAGAGATAAAAAGGTCTGGGATAAATGAACCCAGTCAAAAGTTATTGTAAGTCAAAATAAAATGTAGCCTTAACTCGCACCTTAGTTTGAAAGTTTAATGGTCACAGTTCCATCCTAGGGTCAATTACATGAAACTTTGTTAACCTCGCCTGGCATTTGAAACCTCAAAACATTACGCGCAACTTCAGAGGTATGCTACAATTGCGTTCAGAGTGTTTTGGTAAATTGAGTAATTTAATAGAGAAAAAATTAATCACACCAAATTTTAGTTCTCTTTACAAAGATACATGCGCCCGCAAAAATTAAAATTGAAGCAAAGTCATCAACCTTGCTTCAACTTTGGGGTGGAGTGTAATGGGGTGTGATTGCTGAGTGCCCTTGCTCAATCCCGATTCTTGCGTCCTCGTTCGTACACTCTGGGCAACGTGTGCTACCTAGGCTCGCGGCAGAAAGAAAATGAGCCCCGGTCGGGCCACTCTGACGTACTTGGTTTATGGGCTCACCGAGGTCCTTTTCGCAGCGTCTGTACAGCATGAGGTGCGGCTGTAAGCGGGCGTCTGTCTTGGAGCAAGCGGCTCGCTATATAAATGTGTAAATCTTTTCCAAAACCCCCAAAACGGGTTGTGCGCTGGGTTTGGACCCACCACGTAAAAACCAATACCAATGAAAAGAAAAAACATCAAGTCTCGGATGAGAACTCCCTTTTATGTTGGTGACCCGGCAAAACGAACTCAGGACAATGAGAAGGATATTAGGGCATGTACCTGGAATGTCCGGACTCTTTCCTTAACGCAAAGGCTGACATCACCGCCCTGCAGGAAATGCCATCAGGCCTTGTGACGTATACTACAGTGGCCAGACACGCGGCAAATCGGGTGGTGTAGGATTCGTGGTGGAAAAGAGACTTCGCCGCCAAGTAAAGCGTTCAGCAGAATAAGTCCGTCAGTACGTTGAAAAAACTGACAGCAAAGTAGACTGCAAAATAAAATTTGCTAAAATTGACGTACCTCATGCAACTGACGTATTGGCGGACTGATTCTATTTGAGCTATAATAGCGTTCACCCCCGTGGACGATCGTCTTGCTGCGATCCGCATCAAGGTGAGTTTTTCAACATAACATTTATCTGCGCCTATGCGCCGACTGAGGAGAAGGACGACGCAGAGAAGAACTCCTTATACGATAAACTTGAACAGACCAATGATCGCTGCCCCCAACATGATATCAAAATCTCTTTGGTCCTACCGTTGGAAAATTTAGTCCCCACGATTGTGGGTTGATTGACTTCGCCGCTGCTTGCAATATGGTCATCAGTAGTACCATGTTCCAGCATAAGCGAATACACTAAGCCAGCTGGCTGTCCCCTGATCAAAGAACACGAAACCAGATTGATCATGTCATGACTTTGAGGTTTTCTATTTGGCATGTTTCGTTCAAACACGTATATTTAACTTATCTGTCAAAGTCAAAGTCCAAGTCAAAGCCGAAAAAAAGTTTTCTGTAATTGAGGCTTAAGTATTTTTCAAGTTACCGTTGAAACGCGAGAACAAACATACAGACAGAAAAAACACTAAATAGCATTGTTCTTGCTTCTGTTACGGGGGAATATATTTTTTTATTGTATGTTAAGATGGTATAATAAATGTTTTTAAAGCTGCCTTGTGCTCAGTCTCCCATAATTTGATATATTTGCTAACGCCAGCTTCTCGTAGTAACGCCGTAAGCTTTATATTTAGGATGGAAGCTATTATATAGTCTATTGTTGAGTAATTCTTCACATAGTGTGTACGTTCTTTTTTAATTTTATTTATCTTTCAATTCAATTTAAGTAAGTAGCTCTAGTCGCCTCCTGGTCCACCTTTCAAGCTCTTAATCACGCACCTCAGCTCCTTCCGCCAACATCCCAACGCTATATAGCGGCACGCCTACTCATGTGACGCACCCACCAAACACCCTCCCACGATTCCTATCTAAATCTAACCTACAAATTTATATAATTGTATTAACCCAATATTTGCTGGTCTTTTGACTTTTTTCGCTCTCGTGCTCTCATTACAGAGATAGCAACATTAACGCACAAATTCACATCAGTAACCTTATACAAAAGCAAAACGGTACGTTATGCAGCGCGAATGCATGCGATTATCGCTTGTCAAATGGAATTTCAACTCTATCCAATGGATATACAAGTGTGCCCAATATACATAGAAAGCTGTAAGCATGAAAAAAGTAAAGATTTTCTAGGATATACTGAAACCTGAAATTCGTTTTTCTTCTCACTCAGTCTCTTCTAATAATCAAAAAGTGAAATTACGTTGGTCCGATTCTGGCGTCACTTTAAATCCAGAACTCAAATTGTTACAATATAATCTCGGTCAACCGCTCGAATTAGAGGAGAGCGATGGTTATATGCCCGAAAAGGTGGGCAATTTTTCACGACTCACAGTCTATTTTAGATTTGAGCGTCAAATTGGTCATCATCTAATACAAACGTTTGCGCCGTCGTCGTTGGTGGTGATGTTATCGTGGTTTAGTTTTTGGCTGGGACTCGATGCCATACCAGGACGTGTGACGCTGTTGGTTACATGTATGCTAACGTTAGTTACTATGTTCACCGGGTTGCGAGCGGATATTCCACCAGTTGCTTATGTGAAGGTGAGTTTGTATGTTTAAAGATCTTGAGTTTGAGCACTTGGTTTAGTTTCTCACTTTTATCTCATTTCAAAGGCTCTGGATCTTTGGATGGCTGGTTGTATGGTATCAGTGTTTGCGGCGCTAGCGGAATTTGTTGTTGTTAAAGTTTTAGATGTACAATATCAATATCAGGTCAACAAAATGCCTAAGGTATTGCCTATGGTGAGTACTAGGGTGGTTCTTAAGTGTATGAAGAAAGTGTTTATATCGATAAAGTTGAATGTAAAGGCCAAGGGACCTCCAATTATTTTCTGTTTGATAAAAGAAGTGAGGAGCCAAAATTTCAAGGTCATATGTGACTGGAAGGTGGCGCTCAATGCTGCTCCAAAAATTTAATTCGGGATTTTTTCTACAGTTTCTAAAGACTACGAGACGCGTTAGGAGGCAAAACCCGTAATTTATTTGGATATTTGAAATACGCAATCATTTTACGAGTACTCATTTGATTGAAGTATGTATCTGTTATAACTGAAATAAAAAATTCTTTAAATACCAGAAAATAGCTAATATTTGAGACTGTAAAATACAGTGCTACAGTCATTTTACACATTTGAAGCGACCTAGTAGAGATTGCTCATCTGGTCGAGTTATACACGAAACGCCCTTTAAAAGATTCGTAACGCCCCCAAAATCTGGTTTTAAGGCCAAAAAACCATTTTTTCTTTTCAGTTTCTTCGTAAAAAAATTCATTAAAAAACCAATTTGCAACCGATTTCAAAATTCTCCACGGGTTTGAGTAGAGAATGGTTGACACTTTCGAAATATTTATAGTGTTTTCTTCATTTGAAAAAAGTATGATATAATTTTTAATCAAAAAGTTGAAATTTTGGAAATTTTATCCGGTTTTCCGATTTTGACGTCATTTTTTGGCACTAATTGACAATGAATGATATTTTTTGGTTATGTATCATCGAGCAGCAACTACTACTTAATTAAGCCAATTTAATTTTTTTGGAAAGGACTTCAAGTTTTCAAGATATGCAGCATTAACCAAAATCTAATATTTTAGTCCCAAGCGCCGTACAGGAGTACTGTGTGTAATTACTAATTAGGCGAGTCTATTTTAAAATCGATAAAAAAGTAACCATAACTTTTTATGAAAAAATCAATCGACCACGTTGAGTGCCTCCTTCCATATGTTCCACAGTGATAAAACTTTGCATAGATTATTCTTTTTTTAGATGTCTCTAAGAAAAACTTTAGTTTTTTGAACCATCCTAATCGATACCTAACCTAGTGGTGTAAAAGTAGATCGCCTCCCAGTTGGTGCACCCTGGGTAACGCTAAATGACCTACATAGCCTACACGGCTAGTTTCTTGTATTGCCGGTTCTACGAGAACGGTACCAGTACTTGTGCTGTACTCATCGTGCCGAAACGACCCGGGCCGTTTTCTTATATCGACCCGGCCAAGAGCAATACACTCGGGGTGACCCTGTCTGACATTTAGGCAGGGCTACACCTCGCTACAACAACAACAACATACCTAACCTAAAACTGTTTCTCGCATTTTAGCGTATTAGCAACATGGAAAAGGGTCAATGTCCTACAGTGGCTAGCTGGGAAGGCGGTGCGGTACGATCCCGAAAGTCCACACAAACGCCAACAACGCCGGGACAGGTAAAACTTATGAGTACAAATAATAATGGAAAATAAAAATAAATACATCTCCTTTAGACTTCACTACAAGGCAACGGTGGTCCACCGAAACCGGCACGTCGTCAAAGTCTTCTCTCGGTGGCTTGGACCGACACAGATACGGGTGTGGAGAAGATAATGTGGCGCGAAATCGATAAAGTGTCACGCGCTGTATTTCCCATATTATTTTTCGTTTTTGTGCTACTCTATTGGCCGATATTGTTGATGAAGTCATCCTAGGATTTAAGGAGTTCCAGATCACCACCAAGTTCTGGACTCCACTAAATAGCAGATATTTCCATGCAAATATATGTACATAATACATATTATGTTCTCGATATATGCTTATAAAAAAAATTATATCTACTTACTTACAAGTATGGTTATTTTAAATTAGAGATGAGGAAAAAACCTCACAATTTGTTAAAATATTTTTTTTATTTTTTATTTAAGATATTAAATAGATAACGGTAATACTATGTATGAATAGTAATTTTTTGAGTTGGTCAAGTGTAAACGAAAATCTTTTATTATTTTTTAACCAAACTCTATTAATATCGATTGTTGCTAAGTTATCGAATTTGTGTGATTAAAACAAACTTCTAACTACGGCTACTGTAATCGTAATCGTCTTTTAAAAGTGAAAATTATGGCCCAACTATTATCTAAACAAGTCAACGGAATAATTTTATTATGGCTTTGGCTTTACTTTATTACTATCGATAGTCGTAAGTTATCGAATTTTGAAACTTAACTAATAACGATAATGCGATGGTAGTCGTAACGTGGTGTCATTTTAATTACTTTAACTTAGAGGTATTAAATAGTCAAACTATCGATCTTTTACGATACTCTTAAGCGGGCTACCCACCTGCCAAGAAATGCCTCAAGAAAAAAATGAGCATATATTTCTTTTGCCTGGTCAAAAAAATTTGACGTTTACGGCATTTTCCGTTTTATTGCAGATTACTATTATAAAAATGTATAAAACTTGTGCAGCGAAGTATATACTCATCTTTGCCGTGAATCTGCACGTTTACCTCAAGAAATATATACGAGCATATTTATTTCTCGAGGTAGACCGGCGTTGCCAACCATCGAAAATTGTAGTATTTTTTCTTGTGAGCTGAGTATTAGCTCAAGAAAATTTGACGTGTGAAAACAGTTCTTGACCATTTCTTGAGCGTTTTTTTATATGGAATTTGACATTTCTTGGCAGGTGGGTAGCCCGCTTAAGGGTGACTGTCGATACATTCGATAGTATGCAATCCTTTTAAAAGTATTCCAAGTCTTATCGTTAAAACTAATAGCAACTCAAATTTTTGTGTGAAAAGCGGGCTACTCACCTGCCAAGAAATGTCAAACTCCATATAAAAAAACGCTCAAGAAATGGTCAAGAAACGTTTTTTCACGTCAAATTTTCTTGAGCCAATACTCAGTTCATAAGAAAAAATACAGCACTTTTCGATAGTTGGCAACGCCGGTTTACCTCAAGAAATAAATAAGCTCGTATATATTTCTTGAGGTAAACGTGCAGATTCACGGAAAAGGTGAGTACATGTCTCGCTAAACATATTTTGTACATTTTTATAAGAGTAATTTGCAAAAAAATGGAAAATTTGGTAAACGTCAAAATTTCTTGACCAGGCACAAGAAATATATGCTCGTTTTTTTCTTGAGGCATTTCTTGGCAGGTGAGTAGCCCGCTAAAGTTGAAAATATATAATGCATTGCTGGATAATAAAGCTACTGGATGCACGCAATCGCGGTCTAATGTGGTAAAATCGATTACTTTGTTTGATCGAATTTTAAAAGTACTTTTTCTTATTTCAAATTTAAGTTCAAATTTTTATACATATTGCAAAAAGCAAACTTTGCCTTTACCTTTTTTTGCGAAAATTGCTTTTTGAACTAAAATAAAAAATCTATATATGTAGGCAACGTTATAATAATTCGAACGATAACATCGAATAGATATATTTTTGAAAATAATTGGTGCTTTCAAAAGGATAATAAAAAAACACGGACTATGCATGTAAATACAATATATTAGCACGATAACAATTATGGATAAGTATTATAAGTAAAAAAAATTAGCCCCAAAATTTACCAATATTTTGTAAAAAAAAATATTTGCAAACAACTTTCAACTTCAAAGTTTTTTTAAGTTTTAAGGACGTTTCTGTAACTCAATTCGATCGATCGTCTCGACTGAATGGTCGTTTTGACGTTATATTGATGTCACACTGACTTTTTTTATCGACTTTCGTGATCACGCCAATACGGATGGTAGGCCTGCATACTATGTTATTAAACTTTTTACAAATGTGGGGCAAAAAAACGATGAAATAAAAATGCAGTCACACACACAATTTTGCTACTATCTAATATAATATACATATATATTTCCATACATATGTAAATTCAAAAGCCATATTCGCACGCCAATGATGCAAGTTAAGCGCGCTCAAAAAAAGTTTAATAAAAGAATTATATACAAAAATTTTAGAAAAAATTTTACTAAAGTAGAAAAGAAGCAGGGGCAGCTAGACCTTTTATTTAGACTGAGTTTTATTTCGATATATTTATCAATAACCGAGTTATCGACATAGAAGTGGTGGCACAAAAATCTCCAAGTATGCCAACAATATGGGTGTCATACGAAAGAGTGCAGCTGCAACTGAAGTCACTTTTTTTCGATATATTTATCGATAACTGAGTTATCGACAGAAAGGTGGTTGCACAAAACTCTCAATATTTGCCAACAATATGGGTTTCAAATGAAAGGGAAGAATAGACCCTTTATTTGGACTAAGTTTTATTTTAATATTTTTTATCGATAACTCAGGAGAAGAGGGTAACCAGAAGTCTCAATGTATGTATGCCAACAATATGGGTATCAAATGAAAGGAAGCAGCTTGATCTTTCATTTTAAGTGATTTTTATTTTGATATCGCACACCTAGATCTAAACAGCGATAAACTCAAAAAATCAAAATGTTCCAAAAACTCGAAAAACTGGCTGCTTCTCCCATATATCCCAATGGAAGTTTAAATTTTTAACAGCCATTTTTCCGGTGAGTAATGTAGCTATTCGTTAAATTTCCTTCGATACTCGCCGTTGGCATCACGGGAAGGACCATAAATCTTCCGGAGAACTTTTCTCTCAAATACTCCAAGGGCCATCTCATCTTCTCTTGACATTGTCCATGAGTCTGAGCCATACATCAGGACAGGTATGATGAGAGACTTATAGAGCACGATCTTTGTTCTTCGAGAGAGGACTTTACTTCTCAATTGCCTACTCAGTCCAAAGTAGCACTTGTTCGCAAGAGTGATTCTCCGTTGGATTTCTAGACTGATATTATTTTCGGTGTTAATGCTGGTTCCCAAATAGACGAAGTCTCTCACCGTTTCAAACTTGTAGCTATCAACGGTGACTTGGCTGCCAAGGCGCAGGTGCGCCGATTCTTTCTTTGATGATAGCAGATACTTCGTCTTGTCCTCGTTCACCGCAAGACCCAAGGCTCTTGTAAAAGATTGTGCCATTGCGGTTTAGCTCTGCTGCTCGAGATATCTTCTCCAGCATCAGGTTAAAGAAATCGCACGAAAGGGAGTCGCCCTGTCTGAAGCCTCGTTTGGTTTCAAATGGCTCAGAGAGGTCCTTCCCGATTCTGACGGAGCTGTTGGTTTTGCTCAACGTCATTTGGCAAAGCCGTATAAGCTTTGCAGGGAAGTTAAATTCAGACATGGCGGCATACAGGCAACTCCTTTTTGCGCTGTCAAAAGCGGCTTTAAAATCGACAAAGAGATGGTGAGTGTCGATTCTTTTATCATGGGTCTTCTCCAGGATTTGGCGTATCGTGAAAATCTGGTTGATGGTAGACTTACCAGGTCTAAAGCCACACTGATAAGGTCCAATCAGTTTGTCTACGATGGGCTTCAGTCTTTCACACAATACGCTAGAAAGAACCTTATATTCGATATTAAGAAGACTGATTCCGCGGTAGTTGGTGGGGTTAGCGGGATCGCCTTTCTTGTGGATTGGGCAGAGCACACTTAAATTCCAATCTGGAGGCATGCACTCATCTGACCGTATTCTGCATAAGAGCTGATGCATGCTTTTTACCAGCTCTTCGCCTCCGTGTTTGAACAGCTCGGCGGGTAGTCCGTCTTTCCCAGGCGATTTGTTGTTTTTGATCCGGGATATTTCTATCCTCACTTCATCATAGTCAGGTGGTGGGACGACTTTTCCATCGTCAGGGATTGGGGTATCGGGTTCGACGTCTCCCTCGCAATTTAGCAGTGAGGAGAAGTGCTCCCTCCATAATTTAAGTACATTCTGTACGTCGGTTACCAGGTCGCCGTTATTGTCCTTACAGGAACTTGCCCCGGTCTTTAAACCTTCCGTCATCCGCCGGATCTTTTCATAGAATTTTCGGGCATCATTCCTGTCAGCCAGCATCTCAGGCTCTTCACACTCACGCCTCGGCTTCACGTTTCTTTTTTCTGAAAAGGCGCCTCTCTTCCTTCCTCGCCTCACTATAGCGTTGACATACACTGCGGGTTGCGCCCGTTCGCAACGTCTCCCTGTATGCAGCGTCCTTTTTGTCCGAGGCAGTGCTACATTCCTCATCGTACCAGTTGTTCTTGCGGGCTCGCTGTTGTTGTTGTTGTTGTTAACAACAAAACACTCCCCGAAGGTTTTGGGGAGTGATGCCGAAGTTGACAGTCCTTGGCCGGATATGAACCCGGTACGCTGCGGTACTCCCTTGCGGTACTGCCCGACTGTCGTGGTAGCGATTTGGTATGACCAGTGGAACCTTCTTGGTCATGGCATCCCTCCATCCATGAGGAAGGAGAAGATGGGTAATGAGAGGTGAGAGGCATCATATCCGTAGATCAACCATCGAGTAGCACGTCAATTACGTATGTGCATATTAGTTGCCTCTTACGACCGGTGTGCCTACCTCGGGCATATTCTAAACCCCTAACCCGCAGGGGGTTTGCGGGCTCGCTGAAACCCTATAGTTGCCTCAGCGGCGGTACGCAATGAGTGAGAGATATGCTTCCATTGCTCGGCTACATCGTTAGGTCGAAAATTGCCCTCTGATAGCAGGTGTGAGAGTCGAGTGGAGAAATTATCAGCTGTCTGTGTCATGCGCAGCTTCTCGACTTCCAACTTTCCTTCCGTTACTGTGCGCACTTTCTTCGCTGCACAGAGGCGTGTGCGTATCTTGGCTGCAACAAGATAATGGTCCGAGTCGATATTGGGACCACGTAGGGCCAGAACGGTGGAGCTGTGTCTGCCGTCGATCATGACATGATCAATCTGGTTTCTAGTTCTTTGATCAGGGGACAGCCATGTGGCTTGGTGTATTCGCTTATGCTGGTACCTGGTACTACTGATGACTATATTGCGAGCAGCGGCGAAGTCAATCAACCTAGTGCCGTTGGGGGATGTTATATCGTGGAGACTGAATTTTCCAAATGTAGGACCAAAGACTCCTTCCTTGCCCACCTTGGCATTAAAGTCGACGAGCACGATTTTGATATCATGCTGGGGGCAGCGATCATAAGTCGGTTCAAGTTTATCGTAGAAGGAATCCTTCTCTGCGTCGTCCGTCTCCTCAGGCGGCGCATAGGCGCAGATAAATGTTATGTTGAAAAACCTCGCCTTGATGCGGATCGAAGCGAGACGCTCGTCCATAGGAGTGAACGCTAATACTTGGCGGCGAAGTCTCTTCCCCACCACGAATCCTACACCACGCGGGCAACGGTACCGTCCCTTGAAAGGGTCCGGACATTTCACGGTACATGCCCTAATATCCAAATCATTATTCCTTATTCGTTTTGCCGGGTCGTCAACATTAAAGGGGTTCTCATCCGAGGCTTTGGTACATTAGTTTTCATTGGAATTAAGTTTTTTTACGTGGTGGGTCCCAAGCCCAGCGCACAACCCGTTTTGGGGTTTTTGGAAAATATTTACACATTTATATAGCGAGCCGCTTGCTTCAAGACAGACGCCCGCTTGCAGCCGCACCTCATGATGAACAGACGCTGCGCAAAAGACCTCGGTGAGCCCTTAAACCAAGTATGTCAGAGTGGCCCCACCGGGGCTCCCTCTCTTTCTGCCGCGAGCCTAGATAGCTCACGTTGCCCAGAGTGTACGAACGAGGACGCAAGAGTCGGGATTGGGCAAGGTCGCACAGCAGCCACACCCCATTACACTACGATGAGCTGTACGAGCTTTACGCAGACCTGACCATAGTTCAGCGGATTAAAGCCCAAAGGCTAATACTTGGCGGCGAAGTCTCTTCCCCACCACGAATCCTACACCACGCGGGCAACGGTACCGTCCCTTGAAAGGGTCCGGACATTTCACGGTACATGCCCTAATATCCAAATCATTATTCCTTATTCGTTTTGCCGGGTCGTCAACATTAAAGGGGTTCTCATCCGAGGCTTTGGTACATTAGTTTTCATTGGAATTAAGTTTTTTTACGTGGTGGGTCCCAAGCCCAGCGCACAACCCGTTTTGGGGTTTTTGGAAAATATTTACACATTTATATAGCGAGCCGCTTGCTTCAAGACAGACGCCCGCTTGCAGCCGCACCTCATGATGAACAGACGCTGCGCAAAAGACCTCGGTGAGCCCTTAAACCAAGTATGTCAGAGTGGCCCCACCGGGGCTCCCTCTCTTTCTGCCGCGAGCCTAGATAGCTCACGTTGCCCAGAGTGTACGAACGAGGACGCAAGAGTCGGGATTGGGCAAGGTCGCACAGCAGCCACACCCCATTACACTACGATGAGCTGTACGAGCTTTACGCAGACCTGACCATAGTTCAGCGGATTAAAGCCCAAAGGCTCCGCTGGCTGGGTCATGTTATGCGAATGGACAAAGAAGCACAGAAAGTTTTCCTATCGACACCCGAATTCGGCAGCAGAGGAAGGGGAGACCTCGACTGAGATGGAAACAACAGGTGGAGGATGACTTGAACTCCCTTGGGGTTTCCAATTGGCGTCAGTTATCGCTAAAAAGGAATGACTGGCGTGCTTTGATACGAAACGGCCAAAATGTAAATGTAAGATGTAAATCAAAATTTTCGTTTTTCGGAATTTTATGATAAACTTAAATACCAACTGATGCGATTGTTCTCTAAATTGAAAATTTATGAAATTCGGGAAAATGGCGTCTATGGATGTTTTTGAATACAATTTTCATGATGTTCAAAGTTCCATGAAAAAATAAAAATTTTTAAGTGTTTTCCTAAAAAGAATTAAATTTTAAATTACATCTGTTCACAATAGATCGTGCGAATATTACTATCAAAGTATTTTACAATTTATTACAAGAAATTGAAACTTACCTAAACTAAACTTAAAAAGATGCTAAAATATGTACATACATTTATGAACTTCTCAATCTGAACTGTCGTCTTCACTATCGACGCCTTCCTCATCCTCAAACTCTGCAACTCCATCGTCATCATTACTTTTTGCTTTAACCAGGAACATTTCTTCATCGTTCTCATCGCCATCGCTACCATTTTGTTCATCAATCGACATTTTTTTATTTTCCTCCGTACGTTTTTTGCTACGCTCTTTGGCAGCGTTTAACAGTACACGTATGGTATATTTATTAAAATCACAACTAAAATAAAAATAATAATTTACGTTAATTTAATTTAAAAAAAAAACTAAATCGATTCAATTTCCTACATTCGATTTAGCGATTCATATTTTTGTGATAAACTCTCCTGCAGTGATAGTAAAGCATGATGTTGTAGTAAATCGCTCTTATGGCCATGAGTTGATAATAAACTGCAACACCAATCCAAATAAAATTGTAGATGTGTGCTGGTCTGTAAGCCGCGCGCCACAATTTGAATCAAAGAATTGGCAAAGGCATCCGGTAATGTGGAGCAAATCAATTTTACTGCAAGTATTCGATATATTTTAAGAAAGCGTATTTTTGAGTTTCGAAATCTTTACTCACTGTCCTTGTGTGGCACTTTCTCCAAAACCATGGATATAAGATGAGTCTCATTCAATTTTAGCGCCATAATAAGTGCCTGTGAAAATTCTTGTTTTTCAACAGAGTTATGTATCGCTTTTGGGGTCACTTCCAAGGATAAGTGAAATGGATCGAAAACAACACCTGGAAAATTTGGTAAATTTAATTAGCTCACTAGCGCAACAAATTGAGCGTTATTGTTTAGTGCAAGATGTTGGAAGTAGTATCGGCCCAAAAGTCCGGCTTTGAAATTGGCTCTTTTTCTAGCCGATTCTTGGCCTATTCTCAAAAATTGTATCGTCATATGCCCTGCGTACATTACACTAAACGACAAAATGAACTTTTTTCTGAGGATTGGACTAACCCAACCTTTTTTGAAAAGATCGAGTAAAACAAGTAAGGAAGTATAAGTTCGGGTAAACCGAACATTAAATACCCAGCGGTAGTTTTCATACGATTTTAGAAATTTTCCATTTAGGAAGTGGGGGTGGTTGGGAAGCGATTTCGTCCAATTACATCAGGTATACTCCCTATTATGCTAGTATACCTCGTACCAGTTTCATCGTTCTACCGTAATCAGTTTGAAAGTTATGACCCATGAAATTTTCAATTTGCCTCCCTGAAAAGTATGCGGTACCACGCCTACTTTTAAAAATTTATCAAAAAATCATAATAGAATGTCATCCTACCAAACTATATCATGAAAGCCGTTTCCGTTACCGAATTATGACAATCTAGGTGATTTTCGAAGTTTTCGATATCGAAAGTCGATATTGAATTTTCAAAAATGCCTTCCTTAAAAGTGGGCGGTGCCAAGCCCACTTTTAAAAATTTATGAGAAAAATCATAAGAGGATGACCAGGGGGATTCACCTATAGAATAATAACATTTCAGCCATTTCAGCTTCCGAGATATGTCAATTTACGTGATTTTCGATATCGAAAAAGGTGGCGTGGTTATCATCCGATTTCGCCCATTTTCAATAGAAATCTACTTTGGCCAGAAAGTAACCTGTATACAAATTTCATGCAAATATCTCAATTTTTACTCAAGTTATCGTGTACACGGACAGACGGACGGACATGCCTTAATGAACTATTATTTTCAACCTAAGAACTTTCATATATGGAACTCTATATCTATCTCGATTCTGTTATGTGGACAAAATTATATTGCTCTTGTCTTAGTACTAGTACGCTGGGTATAATAAATAATAATACATAAGCAAAAAAGTAGTTTCTCCATTTTTGGAACCTAGCATCCAAAAACTTAGTTATGGACTTTCTAAGTGTAAAGCTCCGATCTTCGTATATTTTTTTTCTAATCTCTTACTTGATTGATGTACTTTTTTTATTTTGTGAAAAGGTTAGGTTAGGTTGAAGTGGCTGCGGCAGAGGCATACCTAGGCCAGTATTAAAAGGCCCGTTGTGGTACCACCAAAACTAGGAAAGTCAGTTCCGGGACCCTGCCATATGGAAAATGCCTGTATTATTGGGATTCTCCACATAGCAGAATCCCGGGACTAACGCTACTAAGCCGACAACGTTACTCCTCCTCGAACCATTTAGATGACTTGATTAAGGTCATCAAGTCCTTTACTACAGGCTGAGTAAACATTTCTTTTTTTTTCTTAAAACAAAAAAAGCCTTCTCCTGTAAAATTTAGTTATTTTTTAAAAACCCCTTAGAAATTTTCTCAAAAATACTTTACTTTAGAATTTGGTTACAGAACGGCCTTTTTCAGAACTGCTTATAATCTAAGATCAGCCTATTTCAGAATTTGAACAAAAACGCCATATCTCTGTTAAAGGTGTATTGAAAAGACGAGTTCATTCTAAAATAGAAAGTTCTTGAACAAAAATTTAAATAGAGTGTTATTGAAAAGAAAAAACTGAGCGAAACCGTTTTTTTAAAAATATTCTGAGTAAGGGCGTTTTGCCAAAATATTTTAGAATACGGTGATCTTCCACTTGGTGACAGGTTACAAGATCAATGGTCAATTGACTTTATTTCGTATCGCAAAAGGAAACGGTGTCAATTGACATTATTTCTATTTTCTAAAGAGAAGTAAGGTCAACACAAGTTCGGCAATATAGTCATTGATGTAATAACCTAACATTGCTAGCATTTCAACTGAACATAACAAGTTGTTTATTTTTGAAGATTTGATTTACAAAATTCTTTTAAAATAATCAAAGGTATGTTTTCTTAAATTCCAAGTTTTGTTTTTTATCATGAGGAAACGGAAAATCGCGCGATTTTTAATTGCAAATTTTTTATTTATAATATGGTACAATGACTTTCAAATTTATCACGCGATTTTTAATTCCATTTTTTTTTGGAATGAATTCAAAATATTCAATGACTTTCAAATTTATTTTTTAATCCCATATTTAAATTTTTTTGTTTGATATGATTTAAAAAAATTCAATGACTTTAAAATCTATTTTAAAAAGCGCCGCAGTCAAAAATTTGGAAAAAAAATTCGCCCGAATTTTAATGCCAAATTTAATTGTTTGGTGTGATATGATTTTAAAATTTAGCATGCGACACTTTTTAACATAAATATGAAAATCAAGCCCCAGAATAGTTCAAAATCATATGACAGTAAAAAATAAAAATTTGATATTAAAAATCGCGCGATTTTTTATTCCAAATTCTTGCCTGCAGCGCCTTTAAAAATAAATTTGAAAATTGTGCCTTGAATACTTTAAATTTATATCAGATGTTAAAATAAAATTTGGCAACTTAAACAAGTATGCGACGATTTTTGTAAAGTAATGTTGAAAATCACATCATTAAAATCTCGCTATGTTCAGTTGACATACTATCAGCAATGTTGACGCTATTTCCATTTCAATTAGGAAACAACATCAATAAGTATATTTACAAAGTGAAATTAAGTCAACGGATCTTATTTCGGATATCGTTAATTGACACTATTTCCATTTACTTTGTTACCTGTCACCCTTCCACTCAGCCGTCAAAATACTGAAGCAAAAAAGTTCTAGTATCCATTATAAATGTATGTATCCATTATAAATACTCGTCAAATTTGAAGGCTGTAAAAAATATGAAATTATATTTTCAAAATTGGATATTTACCCTTATCCAATGCGAACAGGCATAGTCCCTCGGTACATGCAACCGCATAAGCTTGGCCCGTTGGCATAAAGCGTACAGCAAAAATTTGAATTTTCGGTTTGAGACTACGGCTTGCCATATCACCTTTTTGCACGCCGGGCAAACCAATTGCCACATTACCACCTTCAAGCTCTTCGCGTTGTTCAACAAGCGCCATATTACCAAATTCAGTAAGATTGCGACGATTGATATATTCCTGGAATTTTTAATTTTACTTATGTTGGACTTTCTCTACTTTTCCAACTATTTTCAAAACTTACATCTAACCCATCTAAACTGTGATTTTGCGTTATCTCGAATTTCTTCAAAAGCACTGCTTCACGCGCATGATAAATACAAATGAATTGTGAATTACCACCAGCTATAATGCATTCGCCATCAACCGAATACTCAATGGATGAGAAGTATCTAAAAAGTTAAAAAAAAGGAAAAATTAGCAATTTGAAACTGACTTGCATTTTTTGACCTGGTGGAAAAACTTACTTGCCCTCTAAATTTTTTTTGTCTGTTATCACATCAGCCTCATAGCGACCACCTGCCAAATCGTTACGTCCCTCTATGGATCCAATTTGTACAGCTGATTTCACATCGAAAATGCTTATGTGACCGTTGAGTGTGGCAACAGCAATCTGCGGATAAGAATTTTGGTTAGTTTGCGTTTTTTTTTATGTCTTAAGCTACACTCACATTTTCACCACTTGGACTAAAAGCTACACATGTTGCATCTGATAGCACGTCAATTGTTTCATGTTCGCTACTATTTTCCAAGCAATTCCATACTTTAACAGTCTTATCCCACGAACCTGAAACCAGTGTGGTCATTGAGGCAACTGGTGAGAATGCTACTGAGCACACAGGTCCTTCGTGTCCACTTATTACCTCTAACAATTTACCCATTTTTACAGACCATAAATAGATTTCGAAGACATCTTGACATCCAGCTACAACAAATTCACTGGAGTGATCAAGTGCTACGCAGGAGAATTGCACACGTTCAGGTGCACTAAATGTACGGAAATTGCGATATCTGCGATAAACAACAAAGCCGAGAATATAAATACTTATGAGCTTCGAAGTAAAAATAAAAAAAAATAGAATTCCCAAAAAAGTTTACTTTTTGTTGTGAAAATAAAATTCGAAGTGAATTTATAAAACACAGAATTCTCTCCCATTCTTTTTATAATACTGTACGACGAAATCAACTTTTTTCTGGGTATTGGACCAAACCAAATTTTTTGAAGAGATTGAGACATTTCGAAGTTAACCGCCAAAACTTAGTTATTGGCTTTCGAATTCGAAATTATACCCTTCATAATTTTTGTTTTTTAATTGTTAAGTTTAAAAATTTGAAAACTGAATTTTTAAACTTTAAAAAATTTAGTTTGCCAGAATCATCAATGTGTAGCAAACTATTTACGAAATACGCCATGGTGTCTGGGTTCGGTGGCAACATATTCATGATTCTGGCAAACAAAAATTTAAAAGAATTTAAAAATTCACATTTTAAAGGCTTTTGTTGCGCCAGAAACAAAAATGTGCTACACATTCATGTTCCTGGCACAACGAAAATTTTAAAAAAATTTCTTTGAAATGAATGTGCCAAATCTCGAGGAATTGAAGTAATAGTTATTAACGTAAAAACTATTAAAATTTTAAATTTTGCTAGAGGAATAAACTTTCAAATACGACCTCCCCAAATTTAAATTTTGTCACATTCATGTTTCTGGCAAGCGAGCGACAGTATGTAAACATCAATATAGAGGATAAAACTTATTTTTAACCCCTCAGTATTTTTCCAAAAACGCCCTATTTCGGTTTTTGGTTGAAAAAAGAATTTCAAGTTTAAAAGTCTCGTTTTTGTTGTGAAAATAAAATTCTCGAAGTGAAGTTATAAAACACAATTGCAATTTCGAAATAAAATTATATTATATATATTTATTAATTTGCTTTTCGAAAAAAATTCGATGTGGAAATTTAATTCAGAAGAAGATGTAGAAGACCTGAGAGAGAATCAAATTAATTTTTTTTATATCAAAATTTAAAAAAAAAATTATTTTTTTAAACTAAACTTTGGCTTAAGTGAAGAATACCGACAGTTGAACGGCGAGAAAAAAACATCATGGGATCTCGAAACTCGGTGGGAAAACACTATCCCAAAATGAATATCAAACACAAGAAATTGTATATATTTTCAGCTAAGATTATAAATTTTAAAATAGGGCATTGTTGAATAGTTTTGCGTTTTCGAAAAACAAAACTCACCTATGAAAAAGATTTGAGAATAGTGCAATCGTCTTCTCAGTCGCCGATATTGAATAGGTCGACAAAGATGAGACGTTAAATTTTTGTCCACATAGATTCTTTACCTGTTCACATCAAATGCACGTACAGTCCCATCCAACGAACAGCTGACTAAAAAATTTTTACTACGACTAAATTGCACGCCAGTCACGCCACTCGTATGCTCACTAAATGTAACGAAACAGAAGCCACTTTGTGTATTCCAAAGCTTCACTTTGGAATCCTCGCCACCTGTGGCAACATATTGACCGTCAGCTGAATAACTGATACATTTCATTTCACTGCTATGTCCCTGCTGTTTCATAATATACTGCTCGCCTAAGAGAAAATACTTGAATTAATACTTGTGAGATACACAAGTCGAGCATTTGTTCAGGTGAGTAAAAGCTCTTACTCAAAAAATCGAGTCTGAGCAAATTTTCGCCTTTTATGCATGAGGCCCCACTTTCATTACACTACTTACTCTGCCATTCCCAAACTAGCAATTGTCCCAGTTCGCGTGATGCCAACGCCACCCAATCACCGGTGCCATTGAACAGCGCCACAGATATGGCATAATCAGAAATGCTTAGCGAATGTATTATATTAACATCGGGCAACTCATACAAATAGAATGTGCCTATGTTGAAGGCTACTACTAAAATTTTAGTATTTTTATTATAATTAGCAGCTGTTACGACTGCATGATAGTCCGTTTTGCGCGCTTCATCGGCCAAATAATGTCGGCCAAGTTTTTTGTAGAAGAAAGGATGTCTCTTGGTAGCATTCACATCCTTCACTTCGTTTTCGTCTTTTGGTGCTACACTCAAATCTGTATTATTCAGCGCCTTCGCTTTATCGTCAGTGACATCATCTTCAGAATCTTCCCCTTCGATGTCAGCGCTCTTTGCTTTTTTCTCGCTGTTCAAATGTTTCCGTTCTTCTTCTGGCTTTCGCTCCTCTATGTCTGATGGACTACAACTGCATTCCCATAAACAAAGTTGCCCATTACGACTAAGCGTATTTACATGCATGCTATTCCGCTCAAAGAAGCTTGCCTGTATTGCGTCCGTGTGACCAGCCAGTAGGTAAGTACGAAAATTAGTTAGAAAGCGTAAGCCAACAATTTTAGTTGTACCATCACGACAGCCAACAGCTAAAAAACGTGAATCACTTGACCAATCCAACCATGTGATATCGTCGAAGCCACCTAGAAAACGCCGCTTTAACACAAATGGATTGTATTCGCCGGTCAGTTCACCCGGCGCTGCAAAAACCAATACTAAATTGTTGATAGCGACTGCAAAATATTTGCCATCTGGACTGAATAAAACGCATTGTGGTTTGGTTTGGAATTTGTGTCGATGTATTATTGCGCATGATACCAAACTAATTAGTTGCGCGTCACCCACTTCATTCACAGCGATCAACAAAGTGCCATCCGGTGATAGAGCGATGCTCACATAATTGTAACGTGATTCAAGCGATATCGTGCGTGATTTATGGCTTTGAAGTACAAAAAGTTAGCATACATTTTTAAGCAATTTGCATTTCATAATGTAGGTACTTACTTCCGCAAATCGTATATTGATAGCCGATTACAAACAGGACTTATAATACTATTCCCATCGGGTGTAAATTGTAAATTTCCATTGCGATAAATTGCTCCCAGCAAATTGGAAAACTTTAAAGAAAACTTATAGCTGATAGGCACAATTAACTTATTTGAGTTTAGTTTACCTTATAAGAGAACTTCATGCCAGTATAAATCCAAGAGAAAACAAATAAATTTTCCTGAAATGTATAACAAAAAATATAAACAAATCGCACGTGTTTACTAGAATTGGGTAGTTCATGAACCAATTATTGATTGAACTGGATTATTTCAAATGAACTACTTGAACTATGTTATAGTACATTTACACCGCACCAATCTTGGCAAACTTGTCAAAAACTTGCCAATTTGGATACCTCATGGGACCACATTCAGCTTTTTGAAAGGCGATCATTGCTCGTGCCTTAGCGACGAAAATCACGACACTATCGCTCTGGCAGTATATACACAATGGAGTAACAACATTGGAGTACATTTCAAAGTACCTTGACTGTAGGTACTCCATGGAGTAGCAGAAACAAAGCGAAGGTTGGAGTAGGTGGATTACTTTTGGAGTACTCTGGTGCTCCGATTGGAGTACTCTTGGGTGCGATTTAGTTTAGACTCGCACGAATTTTGGACTGTTTTTGGTATGGAACGGAAGAGGGAGTTCTCCAGATCACAAATATATAGGTCTTAGAGTCAGGCGGTTTATAGTTCTCCGGTAAAACGTTGTTAAAGTTAGTAAATTTTGCACGCTTTTTTTGTATGTATATATATGTATGTACTGTTTTTGACATTGAAAGAGTGTTGTCACATCCAAAAAATTTTAGTAAAAAATAATAAGGCTTACAATACTTTTCATGCGCACCAATTAAGTATTTGAATAGGGTTTGCAAGCCTCACCTATACTAAAATAAATGTGTGTACTACGCAGAAGGACTCACCGTGGCGGTAGCCACGTTTAGAGCACACGTCCGGACTCCGCCAAATGGGTTTACTACACAGAAGTACTCACTGCGGCGGTAACCGCAGGTGGTGCACGCTTCCGGACATGGGATGGCGTAGCCCAGGGTTATTTTAAATAAGCGCGGCCGAAGGCCGCCTACGCGGAAAGGTGTTGAAATAAAAAAAATATGTTTTTTTTTTATTTTTTGTTTAAGTGTGGCAACATCCTTCTTTGACAACAAATTTGTTGTGAAATATCTGTGTATAGCTGTGCGATGGTGAAAATTTAGAATTTTGTGAAAATAGATGAATATTTATACATATTAATATTATTTTCTGTTAATCATATGCAATTCATAAATGTTATGGTACCATTATGCGGAAAAATGCGTGAAATTTAAAAAATTGCGCGTTAGTTACCTATAGTGCCATGCAAAATTTGCAAAACTTCAACAACCATTATCTCAGTAAATATAAGGCTCCTTACGCTAAGATTATATATTTGTGTTCAGAAAAAGCTCATCTATCCTCCTGAAAAAACCGTTTTTTTCTAGCTGTGCGAGTCTATACTAAAATTTCCCCGTACTCTTTGATTAGGAAATGGAGTACTCTCGATTTTTGCAGGGAACCTTAACGGGTAATTAATAGTACATTTACACTGCACCAAATTTGGCGAATTCAAATAAGCCAGTTCGACTCCGTTTACACTGGCAAATTTGCATTTGGCTTAATCTTCCCTGCAAGAATCTTCTACCAGGACAAAAAGCCACCGAAAGAAAATATAAGAAGAGTAAAGAAGGCTTCTTCCCTGCAAGAATCTTCTACCAGGGCAAAAAGCCAAAGAAAGCAAATGCACTACCGTGATGTTTTAAACACCTGTAAAGTAATAATAAAAGAAGGTCAAGGAGGTGTAAAAGTAGGTCGCCTCTCAGTTGGTGCACCCTGGGTAACGCTAAATGACCTACATGGCCTACACGGCTAGTTTCTTGTATTGCCGGTTCTACGAGAACGGTACCAGTATTTGTGCTGTACCCATCGTGCCGAAACGACCCGGGCCGTTTTCTTATATCGACCCGGCCAAGAGCAATACACTCGGGGTGACCCTGTCGGACATTTAGGCAGGGCTACACCTCGCTACAACAACAACAAGGAGGCTTTTGTCTTTTCCTGGTACAACTTGCCTATTTTCTTGAAAAAAAAACTAGTTGAAATTGTTATTTAGAAAATGCATTACCGTGATGTTTCAAACACCTCTAGAGTTAGGTTAGGTTAGGTTCAAGTGGCTGCCGCAGAGGCACACTTAGGCCAGTTTTGAAAGGCCCGTTGTGATACCACCAACACAAGGAAAGTCAGTCCCGGGACCCAGCCATATGGAATATCCCTGAGTTGTTGGGATTTTCCACATAGCAGAATCCCGGGACTGACACTCCTAAACCGACACCGTTACTCCTCCTCGAACCACTTAGATGACTTTATGAAGCCCATCAAGTCCTTTATGTCCAGTTCCGCGATCTGGCTTAGGCTATCCAGGAACGGAACTCCCAAAAAGCGCGTTCTCGCGCCGCTTAAAGCCGGACAGTTGCAGATGAGGTGCTCCACTGTTTCCTCCTCCTCATCATCTTTGCAACTCCTGCAGCATCGTCGGTAGGGCACACCTAGCCTTTATGCATGCCTACCAATGAGGCAGTGACCGGTTAATACCCCTTTCAATATGCAGATTTCCCTCCTAGTTAGGGCATAAATGCGTCTAGACCTTTTAAGATCCCATTTTGGCCAGGTTTGTTTCGATATCCGACACCCTGGGGATTGCAGCCATCTTTCGTTGGCTTGACGGAGTGTGTGCTCCTTCAGCATTAGTTTGCATGTGGCAAACGGCATACCTAAGCGCTCTTTATCCTGAAGAACCTGCTTGGTCGTGCCCTCCCTGGCAAGCTCGTCTGCCTTACAGTTTCCCTCAATGTCCCTATGTCCCGGGACCCATATGAGGTTTACGCGGTTCTGTTGGGCCATCTCCTGAAGAGATCGACGACGGCTGAGAGTCAGTTCAGAGTTGAACGTGTATGAGCCAAGGGATTTGATGGCCGCTTGGCTATCGCTGAAAATAGCGATATCTTCTCCGATTACACGTTTGCTTAACCAGGCCGCGGCGTCCACGATTGCCGAGACTTCCGCCTGGAAGACGCTACAATGATCAGGTAGTCTGAAGGCGAGCTCAAGGTCCAAATCCCTTGAATAAACCCCTCCTCCAACTCTGCCGTCCAACTTCGAGCCGTCGGTGTATATGGAAGTGCCACCATTTGTTTCGGGACACCAATCCGTCCTCTCCCAGTCTTCTCTGCTGGGAATGTTTATTTTGAAACAGCTATCCCCAACTGTAGTAGTCGCAAAACGATCTGTGATTAGAGGGAGAAAGCTGTAAGATTCCAGAATACTGGAGTGCCCAATACTACCCGCAGCCCAACTGGAGGTTTCTCTTAGGCGCAGAGCTGATGCCGCCGCTGACCGAAACCCTTCCAGATCAAGTGGCAAAATGCCCAGAATGACCTGGAGGGCTTCGTTGGGCGTTGTCCTTAGCGCACCGCTTATACAGATCATATTGGATCTATGGACTTTCCGCAACAGATTCAGGTATATTGCCTTGCTCAGCGCAGGCAACCATACGACGACTCCATACAGCATGATTGGGCGAATGATGGCCGTGTAGATCCAACTGCATACTCTAGGGCTGAGCCCCCATTTTTTGCCAATGGCTCTTTTGCATGTGTAAGGAGCGATGCAAGCTTTCTTCTGGCGCTGAAGAACATTCTCCTTCCAATTCAATTTCCTGTCCAGAACTATGCCTAGAAACTTGGCCTTATCCGACAAGCCCAGGCGCGTGCCATCTAGTTCTGGTAGGGTTAGTGGCGGTATTTTGTACCGGTTGGTGAAGAGGACAGGTTCCACCTTCCCCGGGCTGATACTAAGTCCGCAGCGAGAGGACCACGTCGAAACTTCTCGCAGTGCTACTTGCATCAGGTCACACAGAGTTTGTGGGAACTTGCCTCTGAATGCAATAGCTAAATCGTCTGCGTATGCCACTATCTTCCCGTCCCCCCAGCTTGTGTCACGTAGCAACGAGTTGACTGTGAGGTTCCATAAAAGCGGGGAAAGAACACCACCCTGGGGTGTTCCCCTTGTGACATAACGTGATAACTCAACCGTACCAAGTGAAGAAGCTATTTTCCTTCCCCTTAAAAGTTGGTCAATTAAATTGTTAAGGGTCAAATACATACAGCTTTGTTAACCTCGCCTGACATTTGCTACCTCAAAACTTTACGTCCAACTTCAGAGGTATGCTACAATGAACGCCTTGACGCTTCTCTTTTATACATTTGTTTTCGTTATTTATTTCTTTGCATTCAGAGTGTTTTGGTTAATTTGTTAATTTAATAGAGAAAAAATGAATTAATTATTATTTCCTCCAACATTTTATTCTTTAATTAAAGCAAAGTCATCAACATCTGATTGTCAAAGCAAGCAAAATTTGAGAGTTTGCCAAATTTTAGCCTTGCTTCAACTTTGAGGTCTCCAATTTGCCATGCTTCGTTTAAATACGTATACTGAACTTTTCTGTCAAAGTCAAAGTTGGAGGTAAAGTCAAAATAAAGCTTTATGTCACTGGCCCTTTATTTACAGCTGTACAAAAGTTATCACACGTAAATACCCATTAAGGTTCTTGCTGGGCAATCCTTAAGCGGGAAACAGAATCAGTCCGCCAATACGTCAGTTGCGTGACGTACGTCAATTTTAGAGCAAATTCTATTTTGACGTATCAGTCGTATCTGGCGTTTCTCATACAAACACCGGCAGTCTACTTTGCTGTCAGTTATTTCGACGTACTGACGGACTGATTCTGCCGAACGCTTTAAACCTTAATTAGGCTGTGTGCCAAACGGTTTAAAAAAGCCCTGGGGGCTAGGTCAAATTTTGACAATCAATAATGTGAGCACAGGGATGCATGTGCTGTTAACATTCATATTATTTCACATAAATTTATGTTCACATGCGTTATTTAACACTAAAATATAATATAATGCGAATAATACGCAATATAAATGCATGAAAAACACATAAAATGAGAATTAATTCACAAAGCATCTGCTTTTGCACGTGCTTTTTCCATACGTCAAAATTTACTACTGTCATAATTTAACGTTTCGTTTGGCACAGCAAAATGGCAAATATTCGTTCACCATAGGAAATTTGTTCACCTCATTTTACTCTGACGAAAAATGTTTTCAATTAGCACACAGCCTTACATAAAAATTTTACAGGTGCGCTTCGTTTTTGAGCATTTGCATTCTGCTTCGCTTTACGTTCTACAAACTTTGTATGAAAGTGGAACCTGCAAAGTTTTATGTAATTGGGGCTTTAATGTGGAACACCCGCAGGGTTGCTATTTTGAGGAACTGTGGATTGTATTGTTCGGCAAAGGCATGAGGTCAAATGTGATGGAATTTGAAATTTGGAAAATGATATTTGTATGGAAAAAACGCCAAACTTGACATTTTTCGCCAAATTTTGTGCGGTGTAAATGTACTAATAGGCGGTATATTTTCAGGGGCGACCCCGACATTTAAGGATGGGAGATACGGGGCTAGCGACCCCACGACCCCCCAAAGATTTTCTATCACAAGCGATACTACACCATTTCAAGTTGGATTTTAGAAAGCGTTAGTTGGATTTTAGAATTGTCAATTCGACTTTGGAGAGCGTTAACTGAATTTTAGAATTGTCGATTGGATTTCAGAAAGCGTCAATTGGATTTTAGAAAGCGTCAAATGAATTTTAGAAAACTTAAAAATTACGATTTATGTTTTCTAAAATCCAATTTACGCCATTTGGAACGTATAAAAATTACAGTCAGTTCGGTTTTAGAAAGCGTCAATTGGATATTGGAAAGAAAGAATTTAAACTTTTTCGGGTTTCTAAAATCCCACTGACGCTTTCTTAAATCCAAATCAGGGACGCAACCAAGGGGTGGTTTTAGGGGTTTTAACCACCCCTGAGATATAAAACTGTATATGTGAAAACTATGTAGTTTTCATGACATGTTTGCAAAAATTTCGATTGCATGAAAATCGAAAAACGTCAATTCCTTAACAGGGGCCATTTGCTTTTCTGTTATTCGGTGCTGGCGACATTTTAATATGTGCAGGATGTAAACAAACCGACATTTTAATGTGTGTTGTCAAAAGAAGAGTTCACACTTGGTATTGATACACAATGTTTTGGGCCGTTTGCATAAGAGGGGTGTCACACGTTACATCCATATTGACGCGATCCATGGCTGTTACATCCATACTGAACGTGTAGCATGCCATCCAACTTAATCTAATTCACCCACGTTACATATGAATCGCGATCCGCCGATGTTCAAAAATTGTTAAAGAAATAATAGATTCAATGGCAAATAAAAAAAGGCTGCCCTTGGTATATATGTACTTACTTACTTACTTAAAATAGCCTTTAACCGCCTGGGCGATTTTGGCCGTCTCTCAGATCTGCCTCCACTTGGTCCTCCCATCGGATTGGTGGCCTCCCCCTTCCTCTATTTCCACCGGCGGGTGCCGATAAGAGGTATTCTGGGCCCGAGCGTCTTCGTTCATTTGCACCACGTGTCTTAGCCAGCGAAGCCGCTGGGTTTTTATTCGCTGAACTATGACGACGTCTGTGTAAAGCTCATACAGCTCATCATTATATCTTCTTCGGTACTCGCCGTCGCCAACTTTTACGGGTCCATAAATCTTTCTAAGAGTTTTTCTCTCGAATACTCCCATATAGCAGGACGGGTACGATAAGTGACTTATAGAATGTTGTTTTTGTTCGTCGAGAGAAGACTTTACTTCTCATTTGCCTACTCAGCCCAAAGTAGCATTTATTTGCAAGAGTTATTCTTCGATGGATTTCCAGGCTTACATTGTTGTTGCTATTAATGTTGCTTCCCAAGTATACAAAGTCCCTTACTATCTCGAAATTATTGCTGCCAACAGTGGCGTGGTTGCCAAGACGCGAATGTTCTGACTTTTTGCTTGATGACAGCAGGCCCTTGGTATATAAGTCAATACGTATGTATGTATGTATGTATATGGGCCAAAAATTCAAAATTTCGTTGTTTTTTTCAAAAATTGTATTGATTTTCTTTTTAAGAAAGGTAAAAAAAAATTACTGTAATTTTTCCAGATTTTTATATTAAAGTATAGAGGTCTACCATCGCTAGTTTAGATTTTATAAACTTAACCTCCAATTTGGTATAAAAACGTTAAATCATTGTTGAAAACACCATTTACTGGAACATATTGTTGTAGGAAATTTAATTCCCTACAAAAGCTGCATAGACTGAAGCTTTCTCAGAATTCCCTATTTTGGTTTGAAAATTTGCGAAACATGAAAAAATCAACATCGAATAAAGCTAAATACATATATTCTTAAGGGAAATTGGATGCTAAATCCGAATTCGATATCAGAATTTAACAACGGGACTGAGGTTCGGCCATAACCTTGCAAGAAAAACCAATATTATTTTGTAATGGTTTTGTTAAGTTAGCTAAGGGGTCAGTTACATAAAGCTTTATTTTGGCTTTTGACAGAAAAGTTCAGTATACGTATTTAAACCAAGCATGGCAAATTGGAGACCTCAAAGTTGAAGTGAGGTTGAAATTTGGCAAACTCTCAAATTTTTCTTGCTTTGACAATCAGATGTTGATGAGTTTGGTTTAATTAAAGAATAAAAAGTTGGAGAAAATAATAATTAATTCATTTTTTCTCTATTAAATTAATAAATTAACCAAAACACTCTGAATGCAAGGAAATAAATAACGAAAACAAATGTATAAAAAGAGAAGCGTCAAGGCGTTCATTGTAGCATACCTCTGTAGTTGGACGCAAAGTCTTGAGGTAGCAAATGTCAGGCGAGGTTATCAAAGCTTTATGTATTTCACCCTTAAGAGCTGCGACCTGTTAGGCTAATTCTGATCACGGATTTGGATTTAGCTCGCCAAAATACATGCAAATTTATGAATTGAGTTTTTTTGTGGCTCCGCCATTTGAAGACTGTAGAATTCCACCCTCGCAGAGAAAGCATATATTAAGCAAAAATAAGTTTGAACGTATATGAGAAATGTATATTTTTTGTTATAATATTGATCATATAATTATAAGGTTTGTTTACTGACCAAAATAAAGTTCAGAGCAGGTTAGAGCAGGGCAGCTGTCAAAATAGAAATGGAGCAACTTAGAGCAACTCAGAGCAGAAATGCCATGAAACACTTGAATCTCGATAGTTTCTTTTTATTTGGTTTTTTTGTTTAAATCTTCAAAATTAATGCAAATTCATTCGTCATCCCTTGCCAATTTTGGTTTTGTAACAAACCGGTTTCAGCGATCCGCCATCTTCAGTGTTTGATTTCGGAGATATTGGCAATCCACTTACAACTAGCAGAACATATACCTACAGCTATATTGATGGACAGGATGAAGGATGACATCAAGAACGAGCAAAAACAAAAATATAAAACTTTGAACAAAAAATTGGACAAGCTATCGGGAGGACGCGAACACAATGGCCAACAAACACATAAATTTCACGATAGGTTCGTGAACCTGACCACGGTTGATATAAGCAACGAAGAAGCGCAACTCCTCGAGAAGGGACTAAAACGAGAACGAAATCAAACACTGAAGATGGCGGATCGCCGAAACCGGTTTGTTACAAAACCAAAATTGACAAGGGATGACGAAAAATCGTTCCAATATACATCTTGTATCCACCCTGTCGGAAAAACACAAAACCAAATTAACTCAGATAATTAATCATGTAGAATAGCCGTGTTTTCGTTCTCCCGAGTTCACGAAAAACGCTCTACTGGCTCATATTTAATTGTCATATATTTCATTTACTCTTTACAACACTGGCTTTATCTGCCAAAATAATTTGTCACATTTGTCAAATTCTAATAAAAATAAATAAAAAAAATCAAAAACCACATATTGCCCAATAAACATTTACGAGCTAGTTCAGAACTGATTGCTCCTCAGTGGCCAGAGGTTATTTCTCCGCATCAGCCAACTTGAGAATCACGGCTTTCTTAACAACAATTAAATTTTGTATATCCCAAAAATGCAAAGTTGATGAAAAGAATACTTTTCAACTAGTCCTCAAATGAAATTATATACTTGGTACGTATGAATGCACTTAATATAAATTAAACTTAAAACACCTCTAATAAGTTCAAATTTCATACTTGTGTCCTTATATTTAGTTCGTACAACTTTCATTTTTTCTTATAGTTTGAAAATTTGTATGGTTGGTATGTCTGCAAGGCTGGAGAATAAGTAAAAAATTATGTTGGAGATCAATTTGAAGTTCCTAATAGTTGAAAAATATCTGTGGCAACCAATTAAAGTAATTTAACTCGACCTCTGTTGAAATCTAAAAGTAACTTAAGTAAAGTAAAAAAAAATGCTTTATTAATCAAGCTTTATTACATACCTACCCGTCAAGCTGTCATTTTACGTTTGTCACAGCCAATTATAATCCGGAACATTAACAGATAAGTTTTTAATAGGTATTAGTTTGGGAGTTTTTTAAATTTCACCTTAATAAACTTTCACATATTTTTGTATCTCGCGTACTTTAAAAAAATTGCACATATAGTTTTATATTTTTATGTTTATAATAAATTTTCTTCTAAGTCCGGAGAGATATTTTTTCGATGTTTGCTGGGTGTTGCCCTTTTCAAATGTGTTTGACATATATTTTTGTAAAATTAGTAAACAAAAAATAAAAAAACAAAAGAAAATCGAAAAACTGAAATTAGCTGGTTACTGCACGGCCGCTCCCTAATCAATTTATTCATCGGATTCCGCCAGAGAGTTTTGAATAAGGCACTGATTAAAATTTGTATTCTGTTCACTGTTGAAAAATAAACATTTGACGTTTTTTGACATTTCCAGGCTTCTGAAATTTTACTTTGCACTTTCCAGTGCCCCATTCACAATCATACCATTTTTTTACTTTTCAACGTTGCACAACTCTGGTCCGGAGGTCGGTTATTGCATTAGCGCTTTCAACTCAACGCGCTTATATCAACTTGGTAGGTTATTTTTTGTTGTTTTTCATGAAGTCGGGAAAACGAAAACATGGATAATATCAATAAAAAAATTTTGTAAAAAAAAATTGGATCAAAAACACCAGAGTTGAATTTTGTGAAGTGAGCCACCTACAATTTTTTCGACGGCCATGTATATAACAATTTTTCGAAATTCGAATTATATATATTATATAAAGTTAAACACTTTTCGAAATTCCTCACTTTTTGATGATTTTCTCACGATTGGTCAAACCGATTTCGCTAATTTTTTAAATATATATAAAAGATGGTATCTTCTACCAAACGAAGATTCTAATTTTTGCAAACATTATTCGCAAACATACTTCTCCATCGTGGTCAGATGGCGCTTTCGTATGATGTTGTTGGGCATTCCATTAGTAACTATTAGCAAAAAAAATTTTTTTTTGTCACTTTAAGGGAGCGGATGTTATTTACATTTTTTGTCTTCATAGTACACAGTACGTAGAGAAAAAAAATTTCATAAAAATTTAACTAGTCTGTAAAATAATGTAAATAACTCCCGCTCCCTTAAAGTGCCAAACATTTTTTTTTTTGCTAATAGGTACTAATGGAAGCCCAACAACATCATTGTCGTTTTTCGGCAATAGGTTTTCACTGAAACAACCCTGCATACACAGTGACTAGCATTTGGTCTATCATTTGATGGTCAAGCTTGATGTAACACACACTACATCACTTTCTCTCATCAAGTTCTTAAAGGCAATGTACAAAACTTGATGTACTCCATTTTCTTCCCACTTGAGAATTTCTCCGTTCCATAAGTAATACACAGTACTTTTCTGCTTCCTTCATCGAACAAATACCACGAAGACATCGAGTCCCGAAGCTTTTCCACTATTCCTGAATTTTGGGATTTTAAAATGACAATCTCGGGATCCCGGAATTATCTCAGATACCGTCCAAATATGTCGGGGGAGGTATCAAAAGAGACGTTTTGACTTTGCTATGCACAATCGGAAAGCGAAGACTCGATATTTTATAATTGTCAAGATATATTTTCACTAAGAAGTTTGTCCTGTATATAAATACCTAATTTTGGGATCGGACACGGTCAAATTATTTAATTTTTGTCAAAAACTTTCACTGAAACCAAAATTTTAGTTTCAGCTTTCCGATTACTGATATCGAAGTTAAAACGAGCGTTTGATACCTCTCAAGACAGACACTTGTACGCGTTTCGCCAGTTTCATGGGATTGATACTATGTCAAAGGAGCACTTTTAAGCGGTTTCTTCATAACATCAAATAAAAACGAATAAAAGTTTTTTCGTACATTTATCGTACACATCAGATTTTAATTGATACTTCATATATGTTTTTTTCCCTCGTGAAGGGTAGACAGCTTGCCGCGGTACGAGGGTTTAAGTCGATAGCCACAGGGCTACGCTGCCCTTGTGATCATAGCGCCGCCCGGTACTACATCACGAGAGAAGCCAAGCCTCTCTGGCGCGACGACTAAGATCTTCCCCCTCCCAATCCAGAGTGTTATGCGCCCACGTGCCCATTGGACGTTTGCAGCCGGGAGGCAAATCGTGGCTGTAATAGAACGGAGCCTCTCTGATACCGGGCCGCCTCGGAGAGTAACTATGGCCTTACCACGGTATGGGGCTCTGCCGCGGCGGAGGGGTCTTTCGAACAAGATGAAAAATTGTAATAAAAACCCTAAAACTGAAGATACAACCATGTATACTGCACAGCAGAGGAGGAAAATGCTGGAGCAAGCGAGAACGCAACGTCGGAGGACAAACTCCATTTCATTATCAGCCGACAGATCGACAGCGATGGCAACTATGGGTCGATTAGCTCTGGATAATAAGGGGGCAATCCCCAAAGTAAGTACCGGTACAAACACAGTGAAGCCAACAACGGCTGATGCTAAACCTCCAGTAAGTACCGGTACCAAAACCAAGTCTTTAACGTCTGTGGCAGTGGTCTCACGACCTGGCCCCAGAGATCCAAATAAGGGAACGACCGCGATGGCAACTACGGGTCGAAATTCACCCCAAAAGACATCTCCCAGTCGTTCTGAGTACTTGGACAAAAGAGCGGCCGCAAGGATCCTGAAGAAGTACGAGGGTATTTCACAAGAGTCGCTATCGCCGAATGCCAGAAAGACGGTGGAGATGGCTGAAGCTATCTTACCGAACTTTCAAAGCAATTATGCGCCAAAGAAGGTTAATGGAAATCCCTTCAAACGTCAGAGATCGGACGTGGATTTAAAACCTCAGCCGAAGCGGCAGCAGAACGCCCCCGTAGTGGGTAAACTCAGCTTTGCTGAAGTGACCAAGGACAGGATCCGCATAGGCGTCATTGACCGAGGTAACGAAAGCTGGTCCATCCCTAGGGACCAGTGGCGGTACGTCCGGAACGCGATCGGTAATGCCCTCCTTGAAACCCTAGAGCTGCTCTTCAATACGCACTTCCTAGGGAACTTGCATGAAGAACCCTTAGCACCTACAACAAACCTGGCTGTATACATACCCATCACGGAGGAAAAGGTTAGGTGGGCGGTTAAAAGCTTCGAACCGTTCAAGGCTGCCGGGTCAGGCGGGATTATTCCCGCACAACTCATAAAAACGCTGGAGACATCAGCCAAATGGCTGATATTTCTCTATACAGCCTGCCTGGCTCTTGGCTACATTCCGTGCTCCTGGAGAAGTGCCACGGTAGTGTTTATTCCTAAGGCGGGAAAGGCGTCTCATTACGAGCCCAAGGACTATAGGCCGATCAGTCTCTCATCCCTTGTGCTCCAAACCTTCGAGAGGATAATAAATGACTACCTCTCCTCTACTATTGATAGCAACCTTATCTCTAGCTATCAGCATGCATACACCAAAGGGAAATCTACAGAAACTGCGGGTGTATTTCTGCATGAGAAGTTTCTCAGCAAAAACTCATTTGCTTTGCAAGTACCGCTCGGAGTCGGCAACTTGGAGGAACAAGTTTGAAGAAAAGCTCGGCAAAAATCTTGTTAGAGGTTATGATAACCTCTTGGAATATCGCCGTCTTTAGTTAGAGCGCTTTCGACCTTAAAATATTTTATGAATAATTACAGATCAGTTCTGCGTTTCTGTTACTCATTTCGAGAGAACGTCTCGACTGAAATTGTCGATTTGACGTCATATTGACGTCACACTCATCTTTTTGTTCCTGTAAAAAAATTTAATTTTGTCGATTTATATATTTTTTCACTTGCTTTTGAGGTAGTCGAGTGTGACGACATTAAAGTCGAGCATTTTGTAGATTTTTTACGGAAACGGGGTACAGCTCTGAGTGCCGACTTCCAAGTCCATTTAGTACTTAGTAACTACCAAAAACATTTTTTGTATTCCTTGACTTATTATTTTCCGACCCAGCCTAGTGTACATATCTAAGCAAAATGAATTGACGTTAACGAAAAAAAAAAATGTTTGTTATTTTTAATATTTTTTGATTTGATCATCAACGAAAACAATTTTTTTATGATAATTATTGAAACGAAATATTTTTTTGATAATTAACAAAACGAAATTATTTCGTTTATATCGTTGTGCAGCCCTGGAAATCTCCATATTAATAGGCGTATCAACTCACTGCCTTATTGGTAGGCACGCAGGAAGACTAGGTGTGCTCTACCGACGATGCTGTAGGAGTCGCAAGGATGATGGGGAGGAGGAAACGGTGGAGCACCTCATCTGCAACTGCCCGGCTTTAAGTGGCGCGAGAATGCGCTTTTTGGGAGTTCCCTTCCTGGTTAGCCTACGCCAGGTCACGGAACTGGACATAAAAGACCTGATGGCATTCATCAAGTCATCTAAATGGTTCGAGGAGGAGTAACGGTGTCGGTTTAGGAACGTCAGTCCCGGGATTCTGCTATGTGGAGAATCCCGATAATACCGGGATTTTCCATATGGCAGGGTCCCGGAACAGATTTTTCTAGTGTTGGTGGTATCACAACGGGCCTTTTAATACTGACCTAAGGGTGCCTGTGCGGCAGCCACTTGAACCTAACCTAACCTCATGTATGTTTCACAGAGAATAATGTATGTTATTGTGCCTCAACGCAAAATCTTTGATTAGCGGTAATTTTTACCTTCCGCTATTGCAAAGATTGGGAAAAAGCTATATTCCATTTTAATATACATACATATATGTATGTGATATATTTCCGTGTATTTGTTAGTGATAAATACCCTGTTACATAGATAAATGTGTAAAGAGAGCGACCGAAGATCGGGTTCTGCCATGCCGATTAATTTCTATTCGGCGTCGACTTATTTATCTTTATCTTAATAAAATACTGAATTTTTAAGAAACAATTGTTTTTTTTTTTTACCTATGGTTTGGTCTTATAAATCGGTGTTCAATCGCTATCTCTGTACATTTGTTCGGGTTAGTTAAATTATTACCTTAAAAAATAGGGTTAGTATTATTAGGATGTGCTTTATGAAGAAAAAAATATGGTATTGATAATATGAGCCCATTGGTTACTCGTGTAGTAATTAAGACAGGGCAGAGTATATCGTCGGTGATACTTCAGCATTTTAAGTACCAAAATAAAACATTGACATGACACGTTTTACAGTATCACCAACTATATAAACTTCGACCATCACACATTAAGCTTTAGTAGAGGTTGGACGGTTTTCTTGGCAAAGTGGGACTTTTTGTTGTTGTTGTTGTTTTTGTGGGACTTTTTGTTCGTCACGCGCGCCTTTGATGATTTTGTATAGCGAGAAAATAGCCAGCCAAAGATAGATGTAGAGAACTGTCAGAGAAATAGAAAAAGAAATTTTATACGATTAAAATATGTTTATTAAATAATCTTTGATGGTATTTTCTAGATCAGTGAACGCAGGATAACCACTAATGCAAACTAAAAAGAAAAAACAATATTAAAATAATAAAATTTTAAAAGTATTTTTATGAGCTCAAGGCCGTTGATTAAGAACATTGGCGCATAATCATAGTCCTGTAAAGTGTACACTTTAGTAAGAGTAATACTAAAAAGTTGAGGTGCACTCTTTTTTAAGTATATCATTGTAAGTTTAGCGCCATGCTCTACCAAGAAACAATAGTAATGTAGTTCTATGTAAAAATGGTAACGCAGTGCGCCACAGTATCCTAGCGGTTAAGGCGTCGCGCTAGTAAGCGGGGGGTTCGAGTTCGATTCTTGGCAATTTCTTTGAGTATTTTTTTTTTACATTTATTTTTTGTTTCTAAATAATTAATTTTTAATAAGATAAGTTAATAAAAATTTAGAATTCGCAAATAATGCAATGCAGAAACGCGCTACTGTTTTTTGTGAAGAATCTATTACGTAAAACATGTGTTTGGACGTTGCAGAAACAAAAGACTCGCCAATATGCAAGTTAAAAAGGATAAAATAAGGTAAAAAATAAAAAGTAAGATAAAATAAAATAAAAAAATTAAATGAATGAATTAAAATAAAATTAAATTAAATTAAATCAAACAAAATAAATGAAACAAAAAGAGTCATAAATGACTTCCATGAGTCATAAATGAATTTTCCTTGAGTAGTGAAGGACTCTTCCAGAAGTCGTAAATGACTCTTCCATGAATCATAAATGACTCTTCCAGAAGTCATAAATGACTATTCCATGAATCATAAATTACTCTTCCAGAAGTCATAAATGACTCGTCCAAGACTCATAAATGACTTCCATGAATCATAAATGACTCTCCCATGAGTCATAAATGACTTCCAAAACTAATGAATGACTTCCATGAGACATGAATGACTCTTCCATTAGACATGAATGACTCTTCCATGAGACATGAATGACTCTTCCATGAGACATGAATGACTCTTTCATGTAGGGCTCTTGATAATCGACAAATCGATTAGTCGAATAATCGATTTCGACTAGTCGTTTCCAAAAATATTCGATTATCACTAATCGACTAGTCGAATAGTTGCTTTTGACTAGTCGATTACTGGTCTGAAGACCCGGGTAATAAGGCGGGAAATTTCTACTGTAATTCGCATGCATGTCTAAGTGGTATCTGCCATTTTCGCCAATTTATTTGCTTCATTTCTTTGAAATTTAAAAAAAAATGTAACAGGAGCACAGAATATTTGTGTAGGTAGATATACAAAAATGAAATTTTGAAAAATGTATGTATGTTTGTAGCAATATTTGTATGTATGTAGATAAAAAAAGTTTGAAAATTTTTTTTCATACTGCAAAACGTTGTATGTCAATATTATTCTTTCAGGTTTAAATGCGCAATGTACGCATCTTTCTCTTATTTTACGTTGCCGTTTGAAATAAGTTAGTTGAAAGATTGATTTGTGGGGCAAAAGATATGTAAAAGTACATTAAATCACATCTAATTTTCCAAAGAACTCAAAAATTACAAACCTTACATAGAGAGTTTTGATGTATTACCAAAAATATACGGGAACATTAGAGTGCCAAAAAAAGTTCCACACTTTCTATCGGAATGATTAAGCTTGAGAATTTATTTTTTTTTTGTGGCAAAATTGCTTCTGCACGCCAATGAAAGATTTTCTATGAAAATAAAAAACAAATTTGACATGTGAGAAATTATAAGCACCTGCAACTCTGGTGTCTTAGTTTCTGTTTGAAAACTTTAGATTTGTAACAAACTTTTCAAAATGTTATTTGTTTCATGCGCTGCTAAGCGCTCTCCAATGATGCTGTTATGTCAGGCCGAGTTAAAATACAGGAGATGATTGAAACACGAGATTTTAATCCAATTTAAGATTGTATAATTTTCCCTTTAAAAGCTGATGTAGTTTTTTAATATAAAAGTCACTGGAAATTGAGTTGATTTGATTTCTCGAGAACGAAATCAAACACTGAAGATGGCAGATCGCCGAAACCGGTTTGTTACAAAACCAAATTTCACTGGAAATTATTTGGAACGCATAATAATAAAAAACATGCTCGAAAAATTTCTGGAAATAGCGCTTTTCGAAATTGGTGATTCAATAAATATTTTATAAATTTTAAGGAAACATTTAAGCACACGCTAATAATTTGTTTTTAATATTTGACAAGTATCAGGAGCACAGAATTTCAATGTAGGCAATTATACAAAAAAAAATTCAATAAACTGGTATGTACAGATGGGGGTTGGTGGGGCAACTGCTCCCACTTTTAAATTGCATTTCGAAAATATCTTTGTGTATAAGAAAAGAACTGAAAGCTAGTAGATGCGTGTTTTTGAAGTTATTAACGTTAATATTATTATCAATATTACTGCAGTATTGCAGTCAAGTTACTTTATGGATGCTCTGATGCTGATACTTAAGTGATAATATCAGCTACTCCGGCGGAGCTCCCGGCAGGAATGAAGGTAATAGAGTGGATAAAAATAACATCGAATTTATCGAAACATACCGTCAAATTCCCTTAAAATCGTTGGAATTCCCTCAAGATCTGTTAAATTTTCTCCCGCCGGGAGCTCCGTCGGAATAGCTGATAGACCCCAATATGCAAGAATAATTGCATACTTCCTTTTCATGTAGCGAATGATGACCTTGTGATGAGCAACAGATTGTCAACATTTTATTCAACACACCCCATATTTTTTTATACGGGACGCTACTGAAATAATTTTTGACAAGCGGCCATGTTTTTTTCAATCGTACAATATTTGTGACAGAATTACATACTTACATAAAGAAATTCTGTCTCCAAACCCTGTAGGAAATTCATATAACTCCAAGTCAACTATTATTATTTATTTTCATCCTAGCTGTTCATTGTACCATTGGTATAAATTAATAAAAAAGATCAATTGCTTTTTCGAAACCTTTTCTCAAATACCAAATATCTTCAGATTTCTATACATATAAGTACTTGTTTTAGTTAACTAATCAAATTTAGTTATGAGATATTAATAATAATTTATTTACGTTTTTGGTTTGGTTTTATCATGCATTCATACGTAGCTGTCCAGGCCTCAGCTAAGGTCGAAACCGGTGTTCTAAGCCAGATCAATGCTGACATCATACAAATTTTCAATGAAATCAAAAGCTGACTTAAAAAAGATACTTTTTTTATCTGAAATTCTAATCTTGGCTTTGATCATAATGACGACAACCCGCCTAAGCGGTTTTTTGCCGTTTCGTATCAGAGCACGCCAATCATTCCTTTTTAGCGATAACTGACGCCAATTGGAAACCCCAAGGGAGTTTAAGTCATCCTTCACCTTTTGTTTCCATCTCAGTCGAGTGTGGTACCACAACGAAACGCTTGAGCTCAATGAACTTTCTTGAGAAAAAACCTCCTCTTTGAGACGAAAAAATTTATGTGTCAAACATTAAAATTCGACAACAAATGCCAAAGATTTGAAGAAAAATGTAATTAGGCGACATCTAGGCTTGCCACAAAAAATTTTTTTTTTTTAATGTTTTTCAAAAACACTTTGTATGAGGGGAGTACGGCCGTCTTTTTTTTTTGCCTGTAAGCCCGAGACGCACTAATAAAAGTGCTATGAACACTGAAAAATAAAGAACTAGTAGTTGACTTGGAGTTGACTACAGGGTTTGGTGTGACAATTTTTTTATGTGAGTAAGTCTGTATTGTACGTTTGAAGAAAAACATGGCCGCTTTGCAAAAATTTTTAAAAAATATTCCAGTAGCGTCCCGCAAAAAAAAATATGGGGTGTGTTCGAGCCGCGTTGGTTGTAGCAGTGCTCCTTTTTTGACAGAGCATCATGTTCTTCGGCAAAATTTCGCGCTTTCGTTTAACCCATAACGTTATTTTTTACCCCTTAATTCATAACGATACGTCTCTCAGGCGTATGTTATAACCATATATCATGAAATACGAAACCTACTCTGCAAAATCAACCATCACTTCCAGGCTGTGAGTAACGACGGAGATAAATGCCAGTATGAGTTAGCTTAGAGAGTAATTGCGAGAGGGAGATCAACAAGAAAAAAGTCGATATGCCTCGAAGACGTACGTTATGGCAGCAGGGTTAATAAAATGTTGACAATATGTTACTCATCACAAGCTCATCATTCGCAACATTAAAATAAAATATGCAATCATTGCAGCATATTATCACCTAAGTATCAGCTTCAGGGCATCAATAAAGTAACATGGCTGCAATACTGCAGTAATATTGAAAGATTTCAAGACAACCGTACATCTAAGCCCCATCCAAAAGCTGTTCCAATTTGCGTTTTTGAAGTGTGTATTTTGATCTTTTCTAAGTCGAGACTTGAGACATGTTAAATAAATCTAGGTAGACCAATGGCGGAGAATATTAGTTCATCTCTCGAAGTAGTTCTTGCTGACTGGGGTATAATGGAGAAAACGCGAGCTATGACACATGACAGCGCAAACGTGATGAACGCAGCAGCAGCGCAACTAATCGTTGTTCCTAGTAGCATAAAATGTAGCGCACATCTTCTTCAGCTTGTGATTAAAGATGCATTGACGTCAGTTCCACAATATGGAGAAGTTTGTAATAAAGGACGAAATGTGGTAAGCTATTTTCACCGATCAACAATAGCTAAATCCGCATTATCAAATCGTCAGACGCAATTGGGTGTGAAGGAGAACCGACTAGTTCAATGTATCGAAACGCGGTGGAACTCGAAGTATAAGATGTGCGAAAGTTTAATTCGCTACAAAAATGCTATCACTTTAGTCCTCCAAGACAGAAGTGTAACAAAACTTTCCTACGTAATAAAACTAGACATGGCGGAAACCGAATGGACAACCATGGAAAAATGGTTGAGATGCTGAAACCTTTCGATGTAGCAACGAATGTGTTATGCACTGAGAAAGACATCTCTATATCTATGATTCGTCCTCTGGTTCATGCTTTGATAAATAACCATATGGCGTAGTCGTATTTTGAGCAAAGCAATGAGGAAGTTTTTAAAAACACAGCAAGATTATCATTAAAAGAAAGATTCGAAATTGATATTACTGACATTTCAGCACCGGTAGTTGCATCGTTCCTGGATCCCAGACACAAAAATTTAGCTTACGAAGTAGAGGGAACAAAGGCTAAGGTGATTTCATTTATAGCATCTTTGCTTGAGAATAATAACATTTTAAATGTTTGTGAACCGAGGCCTTCTAAAAACACGCAATTGGACTTTTTATTTCAATGTGAAAGCAGCCAAAGTGATTCCCGAACGCAGTTGGACTTTTATGCAGCAGAACCTCAGATTGGCCATAATATAAATCCCCTTGTATGGTGGATAAATCATTCTGGGATTTACCCTAAGCTTTTTGAGATTGCCAAACAATATTTGTGTATTCCTGCTACTTCAGCAGAATCTGAACGAACATTTTCTAGTGCGGGAAATATCGTTACTGCATTAAGAAACTGCTTGCTTCCTCAGAATGTGCATATGTTGACATTCTTATATCAAAATAAACGTTTTATGAATAATAATTAGAATACATAGTTACATTACTTTCCCTTCATTGATTGTGGCTGGAATACACAAATATTGTTTCAAAAATAACTTACAAAATAAATAAAGATTCTACGTGATCTTTATTTCTTGTCTAAAACTGTATTTTTTGTTTCAATGTTTTATATGTAATTGTTTTCATTGAAATTATGTGCTCCTGAAAAAAATAATTTATTAGCGTGTGCTAATATTGATGTTAATAACTTCAAAAACACGCAATCTACTAGCTTTCAGTTCTTTTCTTATACACAGAGATATTTTCGAAATGCAATTTAAAAGTGGGAGCAGTTGCCCCACCAACCCCCATCTGTACATACCAGTTTATTGAATTTTTTTTTTGTATAATTGCTTACTGAAATTCTGTGCTCCTGATACTTGTCAAATATTAAAAACAACTTATTAGCGTGTGCTTAAATGTTTCCTTAAAATTTATAAAATATTTATTGAATCATCAATTTCGAAAAGCGCTAATTCCAGAAATTTTACGAGCATGTTTTTTTAATTATTATGCGTTCCAAATAATTTCCAGTGATTTTTATATTAAAAAACCACATCAGCTTTTAAAGGGGAAATTATACAATCCTAAATTGGATTAAAAGCTCGTGTTTCTATCATCTCCTGTATTTTAACTCGGCCTGACATAACAGCAGCATTGAAGAGCACTTAGCAGCGCATGAAAAAAATAACATTTTGAAAAGTTTGTTCCAAATCTAAAGTTTTCAAACAGAAACTAAGACACCAGAGTTGCAGGTGCTTATAATTTCTCACATGTCAAATTTGTTTTTTATTTTCATAGGAAATCTTTCATTGACGTGCAGAAGCAATTTTGCTACAAAAAAAAATAAATTCTCAAGCTTAATCATTCCGATAGAAAGTGTGGAACTTTTTTTGGCACTCTAATGTTCCCGTATATTTTTGGTAATACATGAAAACGCTCTATGTAAGGTTTGTAATTTTTGAGTTCTTTCGAAAATTAGGTGTATTTGAATATACTTTTACTTTTTTTTTTTGCCCAACGAATCAATCTTTCAACTATCTTTTTGCAAACGGCGACGTAGAATAAGAGAAAGATGCCTACATTGCGCACTTAAACCTAAAAGAATAATATTGACATAGAATGTTTTGCAGTATGAAAAAAATTTTTCAAACTTTTTTATCTACATTCATACAAACATACATACATTTTTCAAATTTTCATTTTTGTATATCTACCTACACAAATATTCTGTGCTCCTGTTACATTTTTTTTTAAATTTCAAAGAAATGAAGCAAATAAATTGGCGAAAATGGCAGATACCACTTAGACATGCATGCGAATTACAGTAGAAATTTCCCGCCTTATTACCCGGGTAAAACCCGGGTAAAAACTGGGAACCGGATTTAATCGTTAGTATTCGATTAGTGACAGCTAGTCGATTAGCTGAAATCGAATATCTGCTATTCGATTTTCAAACAGCACAAAAGTTGATAATCGACTACTCGACTAATCGACTAGTCGAGTAATCGATTAGAATCAAGAGCCCTACTTTCATGAGACATGAATGACTCTTTCATTAGTCCTATACGACTCTTATAGGTATCTGTGGCTCTTGTTTGAGCCAAATAGAACTCTTAGGAGTTTATTTTTATGATGAATAATGGCATCGTGTACAAGCAAAAAAAAAATTTGACGGAGTCGTTTTTTTTTAATTTCTATTTGTTTGTAGCAGTTGTCGATATTTTAAATAAATTGGCACTGTATGAAAAATTAAAGTATTTTTATTTAAAATTAAGATTATATTTTACTATTCATACCAAATTTTAGCAAAATCTAAAGAACAAAACGATATATTTGACAGATTTTTTCAACCTCAGTATATTTAGCAACGGCTTTAGCAACAGCTATTCACTTTAGCAATGGCTCTAACTGAAAAGCCGGACTTTAACTCGACTATAAATCAAGGACTGACACCGAAACCGTAACCGATTAAAACCGATTTATTTTTCAAAACCGAAACCGAAACCGTAACCGTTATTTGTTTCTGAAAAAGAACGAAACCGAAACCGTTTCAAAAGCCGGAACGGTTCCAAACGGTTTTGAATTTTTTTGTGGACACATTTTATTTTAAAAGAGGCTACCCTGAATAATTTTCATGGAAGATGGTTAAGCAAGACACTTTTTGACCTCAATATCAAAATTCCGACAGAATTGAACTATAGGCGAAAAAAAAGGTTTAGTCGCCGTCTCAGAAAGCATCACTCATATTAACTTTCCATTTTAACATTTTTTTAATAGAAAAAGTAGAGTTAATTTTTTAAACTTAATTTGAAGGGATTTTTTTTTCCATAAATAGCGGAAGTAATATTTATATTACTATATATTGGAGAAGATTCAGACTTATTTTGCATTTAGTTATGTACATACATATTTGAGTTTTGTAAGTAGCACAATTTTTTTGTGTTGGTGTTTTTATTTGGAAACCGAAACCGGAACGAAACCGTAACCGAAACCGAAATAAATGTTAAAGAACGAAACCGAAACCGAAACACGTTACAAAACCGTAACCGAAACCGGAACTTTATTTCAATCGGTTTCATACCTTGCTATAAATAAGATGAAGTATACTTTTCTTTAAAGTATGCTCTAATTTTATTTAGCGCATACTTTAAGTTGTGCCACTGTGTTTTATTCAATCAACGGCCTTGAGCTCATAAATATACTTCAAATATTTACATAAAGTCTATTCAAAATTACCAAGATAATACAATTTTATTACTATTTTCAGTCCCAACATGAGTTCCCTTGGAGCTCCGCAAGAAACACTGAAGTAAGATATCGATTACAGGTAGTGTTCTTCGACAATATGGGACATATTTCTCAAATCGAGAAAATCATAGTTCTCCAATCGAGTTCTAATGTCATTCTCTAATGGGATTCTAATGTGAATTGGATTTGCCTTATTTTTCTAATCATTCTCGAGTCGTTTTCTAGTGTAGTTCTCTAGCATCTTTCTCGACGTCGAGAATTACACTAGTTATCAAAGTATCAATGAAAATTTCTCTAACGTTAGATACTGAGTTTGTTGCGCAAAGACGGCACAAGTTTGAAATTAAGTGAATCGGAAACACTGAATTAGAGCGAGAGCTCGATTTAGGAAAATTAAAGAAAAGTGACAGAGTCTTTTGAACTACCCACAAAAATAGTAAAAACTTCTCTGAAATTAAAATATATTTTGAAGTACTTAGTGTAGGATGCCTTTAGAAAATATTAAAACACGTCTGGTTTCTTCGATAGATATTTAATTCTGATTTTCAAATTTTCACAAATCAAAAAATACAATTCGTTATAAATTTTTCAACGAGTCACGTACACTTGTTTCCCAAGTAACAAGTGTACGCCCTCTTGAACATATACATTCATACAAACAAAGTAAAATTGAAACACATAAACATTTTACAAAACAAAATTATACACTTGAACATACATCTTCATATATTACATAAAGTACATAGATCTAAACAAAACCTATAATATTTAACAATAACCAAGACATACTACAATTCGACCATCGTGTTAATGTTAAAACAAAAATTTCACAAAAAAAAAAAAAAATATTTCTGAACCAAAAATCATACTACAATTCGACCAACCTGACAATTTAGATCTCTGATCTACCTATTAATTTTTATTATGCTCACGCCCCAAAACCCATGGCCGCATATTACCTATTGCCCATACACCAACATAAGGAGTTCTAGATTGTTGAAAACCTTCAACATCTTTAACCACATAATGATCATTTTTAAGTACTTTGTCTATGATATACGGTCCTTTAAATTTGGGAACAAGCTTTTTGTGTACGCCAACATGTGAATCAAAATTTCTAAGCATCACATAATCTCCTTCTTTAAACATAGTGGGAACCTTTCGTTTGCTATTCACATATTCTTCATTATATTTTTGCAATTTTTTTTTTCATTTTCAGCTGCATTATTTCTGATTGCAAGAAAAGACCTTGATTTCTGAATTTGTTTCGATTCAACTAAATTTTCCTTCAAAATATCTAAAACTTTACCCCGCTGCTTCACCCCAAACAACATATTCTTTTATAGTCCTATGTAAAGTATTATTCAACGCAAATTCTACAGTATCTATGACATTATCCCAATGAACATTTGTATCCAAACTTTACAATTTTGCAATCATTGGACCTAAACTTCTATTTATTCTCTCAACTTGACCATTTGCTTGTGGCGAACCTGTTGCTATTTTCACATGACTAATATTTTCTTTGGTTAAAAAATTCACAAAATCACCGGAAGTAAAACAACTACCTCTATCAGACACAATCGTTTTCGGACGACTATACGATCGAAAGTAATCTTTTAAAGCAGAAATAACTTCTTTAGTATTTGTTGTTTTCGTTGGAAATAATTTTACAAATTTTGTAAATGCATCTACAACAACCAACAAATATTTCACTGCTCTTGAATTATCAATAGGTCCGAAATGATCTATATGCACAACTTCAAAAGGAACACTTTCTTTTGGAATAGAGTGTAAAAACCCTTCCTCTCGACCATGTTTAGCTGAAAATGTTATACACTGTAAACAATTTTGAATGTGAACCATAATTTTTTGTTTCATTTGAGGAAACCAATAATTTTTCGAAATAATATCCATTGTTTTATCTATCCCTAAATGTCCCATCTCATCATGATATTTATATAAAACACGACTCTCCATATTTTCTGGAACATAAAGCAAAACTGATCCTTTGTGGTTTTTTCTATAAATTACACCATTACGCATTTCATATAAACTATGCTCTATTCTTTCTAATAAATTACGCAACTCTTTTAACTTCTGATCATTATTCTGACAAATAATCATATTCTCTTCAAACGTATTGCTTTCTAATACTAATATATTATTACAGCGACTTAGTGCATCTACATGTTGCATGCGACTACCTCAACGATGCTCTAACGTATAATCATAATTTTGAAGTTCTAAAGCCCATCTAGCTATTCGCATTTCTTTTTTCGATCTGGGCACTCATACCCACGATGATCTTTGCTTCCACAGCCATAGCAAGTTCCTTTTTCTGTTTTAGGTTTTCGGCATTCTGACGCATAATGACCCATCAAGTTACAATTGTAACATCTTATATTAGTTTTATTGATTGCAGTTGTATTGAAAGACTTGACAACAACTGCTATTTGCTTAACCTTTGAAAATGCTTGCAATAATTGCATTTTATTGGTATAGCATTGCAAATACGCTTGAATACGCAATTGTTCGTCAATTATTCCATCTATAATATACTCAATTAACTCCTCTTCTTCCAACTTTAACGGATTTGCCAACATAAGTTTATCATTATAGTATTCAGTAAAACTTTCTACCACTTGCCATTTACGTATCTCAAACTTTCTACGTAAAGTCATTTTACTGTGAGTTGTACCAAATACTTCGTCAATTCTTTTACCAACTGGGTAAAATTTTCCGATACAAAATTTGGCTTTGAATGTAACCATATCTGAGCTTTTCCTTTTAATTTTCCCAGGAAAAGTAATCTCATTGTATTCTCATTAACAGTATACATACTCTTGACGCTTTCAATTTGCATCACCCATGTATCAACATCACCACTGCCATCATAATCAGGTAATAAGGTCGTTAAATTTTCGTAACTCAGGTTAACTGGGTTATCTGACAAATGGCGAGGTAATTCTGTATCCCTGGATACGCCTACAAAATTCTTTAAGAACTCATTTTCCCTCACTAGTAATTCTTGTTGATTAGGAATTATAACCTCGTCAGTAATATTCTCAACTGAATCGTCTGATTCAAATGTAGTAGGACATACTCCACGCTGACTAATAGGTACTTCATTTATTCGTAAAGCTAGCGTTGCCTTACACCCGGATGTTGGTAATTTCATTTGTTTTAGCCACTCACGCAATTGAGTGACAGAATAATCTTTAGCACAAATTGCGTGCTCCATTAAAAAAAAAAAAAAAAAAAAAAATACACAAAAATTTCACAACAAAACAAACAACAACAAAAAAAAATTACTGGCTCTTGGCGTTTTTTTATAAATGCCTTTTTTGATTTTTTTTTTTAATTTATGCCTTTCCTTTCAACCCTTTCTTTACCTCTTCTTAACGCTCTTAATTCTTAAATTCCTTAGTTCTTAATATTTCTGCCTTCAATATATTGCTCCAAAATCACCACTTTGTTGTATTGCCATAAACTTGTTTTTATGATTTGTCCAAATATCACCAAAAACTTCAAAATTTCAGCCAATTTTCGGCTTCAACCTATTTGAATATCACCCTTAACAGCCAAATCTCTTCCAATATCATCACAATATCACCAATTGAATCTTCGCAATAACACCACAATATCGCCAAACTTAAATAATTCTCTTCAACATCTATCCTTCTTTCGAGTCCTTCACAATAATTCTCCTTTACTCAAAATGTTTCCTGTTCATACAGCAAAAATCTTTTTGGATAAGATTTAATCTCTCCAATCTGAGGGCACTCTTTTTAGATTAAAATAAATTTTCCTCCTTTCCGTATGTAGTTTAGTAATTTTTGTCGTTAATAAAATGTATTTACTATTTACTGCTTATTTCTTATATCCTTATATATTTGATAAAAGGATATTAGTTTTTTTAAATTATAATAAGGATCGCGCCCGCTTCTGAAATCTGTAGGATTCCTTTAGAAAATATTAAAACACGTCTTGTTTCTTCGATAGATATTTAATTTTGATTTTCAAATTTTCACAAATCAAAAAAATACAATTCGTTATAAATTTTTCAACGAGTCACTTACACTTGTTTCCCAAGTAACAAGTGTACGCCCTCTTGAACATATACATTCATACAAACAAAGTAAAATTGAAACACATAAACATTTTACAAAACAAAATTATACACTTCAACATACATCTTCATATATTACATAAAGTACATAGATCTAAACAAAACCTATAATATTTTAACAATAACCAATACATACTACATTAGTTTAGTCCCAGTCGGGACTTTTGTAGCCAGTCTATCAAAAAATTAACTTTAAGCCAACTTAAACAGCTTGGTTTATAGCTAGCCCTAAAGTCATTCAGAAATCAAACAGTTGGAAATTATTTCTTTGAATTTGTTTCCATTTTTCTAACCTGACTTTTAGTTAACCACAAAGTCATGCAGAAACCAACCAATTGATTTCTAATTGACCCTTAAATCATGCAGAGATCAACCAGTTTAGAACAAAATTTGTTTGCTTTTTTCAAATTTTTTTAGGCTGACTTTTAGTTAACTACGTAGTCATGCAGAAGAAATCAATTCAATAACAAAATGTATTACCTTTTATACATTTTTCTAGGCTGGCTTTTAAATAACCAAAAAGTAATGCAGAAACCAATTAGATTGTACTTTGATTTATTTTGATTGCCAGCTTTGAGAGATTCTGATTGCGTTAGCTTTCAATATTTTTTCATAAAATAAAATTTGCTATAGGATTATGTCTTCAATTTTAATATAGCCGAAACAAAGACAAATTAAAAATAAAAGGTAACTATAAAGTGACCAAAAGTATAAATTGTAATCATGGCACTAAATACAAATTGTTTAACAGATGCAATTCGTTAAGTTCTGACGGAAGATCCTGAAACTTCTCTACTACACCACGGTGGAACTTTATAAACACGGAAACTTCATTCCCTGCATACTAAAAATTAAAATAAAACTTAAGTTTAATTTTGAATTATTATACATATGTACATACATAGATATAGGTATACTAGCCAGTTCGTTACATATTTCCACGTTTCTTGTTAACAAAATGTCTGAATTATGTATGTACATAGATATTATATTTGTGAATTGTCTAATATTAATTTTCACGTACTTATTTAAAATAAATGTGGAAAAGTGCACATAAAAGTTGGTAATACTTTTTTAAATTTAATTGGCGTTGCAACAAGTCTGTCAAAAGCTGTCGAAAGAGGTGCGACCATAAGCTAACCCAGAGTAGTGTGCTTTAAGTCCTGTCGAAGAAATGAACTAAAAACCATTTCAAATAAGTCACCTAAAAACTATTTCAATATAGTTAACTTTAATCTGTCTTGAAGAGATTGGCTTGTAGCTAGCTTAAAGTAATGCAGAAGTAAGCTCTACTGACTACTTCCTAGGCCATCGCCATGTAAAAATAGCCAGTCTGTTCCATACAAAGTAGTTAGCTTTTCAAACAGTATTGGGTACTAGATAGTCAACTTAAAATGGGTTTTTCGTTAGCCGAGTTCCCGACTGGGGTAGTATGTTCAAAAATCTTGTATCTGAATTAATGACAAATTTAAACTTCATATTGGCACACTCCCATTTACAAAACTATGTTTTAGCGAAATTCTCGTAAGGGACAAATAAAAATTTGTATATGATTTGAGAATAAGGTTACCGCAAGAGATTGCTTCTGAACTATGTTTTCATAAAAATTTTGTAAAATTACACAGTGCTACAGCCATTTTACACTTTTGAAGTGACCTAGTAGAGATTGCTCATCTGGTCGAGTTATACACGAAACGCCTTTAAAAGATTCGTAACACCCCCAAAATCTGGTTTGAAGGCCAAAATCTCGTTTTTTCAGTTTCTTCGTAGAAAAAAATTCATTAAAAACCCAATTTTCAACCGATTCCAAATTCTCAACGGTTTTGGGTAGAGAATTGTTGGCACTTTCGAAATTTATATAGTGTTTTATTCATTTGAAAAAGTACGATATGGTCGCTTTAAAATTGTATTTAATTTTTTTTTGTAGCACTGTGTTATTAAAACATCTGCCGTTCACTGATGTGTTTTAAGGTGAATATATGTACATATATATAGAACCGTATGCCTTTCTTTAACTTTGACAACTAGGGGTTGATAATCGAATGAGACTTTGTTGCTACTAAATTTTTTAATTTGAAAATGAGAGAAAGAAATCCGCTTTATTTCAAAATGATCAGCAGTTAGCGATTTGTCTAATATTTTCTTTCGCTTTGACCATAGTTCCCAAAGTTGAAGTGCGACGTAAGTCCAAAGTAAAAGTTCTAAAGGGTCAAATACATAAAGCTTTGTTAACCTCGCATGACATTTGCAACCTCAAAACTTTGCGCACAACTTCAGAGGTAGATATGCTACAATGAGCGCTTTGCAACATCTCTTTTATACATTTGTTTTCGTTATTTAGTTCTTTGCATTCAGAGTGTTTTGATAAATTTATTAATTTAATAGAGAAAAAATGAATTAATTATTATTTCCTCCAAATTTTAATTCTTAAATTAAAGCAAATTCATCAACATCTGATTGTCGAAGCAGGCAAAACAAGCAAAATTTTAGAGTTTGCCAAATTTCAACCTTTATTCAACTTTGAGGTTTTCTATGTTTCGTTGAAACACGTATATTGAACTTATCTGTCAAAGTCAAAGTCCGAGGTAAAGTTAAAATAAAGTTGTATGTAATTGATCCTTATGGGCATATCAAAGACTTGCCTAAGCCAATTCCACCGAAAATCAACGATAGGTATCCAGTTGTGGGCGACATCTGCATTGTTTGCTCTACCAAAACTATGTAGGTCAAGAAATGCATAGGAAATACCATGGCAGAGTTTGCCAACCATGGCAAAATGAAAATCTGTTTTGCCTAGGAAATTACACAATAAGATAAAAGAAAATTTAAAGATTTGTTCATAAATAAAGAAGTATGGTTTATAATTTTTGACGACCTTTTCATTCATTCATTCATTCATTTATTGTTTTAATGTTAATTTTATTTTTATTGACCAGCTTTGGGTCAATGTTTAAAAAAGCCAGATGATATATTTAGGAACAAGGACTGAAACCGAAACCGTAACAGTAACCGAGTAAAACCGGTTCATTTTTCAAACCCGAAACTAAAACCATAACTGTTATTATGATCTGAAAAAGAACGAAACGGAAAACGTTTCAAACGCCAGAACCGGTTCCAAACGGTTTTGAATTATTTGTATGCCTTTTTTCTTTTTGTGGGGACATATTTTCGTACCCTGAATAGCTTTCATGGAAGATTGTCGAGAAATGTTACAAAAGACACGTTTTGACCTCAGTATCAAATTCCGAAAGAGGAAATTTAGCTATAGCTGAATGATTACATCGAAAAAAATTTACGAGATCCGAGAAAAAAGTGTTTAGGGGCCCGTATCAGATATTTTGACGATTTATTTCATTTAGTTTCCTTTCTAATATTTTTCTCATTGTTTAATAATATAAGGTTAAGCAGTCCGAGACGTTTTTGACACTTCTCGGCTTCATGCTTCCCTATCTGATTTACAGTGCTACTTCTTTTCAAAATCGAATGAAAATGGTAGTAAAAACCGATATTGATACGAACAAAATTGCAGCAACACTGAAAGCTTTTGAAGTTTGTTTTATTTTCAGTTTGAAAAATTAATTGTCTATTTGGTAAGATTTTTATGAAAATTTATTATTTTAACTAAATAACAGCAGTTTTTCCTGTTTTGCAGCCTTTTGTCAGCATACAAATACGTTACCTCATCGTTTGAAGCTGAATTTAAATCAAGGAAAAAGCTTGTGTGCATTCTTACAAGAAGCTCACATTTCACCAAAATGCATTTCGAAAGCCGAGGATACTATAGATTTGTGCAGATTTATCTGAATCACCACCAACATGAGAGCGCTCAGACATCCCTGACGTACCCATATCGTCGAGGTCTGCCCCATCCCGGAGGTTGTCTCTCAACGACGAGTTGGCGTAACAGGAGCCCTGCTGACTGAAGCATCAGAGATAATGCGCTCAGGATTGGTTGCTCCCCATCCAGCAAGCTGTCTTCCATCTCCGAGCTGTTCACGTCACTTTGCGAAAGTGTTGTGGCTGATAACATGCCTTTCGCGTCGGACTCCTCCGTTTCATCTTGCAGTTCTTCGATATCCGAGTCCCCCCTTGCAGTGGAGATGGCAGCGCGCTCTGCCTAGCCACGGTTTACGTGGATAACGATCTGACTACACTCTAATGCACTAAACCATTGTAACTTTGAAGGGGCTCGATTGCCTCCTTATTCTTGGCGAAGACCACTTTTCTCTCAGGCCCTACCGCATCCCCGACCAGAGTGACACTCCAGTCCTGCGTCGGGAGGGACGGATTCATTATCCGCAGCATCGTGAGAATCCTCTCAAGCTCTGCAGGGATGGCAGGAATCCATGCTCTTGCCCTTGGCCAAGCCGGAACTTCATTCCAGTCGACGACCTCGATTTTTGCATCTTTGTAGACTTCACCCAGTCTTGTAGCTGCTGCCTTGTACAGTGCAACAGTGCATGCGTCGTCACACGCGACTATTTTAATCTGTCAAATAAACGTCAATAAGAGCGTTAGCGAGTTCGTTCCGGGCTTGTCGCTACTGGTCTTTGGGGATGGCCAAACGGTCGTTGCCTCCATCAAGAATGCCTATAAGGATCCTGTCCTTCACTCGGGGGTGAGGTTTTAACTCCACGTCCGATCATTTGCGTTTGAAAGGATTTCCGTTTACCCTCTTTGGCACATAAGTGGTTTGGAAATTCGGTATCAGAGATTGCACCAATTCCACCGACTTCCTGGAACTCGGCGACAGCGTTTCCTGCGAGACTCCCTCATATTTCTTTAGGGTCCTTGAGGCAAATCGTTTTTCCAAGTACGCAGAGCGTAGGGAAGATGTCTCCTGGGAGTCCAGACCCGTAGTTGCCATCGCGGTCGCTCCCTTCGCTGAAAGCTCAGGTGCATCTTTTTTCTCCTTTGAATCTCCGAGGCCAGTTCGTGAGACCGCTGCCACAGACGTTAAGAGATTGGTTTTCATACCGGCGATTCCCTCGTGAAGGGTGGATACCTTGCCGCGGTACGAGGGCTTAAGTCGATAGCCACAGGGCTACGCTGCCCTTGTGATCATAGCTCCGTACGGCACTTCATCACGAGAGCAGCCTAGCCTCTCTGGCGCGACGACAAAGATCTTCCCCCTCCCAATCCAGGGTGTTACGCGAAACCGTGCCCATTGGACGTTTGCAGCCGGGAGGCAAATCGTGGCTGTATTTGAACGGAGCCTCTCTGACACCGGGTCGCCTCAGAGAGTAAGCATGGCCTTACCGCGGTACGGGGCTCTGCCGCGGCGGACGACACATTTTCCCCTACTCTTCCCTTGACCCTAAGCTGGCCTTGTCCGGCGATGGGTCGTACGAACAAGATGAACTCGAATAACCTGAATAAAAACGAAAAATCTAAAAAACAAACAACGCCAAATTTCACTCCTCAGCAAAGGAGAGCTATGGAGGAGCAGGCGAGGAAGCAACAACAACGCCGGAGGACAACCTCCGTTCCACAATCAAGGGGGGGATCGACAGCGATGGCAACTACGAGTCGGTCAACCAACCCTCTATCGAATAAGATTGACTTGATGGGAGCTAGCACCAGTGCGGTTGCCAACGCAGCTAAGCGGACAACGGCGGATGCTAAACTCCCATCAACCGCTGATATGAAAACCAGTATCTTTACGTCTGTGGCAGCGGTCTCACGACCTGGCCTCGGAGTTTCGAAGGAGAAGGAAGCTGCAACTGAGATGTCGGCAAGGAGAGCGACCGCGATGGCAACTACGGGTCCGCACTCCAGGGAGACATCTCCCCGCCGCTTCACATACCACGAGAAAAGGTTGGCTGCAAAGATCCTGAAGAGGTATGAAGGGGTACCGCAGGAATCACTGTCGCCGAATTCCAGTAAATCTGTAGAGCTAGCGAAAGCTGTGATACCGGATTTCCAAAATTCGTACATGCCAAAGAGGTTAAAAGTTAACCCTTTCAAGCGCCAGAGATCGGATCTGGAGTTTATTCCCCCTCCCAAGCGGCATCAGAATACCTCTGGAGCGGGCAAACTAAGCTTTGCTGAGGTAACCAAGGACAGGATCCTTATAGGCGTCCTTGACCGAGGCAATGACCGTCTGGCCATCCCCAAGGACCGGTGGCGTTACGTGCGAAATGAACTCGGCAACATTCTTCTCAACGTTGCTCCGGAGTTTCCGGGTAGTTCGGCACGAGTAACGGATGCGGGTTGGCACCAGGGCCAAATTAAATTACTCGCATGCGAGGATGCAAAAACCGTAGCACTGTACAAGGCAGCAGCTGCTAAACTGGGTGAAGTCTACCAGGGCGCAAAGATAGAGGTCGTCGACTGGAAGGACATTCCAGCTCGTCCAAGGGCAAGGGCGTGGATTCCGGCCATCCCTGACGAACCCGAGAGAATACTCGGGATGCTACGGCTAATGAATCCGTCCCTCCCAACGCATGACTGGAGTGTCAATCTGGTCGGGGATGCGGTAGGGCCCGACAGACAGGTGGTGTTCACCATGAATAAAGAGTCAATCGAGCCCCTCAAAAGGTGCAATGGCCTAGTACACTACAGCGTAGGCCAGATCGTTATCCACGTATATCGTGGTGATGCTCAGCGCGCTGCCTTCTCGGCTGCTCCGGGGGAACCGGAAAACTTATTACCAGAAGAGGAAGCGGAGGATTCCGATGCGGAAAGCATGTTATCCGCCACGTCTCTTGGCGATAGTGCTGTGAACAACTCGGAGATGGAGGACAGCCTACAGGACGAGGAAGTCCTCGACGTCACGGTGGTAGCAGCCAACGCTGAGCGACTAACATCTAACGCTACAGGCAGCAGGACTCCTGCAACGCCACATCGGGCAGTTAATCGGAACAACTCGTCGTTGATAGGCAACCTCCGGGATGGAGCAAACCTCGACGATATGGGGACGGCAGGGAAGTCTGTGCGCTCTCATGTTGGTGGTGCTTCAGATTAATTTGCACAAATCTAAAGTAGCTTCGGCTGCTTTAAGTAGTCGTCTTTCTAAAGGCGACGTGGATGTGGTCCTCATCCAAGAACCCTGGGTCAATAGCTCGAGAATCTGCGGATTGGGGACTAAGGGCTTCAAGCTCATTCGAGCCAGCAAGGAGAGCAAAGTCAGAACGTGTATTTTGGTCAAGTCTGAGTTGAACTCCTTTCTCCTACCTAACTACACCAATGGTGATATTACCGCTATCAGTCTAACGGTCGACAGCACCCGCCTGACGGTGGCGTCGGTCTATATGCCCTACGACGCCGAAGAACCCCCACCACAAACGGAGGTGAAAGACCTGGTGTCAAATTTCTGCACGGGTAATCTTATTATTGGAGCGGACGCTAATGCTCACCATGTCCAATGGGGGAGCTCCGACATCAATGCCAGGGGCGAGTCTCTGTTTGATTACCTCTTAACAACCAACCTGGTGATTTGCAACGTGGGTAATGAGCCTACTTTTATCACTAAGACCCGCAGGGAGGTCATAGACCTCACTATCTGTAGTGAAGGCGCTTATGAGTGGGTCAGAAAATGGCGGGTTCTGGAAGAACATTCTTTCTCCGACCACCGTTACATAGAAATGGTTTTAGACTTTATTGTAGAACAACCAATCATGAAGCGCAATCCACGTAACACTGATTGGCAGTTACACAATGAAATATTAGACAGAGACCTACCAGTACCGCCCTCACAAGCCCCCTCATCAGTAGAGGAGCTGGAGGATCTTATTACTACATTTACATCGGCGCTCTCAAATGCTCTAGGACAGGCTTGTCCAGTGCCAAAACCACGCGGTAAACACAGGCCACATTGGTGGTCCTACGATTTGGACTCGCTCCGAATATCATGCCGGAAACAATTTAACAAGGCCAAGAGCTTCGGCTCTGAGCCTCATTGGCATGAATATAAAGCTAAACTAAGGGCCTACAAAAAAGCTCTGAGACAGGCGAAGAGAACCTCGTGGAGAAATTTCTGCACTGGCGTCGAAAAGGTCGACGACACAGCGAGACTTAGACGAGTCCTCTCGAAAAGTCAAACAACCATCAGCTATTTGCGAAAGCCTGACGGATCCTGGACCAGCACGGAAGAGGAAACCCTTGAGCTGCTCTTGAATACACATTTTCCGGGGAATCTGCATGATGCACCACTAGCACCTGCAACAAACCTGGCAGTAAATATACCCATCACTGAGGAAAGAGTAAGGTGGGCAGTTAAGAGCTTTGAACCGTATAAGGCTGCCGGGCCGGACGGGATTATCCCCGCGCAACTTATAAACACGTTGGAGACATCAGCTAAATGGCTGGTATTTCTCTTCACAGCCTGCCTGGCTCTCAACCACATTCCGGGCTCCTGGAGAAGCGCCACGGTAGTGTTTATCCCTAAGGCTGGGAAGGCATCCCACTACGAGCCAAAAGATTACAGACCGATCAGTCTCTCGTCCTTTGTACTCAAAACCTTTGAGAGGATACTAAGCGACTACCTTTCAACGACTATTGATAGCAACCTTATCTCTAGCTATCAGCATGCATACACCAAGAGTAAATCAACAGAAACTGCTCTGCACAGCCTAGTATCTGTCATTGAGAAATCGCTGTGTGAAAAGGACTACTGTCTCGTGGCCTTCTTAGACATTGAGGGGGCTTTCAACAATATAAGCCCGGAGGCGATCAACTCCGCTCTAACTAATCTGGGCGTAGATAGACCTCTAACTGGTTTAATTGACCAACTTCTAAGAGGAAGGAAAATAGCTTCTTCACTTGGTACGGTCGAGTTATCACGCTATGTCACAAGGGGAACGCCCCAGGGTGGTGTTCTTTCCCCGCTTTTATGGAACCTCACAGTCAACTCGTTGCTACGTGACACAAGCTGGGGGGGCGGGAAGATAGTGGCATACGCAGACGATTTAGCTATTGCATTCAGAGGCAAGTTCCCACAAACTCTGTGTGACCTGATGCAAGTAGCACTGCGAGAGGTTTCGAGGTGGTCCTCTCGCTGCGGACTTAGTATCAACCCGGGGAAAGTGGAACTTGTCCTCTTCACCAACCGGTACAAAATACCGCCACTAAGCCTACCAGAACTAGATGGCACGCGCCTGGGCTTGTCGGATAAGGCCAAGTTTCTAGGCATAGTTCTGGACAGGAAACTGAATTGGAAGGAGAATGTTCTTCAGCGCCAGAAGAAAGCTTGCATCGCTCTTTACACATGCAAAAGAGCCATTGGCAAAAAATGGGGGCTCAGCCCTAGAGTATGCAGTTGGATCTACACGGCCATCATTCGCCCAATCATGCTGTATGGAGTCGTCGTATGGTGGCCGGCACTGAGCAAGACAACATACCTGAATCTGTTGCGGAAAGTCCATAGATCCAATATGATCTGTATAAGCGGTGCGCTAAGGACAACGCCCAACGAAGCCCTCCAGGCCATTCTGGGCATTTTGCCACTTGATCTGGAAGGGTTTCGGTCAGCGGCGGCATCAGCTCTGCGCCTAAGAGAAACCTCCAGTTGGGGTGCGGGTACTATTGGACACTCCAGTATTCTGGAATCTTACAGCTTTCTCCCTTTAAGCACAGATCGTTGTGCGACCACTACAGTCGGGGATAGCTGCTTCAAAATAAACATTCCCAGCAGAGAAGACTGGGAGAGGACGGATTGGTGTCCCGAAACAAATGGTGGCACTTCCATATACACCGACGGCTCGAAGTTGGACGGCAGAGTTGGAGGAGGGGTTTATTCAAGGGATTTGGACCTTGAACTCTCCTTCAGACTACCTGATCATTGTAGCGTCTTCCAGGCGGAAGTCTCGGCAATCCGGGACGCCGCGGCCTGGTTAAGCAAACGTGTTATCGGAGGAGATATCACTATTTTCAGCGATAGCCAGGCGGCAATCAAATCCCTTGGCTCATACACGTTCAACTCTGAACTGACGCTCAGCTGTCGTCGATCTCTTCAGGAGATGGCCCAACAGAACCGCGTAAACCTCATATGGGTCCCGGGACATAGGGACATTGAGGGAAACTGTAAGGCAGACGAGCTTGCCAGGCAGGGCACGACCAAGCAGGTTCTTCGGGATAAAGAGCGCTTAGGTATGCCGTTTGCCACATGCAAACTAATGCTGAAGGAGCACACACTCCGTCAAGCCAACGAAAGATGGCTGCAATCCCCAGGGTGTCGGATATCGAAACAAACCTGGCCAAAATGGGATCTTAAAAGGTCTAGACGCATTTATGCCCTAACTAGGAGGGAAATCTGCATATTGATAGGGGTATTAACCGGTCACTGCCTCATTGGTAGGCATGCAGAAAGGCTAAGTGTGCCCTACCGACGATGCTGCAGGAGTTGCAAAGATGATGAGGAGGAGGAAACGGTGGAGCACCTCATCTGCAACTGTCCGGCTTTAAGCGGCGTGAGAACGCGCTTTTTGGGAGTTCCGTTCCTAGATAGTCTAAGCCAGATCGCGGAACTGGACATAAAGGACTTGATGGGCTTCATAAAGTCATCTAAGTGGTTCGAGGAGGAGTAACGGTGTCGGTTTAGGAGTGTCAGTCCCGGGATTCTGCTATGTGGAAAATCCCAACAACTCAGGGATTTTCCATATGGCTGGGTCCCGGGGCTGACTTTCCTTGTGTTGGTGGTATCACAACGGGCCTTCAAAACTGGCCTAAGTGTGCCTCTGCGGCAGCCACTTGAACCTACCATACCGGCGATTGATGCAAATTATTAAAAAAGGATGCAATTATAAACATTGCCGTTTCATAAGCTTATTTCGCACATGTTTACTGCTACCCACAAAAAGGGCATGCTTTTTAAGTTAAATTTAAAATTAATTTAATTTTCCTCATAATTTTAAAAAATAATTGTTGAAAAGACAGATTTCCGGAAAAAAAATCCTGAAATTTTGCGAACGGCGTTCCTTCCTTTTCTACTACAATTTTTCTAAAGGGGGATTTTTTTTACCCTTTTTTGCATCCTTCGTAAATGCAACTCTAATAAGGAAGCTTTGCCTTGACAAATGTCAAAATCTGTTTAACCTTATATAATTTAACAATGGCTAAGGCATTCGCAATTTTTTTGTTGTGAAAGCATTTTTTTTATAAATTAGAAGTCCTGTAATTGACGTGCTAAGAAGAAACATGGAAATCGTTTTCTAAAGTATATTTTGCTTTCTTTTATAAATTTAAAAAAGGAATTTATTGAAAAGTAAAAAAAAATAATCAATTTTTTTCAAATTTGGACATTTATAACTTTTTTTTAAGTTTAATTTAAAGCTTGATCTTTTTCCATATTAAAATGTTTAAGAAAAAAAAAATTCTTTAACTTATCTAATTGAATTCATGGTGAATTTTAAGTGCTTTTTTGTTTAAGATAACAATTCGTTAAAGAAATTTTCGAGGTCCATTACAAAAAAGGCATCAATTTAAAGCTGGAATTATTGGTGATGTTTGTCGTAACGCTGTAGTCGTATCCAATCAGCTGATTCGACCAACCTTATGGGATTTAATACAATCGATTATTGGTGCCATATCGTAACGCTAAGGTCGTAACCGGATCGTTCCAACCAATTGGTTTTTGGTTTTCCGCGGTAACGTAAACAGCTGATTACCTTTTTTGTTCATTTAATTTATTTGTTTTGCATTAATTTTTCGAATTTATTGGTTTTTGCTATTTGGTGAGTTATCATTTTACATTTTTTAAGAAAATATTAATTAAGATTGTGTTCATAGCTAAGTTTTTGCAGTCAATCAGCTGTTTACGGTTACCGCACCAATAATCGATAAAAATGTATCGCATAGGGTTGCGTTAGGGATACGACTACAGCGTTACGACAAACATCACCAATAATTCCAGCTTAAAGAAAAAAGATCAAGCATTAAATTAAAACTAAAAAAAAAAATATTAAAAATGTGCAAATTTGAAAAAAGTTGATACAATTATTTTTATTAAATTTACCAAAATTCTTCCATAAATTTTTCCTAATTTATCCTAATTTATATTCGAAAATAACGGAAAAAATACTTAAGAAAACGGTTTCCATGTTCCAATTATAGTACATTTACACCTCACCAAATTTGGCGCTTTTTTCCATACAAATCTCGTTTTTCAAATTTGGAACTCCATCACATTTGAACTCATTTGCCGTATAATACAGTCCTCAGCTCTTCAAAATAGCAACCCTGCGGGTGCTCCATATTAAGGATTGCCCAGCAAGACCCTTAATGGGTAATTGACGTGTGATTATTATTATTATTATAAGACCTTATTACACCGCGACTATTAGTACGATCTATTGTGTGACCTATCAGCTTATTATTTTTTGAGCACCTCCTCAGGTTTTTTATTCCATATCACGAACGGATTGAGAGTGACACCACCTAGGTAGCAAACTCTCTTTTTTGCTAACGCAATGCATTCGCAGAGTATGTGAACCGGCGTTTCATCGTCCAGTTCGCAAAACCGACAATTTGTTGTATCTGACAGATTCAATTTACTCAGGTGATAACGTAGACTACAACGTCCCGTATAAGGGTTCTTATGTCCACCCTTCTTAGATTTATGAGCCTGGCCAATGATCTTTGCGATGGTTCTATAAATAGTTTGGCCTGCCTCTGTCCTAGGCTGCTAAGCCAATGCTGCCTAAACTGTTTGTCTTCCCAGTTGCTTATGGTCTCCTTTACGTGGGCCTTGGTGAGCACACAGAAGGGTTCCGGACCATGAAATGCTGTTAGAGCACCTTGGTTTGCAAGCTGGTCCGCTTTTTCGTTGCCGTCATGTCCCTAATGCCCTGGGACCCAACCTAACAACACTTTGTTTTTGGCCCCCAGATCATTAAGGACTGTGACGCACTCATAAACAAGCTTCGAAGTTATTGTGTACGATTGCAAGGCACGTGGGCGGCCTGACTGCCCGACATTATATAAATTCGCTTAGAGGATAGTCCTCTTCGGAGGCATTCTCTGCAACAAATTTCTATTGCATGGATTTCCGCTTGGAAAATAGTGGGGTAGCTACCCATTGGTATCGATTTTTTGTAGTTTGGTCCATAGATACCAGCTCCCGTTTTACCATCTTCCAGCTTCGATCCATCCGTATACCAAGTCTCCGAATCAAATGCAGCATATGGGTTCCCTGTTTCCCAGAGCACTCGATCAACGATTGAAACCTCAAATTTTCGCTTGATCCTGAGCGTAGGAGTTGTTGCATCATTTACTTGCAATATAGGATCGTTTATGAAGTTCTTGACTATCTTCATATGTATGTCCTGTCACATTTCCGATTTTTAGATCAGAAACACTTGGTCTCAATACAGCGAATGTGGCTTCCTTCTCTTTCAGAATAGGGAAGGGAGGTATTCCTACAAGGGCACTTAAAGCATCAGCAGGGCACGTTCTCATTGCACCTGTTCTGCCGACACATACCAGCCAGGGGGCTGTCCTCATGTCTTCCGAGTCTCACCTCCATCAGGAGGCAAAACTGCTCAATGTAAAGGAGCATGCGGAAATGCTGAGCAGGCAATTCCTTCTGAACTGCCACAAGCCAGCACATCCAAACCGTCATCTTTTGGACATAGATCCGCCCCCGAGAGACATAAGGAAACATCTCCGTAAGCATTATGATGAGATCCGGCATCATATTACCTTGCCGTTTGATCTGCAGAATCATAAACGGGCTCTAACCGACATCCACAGCGAGTCGGTAGACACTTTTGTCGGATCTCTACCTGTGAATCCCGTTCTGAACAGTCCTCCACCGGATATTGCTGAAGAAGAACGCACCTTACCAAGGGAGACAAGAGTCACCTTGGCACAGCTTAGGTCTGGATATAGTGTACGGTTAAACTCCTACTTATCCAGACTTAATGATACAATCTGAAACACATGCCCTGCATGTGGTAGGACCCCCCATGATACTCTACATCTCTTCAATTGTTCATTTGAACCTACTCTTCTAACCCCTCTGTCCCTCTGGACAAACCCTGTTGAAACTGCACGTTTCCTTGGACTCCCTTTAGAAGAGCTTGATGAAGATCTTCGGGATGATCATACACTCTAGACAGGGCAATGCATTGTTAACAACAACAACAACAACAACAACAACAACAACAACAACAACAACAACAACCAATACGTCATTTTGGGAGACAGCCCCCATGTTTTGCCATAAAGTGTAGTGCAGGCGAAAAGGCCCTCGTTGCTTTATTTATCGTAGCTTCCAGATGAGCATTCCATGTGAGGGTCTTGTCCAATGTTACTCCTAGGTATTTTGCCTCCGTTGAAAAACTTATGCGGCTGCCTCCTAGGGACGGCTCTAACAAGGACAGCTTTCTTCGCCGCGTGAAAGGCACCAAGATTGTTTGGTTTGGGTTAATAGATAGTCCTTTGCTAGCACACCATCTTTCAATGATGTGAAGGGCTTGTTGCATGCGATCGGATATTGTTTCGTCATGCATTCCTGTTACGCAGACGACCACGTCATCTGCATGGCCCTGAACGTCACAACCATTGCCCTTCAAAAGGTAAAGAAGTTCGAATATGACAAGGGTCCAAAGTAGAGGAGAAAGTACACCTCCTTGAGGGCATCCTCTTTTGGCCACAATTGAGCCAGCACTCCCTCCTATCTTTGCTTTAGCATGGGCAGCACCCAGCGAGTAATCATTGGGCTTACGTCCTTGCTAATCATGGCTTCCTCAATGGCCTCATACGTCGTATTATCGAAAGCGCCTGATATATCGATAAATGCACACAGGGCTATGTTTTTAGACTCTATGGCCTTTTCAATTTTTTCCATAAGGTAATGAATAGCAGTCTGTAGATTTTCCGGGTTGGTACGCGAATTGGGTTTTGCACAGAGGAAGTTTCTTTAAGTTCTCTTCTCTAATGTGCTGAGCCAAAATTTTCTCCATTCCTTTTAGGAGAAAGGAACTGAGACTTATTGGTCGATATGACTATGGCAGATTTTCCGGTTTCCCTGGTTTCGGTAAAAAAAAAAAACTACCTTAAATTGACGTGTGATAATTTGTGCACTATGCACAGCTGTAAATAACAATTTCAACTATGCTTTTTTATATTGGCAAATTTGCATTTGGTTTCCCCTTCCCTGCAAAATTCTCCACAGGACAAAATGCCACCGAAAGAAAATGTGCTACCGTAGTGTTTTAAACACCTGTCGAGTTATAATAGCTTTGTTTCTTGAAATCTCCAGCAAAGAACTGTCAGCAGAAGAGAGTCTTGTAAAAAGCTGTCAAAATCTCATTTCTGCTAATTTTTCGTCGAACAGGGTTCAGCAGAAACTTGCAGACAAAACAGCTGTTACGTTTCTGATTGGCTAACAATTTGAATTTACATTTTTTGTTGTTGTTTTGCTATGTCACCGATCAGCTGTTCCTGCTTGCTGGTTTCTGCTGGACGAAAAATCTCCAGCAATAACTTGCAGCGAATTGGCGCTCTCTCTCTCAATTAAATGTCAAAAAGCTGCTGAATTCGCTGCTAATTTTTTCAAAGAACACTTTTTTAGGAATAATTATTCATAATTAGCAGGAAAGAAACAAAGCTAATAATAGAAGAGTCAAGAAGGCTTCTGTGTTTTCCTTGTAGAATTGGCCAATTTTTTTTTATATTAGTTGTAATTGTAATCTACAGCTGCGCGTAGTGCACAAGTTGTCATACGTCATTAAATCAGTAATGTTCTTGCTGGGCAATTCATAAAGTGAAACACAGGCAGGGTTGCTATTTAGAACTGTGGATTGTATTGTTCTGATACATTTATGATACATTTACACTGCACCAAATGCGTCGCATTTGGCGAAGTTATTTCGAGAATGTTTGTCCGCAGAATGAATTTGTTTGCCAAATTAGATGAATTTAATTTAAGTTGACCTAATCTTGTGATCAAATTCAATCTGCGGATGAACGATCTCGAAAAAACTTGGCCAAAAGTGACGCATTTGGTGCAGTGTAAACGTAGCTTTCGGTAAATTAGGGCAAATGCGATGGAATTCCAAATTTGGAAAATGAGAATTGTATGGAAAAAAATCGCCAAATTTGCAATTTTTGCCAAATTTGGTGTGGTGTAAATGTAGTATAATCGGTGTCGAACTGGCTCATTGAATTCGCCAAATTTGGTGCAGTGTAAAGCTACATTTACATTGCATCAAAGGCGTCTTTTTTCTAGACCGTTCATTCGCAGATTGAATTTGATCACCAAATTAGGTCAAATTATATTAAATTCGTCTAATTTCGCAAACAAATTCATTCTGCGGACAAACATTCTCGAAATAACTTCGCCAAATGTGACGCATTTGGCGCAGTGTAAATGTATTATAAATGTACTATTACACTGCACCAAAAAGTACTTTTATAGTACATTTATACTGCACCAAATTTGGCGAATTTGAATGAGTCATTTCGAGCCTGTTTACACTGGCAAATTTGCATTTGGCTTCACTTTCCCTGCAAGAATCTTCTACCAGAACACAAAGTCACCGAAAGAAAATGCGCAACCGTGTTGTTTTAAACACCTGTTGAGTAATACTAGATGAAGAGTCAAGAAGGCTTCTGACTTTTCTTGGAAGAATTGGTCCATTTTCTAAAAAAAAAACTAGTTGAAATTGTTATTTACAGGTGTTCATAATGCAAAAGTTTCATACGTTAATTACCCATTAAGGTTCTTGCTGGGCAATTCTAAATGTGGAACACCCGCAGGGTTGTTATTTGGATGAACTGTGGATTGTATTGTTCGCCGAATGAGGCCAAATGTGATGGAATTCTAAATTTGGAAAATGAGATTGGTATGATAAAAAGAGCCAAATTTGCAATTTTTCGCCAAATTTACCAAATTTGGTGCGGTGTAAATGTACTTTTACACTGCACTGGAATTCCAAATTTGGAAAATGAGATTTGTATGGAAAAAAGCGCCATATTTGCAATATTTAGCCAAATATGCCAAATTTGGTGCAGCGCAAATGTAAAATTAATTGCGAATTCAAACCCGTATATCTCGGCAACCATCCAATATTTATACGCGACCTTTGGTGATACTTTTTTTCTTACACAGCATATCACTTTCACCAAATTTCATTCAACCCGAATTTTTAGGTGGTCCGCTTGAGGTATTTTACCCCATATGTTTTTGAGACTTACCTTATAAGTTCCAAGTAATAAAGCAAATGATACTGCCATATTCACTGCGTTGACAACCAAATAGCCCATAAAAATTAACACCAACACTGAAAGGAAGAAATTGCAAGTGGCATAAAAAGGATCAAATTAAAATACATAAGTTTTTTTTTTTGTTTTTGTATAAGTAGCTCGTAGTCAATGTGATGTCTTGATGACGTCATTAAGGCAACGAAACCCGACTCGGGACTTTAAAATGACGGGCCTGGATTTTTCGGGATTATAACGTTCAAAAAGGTAGGGAGAGGTGTCAAAAGACGAGTTTTGACCTCAGTATGCATAAACCGAAAGCGAAACCCGATATTTTATTCATGCCAAGAGATATTTTAACTCAGAAAGGTATTCTGCAAATACATTAATAGCAAATCGCTTCCGGATTCGTGATCCTGAGGCCAAACCCCGTTTTTTGAGCCCCTTCCCATAATTTTAGCTAATTTATTATCAAAGTATACAATTACCATACCATGGCTCGCGTCCTAATTTTGGTATCGGAGCCAGTAAAATTTTTAGGTTTTTGCCAATAACTTTGATTTCCTCTTTCGGATTATTTAAATTGAAGTCAAGCACGGTTTTTGGACGCGACATTATTGAACGTATGTATTTTAGCAGCTTCGTGTGATTATATTTTGTATTCGTTTCATTCGTGCTAAAACTCGTCCAAAAATGTTGGTATAGGGTTTAAAAGACGCGTCTGGGCATCAGTATCAAGAATCCGAAAGCGCTAAAGTAAACAAATACCTTATTTATTCAAACCCCGGAATTTCGGGAGGAAAAATGGCATGGCAAGTCCAGGATTCCAGATCGGGTTCCCCGGGATCGATGCCTTGCTAACCACTTACAAAATCCTTTGTTGCGATCAAAACAAAAAAAATGGTATTTGTAGACGGGTTTTGACCTCAGGATCACGAATCCGGAAGCGCTTTTGGCATAAGTGCAGAATACATATGTTTGCGCCCATCTGGCAACTCCATTTTTCCAATAAGAATGAATATAATGAAGGAAAATGGATAACAAAATGAAATGTCATTACAACTAGAGCTGGAAAACTATCGATATTGCCGCCTTGCAATATTTTCGATATTTTGGAAATTCACTATCGATAGTATCGATATATCTACAAAATTCAAATGGTTTCAAATAACGGCTGATTTGCACGGGTCGATTTTTGTCGTGCCACCGTATAAATAGCAATTCAAATATCTGCAATCAAATTGGGATCGGACCCGGGTAATTTTTCGATTTTCTGACCATAACTTTTCACTGAAACAAAAATGTGATCCTGAAGCCAAAATACATATTTTGAGCACTCTTCCATTATTTTATCTACTTTTTTTTAACAGTTGGGTGTTAAGGAAACAAACACCCGAAAATCACATAGGAAATAGACTAGTGTAAAGCAGAATTAGTAATTTTTATTAAAAAAAAAAAAATGTTTTTTCACAAATTTCTCATTAATTTGTGAAACTTAAAATTTCAGAAAATAAATTGAAAAAGCAACTGCATTTTCAAGGATTTTTCTTAAATTTTGAAAATTTTAGAAAAATAAATTTCTTTTTTTTTATATGTAAATATGACCCAATGTTATAAGTTCAAAAACCAGTCCTATAAAACATTTTTCAATAAAAAATTCATTTATTTTTGTATAAGTAACAGAACAATACAAGTCAATGAATTCATAAAATTAAAGGAACCTTGCACGTGTAAATAGGTACTCAAAAAACATGGAAATTTCAATTCCTAGAAATTTTCCATTCGAAATCCAATTCTTGGTTAACTCACCCTTCAAACATTTAATTTAATTGATCCAAAGATTTGTTGTTTAAAATATGTTGATATTCCAGAAGGCGGCGGTTTTGAGTTACCGTATGCGGGATGAAATCGCTTTAGGTGATCGAAGAGATTTGTGGTATTGCCACGTGTTACGGTACGACCTTCCACAAAACCTGCATTTCGCATACTTTCCATCACGAATTTTAACGAAATATCGCCAAGCTGCTGGTTTGCTGATTTTACCACCCCTGGCCTTAGGAATCGCATTGTCGGAATCACTACTTAAGTCCACGAATTCATTTGCATCATCTATAAAATAGTTTGCCAAAAAATAAAAATTAGAAACTTTAGTTCAATCCATCAAACATTTTCGAAGCAATCATAAGTTGAAAAAAGGAGCATATCGGAAGACCATCAGAAGAAGCGAAATACCCTCATTCCGGACTCATAAAAAGCGTAGGTAAACGCTCCTATTTATGACTCCTTTGGGACTCTTATGACTGCGATTGTTTGCTGGGAATGCACCAACGTGCATATGTATGTTTGCACAAGAATCCTTTTATTATGTACGCACCTTTAGAAGCGGCATTTTGTTGATGTTTCTCCATCCTCAGCAGAACCGTCAATACTCCAAAGAACAACTATGTAAGAGATTTATGTTTAAATATAATATATTCTTTGATATTTAAGACTTCTACTTACAAAATTTACCCCGCTTTCCGCAATCAATAACAAGTGACGCTAGAAATGTGCATACTTTCAAAATGGTCGATATATCGCTATCGAAAAAAACCATCGATAGCGCCGCACCAAAAAAACTATCGATAGTGCCATCGATTGTTTTCCAGCTCTAATTACAACTTTACTTTTGATAATTACCACATGTAATTTTGCTGTTTGATCAACCCGCTGAAGTGTTAATTAAAAGTTTATACAAAACTATTGTGTTTCACTTCATTTTCACCCGCCATCGTTACAATTGCATAAAGTTGCGTACAATATAAAGTTCCTGCATCAAAGGTCGTATAATTTATATTAAAATAATTGTTGTACGCAACAAGCTAGTCCTTCAAGCCGGATCAGTGCCGGCATACATAGAAATATACGTACATAGTTCCAAGCACGATTTGCAACTACATTTCAACAATTTTAATCGAATTAAATCGCTGGAAAAAGGTTATAAACCTACACAAAAAATATTTTCCAAAGCTAATAAAATCTTTTGCTGGTACAAGGGTGGGTTTTAATACACATTTTGTAGCGACATTTTCACGTGTGTAACATAACCCCCAAATTGCATATCATACCATGTCAACATTAAAGCATTAAAGGTGCGCGATTTTGCATTGAATGCATTCAAACGATATGTTACCACCAGCAATAAAGATGGGTTAGCAGTCAATAAGGAAGCGGCAGAGACATATCTACAACTTTTAGAGGAGCAGTGGCTTCGATTATCCGTCGCTCAACAAGAAGTAGAGTTGGCGTGCGGTGAGGAAAATACATCGGTTGAAGAGCAATTTCGTGTACAAGCAGAAGAATGGTACACTACAGCCAAATCTAATTTCAGACGCCTCATCGGAACGCCTGATCCACCGCAGCAATCTACAACAAAAACTCTTACATCATCGCCAGTGCAGCTACCAAAGTTGCAGCTACCGACTTTTAGCGGTGATCCCACAAATTGGTTGACATTCCACAACGCATTTCAATCGCTCGTAGGTACACAGCAACGCAAATTTGTCTGATAGCCAGAAATTGAATTATTTACGTAACTGTCTCCAAGGTGAGGCGCTGCAACTGGTTAGTAGTCTACAGATTTCTGATGCCAATTACAGTGCGGCGTGGGATTTACTCACCGCACGTTATAAGGTTTTACGTGTCATGGTCGATGCTCATTTTAAAGCATTTTCGCGATCGAAAAAGCACCGCGAGATACTAGTAAGGCTATTAAGCAGATTTTAAACGTAACCATGCAACACGTCGGTTCACTACGCGCCTTAGGAAGGCCTACTGAGTTTTGGGGCGATTGGCTCGTCCACATTACTATTTCAAAGCTGGCTTACGAAACCAGGAAACAGTGGGAGTTGTCGCTGGTCAAAGTTGATTTACCTACCTTCGAAGAGTTGGTTGAATTTTTAGAGGTTCGTGCTCGCTCACTTGAAATGGTGCCGGCGACTAGTACGCTTTCGACTTCAACTTCATCGCGCCAACCCAAAGGTGCGACGAAAACTACAACAAACGTTCTCCATGCGGTCGGCGACCAGCACGTACCTTCGTCCAACTCTCACACCGGAACGAGTGCAGCATCATGTCTTCATTGTAATGCCAAACACAACATTTACGCTTGCCCAATTTTTCGTAAGTTAGACGCTACTGCTCATTAGATGGTGGCAAGGTTAAAGGTGAAACCGTACTCTCACTTGCGCCCCGATCTCCCGCTACAAGTTTCACAATCAGTTCGCTTATTTTATCAAAGATCACAAACGATCTACCTAGTGTTAAGTAAGTTCTGGGAACTCGAGGAGTTTCCACCTAAACAACTTTTAACTATCGAAGAGGAGGCTTGTGAAAAGCACTTTCTCAAGCATTGCCGTCACGCTGAAGACGGGCGTTACATCGTGCGCCTTCCATTTAAAGAGGCTGTACCTTTAGGTGAGTCGAGAAACATAGCTATACGAAGTTTTCTACGAATGGATAAACGTTTCGCTGCCGATGACGATTTACGTCAACAATGCCGAATTCATGCGGGAGCTCTTAAGTATGGGTCATATGGAGCTCGTGGGCAACGCGCCACCGCATAAAACTACTACATGCCACACCACGCTGTGGTGAAAGATACTAGTTCCACCACTAAACTTAGAGTGGTGTTTAACGCCTCATTGAAAACATCTACCGGATTTTCGCTTAACGACGCACTGATGATAGGCCCTCAGCTACAAGAGGATTTGTTCTCCATAATGGTACGTTTTCGGACTCATCGCTACGCTATGATGGCCGACGTCGAAAAAATTTATCGACAAGTGTACGTCGATGAAGAAGATACTAACTACCAACGCATAGTTTGGCGTGATGGACCAACCGAACCTATTCGAATTTAACGCACTTAGCCGTACGATCTCTACACCAATCTGCTTTAGACGCCGGTGAAGCGCACAAGGACGCGGCCGTCGTCATAATGCGCGACTTTTATATGGACGATCTCCTCACGGGTTCATTTTCGATCGACGAGCTTCTGAAGCTTCAAAGTCACATAACATAAAGCATACCGCACGCTTCAATGCAAATATCACACTTGTTGGCTGATGGCGACGAAGTACGCACACTTTGTACATTTTGGAACACAAGTGGAGATTATTTATGGATTGCAGTGAACTTGACACCACTGCCTGCAGCCCTCACGAAAAGGGCTTTCCTCTCCGATTCGAGTAAAATCTTCGATCCACTCGGATTAATCGCGCCATGCACGATTTTATCAAAAATTTGGCTACAGCGAATTTGGCGAGCGGACGTTAATTGGGATGAACCAGTGCCTAGTGATGTCGCTGAAGAATGGGTCTCTCATCGTCAGCAGTTGCCCGAACTTACGGTGCTCAAACTAAATGGTTGGATTGGTACCGGTGAAATTTACGATAACGCTGAATATCATGTTTTCACGGACGCTTCGCAGCGCGCTTACGCTGCCGCCCTCTACTGCCGAACATAACTAATTGATGGATCATTTAAAGTCGTTTTAGTAGCCGCTCGCGCAAAAGTCGCGCCTTTAAAGAGTACTACTCTCCCACGCTTGGAATTGTGCGCAGCCTATCTGGGTGCCAAACTTGTCAAGCAGATCCAGTTAAGCCTCGGTGGTAACATGAAAAAGCTGTATGCGTGGACTGACTCGACTATAACGCTAGCTTGGTTAAAAAGCCATCCAGTCGATGGTCAGTCTTCGTAGCGAACCGCGTTGCCTCTGTGCAAGAAGTTTTGGCTCCTGAGTGTTGGAGGCACGTCCGTTCAGAGGACAATCCACGGACTGCGCATCTAGAGGACTGACTCCTTCGCGCCTACTCACGCATCATCTCTGGTGGAGGGGGCCAAGTTGGTTATCTGAAGGTGAAAATCCGTGGCTACATCAGACAGACGAAGATTTAGAGCAGCTGAAGAATATTAGCTCCGAATTGCGAACTATCAAATCCGCATCGCATCTCACTCAAGCAACAGAAGAATGGGATCTTTTGGCAAAATATAATTCCTACACTAAGCTGAAGAGGTTTACGGCCTACGCCTTACGCTTCATCAAAAATCTTAGAATAACCAGCCTTTAACGTCACCTGCAGTGAGATTCTTCACGCTGAAATTACTTTGGTAAAGTATATCCAACTTAACGCTTTTTCGAAGGAAATTATCTATTGCAGGTCAAATAAGCCAATACCGATGCGAAGTCATCTAATCCGCCTTCAACCATTTTTGGATCCTGATGGCATTCTCCGTGTTGGCGGGAGAATAAAACGCGCTTCCGTCTCTACAGATATCAAACACCCCATGATCCTTCCGAAAAACTCAGTATTGGCTAAGCTCATAGTTCTCGACATTCATCGCAACACGCTTCACGCTGGTCCGCAAATCATGCAAACCGTTCTCCAGCGGCGTTTTTGGCTTATGGGTTCTCGCAATCTCGTTCGCACAACCTACCACAACTGCGTAAAATGTAAGCGCATAAACCGTCAACCACTCGGTCAAGCAAGTTGTATATGCATGAGTACGGGGGCAATGCATCTCGAACTCGTCGGAGATCTCTCCTCACCTGCGTTGATTGAAGAGGTTATTGCCAACATGTCTATTCGGACAATGACACCAATTTCGTTGCTGCTGAAAGATAGTTAAATGCCGCATACTGTCGCTGGTTGAGAGATGAAAAAGTTACCTCGTATCTGGCAAACATGCATTTAACATGGCACTTTAATCCGCCGAGCGCGCCACACATGGGCGGCTATTGGGAGACAGGGGTGAAGCGAGTTAAATACAAAGATGACTTGATTCCAAAGATGACTTGATGCGAAACTAACTATCGGAGGTACTGATTATGTGTTGCGACTTGGCAGCACTGCATAATCGGGGAACATCTGCCAGCAGAAGCAGCGAAAAATCTGGTTACCAGATGAAATATATTGACAGAAAGCAGTAGGTTTTTTATTTGTGATTTGGGATTTTAGTTAAAAATGCGATAAGAACGTAGTAAATAAGAGTATATATAAAATGCTAATCATGATGGCCAAAGTTTACTTTAATTTCGCTATTAGCGCGAATAATACCGTTTTGAAATTGAGCAGGTATTTCGATGGTAAATTGGTTATTTGCTTCAAATATCAATATTTATTAAGAAAAAAACTGTGAAATAGTACGTTGTAAGAAAAGCATTCATAAAGTTAACCTTTTCTTGGTACATTTACATGTCTTGGTGTGAAAAGGCAAAATAACCAAAGTTTAAATCAAAATGCCCAAATATTATCTTCGCAGTACTGGCACCACTGGATACTGTTATAAAAAATGACACATTTAGAGCGCTCTCAGAGAGCGATAAGTTTGATCAAATCATATTTTCTTGATACGAAACTTAGCGCTCTCTGAGAGCGCTCAAAATGTGTCTATTTTTTTAACAGTGTCCAATGGTGCCAGTCAAGGCGAATTCATACAGGTGAGTTCGAGCGAATTCAGATCTACACACACGCACACACTCCTTGTAGCTGAAAATGTCAGACAAAGCAACGACATAAGCAATTTGACAGCTACGATGGGATTTTCAAGGAAGAAGAAGAAACCATATGATTGGAGGATGCCACCTGTAATGAATTCGCATTGGTGCCAGTACTGCGAAGATAAAATTTGGGCATTTTGATTTAAAATTTGGTTCTTTTGTCTTTTTCACAGTAAGTCATGTAAATGTGCCAAGAAAAGGTTTACTTTATGTATATTTTTCTTACAAAGTACTATTTTATAGAAAACACACAAAGCACTATTTTATAGAAAACACTAATTAATTAATCTTACTATTCGAAGTAAATAAAACGAGTATTCTACAATAACATTTTCATCGAGGAAGACAGTGAAATTGCCAATCAACTCAACCAATATTTTGTGGAAAGTGTTGAAACAATTAGTAACAGCATCGAGAATATTTTACCAGGCGAAGCACACAACGACATAAATAGATGCCCATTTCAATTTAAACATATAAATGTTGAACAGATTATGCAAGCAACGAAGAGATTGAAAAATAAGTATGGTGGAAAAAAACTATTGGCAGAAGGCGTAATTAAGGACAGCATGGAGTACCTGGCTCACGCATATGCGTGTATTGTGAATGAAAGCTTAGACAGTGGTGTTTTCCCGGAGTGCTGGAAGACCTCTACAATTGTGCCAGTAGAAAAAGTTAAAGGAACAGTGAAACCTGATGAGATACGACTGATCAACACACTGCCTAGCGATGAGAAACTTATGGAAAGCATTGTAAAAGAGCAGCTACTGGAATATTTTAATGAACACGAAATTATTATCAGCGAACAATCGGGATTCAGGTCTAAGCACTCCTGTGAAACTGCACTCAACTTGGTAATAGCAGAGTGGAAAGAAAGCATGTCCAGTAAACAAACAGCAGTGTCAGTCTTTCTTGATCTTAAAAGAGCCTTTGAAACCATCGACAGGGACATCATGCTGACGAAACTGCACAACATCGGTGTACGTAGCGTTGCAATTAACTGGTTCAAAAGTTATATTGATGGAAGGAAACAGCGGACAGTAATACGAAATGCAGTATCGGACGAAGTTAACATTGAACTAGGCCTACCGCAAGGATCAGTACTAGCAGCAATTATGTTCATCATCTATATTAATGATATAAATACCTGTATCGACCACTGTAAAATACGACTCTTCGCGGATGATGCTTTATTAACTATAAGCTGTCCATCTTCAACTGAGGCTATATCAAAAATACAAGCTGACCTAAACAACATATATAAGTGGTTATGCCAAAATAAACTCAAAATAAATGCAGAGAAAACGAAATGGATGATTATGCGAAGACAATCTACAGAAGAGCAAAATGTGATGCTAAAAATAGCTGATACCCCTATACAAAAAGTGAATCAAATAAAATATTTGGGAGTAATAATAGATGATAGACTGAAGTTTCATGAGCATTTTATATACACGGAGAAAAAAATATCAAAAAAGATAGGCTTTATGATACGATCATGTAAATACGTTAGTAGACATTACAAAACAATGGTTTATAGATCCATTATAGAACCCCATTTCATATATTGTCCCACGATCCTCTTCACATTGGCATCAACACACATACATAAACTACAAATAAAGCAAAACAAAGTGATGCGATTTATACTCAAAAAACGCTTTGATACTCCAATCTCGGAAATGCTGGAGAATTTGAACTGGCTTAGTGTTAAACAAATCATTAAATACCACACTTTGAAATTTATACACAACATGAAGTTAGATAATCTGCCGAACTACATAAAAGACCGAGTGAGATATAACAACGAGGTGCACCGATATCAAACAAGAAATATGAACAATTTTCATTTGCCTATTGTAAGATCTGAGTTTGATAAAAATAGTATATATTATGAGGGGCTAAGGGCATATAATGAGCTACCAAGTGAGATAAAAGACTGCAATAGAATTACCAATTTTAAAAAATTATTATTTAATTACTGTAAGACTCTACCTTTTAGATAATGTCATTGTGATAATAAAGATATAATCTAAGTCAAAAAGACTGTAATAAATAAATAAATAAAATAAATAAAATAACCAATTTACCATCGTAATACTTGCTCAATTTCAGAACGAGGTCTTATTCGCGCTAATAGGGAAATTAAAGAAAACGTTGCTCACCAGCAAATCCTACGACATATATCCCTGTGATTGGCATTTTATACTCTTATTTATTGCGTTCTTAGCGCCTTTTTAACTGAAATCCCAAATCACAGCAAAAACACCCACTGTTTTCTGTCAATATATTTTGTCTGGTAACCAGATTTTTCGCTGCTTCTGCTGGCAGATGTTCCTCGATTATGCAGTGCTGCCAAGTGGCAACATATAATCAGTACCCCTTTTAAGTAAACAATGAAAAAGAGAGAAAGAGTTTCGGATCAAGTCATCTTTGGTTAAATATCACTTGAAACACGCTCTTGGTGACGCACGGTTAACATACGAGGAATTTTCCACGCTTTTGATAGAGGTAGAAGCTTGTGTCAACTCTCGACCGCTATATTGGCACTATGATAATGCTGATGACCTAGTAGTTCTCACCCATGGCCATTTCTTGATCGGTGAGCCAATCAAGGCGCTACCTGAACCTGACACCGAAAATTTCTCAGGCAGGTTGCATCAAAGATGGCATGCTATTAGCGCAATGCGTCAACATTTCTGGTCTCGTTGGAAAACGAGTATCTCGTAAATTTACAACAAAGAGCGAAATGGTTTCGCTCGTCCGCAAATCTAAAGGAAGATGACGTCGTTGTAATTCACGACCCAAACAGCCCACCTACTAAATGGCGACTTGGGCGTGTCATTCAATGTCATCCTGGTGAAGACGGGTTAGTACGTGTAGTAAGACCGAAGACTGCGGATGGTGAACTAGTACGGCCTATTGCAAAACTAACGTTGCTTCCAACGAAAAATGAGATGTCTGCATTATCACCATCGTCATCGTAATATTAATCTCTTAATATTTATTGTAATTGAAATGTAAATATTTAGCTATCTTATGATACATTTACACTGCACCAAATGCGTCGCATTTGGCGAAGTTATTTCAATAATGTTTGTCCGCAGAATGAATTTGTTTGCCAAATTAGATGAATTTGGTGATCAAATTCAATCTGCGGATGAAAGGTCTCGAAAAAACGTGGCCAAAAGTTACGCATTTGGTGCAGTGTAAACGAAGCTTTAGATAAGATTTTGAAATGTGAATTTCTACTTAAACTTGAATTTAATTTCGGTCGTTCAAGGCGGCCGGTATGATCGCGCCCATCTGGCAACTCCATTTTTCCAATAAGAATGAATGTAATGAAGGAAAATGGATAACAAAATGAAATGTTATTACAACCATGATTCAAAAGCTACCCTGCTAGACAAAAGCTTTGACATTCAGTCAGCTTTGTAATGTTGCCTTTGAAAACGTGATAGAAAATCGTGATGTAAATATAAAGCAGCTGATATTTACATCACGATTTTCTATCACATTTTCAAAGGCAACATTACAAAGCTGACTGAATGTCATAGCGCTGTCTAGCAGGGTATCGTTTAACTGACAGCTGTGGTTAACTGTTCTTTCATGCACAGTTAGTTTTTCATCACTCAAACTATCACCCTTTTTGTTTTCTTGTTTACATTTTTTTTGCATAGTTCGTGGAAAAGCTACGGAACTAGTTTGCGTGTTTTAATGAGTTTTAGTTAATTTAAACAAAAAAAAATAGTTGTGAAAAGAAATTTAGTGAGTGTTTTGTGATAATCTCTTTAGAAAATATGGAAAAACAAGTAAAAAGCCAGGAAAAATAAGTATGTATATCGTTTGTGCCCGTATTTTTATGCGTTTGTTGTTTTGCCACTGCTTTTGACACAAAATTGCGGGCCAAAACGGTAATTTCGTATTGTTTTGGGGTGCGGTCCCCATTAATGATTTTGCCATGATTACAACTTTACTTTTGATAATTACCACATGTAATTTTGCTGTTTGATCAACCCGCTGAAGTGTTAATTAAAAGTTTATACAAAACTATTGTGTTTCACTTCATTTTCACCCGCCATCGTTACAATTGCATAAAGTTGCGTACATTATAAAGTTCCTGCATCAAAGGTCGTATAATTTATATTAAAATAATTAGCATATATTTTTCGCTTGTTGTACGCAACAAAATACATTTCGTAAATCAAAAAAATATATATATCGCACCCTAATAGTACATTTATACTGCACCAAATTTGGCGAATTCTAATGTGTCATTCCGAACCCGTTTACATTGGCAAATATGGTAAATTTGGAGTTTGGTTTGACGTTTTTTTTATCTGTTTGACGTTTCCTTTAATCAGTTTGACATTTCCTCATTTTCAGCGTGACTTTCTTTTTCATTTGATAAAAATAATTTAAAATGAGTTTTACTTTAATTATTGCCCAATTCGATCACTTGAGCCAAATGAAGGTGGGCATAGATAGAAGCGCTTACCGGATCTAGCATCCGGTATATGCAAAAGCGACGGCGGATAAGAGCCAGGATAAGAGGTCTGCAAATCAAGTTGAACCTTCTGGTCCAGCAGAGTTTGGCACAGCAAAAAGCTCGAAAGCGATATTGGATGAAGGTATATAATTACGTTGAGTGATAGCATTCAGTACAAAGTTAAATTTTTTATAACTTTCAGCCCCGCCATAGCACTTTTTGGGAACAAGATCTTCCCGGCAGTAGTGACGATTTTTTCAAAGAAAACTTAAGGATGACAAGGGAAACCTTTGCGGAGCCCGTACATTACATGCAAAACATCCAAAAACAAACTACAAATTTCAGGGAAACCATTCCGCTCGATAAACGGGTTGCTATAGCAGTATACTATTATCGTTACTATTTAAAGAGCACAGTGTTGCAAAGTTTTTAAAAATCGAATGACTTTTGTGCGATCCAGAAGCAATTCTCTGAAAATTACTCTGATTTTGAGTTGTGACTCTGACAAAATTACAGAATTCCAGGGTAAGTGTGCAATATAAGGATCGATAGCAGTATATGCGAAAAGTTGAAACGTATAATTTTTTTCGGTTCCAAAAATACGTTAGGGGTAATTCCACGTGAAAGGCAAATTTTTTTTTTTTTTTTTTTTTTTGATTCGAAATATCTTTCAAACTACTAATCGGATTAGAAAATGTTAAATACCAATAAATAGGTAATAAAAAAATACCTTTCATGTATAACACTCCCACCTTTATGTAAAACTTATATGAAAACTATGTTTTTTTCTAAAAAAATGAATGAAAATGAATTAAACTGTCTAAAAAACGAAAAAATTTCCCGTTAACGGTATTATTAGATAGTAAAATATTGTAGACAATGCAATAAGCTTTCATTTTATACACATATTTCTATAAGAAAATTGTGTATTTCCTTTATAAAAAGTTAAAAAAGTTATCGGCTCAGGGTTAATTTTTTTTTTTTTTTTTTTGGAGTAAAAAACAAGGACTAAAAGTGGTTTAGAAAAATGTTCTGCACATAAATACCAAGAATCCCGCCCATAGAGTACGTACCGTGGCATGTTGCCACGGTTCAGGCAACCACCCGGAGTTGGCATGGCATAGCCCAGGGTTATTTATCATGGCTCACATAACTTTTAATAACCGTAAGATGGTCATTCTAAAAGAAAATTAAGTATTTGATCGTTTTTAGTACATAGTGTGTCAAAGGGTTAATAAAGTATACATTGAATCATGGTATAAATACTACAGGTAAAACCGTTAATGACACTAATGACATTTTTAAGCAATTCTCATACTCATTTATTTTTTGCCACGACGTGTCTGTTTGGTTTTTTCAATCAAATAAATTACAAATAAAAATAATTTCTTTTAATTTTTCTTCAGTTGGCGATTAGAACTATTGCTAGAATTGTTAAAAATAAGGACTGTAAAAGCGGTTCACATGTGTCCCTCTAGCAGGCTAATCTACCATCTCATTTCCTGCCATTTTATAGTGTCCAAGCGTCCACCTAAACGTGCAGTGTAAATTGGAAAATATTTTTTGATTTTTTTCAGATTTTTCTTATTTTAAATTTTTTGAATATTTTTTTTCTATTTGACTTACGTACTGACACATTTTATATTGCTTAAAAACGTCAAAACAAAATCAAAAGAGAGAACGGTTTCACCTATAGTACTTATACCATGCATTGAATGAAAGGTATTTTGAGGAGAAAATTTAAGAACAAACACTTTTAAAAATCCGTTCATCCGTTGGCAAAATATTTTGAATTGAAAAAAATATTTTTTGCCCTTTGACCTTGAATATCTTTTTAACCCTTCGAGTGCACAAAAAAAGAAAAGTACCGTTAAATTCAGCGTAAACCCCTCTTTAAGCCTAACTTTTTTTTTTGAGAAATGTATGTATTCTGCACTTTTTTGTTTTAGTGAAAAGTTATGGGCAAAAAACCGAAAAATTACCCGGGTCAATACCAAAATTGAGGCTAATTTATTAGCAGTTGACCCCTAAAGGAAACAAATGCCAAACAAATTTTTTATTTGAATCACCCTAATACACATATCGCTTCGTGAGCAAATGTCTAAGACCATCTTTTTTTTAATGAGATTTTAAAGCAAAACGATAGTACAGTTATAAATACATCGTTTTGCATTAAAATTTCAAAAAAATGGACTTAGACATTTGCTCACGAAGCCAGCGATATTATGTATGTTCGTTCGACTTACATGTTCGGCTATCATCAGCATTTTCATTTGATTTTGATGTTAAATCAATTATTTTCTCATTGATGTCATCAACAAATCCAAGGCATAATCCAAAGAATAAGACTGAAGCAAAGGAGCCAAGGATTCCCAACCATCCCGCCATCAAGGCAGCCGTGTCCACATGTAGACAAAAGAATTTTTGCAACATTTTTTATACAATGTTAGTCGTCCAAATTTTACTGAAAATTAATGTATCTATCGAATTATGCAAATAAAGTAAGAACTGCGTTTATTTTTAAACGGCGTATTTGTTTTAAGAAAAACCACAACCGAAAAAAACAACCCCTTTGCGTGATAATTGTGATATGTATACATGGATAGATAAGAAAGTCGATCATTAAGATTTTGAAATATCGGTGCTATTGCCATACCGAGTAACAATAATGCCCTGACTTTCTAAATCACGGTGACTAGACGCGACGCGTTCACTCACGTTCACCATCACCCTCAATTTCGTGATTTATAAGCACGTAAGTTTTCGGGTTCATCCAGTTACGTTATCACGGCGCAGTCACTGCGTTTGACAGGTCGAACAAAACCAAAAATGTAAACAAGCCACAAAATGAAATATAATGTTTTAGTGCTCTTGTTTTATTTTTATTGTTGATTTATGATAATAAGCAAGAAATTATAAAATTTTGTGAAAAGAGTGTTATAGTGAGGGTTTGTTTTTGTTTGAGTGTTTTTTTTTGCATTTGTGACTGTTTATTCCCTTCGTTTTCGTTGAAGTTGGAAAACTTCAGCATATCAGCAGCTACCGAGTGCCAAATCGCGTTGAAACATGTCAGGAGACATTATTTTTATGTGAAATATGTATGTTTATATTTGCAAATAAGTTTGCAAGTTGTTGTATGTAATGTAAGGGTCTTATGTGATTGATGGTGTAGGACCGCGGTTAAATAAATCTCCGCATTGGACTTCAATTTTTGTAGAGCTTAGGTTCCCCGTCAGAAAAATTAATTAAAAAGTCCCAATCAATCCCATATGCTTTAAAAAAAGTTGTTCGGGGTCAAAAGTCTAAATTTAAAGTTTTTTGGATTTTTTCTCGAAAACGGCAAGTTTTTTGTAGACCCTGAGTCTCTATGTAGTGATAAAGAACGCGATTGTGAAATTATATGCGCATACCATATATGCCATGTATAGACTTTTCGGGATTTTTCCCGAACACCTAGAGTGTGTTAAAACGATAATTTTTGTAGAGAATTTTCAGATCTACAACCTCGTCTCAGGACATTTTTCGAAACAAGGTGAACCTAAGCTCTCTACAAAAATTCAGCTCTGTGGTAATTTTGGAGTTTTTCACAAATACATATACGCTTTATTATCATCAAATTATCCATGCCACAAATTGTTTTCTTTTTTTGGTAATTTTTTTTTTAAATTGCTAAAATGAAAATTCGTGTCAGTTCGCGTTCTTATATGATACCAAAAAACGTGAGAAAGGTACTCATATTCACCCACAGTCACGAAGTGTTTATAAATCACGAATTGGGTTTCACTTGGGTGAACGTGACTCTTCGCGTAGCGTTTCGTTTTATAAAATCCGAACATAAGCCTGCTAACCAACAGCTGATAAAATATTGGGAAATTACTGGGTCGCGTTTCCCAAAAAGAGAGATAAAAAAGTGGGCAATTCGTTGAACGAGAAGTCTTTTCTATCCATGTTGAAGTGCTAATTAGTGTTGGAAATTTTCGACTTAAATCGAATTAAGCGTTGGTATTTCGCTCCATACTTTTGCCCACAGTCTTTTTTGGTATTGCACACCCTGCTAACCATCTTCGGGTAATTTCCTGGGAAATTACCAGGTCCCGTTTCACTAAAAGCTGGATAGAAAGGTGGCTAATTTTGTTCAGCGAGGAGCTTTTTCTATCCATGTTGAAGCTGCTAGTTAGGGTTGGAACTATCGAGTTTATCGTAGCGTTGGTATTTCGATGCCAACTTTTCCCAGTCTTTTTTTTTGGTATTGCACTGCTCTAATTTCTGATTTTATTTTCACCTTGACCAGCAGCAGATATTTGCCTAAGAAATTACCGGGTCGCGTTTCATAAAACGCCGTATAAAGGCCTTTTCCAGCCATGTTGAAAGTGCTAATTAGTGTTGGAACTTTTAGAATTATTGAGCTATATCAAATTATGCGTTGGGGTGTAAGAGTAGGCCGCCTCCCCGTTGGTGCACCCTGGGTAACGCACAATGGCCTACACGGCTAGTTTCTTGTATTGCCGGTTCTACGAGAACGGTACCAGTACTTGTGCTCTACCTATCGTACCGAAACGACTCTGGCCGTTTTCTTATATCGACCCGGCCAAGAGCAAAACACTCGGGGTGACCCTGTCTGACATTTGGGCAGGGCTACGCCTCGCCACAACAACAACATGCGTTGGTATTTGTTGTTGTTGTTGTTAACAACAAAACACTCCCCGAAGGTTTTGGGGAGTGATGCCGAAGTTGACAGTCCTTGGCCGGATATGACCCCGGTACGCCCATGCGGTACTGCCCGACTGTCGTGGTAGCGATTTGGTATGACCAGTGGAACCTTCTAGGTCATGGCATCCCTCCATCCATGAGGAAGGAGAAGATGGGTAATGAGAGGTGAGAGGCATCATATCCGTAGATCAACCATCGAGTAGCACGTCAATTACCTATGTGCATATTAGTCGCCTCTTACGACCGGTATACCTACCTCGGGCATATTCTAAACCCCTAACCCGCAGGGGGTATTTCGATGACTACACTTACCCACACTCATTTTTGGTATTGCCCAGCACTAATTTTTGATTTTGTATTCACCATGGATAGCGCTGGTTGGCCGGGAAAGCTCTGCTAAAATGCCCTGCTAACCATCTTCGGATAACTTCTTGGGGAATTTATGGATCGCGCTTCCCAAATTTTGTTCAGCGGGGTTCCTTTTCTCTTCATGTTGAAGCTGCTAGTTAGGGTTGGAGATTATGGAACAAACGAGTTATATCGAATTATAATTTCGATGCCTACTTTAACCCACAGAGATATTTGTTATTGCACAGCATGATTCAATTAATAAGATCTCGCATTTAAAAAAGGTGTGACGTTATGGTTTTATAAACATGTCTGCTTCGATTTAAATGGCTCAAATGTTGTAAAGAAATAAAAACTAAAACAAGCAAACAAATATTTTGATGGTGATTTTATTTTTATGTATGTATGTTTATAAACAAAATTTTGTGAAAATCTCCTTATAAAGCGCTAATTTTACGTTGTGCTCCAGAAGCCGTGTTGTATACTAAATAGCAGGCTCGATCACCGTTTAATATTAAACAATTATCAAATTCTTCAGGAAGAAAGTTGTCGCTGCACATTTTGGCATGCTGCCTAATGTTTTGGATTCAGAATTGCACCCACTTTTCCCGACTTATTCTTTTCAAAAGAGTCCTTACACCCACACACGAAACACTTCATTTTCTTATATTTTTTTAACAACGATTTAAGTACATTTTAAAAATCGCGACGAAAACGTTCAATGTTTACAAAATTGTAATTAAAGGCTCATTTTCTGGTCGATTTTTATCGAACCACTTGTGTTCAACCCTTAAATGCAAGGTGAAGATCGATCGAATTGCTGTTTACACGGTAGAAAAATCGACCATTGTAAATCATCCTTAATGGCGACTTCGTTTCATCAAAAAATTAGCATTTTTGTTGAACTCTTCACTCATGATTTATTTTCGTTTCTTAAAAATGTACACTTCAGGAGTGTAAAAAACTCACACTTTTTACCCTATGAAGCTTTGACAGGGTAGCTGGTTGCAATGAAAATCAGCTAAAGCCAAGTGCTATCATCAAAGCCGTGGAATATCACCAGCAACATGCAATTGACTTGTCGTGAAATGTTGCTGGCAATTTTCATTTTTTTTATTTCATTTATTCTATGTTTATTTATCTCTCTTCAATGTCAACAAATTTGACTTTTCGCACTGTTTTAAATGACATGGACAATTGAAAAAGTAATGAAAAAATGTTGCTAATGCCATGTTGCGCAGTATTTTCAGGTCGTGAACTCAGTAGAAGAATATGCTGAGAACGGGTCGAAAATTACTTTTTTAATGAGAATTTTGAAGTAAAATGTTTTTGTTTGACATCCGGTACACATGCATTTATCTAGGGCGTTCATCTTAGCCGATAAATGTATAAATTTATGCATTTCGTAAACTTATAAGGTTCGATGAATCCCCCTATTGTTTGGCTAGGAAATTATTTTGGTACGTTTTTTTCTGTTTGGTACGAATTTTTGTACACAAAATTTTAGGCAAACGGCAACCGTGCTCAGTACTACTTTGGCGTGAAGTACAAGCGAAATTTCACGGATATTTCACGACAAGAAATTTTGTATGGATTTTGACAGCTGTTTCACGAGAAACTCGATGTTGGTACCTAGCTTAACAAAAATTGTATTTGACAGATAAATATCAGCATAAGAAATTTCAAAAAAAAAAAACTTCAATGACAGTGTGAAGAGAAAAGTCAGTTAAACAAACTGAAACTCTTAAAACCGTGAAGTCATTTGACAACAAACTTTTTTCTCAAATTAAATTACAAATACACGGTTGTCGGAAAGCGTGATCTTTAGTAATTGGTTCATGATTGCACAGCACTAATTTGTGAATTTGCTTTCACCATGGCTAGCGCTGGTTGGCAGAGTGGTTGATCGTCTCCGTTGCCCATTTCAAATAAAATAATCTTCGATAGTGCTTCAGAGAAAAGAAAACTATCGACAATCGCTATTACCAATTATTTTTCCATATCTAATCTGCAACTCTGGTGGCTGGTGCAATTTCTTGACATGCTTTTGAAAATTGGTGATTAATACAGAAATTAGGTGTTAACTTGCTGTCTAGTTGAATCGCTTCGATATATTAGCAATCTGAGTTTATTGGTATAACCAATTTTTAGCAAACAAGAAGCGCGTAGTGAGAATTTGTGAGCTCAAGTTATAAAATGTTGAAACGAACACAACCTAGTTGGCAGCCACCATCTGCGACCGAACGTCCAAAATTGCGGCTTTTCAATAGTTTGACAAGACAAAAGGAAGATTTCGTGCCATTGGATGGTAATAATGTAACTTGGTATAGCTGCGGACCAACGGTATATGATGCATCACACATGGGACACGCAAGGTAAGCGCCTAATTGCTATGCCACGTTATCACATACTTTTGTAATACATATTTACTTGGTCTTATGTAGGTCGTACATTTCTTTCGATATCTTGCGTCGCATACTTTCCGACTATTTCGGTTATAATATATTTTATGTTATGAATGTTACCGATATTGATGATAAGATCATAAAACGTGCAAGACAAAATTATCTTTACGAGCGTTATGTGGGTGCAGCAACGACGTTGTCACTGGATCGATTACTGTCAGACCAAAAAGAGGTTTTGGAGCAGTTCAATAGCATTTGCAAAGCAACAACTGATCATGATAAAAAACTCATGTACGAACGCATGCTAATAAGAATGAATGATGCAATAGAAACACTTAGAATGGCCGTGGCTAGTAACGATCCCGAAAAGGTTGATGAAGCGCGTAAAATATATTTGGCTGAATCAAAAGATCCAATAGCAGAATGGTTAGATCGGAAAGAAGGTGCAACTGTGAAGGATAACTCCATATTTGAAACACTGCCACGCTACTTTGAAGACTCATTTCATAAGGATATGCAGGCGCTGAATGTTTGTACATTTTGATTTATAACAAAAACATGTACATATTTTGAATTATTTATATCTTTGCAGATATTGCCGCCGGATGTGCTAACACGAGTCTCAGAATACGTGCCACAAATTATCAAATTCATTGAACGTATTATCGCAAATGAACTTGCATATAGTGCAAACGGTTCTGTATATTTTGATGTGAATGCTTTTGATAAGCGTGAAAAACATCATTATGCCAAACTGGTACCAGAAGCATATGGTGATACAAAATCACTGCAAGATGGCGAGGGCGACCTATCTGTAACTGAAGATAGGCTCTCTGAAAAACGTTCACCAAATGATTTTGCGTTGTGGAAAGCAAGCAAAGCCGGTGAACCATCATGGCAAAGCCCTTGGGGTGAAGGACGCCCTGGTTGGCACATTGAATGTTCGGCAATGGCATCTGATATATTTGGACCAAAATTTGATATACATACAGGTGGTGTAGATTTAAAATTTCCACATCATGACAATGAATTGGCGCAATCGGAGGCGGCATTCAATGAGGCCGAGTGGGTGAAATATTTTTTACATACGGGTCATCTAACCATCGCTGGTTGTAAAATGTCAAAATCATTAAAGAACTTTATTACAATACAAGATGCTCTGAAGAAAAATACTCCTTGCCAATTACGTTTGGCCTTCCTATTGCACTCCTGGAAAGATACTCTCGACTACTCGAATAATACAATGGAGATGGCTTGCCAATATGAGCGTTTCTTGAATGTAAGTAGAAGCACTGACTTTAATAATAATATAATTTATCTACACTTCTCTTATTTTTTAGGAGTTCTTTTTGAATGTGAAAGATTTAACACGTCACTTACAAAGTGGCGCGCCCAGTACACATTTTAGTGCATGGACGAGCGCGGAGGCGGCATTACAAGAAAAACTAAAATTAACCCAAGAGTCGGTGCATGAAGCTTTGTGTGGTACGTAGCTATGACAGCCAAATAAAAGAGGAATTTTAAATAATTTTTCTTTGATTTTGCAGACAACATTGATACTCGACGGGCACTGGATGGGCTTCGCGAATTGGTATCGGTTTCCAATGTATATATACGCGACCATAAAGATAGTGTAAATTGTTTGCTACTGCGACGTATTGCTTTATATATAACCGACATTTTGCATATATTTGGCACTATACAAGGACCACGTGGTTATATTGGCTTCCCGGTCGGTGGGGGTACCAGCGACAGTAACGGCGGTGATATGGAATCAAAATTGTTGCCTTATTTAGACGCTTTAGCTGAATTTCGAAATACTGTACGAGAAGAAGCTAAAACTGTTAAAGCGAATACTATATTACAATTATGTGATAAATTGCGCGATGAAGTGTTGCCTAATTTAGGTGTACGTCTGGAGGATAAAGAGAGCGGGAAATATGCAGTGAAGTTGGTCGACCGTGAAGTGTTGCTAAGGGAACGCGAGGCAAAGAAGGTAGCTGAAGCAGAGCGTTTAGCCGAAAAGCAACGGAAGCAAGAGGCTGCTGCTAAATTGTTGGCTGCCAAAGAGGCGCAAAAGCGCATCAAACCACAAGAAATGTTCTTGCATGAAAAAGATAAATATTCGCAATTTGATGAAAATGTAAGTGTTAGTAATTTAATGGAATAAAATAAAATCTAATATAAATAATTACAGGGTCTACCTACCCACGATGCGGATGGCAAGGAGGTTAGTAAAGGTTTATTAAAAAAATTGACAAAATTGCAGCAACAACAAGAAGCGCGTTATAAGGAATTTCTCGCTACGACCGCTAATGGTAACTGAATAACACATTCATTCTACCTGAACATAACAAACAGATGGGATTTCTGCAAGCCAACTGCGGGTAGAGACGCGGATATTAAGTAAACAGCTCTAAAATAAACTTACAATTAAGCATTTTTCATTAAAATAAACAAAAAATACAAATTTTCAACTATAAAAGATCTGCGTTAACATTTATTTTATTTGCAACTTCCATAAGCATAATTTACGATCACTTGCAACTCCGATATATGGCAAGCGATGATGCCATGACAAACCACCGTACAACTTGAGTGTTGCATCAACTAATGGTATGCGCGATTTGGCAGTGAACACTTTAACAGCCACATCTGGTCGACCGACACTCGCCACTACCGTCTCTGCATTGGGTGCTATACGTACAATTTGTCCACCATCCTCGTGCACTTGCTTTATATCGATGGGTGTAGGACGTCGCAAATCCCATGTAATTATATCACCAGCAACTAGCGCCGTGATGCACATACGATTCAACGGACACCAATCTACAGATTTCAATGGACATTTTTGTGTCTCAACCGAAATTATGGCTGCTTGCGATTGTATATTGTACAAATGTATAACACCACGTTTCTCTGCTACAAGTACCTTACGTGGTTCTTCTGGATGACACTTGACCGCCATGCCCGCGGAGAGTAAGTGAAATGTCACAGTATTCTCGAAGTTCGTTTTGCTATCCCAAATACGACAAGTGTTATCATCGCCAACCGATGCCAAGAATTCGCCATTGCAATCCCATATTACTTCGTTTATGTAGTTGGTATGACCTTTAAATAAAAAAATAACACCTTCAAAATATGCTTCACTCAAAAGCTTATTCATGGCTGTACTTACCGTTAAGTATTTGTACCGTATCACAATTTTGCAAATCAGTACGAAATATACGTAAACGAAAATCAGCTCCGGCTGCACAAAAAGTAACCGATTTCGGCACAACAGCTAAAGAGGTCTCTGGCGCGAAGCACAGTGAGACACAACGACTTTCGTGATACAAATCTTTTAAACGCTGCCAATCAAAAGTTCCTGACTCTTCCTGTGTACAATAACTGGTAATTAATAGATTTTAATTTGCACATGTCCAACTTACCGGCAAGTGTATAATACCGAGTATAATTTTTTTATTGCTCCCCAGCGCTATTAAATTGGTGGCAAAGTCACTACCACAGAATTCAAAGCAATCTATTTGTTCTGGAAAGCTCAAAGTATGTGTCGCTGAAGTTAAATTCTTCATTTTTTAACACCTTAATATATTTTACACCAAGAATATATGTAAATATTTACATGAAACGGGCGCAAAACACCTCTAGTGAATCTTGCTTCTCGATAAATTATAATTTTTTGCTATCGATCAAATCGTTAGGAAATACTTATAGCATGTTCACATACACCCACAAATTTTACCGAAGCCTGTTTTTTGTAAAGCTAGGTACAAACGTTTGAGAGTGCACCACGCTTTGGGAAAAACTACTTTGGTGGAATGTTAGAGGAGGTCATACACATCAGCTGTGAAAGTAGAAACTAGGATTTATATTATAGAAACTAGGCCGATTCTAAACAATTTCTCACTGTGCGGATTTTCTCACTGTTATACTTATGATTGAGATGACAGTGACCAGTGTATGTCACGTTATAAAGGGTTGCCATCTATAGATAATCAAAACCGTCACACTCACTCTCATTTGTGAGCAAAAATGTATGAAAATGTGAAACGGTTTGCACCGGTTCACTAGTGAAAATTGTTTAGAATTGTTGGCATGATTCTTTTAGTGTGTTCATATTTTTGAATACCTACTGAAAATCGGGTAAAATATATCAGAAGGGGTACTCAAAGACGCGTACCCTGCAAAAATCGTTGGATTATGTGTTCCAATTTTTTTATGTTGGAGTACTCCAATAGTAATCCTTTGTATATCTCATCGGACCGCCTTCAGCTTTTTGAAAGCCGATCATTGCTCCTGCCTTAAGCGGGCTACCCACTTGCCAAGAAATGCCTCAAGAAAAAAACGAGCATATATTCTTGTGCTGGTCAAGAAATTTTGACATTTATCAAATTTTCCATTTTTTTTGCAAATTACTCTAATAAAAATGTATAAAACATGTTTAGTGAAATATTTACTCACCTTTGCCGTGAATCTGAGGCAGATTAGATAACTAGCCTCATTCTACAAGGTTAAAGGACGACTCGAGAAATTGTTGAGAATAATAGTGTTCTCCAACAAAATGGAGTTTTGAATTGAATTTGCATTATTTCTTTAATAATTCTCGAGTCGTTTTCTAGTGTAGTTCTAGTATCTCTCTCGACTCGAGAATCAATACCAAATCGCTACCACGACAGTCGGGCAGTACCGCAGCGTACCGGGGTCATATCCGGCCAAGGACTGTCAACTTCGACATCACTCCCCAAAACCTTCGGGGAGTGTTTTGCTGTTAACAACAACAACAACAACTCGATAATCAATATAATCAAAAACTTTTTTACAAAGAAATAGACCAAAAAAGAAAGAGTTTTTTGATCTGTCTTTGTAAGTTTGGAGAAGTTCTTTTACCCATGGGTAACGATAAACTCGAAAAATCAAAATGTTCAAAAAACTGGCTGCCTCTCCTATATAAAACCAATGGTATTTTAAATTTTTAGCAGCTCTTTTCTCGGCGAGTAGTGTAGCTATTAGTTAATCGAGTATACATATCGGTGGGTATTGAATAGCTAAAAATTTAAGATTTTTTAATTAACTCCCTTTAGATTTAGGTGTGCGGTATGTACATAGATATGCTAAGAAAGCTCCTACAGCTATAGGTTATTACAACTACAGTTTTATACTAGTATACTAAGCGTATTTATTGCAGGATAATAAAAGGAAATCGCAAATGCATGCATGTGTGTAACTAAAGAAATATACTAACATATATTATGTAATTCGTCGATTTTCAGAATTCAATTCAATTTCGATAACTAGCCTAAAACTTAAATTTAAAAGACATTTATACAGCATTCACTCGGCGATGGGACGACAGGCTATAAAGTACACCGGATACAGGCTTTTAGGGAAGCTTTGTTGACGCAGTGTTTTAACTATACGATATCCAGCAGTCTTAAAAGCGAGCTCATATGTTTTAAGTGGGCGTGTTACCGAAGAATCTTGTTTGTCTTCTTCAACCGCATTGGAGGAGGTAACGTTTTCTTTAATTATTAAATAGCCATTAGCTGATAAACCACTACGAATGCGACTGAAGAAGCTAACAAGGTCGTCATCAGTTAAGTGTCCCAATACCCATTGACACCAAATAACATCATATTTAGCAGCAGCGGGTGTAAACTCCTGCAAGCCCATATTATATATTTCTCCCAGACGACTGCTATACTCATTGTTTTGAGTACAATATTCGCGCGCTTTTGTCGCAAAGTTGGAATCCTGTTCAACGATGTCGATTTGATTAAATCTCGGCATTAGTAGATTTTTAGTTATTCGTCCAATGCCGGCACCACAATCCAATGCTGCACTATTACCCAAATTCTTTAGATCTTTTAAAAAACTTCTTGATCCTTGTATATCAATCGTGTTTAGATAGCCTAGCCCTCCAAGCATGCCGTTTACTGTCGCAGGCACTTCAGACCAATATTTTTGTGCTTTGCCATAGAAATCATTGTCAGCTTTATGCTCTGCATGTGATGTGGATAAGATTTCTTCGTTATGGAGCGACATTTATTTGAATTAGCAAATAAATTACAGAGTTTAAGGCAGGCTGCTTTATTTTTATAAATTTGTTGCGAATATCATATAAAATCAATGCTTGTTCTTGTTAAATAGAAAATTCACATTTAGGTGTGATCCCTCACACCGATGCGATGCTTGTTCTTGTTAATTAGAAAAGTCAGTATTTTTGTTCTGAAAGTTTTTCGTTTTATAGCCTGTTCATAATGAGCCAGCATTTAGAATTTTAGCAATTGCTCGTAACTTAAGCGGGCTACTCACCTGCCAAGAAATGTCAAACTCCATATAAAAAAACGCTCAAGAAATGGTCAAGAACTGTTTTCACACGTCAAATTTTCTTGAGCCAATACTCAGCTCATAAGAAAAAATACTACAATTTTCGATGGTTGGCAACGCCGGTTTACCTCAAGAAATAAATATGCTCGTATATATTTCTTGAGGTAAACGTGCAGATCCACAGCAAAGGTGAGTACATATTGCGCTACACATGTTTTATACATTTTTATAAGAGTAATTTGCAAAAAAATGGAAATTTTGGTAAACGTCAAAATTTCTTGACCAGGCACAAGAAATATATGCTCGTTTTTTTCTTGAGGCATTTCTTGGCAGGTGAGTAGCCCGCTTTATCGACGAAAATCACGACACTTTCTCTCAAGGAGTAATAATAATAATAATAATAGTAGTAGAGGTAATCGCACTGCGACCTATAGATCTATTGTGCCCTCATAGTCTCATAGCACATCTTCCAGGCCGATCACCTTCAGGAAATCCAGAATCAAGGTCGGCCTCAGTTGATGTATGTGCCTGCTCTCCAGAGTTGTGGATCCTAGGATCCTTAGCCTACTTCTGGAGAGAGCGTCGCATCTGCACACTATGTGCTCCGCAGTTTCGTTCTCATCATCACAGAAACGGCACAGACTACTGGATGCAATGCCCAATCTGTGCATATGTTCTTTGAGCCTACAGTGACCTGTGAGGACTCCTGTGATGATCCTAAGGTTGTTCTTGGGCAGGCAGATTATGTTCTCAAATCTTTTAGTGCTGTAACCGCCCATCATTGCCTTCGCCTGACGTAGCCCGGTGGTCTGACGCCAGTGTACCTCTCTCAAATCCTGCTCTTCTGTCCTCAGTCTCTCTTTTATGGTGTGTGGGCCGATGCCCAGAAAGGGTTCTGGGCCTATGGGCTTTGTTGCTGCCGCAATACGAGCAAGTTGATCAGCTCGCTCGTTTCCTTCCACCCCAGCATGGCCCGGGACCCATGCTAGTCGGACCCTGTTGCGAGATGCTAGATTATTTAATCTGTCCACGCACTCCAGTACCACTAGAGATCTTATTTCACATGCCCAGATTGCTTTTAGGGCCGCCTGGCTGTCGCTTAATATCACTATATTCTCATTGATGTAGCCGCGCTGCAGATTTATGTCTGCACAAGCGCTTATCGCAGCTACTTCCGCCTGAAATATGCTCGGATATTCTCCAAGGTCCTAAAGCTGTTTCTTTTAGATCTCCTTATCTCCTTGTTGTACTCAGTTAGATGTGTCGAGTACTCCTCCCAGTGGCCAGTGCGTCTTGCCCTATTGAACAGACTCCGCACTTTGCTCCTCATTTCTGAGAGCTTTTTGGACCACCACGGGGTTTTGTACTTGGTGCCCCTAGGTTCTCGACAGCTAGAGTTAAAGGCCTCCAACATTATGCTGTTGAGCCTATTTACCCTATCATCTAATTCCAGTCCACTTCTGACTCTGTCTTCCCCTTCCAGAATTGGAAGGTTCTCCTCAATTACTCGTCTAAATACCTCCCAGTCTGTTTTCCTGGGATTCCTGGTGGGTACCCTAGGTACCACGTTCGCCCCTACGTCAAACTGTATGATGCGATGATCCGAGAGGGAGGGTTCCGATGACACTCTCCATCTCGAGATCATATCACCCGACAGGTTGTTCCCCAGGGTTATGTCTAAAACCTCAGCTCTTGCCCTAGTTACGAAAGTGGGTGTATTCCCCACGTTGTAGATGCTAAGGTCGTTACTAACAATGAATTCTAGAAGGTACTCACCCCTTTGATTAGTGTCCGTGTTATGGTTTGCCTTCGAGTAAGTCATTTTTGGTTCATGGTGATTGGGCATTACTCACGGGGTTTTTAGTTGACAGTTTAGATTCACGCTCCGGTTCGACTTTTTATCGATTGTTTTCTTGAGTTGGTATGGTTATGCACAGCTGGCAACACCAAATTTTCCCATGGAATGGAAAGGTACCAATAACGGAACTTTTAATTTCCATGAAAATAAGTATGTGGTGTGTTCCTGGAGTGGCCGGGGTAAACTGCGGGCGAAATTATGGATGCTTGCGGGCGCCCGTGAATGTGTCAGCAAAGGGGGAATAGACCTAATGGTGTATCATTTTTTGTGTATGAATTTATTTTTGTATGCGCAAAATGTATTGGGCAGGGTATGATTGACAGTTGAATATGATTCTTTTTGTAAGGGACTGGTATGTCAAACGAATGTAAACAAATTAATTAACCCTATGGTATAGGACATGTTCATGGGTTCTTCACTATTAACAATAAATTAACCCTATAACATCCGCAATTTTAGAGAGAAAACAAAAAAAAGTTTTGTTCGGTTACAATGCTACAAATTTGCTACATAATTAACTATCATTTTGGTTTGGTCATTGAATTAAAGATAAAATACAAATAGTGAAAATTTAAAACAAAAAAATTAATTAACCAATTTTTTTATTGTAAAAACGCTTCAAGTCGGTTAAAGATTTTTCAATCGGACATTATACTCTGCTTTCGAATAAGAGCCACGTCAAATTCAATCATACCTTGCTTGCCAAAATTCATTTCATTAACATTGAAGTGACTAATCGGATTTGGAGTATAAAATGTTTGCAATTCCCCAATCCAGCAGTTTCGGGTTACACGGGGCACCCAGGGAACACACCATCCACATGACCCGGACAGCAAAAATTTTGCGCGCGCAAACAGGTGCGTGCCTCAGGACTCGAATCCTAATACGATAGCAGTAAATTTTACTACTTACTACGCTTTACCCAAAATCTACTACTTTTCTGTCTTCTTAAGGAAATACTGCGTCCAAAAAACCGGGCAGAACATTGTGCTTATGAAGTTGGCAATAGACTTTTCTTGCTTCTTTCGGACCCAAAACCACGGAAGAAATGTAAATTATCCAATTAATTTTACCAGGATTAAATTCCCAACAAAAAGGTAGTAAATAATTTTCAATACTTAATTTAACCTTGTTCTCATTGTTTTGCTCTATTAATAATAGCAATAGTAATAAAATTCTCCTATAATGTTTTTTTTATCGATTCCCGAATTTAGTAATTATCCATCTTTTTTTTCTTGTAATAATTAATTTTCCCTTTTTACATAAATATTTTTTTGTATTACTTACTTCATTTTATATAAATTGGTACTTTTAAGAAAAACGTAGTTTCGAGTCCTGATGGTAATAACCGTTTGCACCACGCGACATGACAACCACCCACCAATCAGATTGCGCCACCTGGCAACAACCAGATCACACCATGACAGATAGCGGGACTTTTCCATTGCGCAGTCGCAGTGAATTCGAAAAGTAAATAAAGGAATTTGTTCGACGCCATGATGGCTTCGACCGAGCCGAACAAGGTTTAAAAGTTGTGTCGTAATTGAATCGATCGGACGTGCCACGAAAAAAGAAAAAAAATTAAAGTGTCGTCGCGCAATTGGCAACGGATTTTAGTGAAAAAAAAAACAGTTTTAGAGCTCTTACATATATTGACTTCGCAGAGAATCGAACTAATGTGTCTTGAACGGTCAACGCAGGTATCTACGAGTACGCCATCGTATACTTAAGTTTGCCAGCGTATAATTATAACACACTTTCTCACGTTGTCTGGTTGCGTTCGCCGAGAATCGAGCTTTGGCTGTTTTCACTGCTGTACCCAGGTGTTAACCATTATGCCACCGTGAACTTATGCTTGTCGGCATCTAATTGCAGCTTTGTTGGATTAACTGAAAATTTTGCTCTGAAATAAAAGCCGTGTAAGTATTTTGTATTTGCTTTGCAATGAAGTGTATACTTTTTGCGTCACATCAATTATCACCACTTTGATTTTACAATGTGGCCCAAATCAATTCAAAAAAATTTGATGTTGGAATGGAATCGTTAGCATTGTTGAGTTGTTTACACAATGAATCATTGCGAAAACAACTATATTATTTTTAGCACAACAAGAAAATGTTCACTTTGAGCTGTAAAAATTTCAATTCAACTCAAAATTTATCAGCTTTGTAATATGTAATATTGTCAACGATCGAATCTAATTTTACAACGCTATTTTTCCCTCAGTGTATATAAAATGAAAACTGAAAACGCAAGAGTGTTGTTGAATAAAAATAAAATATTAGTAAAAAAACAAAAAAAAAAAAAAAAATTTAAAAAAATCATTTTCTCAATTTCACTTATATTCTCGGCAGACGCAACACCTGTGAGGCCGCCTCCATACAAGCCGCTGTACCAGGCGCTAGCAATCGCCACCGCAAGCGCTAGTAACAAGCGCCGTTAAATGCGCAAACAAGCGCCGACAACAAAAGCGCAACAACAGCGTGCAGGCAACGCGCAACAACAACATCAGCTAGAACCACCACAGTGAGGCCGCCTCATATAGGCCCACAGCATCAATAACAACAACCGCGCGCAGCCAGCGCCAACAACAACAATTACCAGCATCAGCAACCACAGTGAGGCCGCCTTAATATAGGCCCACTGCAACAATAACCGCGCGCAGCCAACGCGCAAATACAACAACACAGGCTAGAAAAACCACAGTGAGGCCGCCTCATATAGGCCCACAGCAACAAAAGCGCGCAGCCAACGCGCAACAACCACAACTACCAGCCACAACAATTATAAGCGCCAACAGCAGCGCCAACAACAACAATTATCAGTGGGGTCGCCTGGCCAAAGGCCCACTGCAACAACAACAGCGTGCAGGCAAGCGCTAACAACAACATCAGCGCGTAGCAAGGGACAACGACAACAAGGCGCATATAAGCGCCAACAACAAGCGCTAACAACAACATCAGCGCGTACCAAGGGACAACAAAAACAAGGCGCATATAAGCGCCAATAACAACAACAATAACAGTGGGGTCGCCTGGCCAAAGGCCCACTGCATCGACAACAAGGCGCATATAAGCGCCAACAACGACAACAAGGCGCATATAAGCGCCAACAAAAACAACAGCGCGTAGCAAGCGCCAACACAACAACAACAATTATCAGTGGGGTCGCCTGGTCAAAGGCCCACTGCAACGCGCAACAACCACAACTACCAGCCACAACAATTAGAAGCGCCAATAAGCGCCAACAGCAGCGCCAACAACAACAATTAACAGCAGCAGCAACCACAGTGAGGCCGCCTTAATATAGGCCCACTGCAACAACAACAGCGTGCAGGCAAGCGCTAACAACAACATCAGCGCGTAGCAAGGGACAACAACAACAAGGCTGATATAAGCGCCAATAACAACAACAACAGTGAGGCCGCCACATATAGGCCCACTGCAACAGTGAGGCCGCCTCGTATAGGCTCACTACAAGGGCAACAACAACAAGCGCTAGCAACAGCAAGCGCCAACAATATCAAATCGCGACAACAACAAGCGCTAACAGCAAACAAGCGCCAACACCACCGGCAACAACAACAACAGTGAGGCCGCCTTCATATAGGCCCCCTGCAACAACACCAACAGCATTTCCAACAACAGTGGGGTCGCCTTACAAAAGTCCCACTGCAACAACACCAACAACAACAGTGAGGCCGCCACATATAGGCCCACTGCAACGGCAACAACAACTACTAGTTACGACGACAACATCAGTGGAGCCGCCTTACAAAGGCCCACTGCACCAGCAACGACAGCAACATAAGCGCGCAGCCAACGCGCAACAACAACAATTACCAGCATCAGCAACCACAGTGAGGCCGCCGTAATATAGGCCCACTGCAACAACAACCGCGCGCAGCCAACGCGCATATACAACAACACCGGCTAGAACAACAACAGGGGTCGCCACGTATAGGCCCCTGCACCATTGTAACAACAGCAAAAAGCGCAACTGAGCGCTAGAGACAACACACAGCAGTTCAAGCACTACCAATACAACACCACCATTGGCAACCAAGGTCTAATATAGGCCCGCTGCACCATTAGCAACCAACAACAACTATTCCGACCAACTACGTCCCGGTGAGTCCGTGCCAATTGGCACATTAAATTAGAATTAGTTTTATTTTTTTTTAATTAAATAAAAGATAATAAAGTAGACATAAGAGGGAATTTCAACGTAACGTAAATAATAAGAACAAATAATGTTTTGAAGTAAAGAAAAGAAAATTAAATTAGATTTTGAATTAATTAAACTAAGAAAATAATTATATGGTAGAAAAAAAAAAATTTTTTACTTAAACATGTTAGGTACACCTAATTAATATAAACACAATGAAAGGGATTAACTAATGTAAAGTTAGGAAAAGGAAGAGGAAAAAGAAGGGAAATGAAAATATGAAAATAAAACTTAGGGCAAAACAATTATAATAATAATGATAAACAATGTAAAAGGTAGGGAAGGGAAATAAAAACTTTAAAATTTAAACTTAGGGAAAATAATAATAAAAACAAATAAATCAAATCAAAAAAAATAATGGGGGGGAAAGGAAAAGAAACTATTTCTCATAATTGAATACATAGCTCAACAAAAAAAAAATAACTAAACAAAAGGCCGCTAATAACTGAATAACATTTTTTAAAAAGTAAAATATAAAAGCTAAATAGATAAACGAGTTCTAATATAATAACGATGACTCAAATTTAAAATTAGAAGGGTAATACCGAAGCGAGTACGGTATCAACTTAAAAATTTATTTTACACCTGTCAAATTTATAGTTTGGGTTGTTATTTTTCTTTAACGGTGACAAAATCTTTTTTTGTTCGATTAATCATTAATACAATATATACTTTTTGAAATATGTAAGACCTTAGATTTTAGGTAGTCGGTTAAACCTAAGACGTTATATATACATAATTCTTTGCTAAATGTTAGTATTAAATGATTTATAAATAAACTGTTTAATATAAATGGGAATGTTGATTAACTTGATTTAGAAGGTATAGGTAGTTTGGATAAGGGGCCATCGAAATCAGGTGCGTCGATGGCCATGGACGAGGGTGGGCCAAGCACCGGGCGCTGCAACAACACCCGCGGCGCCCCTTTATGTTGTTCGGCCTTATATTTTTTTTTTTAATTCCAGCCGTTGTAGCCGGTCGTTTCCGGCTCCTTTAAATTCAAATGTTTAGTTTTCAGTTATTTTTGATTTTAAATTTTAAATTCAAGTTTCATATTTCAGTTAGTTTTCGGTTGCTCTTTTTGATTTAAACGGTTTTTTTTGTGTTTTTAGAGTTATTCCAAATTTCAGTTAGTTTTCGGTTACTTTTTGATTTAACGGTTTTTTTTCCGTTTTTTTTTAACCTATTCAAATTTTCAGTTATATTCGAACGTTATTTTAAAATTTTTTTTTGCCTTTGAGTTGCCAGTTAATTTTTTTTTTATTTGAATTTAACCGGCCTCAATTTTTTTCTGGATTCTTTTTTTTGAATTGTAACGGTTTGTCCGTGGCATCCGGGTTTAACCGGATGTTCGTTTCTATGTTAGTTTCTGCGTTTGAAAGGCATGATAGGAATTTTTCTGTTTATGGCGCAGGACAGTAAGGTTGGCAAGAACCCACCCCAGCCGACAATGACTAGCCACAGTGCACCACTACATCATGCCGACCGCCTTCCTTACTGCTCCATTTTAGATGCGTTAAACCATAACATCCGTACTACCCCAGACCTCGTGATGGGCGTTGGCATCACATCCCATGACAAGTGGAAGTTGTGCCCTCCTGCAGTATTGCACTAGCCTTGTCACATCCGCTGGCGGGATTTCTCCGTCTCCCGCAAAATAGGCCGCAGCAAAGACAATATGTGCGGTTCTTCCACCCGCTTCCAGTGTTGCCTGCACTGCCACCAAATCTCTATTCATGAATTCTGTAATGCAAAGATAATTAATACACTTCTTTAGCATTATGCACGCTCTGGGTCTTTCCTGAGAGAGATCCCATATTACCTCATTATTCCGGTCTTTTAGACCCCTGATTTGCCCCTTCACAATGTATGGCTCTTGGATGAGCGCAATGCCCAGATTCTCCGCGGCAAATTTGTGCGCCAGGACAGCCGAGGCCGCCTTGGCGTGGTGGAGATTGATCTGGGCTGCCTTCATAGTGTTGGGGCCCATCATTGTTTGCCGACTCCCGGCTCGTCCTCGTCGGATAGCCGGATGTCCTCCACCTCGCCCCTGCTCTCCAGGTCCAGGTTCTGGAAATCCATCCCCTCTAGCAGGTCCTGCGTTCCTGTGCCTACGTTGGCCTCCACATTCCCACTATTGGGATCCTCCGCGACCCCTGCAGGTGTTCCGTCCCGCATGGTGGCATCCACATTTCCTTCGTTCCCTTCCGTCTCACCTTCGCCTTCCCCATTCCCCCCCGCGGGTTTGATGGTACCTGGAGCTCTCTGCTTCCAGGGTTTTACGGGTATAGGGCTGAACCGGTAGAACACCCGGAAGGAAGCTCTTCTGATGGCCCCGAACGACTCATCGTCTATGGCCACGTCCAGCCTTAACCCTCCATCCTCTATCGTCGAGCCGAAGACCCGCCAGAGTCCGGTGTTAAGTCCCGCGTTCTGGCCCCCAAGGAGGTCCAGAACAAACTCCGTCGTCCACTCGGCGCTTCGTGGCAGGAAAAGGGTGATTGTATGCGTGGGGGGTATGTCGTTCCCCCGCCTGGTGTCGAGTGGCGGTCCATTCCAGCCCCGCAGGGTGGGGATGGTCCTGGCAACCCACGATGCAGTGAACTCGTCATAGCAGTCCACCAAGAGCATACCCGGTCGGAAGAACACGCCCATGAAGGATACTGGGTTGTTCATCCCCTCTCGCCTCTCCCTCACTATCTCCTCCATAATAACATTTTGCAACGTGGTGAGATCCTCCTGGCTCAGAGCCCCCGCTGGGTAGTTCCTGGACATCACAGCCACTCTTATGCTCCTAGCGGCATCAGAGTAGCTCTGTTGTCTTGGTCCCTCCCTCGCGGACCCCGACCCAGCAGCAGCCCCCCCGTTACGGTCGAGTTCGAGGCCGGTGCGTGTTGTTGTTGCGCTCTCTGCCGCTTAGGGATTGGTGTCTCCTCAGGTGTACTTTGCCCACCTCGTCTCTTTCCAGCGGATGCGGTGTCGTTTCCCGCATTTAGTCCGCTACCGTGTTCGTTGGCTAATGATGGCTGCTGGTTTCCCGTCCCGCTTCCACCTTGGCCGCTGTTTGTAGGTGCGGCCCCTCTCCTGCTTGCGTCCATATGTAGGACCGCCTGCGCCCTGGCAACCTCGGGGGTCATCCCTTGCTGCAAGTAGCGAAGGTACCACTTGACCCCGGACCCGCTTAGCCCTCTCCTATTTACATCATCCCAGCCACCTGGGTTGCCCAGGGCTGGTGTGAAGGGAGGTTTGCCTCTGCTCTTCTTCTTCAAGTCTTGCTCTCTCCTGTCGTCGTCATGCGGATGCTTACGCCTCGGAGAGCTGTGACGATCCGATTCGCTGGATGACGGGTGTCTTTCGTGCACCGGTCTACGTTCACGTTCAGGGTGGCTGTATCGTTGCCTGCGATCATGCGCCCTGTGGTCGGCTTTGTCCCGATTGCTCTCTGCCCGATCGGATCGGTTTACCTTTTTCCCTTCTGCTCTGGGTTTGACTTGAGCCGCCACCCCGTATGGCATCTTGCCGCCGCTTTGTTCACGTTTATTTCTGTCGTTCCGTACCTCCTGACTGCTTTTATTAGATCCGGCGATTGGATCCACGGCGCTAGTGCAGGATTCTTGTTGCTTTGTAGTCGGTACATCTTTACCCGATTTTTTTCCCGCATTGCCGATGGTGCTTGTCCCATCGGATGCGGTGATCGCGTGCTCGTCACGCCGCCTGCCGATGGTGCTTGTCCCATCGGATGCGGTGATCGCGTGCTCGTCACGCCGCCGATCTGCGTCCTCGGCTCTTTGCGCAGTTCTTGCCACTATCTGCCTGCGCAGCTCGCTGCTGGTGCTTGGGATGTCATCCTCATCCCTGGCGTGCTCCTCAAAGAGCTCTCGCTCTGCCGCCGAAATTCCTCCAGCTGGCCGCTCGAGTAGCTTCTTGCTGTGCGCCTTCCGCTGCCTCGCGCTCTTCCTCTACCCCTCTCCTCCTTGCCATCGAGTTTCTTTTTGTTCTTTTCAAAATTCATCATTTAGTCGTACGACCACTTGCTCGACATGGCGAGCGTTGCGGTCAATCATAATAGTGGGGAACTTATCCGGTACGCCGCGGCAGAGCCCCATACCGCGGTAAGGCCATGCTTACTCCCCAAGGTGGCCCGGTGTTAGGGAGGCGCCGTTCGAATACAGCCGGTGTTGTAGACCTCCTGGCTGCAAACCATCTAATGGGCACGGTGACGCATAACACCCTGGATTAGGAGGTGACATCTCTTTCCTGCCAAGTGCATGCGACTCAAATCCGGTTGGGTTGACGTAGCCATGACCACGTCAGCCCAACGGATCTGTATCGGATGCCTCGACCCAGCCCCTACACCTCTTCAAGGTGTCTGTCCTCGTAGGGTTACCTCGCGACCATAGTCAGAAACCATTTCCATACGCCAGGGCTATTGAGGAGCCAAGACGTATAGCTGTGATTCCTGACATTAGCTGGATACCTTCCGCTCATAATCAGAACTGAGCAGAACAACTGTGGTATCCATTACCAGCCAGCAACCTCGAGGAGGTTTCAGTCTGAGGATTTTTGCTGACCTCTCAAGGAGTAACAACAACGACACGACGCGACACAACATAGTTGATCAAAAGGCAACTATTTGGTCGAGTCGCGTCGTGACGCTAGGTGTGCCCGTATCTTTAGACAGGGGGTGCCACAGTGTGGGGTCCTATCCCCGACACTGTTTAACTTCTATTTATCGAAGATGCACCGCCCACCAGAGGGCGTCACCATCGTTTCACGTGGCGACGACTGTACAATAATAGCGGATTTGTTGGATCAGAGAAATTCGAGCGCGTTCTATTTTATCGGGCGCCAAAGTTTTTTTACATTCGGGTAAAATCGGATGAAATCGGGATGTGTATTTGCTGTCGGACGGCAAAAGGCAGTTGCAGTGTGAGCGTAGCCTAAATCTACGGGGAAGAAATTCCTCAAGAAAAAAACGAGCATATATTTCTAGTGCCTGGTCAAGAAATTTTTACGTTTACTGCATTTTCCATTTTATTACAGATTACTATTATAAAAATGTATAAAACATGTGCAGCGAAGTATATACTCATCTTTGCCGTGAAGCGGGCTACCCACCTGCCAAGAAAGGCCTCAAGAAAAAAACGAGCATATATTTCTTATACCTGGTCAAGAAATTTTGACGTTTTCGGCATTTTCCATTTTTTTGCAAATTACTCTAATAAAATGTATAAAACATGTTTAGTGAAATATTTACTCACCTTTGCCGTGAATCTGCACGTTTACCTCAAGAAATATATACGAGCATATTTATTTCTTGAGGTAAACCGGCGTTGCCAACCATCGAAAATTGTAGTATTTTTTCTTAAGCGGGCTACCCACCTGCCAAGAAATGCCTCAAGAAAAAAACGAGCACATATTTCTTATGCCCGCTCAAGAAATTTTGACGTTTACAAAATTTTCCGTTTTACTGCAAATTACCATTATAAAAATGTATAAAACATGTGTAGCGAGATATGTACTCACATTTGCTGTAAATGTGCACGTTTGCCTCAAGAAATATATACGAGCATATTTATTTCTTGAGGTAAACCGGCGTTGCCAACCATCGAAAATTGTAGGATTTTTTCTTATGAGCTGAGTATTGGCTCAAGAAAATTTGACGTGTGAAAACATTTCTTGACCAGGGGGTGAATTCTGGTTCTATGAAATGATAAAATCAAAAGAATTTTCATACAAAATTTGTGAAAAGAAACTTCAAATTCATACAAATTTTTTTCACGTTATCATATCATAGAACCAGAATTCACCCTCAGTTCTTGAGCGTTTTTTTTATTTAGAGTTTGACATTTCTTGGCAGGTGAGTAGCCCGCTAATGGTAGAAAGAGATGGGAAGATGGAAAGAAGTGAGACAAAAAAGGAAATTAAAAACAGGTGACTAAACTCACTTTGAAGTTTTCACGACTATGTCTATGATATCACACTTGTTATTAACCACAATCTCAAACAGGTGTTAAACTCATTTTGGAATTTTGACGTCTATGCAGAAGAGTTTACACTTGGTATTGATACACAATGTACCTACCTGTTTAGGAATCTTTAAAGGTGCGTTCATCGGTGAGTAGCCCGCTATTAGGTAAAAGATAGGAGACCGCCATGTTGATGTGTGCAGGATGTTAAACAACGCCATTGCTTTTCTGTTATTCGGTGCTGCCGACCATTGTTTATCCCTCTATAGTTTGGCAACTTCTTTTCTTCTTCTTACGAATTTTAGTGGAAGGCACTGGCTGAGTGACTCCAAATGAAATGGAATGAAGGAATAGTATGAAGCCCAATAAGCCATTATGTTTGATATCAATCTGAGACGCATTTGAGATGAAACCTTCAACGTCAATTCTCACTTTTTGAAAACTTAATATCAATTAATCAATCAATTAATTTTCGATTTAGTGATAAAGTACCCGTAGCAGGTAAACTTTTTTGCTAAATGAGTATTAACTTGAGGTATAATTAAATATAAAAATTATACTATAAATGTCCGGCAGTTTCTACTTTCACAGTTTTTATACATACGACCCCCAATACCATTCCCTAAAATAAATTTTGTCCAAGTCGTGGTACATTATTGACATTTATTTTTTACCAAACGTTTGAGAAAATATTTTTCTGTGCTTATGGGGAATATGCTGTGCGTGTGTATTAGTGTGTTTTTTGCGAGTTGCGCTACTATATAAGGTATACAATGCTGCCGACATTTTAATATGTGCAGGATGTAAACAAACCGACATTTTAATGTGTGTTGTCAAAAGAAGAGTTCACACTTGCATGCAATTTTGCAAGACCCGTTGACACGAGTCAATTTTCAGAATCAATATGAAATTGAACGAAAAATGGAGCAATGTAAACGGGACTTTAAGGCCTATTTACATTGTTCAATTTTGGAAAAATTTTTGTCGCATGTGCCGTTGATTCCAAATTGAGTTGACTACCCGTTTACAATCAATAAATTTAATCAATTTATTTGAAAACTATTTGATGGTTGTTTATGTCATTGAAAAAAATTAAATGAAAATAGAAAAAATTCTATTTTTAATTTTTGATTTTTTTTCACAACAACGGCATTATAAAACCACCCCTTATGATTCGTGGGTTCATAGCCAGCCCCTCAACAGTACCCACACAAAGACAGGGAACACCTTTGCCAGCTCCCTTCAGGCGAATGTCGTCCTGCTACAACAAGTACCACCGGTTGCTGCAGAGGAACACGATCGCCCGAGAGAGACCGGAGGCACTCTCGTTCAGCTCGGATCTGGGAAATGTAATATGCCAAACTTATTCAGACTAACTCCCGAAGGGCCAAATTGTTTGCGCTGTATGTCCTCACGACACTAACCATTTATTCACTTGCTCCTCGAAGCATACTCTTTTAATACCATTCCCACTCTGGCATAACCAAAGTATATTAAACAAAGTAATAGTGAACTTGACAGTTCTCTCTTTTCTGTAGGAGTTTCCCCGTTAACCCGTTCTGCTTAAGATTTTTAAATTTTTTCAATAGTGTGAAGAAATAGCAAATTGTTTCATATAAATACAATACCGCTTGCCTCAGTTCCTTGCACGTTTAAATAGAGTTTAGAGTTCATAATAGCTAGACTCTAGCACATTTTAGCTAAGATGAATGGTCTAATCTTTTTTCAATTAACATCGATCATGACCCCTGCGTGTTAGGGATTTAGATAATGTCCGTAGTGAAATGCCTGTCGCGAGAGGCGACTAAAATCCATTTCAACCACGGTCACGGGGTTGATGAAATCGGCAATGGGAATAGTAGCATAAGGTGGTTCGGCAGCTGTGAGAGCATAGGCGCATAGACCGTACAACTCTGTTTGATCCGTCACGTCCCACTTACAACAGCTACAGCGAAGCCGATTAATTTCTCGAAACCGAAAACTAAATCGTTATCGATATTTTCATAAAAACGAAACCCTTTCAAAGTCCATAACCGGTTCAAAGCAAGTTTATACTTGTTTTTTTATAATTGATTACTTCATTTCGCGGACACATATTTTCCTTGATAAGACGGTACCCTGGTTTTGACTTCAATATAAAAAAAAACTAATGGAAACCAATCCACCAGTTTCTGTGACACTCTGACGGCAACCTTGTTGTGGTGCCATCGGCGGAAATCGAAAAATATTCAATACTCGTCATTTTTATAACGCATAGGTCCGAAAAGAGGTAGATTCCAAAGTGGCCAAAGTTACTCCGTTGTTTAGGCTAGCATATTTCGCGGTATTGATAACTTTTTGGCATGAGCAAATGCTATGTTGTTGTTGTTGTTGTTGTAACGAGGTGTAGCCCTGCCTAAATGTCAGACAGGGTCACCCCGAGTGTATTGCTCTTGGCCGGGTCGATATAAGAAAACGGTCCGGGTGGTTTCGGCACGATGGGTACAGCACAAGTACTGGTACCGTTCTCGTAGAACCAGCTATATAAGAAACTAGCCTCGTATACTTCTAGGTAGGGCAACATTTCGTTACAACAACAACAACG
>CAXKVI010000004.1:22626096-23151273 GCA_964058755.1 Campiglossa producta | reverse complement strand
TAGTCAAGCGGGTATAAAACTATCGGACATCCTAGCTAGGAAATGCTTAACGAATCAAATCTAACAAAGTACCCAGCGCTCAAAAGGAGCGAAAAGGGACTCCGTCAAAACTCTCTTGAAGGAATCCTAATTGAAGCGTCTACGGATTTGAAAAGAGGAGTGAGCAGAGTCCTTCCAGGGAGTGTTTCTTGAAGGAACACTTTTTTCATTATCTGATAAACGCACCTTTAAAAGAACCCTAAATAGGTAGGTATACTTTATAAGCGCACCGCGCAGGGAGTCAGAACGGAGCGCCTTGTGGACTCTTCTAGTTAGATGGGATGGAACGAACAGGTTTTGCTCTGGGTGTTGGTAATGATCGAGAAAAAAAGGTCCAGACGAATTCATGCCAATTAAAATTGCTACAATTTTATTTATGAAAAATATATGTGGCAGCACTTCAACTTCCAACGAGTTTAGTGCAACCTTGCAAAATGTTCCAGTCGAGATCAAAAAATTATGATCTGGCATCATCACCAATTTTCATCTGCCTTTTTTCTCGCTGACATCCGATCGAGCTGGACGTGTTTGCATTTTCATAAATTTAATTTTTAACTTGTAAAATAAATGCGATCTCAATAGTAAAGTAAAGTTTGTTAAATAAAGTTAGTTAAACCTTTATTAGTTTTCTATTTGCCTTTAAACGAGTTTTGAGAGGTAAACTCACGGAAACCTCCAAACTGGTGACCCCGACGTGATCGGCAAACACGTGCAGCGCTAGAAGACATCTCTTCCTAACCTTTACGTAAGTAAATCAACATGCCGGAAGGGAACGGATTACAAAAGATGGATACTCCACCGCCAGAGCAAAATGTGCAACAAACACCACCTTCGCATAACTCCGTTTCTGTGGTATACGCTCGCTTGCCGATACCGGCAATGTCAAGTACAAACATAGAGGCTTGGTTTACATCAATGGAGTTTTGGTTCACTGCTTCGGGTATTGTAGCTGACAAGCAGAAAACTGCAACAGTATTAGCTGCACTCGATCCAAACGTTTTAAGTCAGCTGGGCGACGTTATCTGTGCCCTACCACAAAACGACAGGTTCGAATACATTAAACAAAAAATCATCGAGCATTTCGCTGACAGCGAGCAGCGTAGGCTTAACCGGGTCCTGTCTGAGCTACCGCTTGGCGATAAAAAACCATCCGAGCTTTTTTTTGAGATGAGGCGCGTGGCAGGCACCACTCTTGGCGATGCTGCGCTCAAAAGTCTGTGGATCAAACGGCTACCGGAGTTTGCGCAACCAGTAATCGCAGCTTCTTCTGGTTCAGCCACTGAATTCACCAAAATTGCTGACACTATCGTAGACGCAATTGCTCCACATCAGCTTAACCGCGTTAAGTCTGCAGCAGCCAACGAAGTTGATGAACTGAAAGCGGTCGTCATGGAGCTTGGCAAGAAAATCGACAAATTCACAATGCGTTCTCGCTCACGTAGCCGCGGACGCTCATGCTCTCGCCAAGCCTCAAGGGCCCGCAATGGTAACGGGTCGACTTCACAACAACCATCGTCACAACAAGAGTGCTGGTACCACCAAAAATACGGCCGCAACGCTAAGAAATGCCGCAGTCCCTGTAGCCGTAGCAAGCACAAACGTGCAGTAGATTCAGAATCTTCATGACTATCAAAGCGCGTGGCGGGTTGCAACGAAGGTCCCGTTAACGATCGCAACGTACTTCGTCTACAGGTTCACGAGCGACGCACCGGCAAAAAATTTCTCGTTGACACCGGTGCCGATGTATCGGTGCTGCCCATAACATCTAAATCATACGATATTCGACCAACCGCAATTAAACTGTACGCTGCCAATGGTTCTGCCATTAAAGTTGTTGGAGAAAAGCGAATCCAACTAGATCTTGGGCTGCGTCGAGACTTCGCTTGGTCTTTCATTGTCGCTGACGTAACAACACCCATAATCGGCGCAGACTTTATCCGATTCTACGACTTGCTGATCGACATGCGCCGCAACCGACTCATCGACAACGTCACAAAATTAAAATCATCTCTAACCGCGCCAACTCTGTGCAAGCCCGCAGAAATTAAAACATTCGACTCGACAGATCCATTCGCCGACCTGCTAGTGGAGTTTTCTGGTATCACCAAGCTGGCACCTCAAGGCTCGTTGACCAAATCTACAATCGTACATCGCATTTTAACTACGGGTCAGCCAGTATTTGCTAAACCACGACGCCTGGCTCCCGAAAAGCTCGCAGCGGCACGTAACGAATTCAACTTCCTGCTTAAAGCAGGCATTTGTCAACCATCTAGTAGTAACTGGTCGATCCCGTTACATATGGTGCGAAAGAGCAATGGCACTTGGAGACCTTGCGGTGATTACCGCGCACTCAACGCTCAAACGTTACCCGATAGGTATCCCTTGCCGTTTCTCACAGATTTTACGTGCTATCTACAGGGCAAAACAATTTTTTCAAAGATCGACTTACAGCGTGCATTCCATCAAGTCCCAATTCACGAGGATGATGTACCAAAGACAGCGATCACTATGCCATTCGAATTTAAGTTTATGACTTTCGGACTCTGCAACGCTGCGCAGACGTTCCAAAGGTTGATAAACGAGGTCCTGTGAGGTTTAGACTACGTATTTCCATACATCGATGACATCTGTATCGCTTCGTCCTCCATCGAACAGCACAAACAAGATTTACGTGAAGTTTTCAAGCGTCTTCGGGACAACAATTTGGCGATTAACGCATCAAAGTGTGAGTTTGGCAAAAAGCAGCTCAAATTCTTGGGACATCTCGTCGACGCGAAAGGCATCCGCCCACTACCGGAGCGTGTAATAGCAATTATTGGTTACCCAAAGCCTACATTAGCAAAAGAGCTGAAGAGTTTCATCGCCATGGTGAACTTTTACAGAAAGTTTTTGCCCAACGCCATCGAATATCAGATGCACCTACAGAAATTGATTGTTGGCAATAAGAAGAACGACCGTTCGACCATCAAATGGAATATTGAAGCCGAAGCTGCTTTCAATCGTTGCAAATCCGAGTTGGCAAATGCGACACTATTAGTTCACCCGTCAACAAGCGCGGAATTGGCGCTCCACGTCAACCCCTTGGCTTTTATTCAAAGAAGCTGACGGACGCACAGCGCAAATATAGTACCTACGACCGCGAACTAACAGCAGCATATCAAGGCGTGTGTCATTTCCGACACATGATTGAGGGTCGCAAATGCCATATCATGACCGACCATCGCCCGCTAGTGTACGCTTTTCGTCAAAAGCTGGAAAAAGCTTCACCACGGCGAGCAAGGCAATTGGACTTCATCGGCCAATTCACAACCGACATTCGGCACATACCTGGTTGTGAAAACTCGACAGCGGATCTACTTTCCCGCATGCAATCAATAGACGAAGCAATTGACTACAACAAAGTGGCAGCAGCGCAGCAAGCCGATTCTCATTTACAAACACTTCTTAGCGGATCAGGTATGAATAGTAATTCACTTATACTTAAGCATTTCGACATTCCCAACAGCAAAGCAAAACTTCTATGCGACACGTCAACACCGAACATTCGGCCTTACATACCACTCGAATTTCGAAAGCAGTTACTAGCGAAGATTCACGGCTTATCGCTCCCAGGAATCCGCGCAACTATCAAACTAATGACAGAAAGATTCGTCTGGCCCGGTATAAAGAGAGACACAACAATATTCGTGCGGAACTGCCAACCTTGCCAACGATCGAAAGTACACCGACACACGAAGTCTGCACCAGCGAGTTACGTACCGCCACAAGAGCGTTTTGCACATATTAACATCGACATTGTTGGTCCATTCCCGCTATGCGAAGGCCAACGCTATTGCTTAACAATGATTGACCGCTTCACTCGCTGGCCAGAAGCAGCACCTATTCCCGATATGTCTGCAGAATCTGTAGCAAAGTCTATCATTGCATATTGGATTTCGAGATTTGGCGTTCCAGCACGAATCACTTCAGATCGAGGTCGGCAGTTCGAATCTGCCGTGTTTACCGAGTTGACAAACATGATTGGCACCGTTCACATTCGCACAACTCCATACCATCCACAGTCAAACGGCATTATTGAAAGATGGCACCGAAGTTTTAAAGCCGCAATATTATGCCACCATACGAATAAATGGGTATATCACTTGCCAGCGATTCTACTTGGGCTTCGTGCAGCTTACAAGCCCGACATACACGCAAGCCCAGCAATGCTTGTTTATGGCTCCTCGCTTCGACTCCCGGGTGAGTTTTTTCAAGCAACAAGTACGAAAGCAGTAACAGAAGATGTGGTATCTCAATTCCGGTCGTCTATGCAAAGCATTCGCCCAACAACAACAACGCATCATTCGCCGCCTACAGTATTTGTGTCGCCCGCACTACACAAAGCTTCTCACGTTTTCGTTCGAAACGACTTAATCCGCCCATCGCTAACTCATCCATACGATGGACCATTCAAGGTCATTAAGAGATCACCGAAGTTTTATAAACTCCTCATAAGAGAACGACATAGCAACGTAAGCATTGATCGATTAAAGCCCGCCTTTTTAGCGAGCGACGACTACGAGAGTTCAAGTCATACCAACAAGGATGAAAACACTACGCATAAAACTACGAGAGACGGCAGTTTGGAGACGGAACCAGCAAACAGATCCGTGCCTATTCCTACGACGGGCCACACTCCTCAAGAAGACCGATCTGCAAACACACCGCATCCTGTACCGCCGAAATCTACCCGCTCTGGAAGACATGTAAATTTTCCATCACGATACCGGTAGTTTCGTCTAGGCGGGGAGTATTGTGGCAGCACTTCAACTTCCAACGAGTTTAGTGCAACCTTGCAAAATGTTCCAGTCGAGATCAAAAAATTATGATCTGGCATCATCACCAATTTTCATCTGCCTTTTTTCTCGCTGACATCCGATCGAGCTGGACGTGTTTGCATTTTCATAAATTTAATTTTTAACTTGTAAAATAAATGCGATCTCAATAGTAAAGTAAAGTTTGTTAAATAAAGTTAGTTAAACCTTTATTAGTTTTCTATTTGCCTTTAAACGAGTTTTGAGAGGTAAACTCACGGAAACCTCCAAATATATTAAAATTTTATTTCCAAAATTTTACCTCAAAATCTGACATTTGTAAACAAATGCAAGGTTGTACAAAAGTTGAATGATGAGTTGAACAAAAGTCGGCTGGCTACCAACTTTGTTCCATGCAATTTTGCAAGACCCGTTGACACGAGTCAATTTTCAGAATCAACATGAAATTGAACGAAAAATCGAGCAATGTAAATGGGACTTTAACGGTGATGGCACTAAAGGCCTGTTTACATTGCTCAATTTTGAAATCAATTTTCGTTGCATGTGCCGTTGATACCAAATTGAGTTCCCTGCTAGACAGTGTTTTGACATTCATTCAGCTTTGTAATGTTGCCTTTGAAAACGTGATAGAAAATCGTGATGTAAATATAAAACAGCTGATATTTACATCACGATTTTCTATCACGTTTCCAAAGGCAACATTACAAAGCTGACTGAATGTCAAAAGACTGTCTAGCAGGGTTGACTACCCGTTTACATTAATCATTTTTTTTGAAAACTAGTTGACGGTTGTTTATGTCATTGAAAAAATTAAATAAAAATAGAAAAAATTCTGTTTTTATTTATCGATTTTTCACAACAATGGCACCATAAAACAACGCCTTTTGATTTACGGGTTCATAGTCAGGTCCTCAACAGTATCCACACAGATATGGAAAACACCTTTGTCAGCTCCCGTCCGGCGAATGTCGTCTGCTACAACAAGTAACACCGGTTGCTGCATAGGAACACGATCGCCCGAGATAGGCCAGGAGCACTCTCGTGCAACTCTGATCTGGGTAATGTGATATGCGAAACTTATTCAGACTGAACCCCAAAGGGCCAGTGTCATTGCCAGGGGTCTTGCGAATCTAACCTCGCTTGGTGCATGTGTGCCGCATACTTCAGTAGGAAAACTAATTAATTAGGTTTTGCGCAACGCTATTGATAACGTGTCAGCGCTATTTCAATGATGAGGTTTATTTCTATAAAGGGGTGCATTATAAGTACAATGAAAATCACATGTTAAATTATTTTACTCACCGCAGTTTTCTCGACCTCCTTCTTGCAATGACAAATGAGTAAATGAATTGTCAGATTTGGCGCAAAAGCGCGCTAAATATAATTGGCCATTGTTGCCACATGGTTGTCGTATAGTAAAGATAAGAATTAGAAGAAGGCGAGAATACCGGGTGATTCACATTCACAATATTAAAAACATTTAATGACATGGTGTGTTCTGTGGGTCATTCCATCACATCCCCCACCCCGTGGAACGCTCCGTTTCACCACAATCCATATCTAAGATCGCCAACTTGGATGCAGGACGTCGTAGTACTCCGCTGCTAGTTTGGACGTCAGCGCGGCGAATCTCACCGTCAGTGCCTTGGTATACCTGCACCACCCTACCACGACACCAGCCCCGCCTTGGTACATTCGTGTCGCAAACAAGAACTAAGTCTCCGATACGCAAGGCCTTTTCTCTGTGATACCACTTTACTCTACGTGTCAACGTTGGCAAATACTCGGCAATCCACCGCTTCCAGAAGCGATCTCTGTATTGGCGGGACACTCGCCACTGCTTACGAAGACTGCACACTTTCTGGACAGGATCATCAACGCTAGGAGGGTTTGCTGTATTCGCTGAGCCCAACAGAAAATGGTTAGGCGTCAATGGCTCGTCCTCGTCGCTGCCCACTGGTATATGCGTAAGTGGCCTAGAATTGATGAGGTTCTCGATTTCAATCAACTCACTCATCAATGTATGTTCCTTAGGAGACTCCTCTTTCAAAGTGTGCCACAGCGCGCGTTTGATGCACTGCACCATTCGCTCCCATATTCCGCCTTCAGATGGGTTACTCGGCCAGTTGAACGCCCACTCGACTCCCTTAGACGACAGCTCGTTTTGGACCTTTTCGCAATCAAAAATTGTGAATCTCTTCGCTTCTCTGCCGACTCCAACAAAATTGGTTCCGTTGTCGGAACGTATACGTGTAGGTACTCCCCGCCTGTTGATAAAGTTACGAATGCAAAGTATGCAGGAACCGGTGGATAAGTCCTGTGCCAGTTCTAAATGAATTGCCCTCACTGTCAGGCACGTGAATAGCGCAACCCATCGCTTCTCCATACGTCGACCAATGGAAACGTTGATCGGACCAAAATAGTCTAGGCCAGTAAAGGTGAAAGGGCGAATGTATGGTGTCAGACGGTCACGCGGAAGTGAGCCCATCATCGGGACAACCGGCTTTGCACTCGAAATTTTGCAAACAAGGCAGCTGGAAATGACTGCGCGCAGAACTTGACGAAGACGCGGAATCCAAAACGTACGCCGGATTTCCGTGATGGTCGCTTCAATATTTTGATGCATCATCTTGCAGTGTTTATCGGCAACTACCAACTTAGTTACGATGTGATCGGCTGGCAAAATAATTGGACGTTTGGCATCGTATGGCAGGCAAACCGCAGCATCGATTCTTCCGTAAACTCTAAGTATCCTATTTTCATCCATATAAGGACAAAGTTGGTATAGCTCACTATCGCGGGCAACAGGCTGCTGGTCAACAATGTCTCGCAAATCGGCCGCGTATTTTTCCTCTTGGACCAGACGGCATAATGTTAACTGAGATCTTTCGAGCTCCTCTGCTGTTAAACAAAACATTTGATCGGGCGTTTTCTGATTTCTGCATGCCGAAATGAATCTAAGAATCCAAGCGACTGTGCGTCTATGTTTGGTAAAGGAGGAAAATCTGCTGTAATCAATAAAATCCTTACGTGCTACCAGTAACGCAAATTTTGGTTTAATTTCTTCTTCATCAGCCAATCCGTGCTGAATTGTTCCAACAGTTTCTCCATTATCCCAGTTTCCTTGTGGAGTTTGAAGAAAACTCGGGCCATTGAACCAGCGCGATGATGGCGAGAAATCTGTGGGACACTCAGCACGAGTGCCTTCGTGTGCTACATTGTCTGTCGTAGACACCCACCGCCAATAGCTTGCCTTTGATCCGTCCAAAATTTCAGCGATCCTGTGCGCAACGAAGGGTTTATATCGGCGATTTTTACTATTGATCCAATGCAACACGGTACTCGAGTCGCTCCATATAAAAATTTCATTTATCTCGAAAGAGTGTTCATTTAAGATGGTATTCATTAACCTTTTTCCCAGAACTGCTGCCTGTAGCTCAAGGCGTGGCATCGTAAGAGGCTTCAGCGGAGCGGTTCTGGTCTTCGCACAAACAAATGATACACCAATCACATCGTGGACTGTGAGGAATCTCCAGTAGGTTACTGCTGCGAATGCGTCCTCATTCGCTTCGACAAATACATGTAGCTGCACTTGCTTCATAGTTGTGTTGCTAAATAATGGCGCGGGATATGGCACTGTGTGACGTTGGTAAGTTGCTGGCGGAACCTCTCCCAGGCTGCGTTCACTTCGGCTGGAATTTGTTCATCTCATCTAATTTGGCGTCTCCACACTTCTCTTAGCAACAGTTTGGCGCCTATTGTAAAGTGGGACAAAAAACCTATAGGATCAAATATGGACATGACGATACTAAGAATCTCTCTTTTCGTTGGGCACCGTAATCCATCCAGGACAATTTTATCCGTATAGTTAAACTTAATTTCGAAATTAAAATCATCAGTGCTGGGCTGCCAATACATCCCCAAGACCTTTTCGGACGCGAATGTTTCCTTGCGTTTAATGTCCAGCGCAACACTTTTACCACCCAGCGACTTCATACTTCGGGCGAGTTCGATATAAAGTTTCGTAAAACAAATCCGGCATGTTGGTGTATCTCACGCACCTGCCTAGAGATCTTAATGGCTTCATCAAAGGAATCGAAACTATCAACAAAATCATCCACATAGTGGTACTCGAGAATGGCCTTAACTGCTCGTAAGTTATCTTCTTCTCGGTTTCTCAAAGCATTCACCGTCTTCACATGATGAGCCAAACATGGCGAGCAAGTTGCCCCAAAGGTCATTACTACCATTTCGTATACATCGCTTGGTTTTGTCGCATCGCCGCCTCGCCAAAGAAATCGTTGTGCGCATCGATCACTAGGTTGAACCACCACCTGGTGAAACATTTCCATTACGTCGGCGCATACTGCGACTTTACCCTCACGAAAGTGAAATAATATTGCGGCCAGCGGCCGATACTGCTGAGGCCCCTTTAACAAATGCGAATTGAGTGAAGTCCCATTCGAACAAGCTGCTGCATCAAAGACCAGTCGCAATTTCATTGGCTTATTTGGGTGCACCACGGCAAAGTGCGGCAAGTACCAAGTCTTTGGATGATAAAGGGCTATTTCGTCAGCATTAGCCTTTCGAGCGTATCCCTTACGCACGTAACTGTCGATGATTCCACTATATGCTTTGGCAAACTCCTCGCTGCGTTTCATCTTCCGCTCGATCCCAACTAACCGCTTGAGTGCCATCGAATAACTTTCATGTAGAACGTCATCATTCCGTTTCCACAGCAATCCTACTTGGAACCTCCCATTGATCTCTATAGTGTTGGCTTCCAACATTGCGTTAGCTCGTTTATCATCGTCACTTAGTACCGGTGGCACCGTTTTCACTCCAAGGTTTTCTGTTTTAAGCAGCTTAGGACAGCATCATTGGTTGATTTCGAAAACTGGTTCGAGGGTTTTGTGGTAGGACTACCTAAACTTCGCTGCTTGGCATTCAGGTTTTCATGCAAAAGCTTATTATGCTTCTTTCCACAATTATTTATAACACATGCCTTCCGTCTATGACAATCTCGAGTAGAATGCCCATAGTTAAGACAGCTGAAACAAAGCTTATGTTGTTTTACCATAGTCCAACGATCAGTTACATTTGCATCTAAGAATTGCTTACATACATATATTTTATGCCCTCCATTACATATGGAACACTTTATGGCGTTTGTGGCGTTACCTTGAACCTCGGAAACATGAAAGATTTGTCTTTATCGATTTTCACGTGGTTCGTTGTCTAACACCGTTGAAATAAAAGCGGCAATCTCTGAGAGCCACTCACTAAAATGTTGAATATTTGGATACGGCAAAATTGTTGATGCACGCCGGGCCCACTCTACTCTCTTAAGCTTTCGGCAGAATCAGTCCGTCAATACGTCATGTACGTGACGTACGTCGTGACAAAACGTACGTGCCGCACAGGGATGGCACATAGCGATTGACGTACGTCATGTTGAAGTAAACAGATATGTCAACAACGCAAAACAAAAATTATTAAAAAAAAAAAACATAACAAATGCAAAATTTCGGTTAAAAACATGTACAAGTAATACTTGTTATAATGATGCTAATAGAAGCAATGGAGCTTTTCAGGCGGCTTTAAAACCGCAGATGGTGGGTACGCCCATCTTTACAGGACAGGAACATCCACGGCTTTTTTGATGTGAATTTTGCATTCCCTGAGGAGTTCAGAATTAATATTAGAATGGAGAAGCCCATATTTGATCTACTGCTGAACCTGCTAGGGAAAAACTAACCAAGCATTCAAACCGCAGATCTATAAATAAAAATATAAATCGGCAATTACTTTGGTTAAATTTGCTTTTTCACAATTTTCACAAACGCGTTGTTAAATTGGCGGTAAAATTGATTTTGACATTTGTCACGCAGCTGCCGTTCCGTCAAAGTAGAAAATTGGCAAAGGATGCCGGATCCGTTGACTGATACTTTGTCAATCTAGCGTTTTACATGCAAAATACACACATCCTACTCGGCTGTCAGTTTCTTCCTTTTCCGGCAAGTACGTGACGGACTGATTCTGCCGAAAGCTTTACTCATAGGTAGCTTCCGTACCAATTCTTCTAATAAAGTTGGATTCGCTATATGGTGTTCCCCATTAATAGATTGCAAAATATGGAAAGATTTTTTGTTGTTGTTGCGAACTGCACAAGTTTACCTATATTGTTTTCTGAAATCGGCGAAACTTCTCGTATTTGCTTCAATTGGCTACGAATCAAAAACTCAGGTCGACCAAAACGTGTACGTAGATGCTCGACAGCATCATTGACATTATTTGGATGAATCAAAAGAGATTTAACTACCTCCCGCGCTTCACCTTTAAGGCACTTATATAAGCGTTGATTATTTTCAAACTTCGTATACCCGTAGGCAACTGTCGACTCGACATAAGCAGTGTAAAATATTGGCCATTCTTCCGGCAGTCCAGAGAACTCCGGAAGGTCAATCAGTTTTTTACGCGACGTCATAGAACCAGGGGCATTCAAATCATTAATTTCTGCTCTTTGCAGCTGTATAGCTGAATCTACTGAATTTCGTGCTGGCGAATTGGTATAAGACGAGGCGCGATTTATTGAGTTCAATGCAAATGTCGTCGGGTGCATATACACTGGCGGCGGCAGCACGATTTGTTGTAATGCGTATGACGTCATATTATTATCACGTATTTGTATATGCCCCCCGAGATTTGCTTGACTCGTAGCTGTATTGATTGTTGGTTGCAACGAACTTAAGAACATGTTGTTGACATCACTTTGTTGTGTAAATGCACTGGCATGTGCTTGATTTATTGGATACATCGGATATTGCGGCATGCTCGTCAGTATAGTTTATTAAGGTCGTTTATAAAAGTTTTATGAAGATTTGACATGAAAAGGCAATGATATCAGTTAAATTTCTGCGTGGTCGATAATTAAACATTTTATGTTGTTGTTGTTGTAGCGAGGTGTAGCCCTGTCTAAATGTCAGACAGGCTCACCCCGAGTGTATTGCTCTTGGCCGGGTCGATATAAGAAAACGACCCGGGTCGTTTCGGTACGATAAGTACAGCACAAGTACTGTTACCGTTCTCGTAGAAACTAGCCATGTAGGTCATTTGGCGTTACCCAGGGTGCACCAACGGGGAGGCGACCTACTCTTACACCGTCTCGTTCCACCGTGTAAATAGCGGTATTAGTTTCCTTTAGGGGACAACTCCTAATAAATTAGCTAAAAATATGGGAGATGCCTCAAAAGACGCGTTTTGGCCTCAGGATCACGAATCCGGAAGCGCTTTTTTAATATTTTGCTTCTCTGCAGAGATATTTGCAATCAAAGTTTCAATTTTTCATGTGGTTGTTGTAATATTATTAGACTGTCCCTAAAAACGTGCAAAAAATGTCGCGCCGTGGCGGTAGCCACGGTTATGTCACACCTCCGGACTTGGGATGGCGTAGCCCAGGGTTATTTTTTATAAGCGCGGCCGAAGGCCGCCAACTCAAAAAGGTGTTTCGCACATAAATACCATGGATTCCGCCCCAATTTTGGTATCGGACCCGGGTCATTTTTCGGGTTTTTGACCATAACTTTTCACTAAAACAAAAAATTAAAAAAGCGCTTCCGGATTCGTCCCGAACCCCGTCTTTCGAGCTATATCACATAATTTTAGCTAATTTATTAGCAGTTGACCCCTAAAGGAAACTAATACCTAAATAGCAATTCGATCGATCGATCATGGAGGTTGAAAGCAGTGGAACGACATAGAACCAACTGCTACAGGAATTTGCATTGGTATTAATTTTGTATAAGAAAAATTCGCAGAAAGCAAGCTGACATTTCAAGTCTGCAAGTAAGCGAGAAAATGCATGCTTCGGCTAGATGCTTGCTATGGAAAGCAAAAAAAATATGGCAGCACTACTATCCAGCGCATTGTAAGCGCATTCATCGATAATCGGTCGCCATTTTGCTAATGTCATTAGTTTATTGTTGAAAGTCGTCATGGATCAATTGATAAGCGACTCTTTCACTCTCAGAGCGAGCTGTCAAAATGCACATTTTTTATAACATTAACCCGTGGTGCCATATCCGAAAAAACTAAAATTGGGTATTTTTAAGAGAATAGTTGGAATTTGCAGTTTCCACACCACCATGAGGTATGCAAACGGCGCGTTACCGAAGTTTTTTTTGGGTGCTCGGTTCCCCGGTAGGTCTATATCACCCATTTGTGCTTTAATATCCAAAATTATAGCAAAATGAAAAATAAAATCATAAAACTTTAATTTCTGTAACTTAAAAATAATTTCATAACATAAAATGATAAGAATTAAAAATAAACTATAAAAATAAAACATAATTCAACAAAACTTAGAAAAACTGAACATGTAATCAAATAAATAAGAACTAAAATATATAATGAAATAAAAAATGTGAACAAAAAATAAACTTACAATTCAAAAACTTAGGTAACTTTTAAATATATAAAACTAAGATAAGGAAAGAATTAAATCTAATTTTGTATATCTTAGAAATAATAAAATTTTGTAAAATATCACAAATAAAAGAGATCGGGACTCAATTTTTGGCACGGTTTTAAACGATATTACACAAGACCCAGTCTTCAATAGGAATAATTACTAGAGTAATTGACTTTGGTTGTAAACTGAAGTTGTAGAGGTAATTCTAAAGTTTGGAAATATTATTTTATTAATGCGACACGCACAAAATCTTTGTTATGAAGTTTGGGGTACTCAACTTTCTATTATAAAACTTCAAATGGAAAAATATTCGAATCTTTGCGTGAAATGGAGTTCGCAGGCGTACAAGTATTTCGAACGAGTTCCGCCTACACCCAAGCGATCGAGCCATAAAGCATATCTACACAAGAGTAATTGCTTAGAATCGAGTCGAATGCTGTTTTGTGAGTTAATTGGTTAATGCTAGTTACACGAAGCCATTTAAGTGAAAATTGATTTTTTCGCTGTAAGACTTCATATAAGATTCTTCATTTAGGTTTTTTTTCACTTAAATTTGTTCGTGATACTGGCTGTTAATGATTTTCACTTTGTACTTTTTAATCAAATGCTTTATTTAAATTTTAATATTAAAAAATGTAACTAATGTAATGTAACTAACTAAAACTTCTGATTAAAATATAAAAACCTATGGCATATCTACTATTTTTGTATGATCACTTGCCTCTCATAATCTTTCTCTGGATTTGGAAAATTAAAGACACGATGTCCTCCAGCGCATCCAAGAACACACTTTTTTTTCAGTTTCGGCATCATTTCCCTAAAAAAAAAACACAATTTGTACATTATTTTTCACTTTTTTTGTAGTAAATATCACAAAAATATAAAATATACACACTTTTCCAACTGACAAGTTAAGACTGGCACGCATCTACCCAGCAAACACACTACCAGTAATTATGCCGTAATTATCAGATAATTTTCCAGATAGGTATTCAGTTAAAAAGCATAGGCCTCGGGATAGAATTACCCTATATACTTCATGTACATGTGAATTAATAAAGTACAATAATAAATACGAAAACTGGAGTATACCAGCAATTTCTTTGATATATCCCAGGAATTTCACCAGAACACTACCTGTAAACTAACAGGTAATTTTTTGGTAGTTTTAATGAAAATTTACCAATGTTATCCTTGATAATTACTTTTCAAATACGTAAAAATATTTTTACAAATACTAATTTACTAGTATTTTACGTGAAAATATGTCTTCAAATATTTGTAGTTTGATGGTATTTTCCTTAAAGGTATCATAGATATTGTTGGTAAATTGTGAGTAAATTTCAGTGAAACATACTGATGGTTTCCTTTGCTATTCCCTGTAATATACGGATATTTTTTCAGGCAGATTTCAATATTTTACCAGATTACTGCCTTACGATTATGCGGAAATATGGCTTCAAATTCCAATAGTTTTCCAGTATTCTCCTCAGTAGTTTAAATAAAAGCTACCAATATTTTGCTTGGGAAATACTTTCTTTTCGAGAATTCCATATTCTAAATTAAGTACGAGTTTATTTAGGTTTTTAAGAAATAATCTTTTCATTTATTAAAATGGTAAATTTTTTAAAACGTATTTAAAATGAACGTAATTAACATTCAATGTGAATAATAATATATAATGTATATGAGGCGGTTAGAAGGAAAGGGGTGTAAGTACCTTTTTCACAAAAAACGAGTTAAGTGCACCATCACACTAATAAAACACCATTTTATTTGGTGGCAAAAGGATATATATAAATTATATTCCAATAGCGATATCTACCCGCTAAAATAAATAGTGCTTACCAATTTCTTCAAAGTACTTGGAGGCAAAGGGGTGTATGTGCAGTACATTTCTAAATGCCTGTAATTAATTTAATAGTTTAGATAATCGCACACGGTTTACCGCTTTGGAAACTTCAAAGCCTTCACTTTAAGAATATGTTAAAGTTTTTTGAAAAAAATTTCAAAAATTATGAGAAAAATCATTTTGAAAAAATCCCTATTTTTCCCATAGAAAAGGGCAATCAAAAAAATATGCACCCTTAAGGGTTAAGTTACAGATCTAATTTTTTGCAAGGCTTATTTTCTCATCGATACCTTACTTTTCAGGGGGTAAGACCATGTCGACCTTCCTTTTGAATCACCCCAGTGTGCATCCTATGTAATTTTTGATATTTTTTAAGTTTTTGGGGTTCTGGTGGCACCTGATGACAAAGCGTTAGGAATATGAAATTTGTAGAGGGTGACTAGTATACCAAGGCATAACTTTTGCGCACCCGAACTAGTTATTCAATTTTCGTTTAGATGCAAAGGGGTGTAAGTACTAGCACCTAGTACTGGTGGCACCTGAAGACAAAGCGTTAGGAATCTGAAGTTTTTAGAGGGTAACTAGTATGCCAAGGCACAACTTTTGCGCACCCGAACTAGTTATTCACAAATTAAGTGGTAAATCATAAAAAAGAAATTTCGTTTAGATGCAAAGGGGTGTAAGTACTAGCACCCCTTCACTTAAAGCTCTGTATTTTTTAAATTACAAACTTAAATGCATTAAAATTTATTAAAACAATCTTCTAAAATATATTAGAAATAAAAAATAATAAGTTTGAACATTTTTAAATGCTCCTGATTTTTTTCCAGAGCTTAAACTTTGAACCTGTTTTTCTCAAATTGACAAAAGTGGCACTTATACCCCTTTGCTTCTAACCGCCTCATATAATATAATATTTCAATTGAACATAACGAATGCTTAACGAACAGGTTTAATTTAAAAAATGTGTTTTGTTGCTAAAATTGAAATACTCCGTCCTGGGGGTGAATTCTGGTTCTATGAAGTGATAACGTGAAAAAAAATTTGTATGAATTTGAAGTTTCTTTTCACAAATTTTGTATGAAATTTCTTTTCATTTTATCATTTCATAGAACCCGAATTTGCCCCCTGCTCGCTACTTGCGCTTGTATTTGCTGAGCTCCTGGCCTGTTTAATATGTTTGAATATGTTGTGGGCCAGATCGATCCATTTCGCATCATTTTTTCAAACGTTTTTCGTCCTAAAGTTGAAAATGCAGCTGTGAAAAAGTAAATATTACAAACAAAACATTTGAGCATGCACCATTTTTAACACTCGAATATATTTACATTAGGGTGATTGAAAAAATGTAATGTAATATTGCCTATTTAAAAATAAGTTTCAAAATTTATTTTACTTATTTACCTACTAATTTTTTTTACTTACTTATTTTGCAAAATTATGGACCTCGTCTCGTCTTCGTTGATGGATGATGTTTACCTATCTCAATTGTGTTCTGGAATGAAGTGAAAATTTTTGAGTGATCAATTGATATTTTTGTAACTTGCTACTTGTACTTACTCATATTTTCAAATATTGTGGTAAATATTGAGTATTTCACTTGCTATATACTTGAAAAATACCGGAAGTATGATATTGTTTTGAATTTCGTATTTATTGTGGATATATACCGAAAATTTACTGAAAGTTTTTTTTTTCGCATGAAGTCGTATTATTAAATTAAAAACAAAGTGTATTACGTGGAAAATACCCAAAAGCTACTCAAAAAATACCTGGAACATACGTTATTTCTAAATTGGTAGTTTTAAAGGAGCGCTACCACAATTTTACCAAAAACTTATTTTGTCAAATAATGTCGTATTATTAAAGTAAAAACCAAGTGGATTACATGGAAAATACCCAAAAACTACTAAAAAAATACCTGGAACATACCTTATTTCTAAATTGTTAGTTTTAAAGGAGCGCTACCGAAATTTCACCGACAATTTTTTTTTTAGCTTCATTGGTATTAGTGAGTTGGAATTTTTATGATTGTGTTAGTGAGTTTCGGTATACCGATGTTTGCAGGGTACACATTTTAAAGCCATAAAAAAAAACTACCTGCTTTTCCAGACCTTTTTTGCGACAAACTTGTGGCAGCGTCGTTTTTCCAGGTAGCAGCTGTGTATCTGCCCAGGAACTCGTTTTTGCAGTTGGCAACACAGCCATATGCTGGGCTACAAAAGTGTGAGCGTAAAAGAGTCGCTCGTCAATTGATACATGAAGTCGGAGAAGTTAAACGTCGCAATTGTGCTAAATAAGTGAATTTGAGTGATTTAAATAGCAATTTTTGTGAAAATTTACTTAAAAACTGTGAAAACATTATAAATAAATAACTGCGAGCTGCATTGAGTAAGTTTTTGCTAAAAATTTTACATTTCCCAGTTGTTAAAAATGTCACGCACATGATACACATTTTTTCTTCATGCAAATTGTAGAAAAAGTAAAATCAATTTCCATGAAAATTGAATATTCTCACCATTTTTTACATAAGGGCACTTTAGATTGATTTGAGAAAAGTAATAGTATAGTTTCGTTGAATAGTTAATAATTTTGTATTCTATAAATTATTCTGCAACGTGTACAGGCAAAATTTTATAATACATATATATATATATAAACGCGTGTACATATATGAACAACGATCGTAGCTATACGTTTCGTGGTGAACATTTTCGATGTAGCCTTGTGCGATTAGTGGTCATGTATGTAACATACTGCCCCCAAAATCAAGGGGTCTTTTGGTGGTATTTGTTTCCTTTAGGGGTCAACTGCTAATAAATTTACTAAAATTATGGGAGGGGCTCAAAAGACGGGGTTTGGCCTCAGGATCACGAATCCGGAGCGCTTTTTTAATTTTTTGTTTTAGTGAAAAGTTATGGTCAAAAATCGCAAAATGTCCCGGGTCCGATACCAAAATTGGGGCGGAATCCATGGTATTTATGTGCGAAATACCTTTCTGAGTTGGCGTCCTTCGGCCGCGCTTATAAAAAATAACCCTGGGCTACGCCATCCCAAGTCCGGACGTGTAACATAACCGTGGCGCGACTTTTTTTTGCACGTTTTTAGGGACAGCCTAATAAAATTACAACAACCACATGAAAACTTGAAACTTTGATTGCAAATATCTCTTCAGAGAAGCAAAATATTAAAAAGCGCTTCCGGATTCGTGATCCTGAGGCCGAACCCCGTCTTTGAGCTATATCACATAATTTAAGCTAATTTATTAGCAGTTGACCCCTAAAGGAAACAAATACCCTTTTCACTGAAACCAAAAATTAAAAAATCGGTACCGGATTCGTGACCCCGTCTTTTGAGCCCTCTTCCATAATTTAAGCTAATTTATTAGCAGTTGACAGCCAAACTAGACAACTACCTCAACGAGGACAAATTGCGACCTAGCCTACCACCATCTAGGCTTACACATCAGTCTCTAACTCCCAGAGTGGCCATTGCCTCTCCTTCGCAATTTAAATGGTTGCAATTTAACTGCAACGGCTTGACCGGCAAGATAGCGGAGATAACCACATTTATGCAGCTATATAAAATCAAAATTGCTGCAATCCAGGAGACAAAACTTGGCCCCCACTCGACCGAGCGAGTGAAGGCTACCACGTTCTCCGGCATGACTGCACGGACGGCGGAGGCGGTCTCGCGTTCCTTGTTCACCATACAGTGCAGTATAGGGATTTTGATATCAACACCGACCAAAGAGACTTACCCTTAGAGTGTCAGGGTATAGTTATACAAGGTGGAGGTGTTGATCTCGAGCTAATCAATATATACATTCCTGTTGTTGTTGTAACGAGGTGTAGCCCTGCCTAAATGTCAGACAGGGTCACCTCGAGTGTATTGCTCTTGGCCGGGTCGATATAAGAAAACGGCCCGGGTCGTTTCGGCACGATGGGTACAGCACAAGTACTGGTACCGTTCTCGTAGATCCGGCAATACAAGAAACTAAACTAGCCGTGCAGGCTATGTAGGCCATTTAGCGTTACCCAGGGTGCACCAACTGGGAGGCGACCTACTTTTACACCCTCCGTTTACATTCCTCCCGTCACCTGCTGCCCCAGAAGTTATCGTCCTGACCTTAGGGCGTTTCTTTGTGGCGATAACCGTATCATCATGGGCGATTTTAATGCCCACAGCTCCCCGCACCTAACTATTGTTAGCCCGGGGTTAATTAACAGCATAAATTGGCAACCTATGGTGGCCTTGTCATCCGACCACCTGCCTATCATCCTGTCCGTCGATCGTGCCACGGACTTCATTACTTCGGAGAAAAGAACATACGTGAATTTCGAAAGGGCTAATTGGGTCGGCTTTTACACGGAAATCAGACGGCACTCTCTCATTATCAACTTACATTCTCATTATCAACTTACATTTTCATTATCAACTTGTATTTTTTCAATATCAACTTACAATTCTCATTATCAACTTGGGTATTCTCAATATCGATTTACATTTCGCATTATTAACTTTTGTTTTCTCAATATGAACAAAGATCACACTCTATAAGTCTCTCATCATAAATGTCCTGATGTATGGCTCGGATTCATGGACAATGTCAAGAGAAGATGAGATGGCCTTTGGAGTATTTGAGAGAAAAGTTCTCCGGAAGATTTATGGTCCTTCCCGTGATGCCAACGGCGAGTATCGAATGAAATTTAACGATGAGCTGTACGAGTTTTACGCAGACCTGACCATAGTCCAGCGAATTAAAGCCCAAAGGCTCCGCTGGATGGGTCATATTATGCGATATATACCCAAGGAGTAACAACAATGGAGTACATAGCAAAGTACTCAGACTGTAGATACTCCTTGGATAACCAGAAACAAAGCGAAGGTTGGAGTAGGTTGTCCAGTCCTAGGACATCGCAATGTTAATTGGAGCACAATTTTTATATGAAAAAGGATTACATTTGGAGTACTCTTTGGATAGGAAATAGAGTACTCTCGATTTTGCAGGGTAACTACTACTTGACGCATATTTCAGTATGTAAATATAAAAGGGGCTCATATTGACCAACCTTTCTCCTTTCGACAATAAGGCAGTAGAGGCAATTTATGTCATCCACAGCATAATTAAAGGTTGAACAAGCACGTCCTGCTAAACTGCTAGAAGACCAATAACATCATCTCATATCAGGAATAACAAGACTGATAGATAGAAAACTTCCTCAGTAACCCAGCTCTGGGGGACACAAAGGTCGAAATGCAAAAATATCAACACCTGATAGAGATAAAATAAGTACTACACTTAGCTTATCTTCACAAGTGGAATATATAGAACTCACATAAAAATTCAATTATTTTTTGTCTTTTTCGACTAATGTGGGGTTCATGCTAGGGTGCATTTTGCATTATTTTCAAATTTTAGCATTTAGCTAATAGTGCAGCATTTATTTCTGCATTTACCCATTAACCAAAGAGGGGAGATTGTGCCAAAACCGATACCGTTAGAATGAACTACCCAGTTTTGACCGAATCAGCTTAATGCTACGTCATGAGTTGACACAGAATTGCCACCATACTATACTTTTACCGCTAAAAAAAGTTATTTAAAAAAAAAAAAATCCAAAAGTCATTCCTTCGTCCATCGTTTGTCCACGTTTCTCCAGGAAAAATGTTCGTTTGTCCACCCCTAGTAAAAAAGTTATTAAAAAAAAGTTTATATTAAGAAGCCATAAATTTTGATTATTAAACTTTTTTTGGTTTAATCGTTTGGCCACCGTTTGACCATGATTGCCCAACAAAAATTTTCGTTTGTCCACCTTTTGTTTAAAAATTATTTAAAAACCAGTAAGGAAAGCTGTCTTCGGCTGTGCCGAAGGCTAAATACCTTTCATGAATAAGCGCCACGATTTTCACTGTTTAATCCCAGTACAGCCTGTGTGAATTTAACTTTAGCTCATACCGAAATTATCGGAACTGTCGATTATTTGGGGGCGATGTGTTCTGTTGGTCCAATCTCATTGATTTTTAACATCGACATTCCACATTCTAAAATATTGGGCCCTATTATGAATTTTTTCGGAACTCGAAACTCGATAGAAATCACAAAACTTATCGGAATTTAGTAGATAATTTCGATAAATGTCGGTATTTCTATCGATTTTCCCGCGCCGACGGGATTGATAATAGGCCCCAGTAACAGTTACGAAATTTCACGTTCCTACCGATACCTACAGGAGTTATCTACCAAAGACCGTTTATCGGAACAATCGATTGTATGGCTATGTGAAATATTTATCCCATCTCGATGATTTTCAACATCGATATTTCACATATAAAAATAGTGATGCTTCCAAAATTTCACGTTCCTACGTGTTTAATTACAGGAGTTATAGCCCAAAATCCGCTTATCGGAATAATCAATTGTATGGGATCTATGTGAAATATTTATCCCATCTCAATGATTTTCAACATCGATATTTCACATATAAAAATAGCGATGCTTCCAAAATTTCACGTTTCTACGTGTTTAATTAAGCGCCAAATACACGACACGATATTTTGATTTTTGGCGAACATTTTGCGCGAACTGGCAAACACCACCATACACGACAGAAAAGGTCGCAGAAACATGACATAACGGGAATGTTCGCGGAAATGTTCGTGTCGTGTATTATTCGCTTTACAGGAGTTATAACCCAAAATCCGTTTATCGGAATAATCGGTTGTATGGGAGCTATATGTAATATCGGTCCGATCTGGCTGGTTCCGACAAATGATTCCTATATTGGAAAATGGTGGCCGCATACCAAATTTCAGCCAAATATCTCAAAAACTGAGGGACCAGTTTGCGTTCAAACAGACAGACGAACATGGCTAAATCAACTTATCTCGTCATCCTGATCATTTCGGTATACTTATTGATGGGTCTATCTCTTCTTCTTCTCATATTTACAAACATCGGACCAAAGTTATAATACCATTTCATGTTCATGAAAGGTATAAAAAAAAAAATTATGAAGTTGGCACCTCCATCTCTGAATAATTAAAAAACTAAATGTCATTCGTTTCTCCATCGTTTGTCCAGGAAAAATTTTCGTTTATCCACCCTTAGTAAAAAAGTTTTTTATTGAAAAAAAAAAATAAATGTTGATTTTTGACGTTTTTTTTGCTTAATCATTTGTCCACCGTTTGTCCAGGATTTTCCAACAAAAATTTTCGTTTGTCCACCCTTTGTATCCCTAAGTAGTATCATTAGTAGACATTTGTAAACCTCGTCCCATCAAAACATTTCAGCCAAACACCTCAAACCTTGGGAATTTTCTTTCATTCTTTTTGCGGTTCCACTTGTTTAGCGGGATTGTCCAACTTTGGCAGTTTTTGGGTGGCGGATCTTTACACATGTTTAGCAGCACAATACCCTTAAGTCGCATTAGGCATGTTTAGACTTCGTCCCATGACAAAAACTTCAGCCAGAAACCTCATCTGAAACGGGTTTGTTCAACTTTGGCTGTTTTTAAATGGCGGATCTTTCCACATGTGTCGTAGAACACTACCCTTAAGTAATTTCAGTCATTTGTCAGCTTCGTCCGATATCACTTAAGGGTATTGTTCTGCAACATATAAGTAAAGATCCGCCATTTGAAAACAGAAAAAGTTGGAGGAACACGTTTAAACATGGAACAGGGGCACCCACGGAAAGAAGAATCCTACAAATCTCAAAATGTGTCCGATGGATGATTTCAGTTTTTGCTCAGAATATCTTCTAATATGTCCAAGAATACAACCATGAAATAATATCTTGGTTGTTTTGATTTTTCATAATAAGTTGTTTTAAGCTCAACGTGTATCGCCTGTGATCGAATCTGGTGGTGGTGACTGGAAGGGGTCGTGGCGTCGATAGCCCCGTACCCCATGCTTAAATTTCGGACACGCCCCTTAAAATATACCGCCTATACCTCAGTTTTTTTTCAATTTCCTTTCCATCGGTGTATATTTCATTCAAATCGGTCAAACGGTTCGCTCACAGGAGGTTCCTAAAGTTTTTCATGTGGCGTATTTATATATAGATAGATCTACAATGGTCGTTTTTGTTAAAAGTGAAATTAATGATAGCTATCTTTTTTTTCTCAGGACATCGGGATCATTAAAATGGATATTTCCGCTGTGAAAACTCAGAATGAAAATGAAGCACGTGTCGCAGAGGAATACCTATCAAGTTTATCCGACCTCACATGCAACAGTAAACCACTGATAAATATGCTAACTATGCTAGCGGAGGAAAATATCGCTTTTGCATCGGTTATAGTTAAAGTGGTCGAACAACACATATCTAAGGTTAAACATTTTTTTATGTATTTAAATTGAGATAAAGGCAAACAAAGATGCCAAGACTGAAAGTGGCATATGGAAATCGAAAGCTTTTTAGTAGCAGAAAACAATGTGCGAATAAGGTTTATGTCGGATATGTTTCGCGGCGAAATAGAGCTGTTTCGTGTTATATCTTTAAAGTCTAAATTATGTTTGATTAGAAAAAGTGAATATAATAACAATCTATTTTTCGTTAGCACCTTGGAATTGCACACACTCAGGATTTTGAAGGTTATTTAAAACAAATACAGTCCCATACCCGACCTGAAAAGGAAACGTGAGAAATTGAGGAAATAATTTTTCAAAGTGTATTGTATTAACTGCAAAAACGGTTTTGGAATTTCGTATAAACGATTTCAGAAGACCAGGTTGAGAGGTCAAGGCGAGGAGGACGCTTCGATTAGAAATGAAATCTATATATGTATGTCCCATTCTAATTGATTTTCACATCAGTACTATTTTGTACATTTTTATCTGATTAATTGAATCAGTCGATAATAATAATAACTAGTGTAATTCTCGACTCGAAAAATTTTTAGAAAACTACACTATGTAGTTTAAGACTGGAGAATGATTAGGAACTAACGTAAAATTCAAACACATTTGAATCTCATTATCGATATCAAAAACAAAGTCTTGTTTTTGTTGGGGTCTAACATTAATGTTTGCTGGGACCTTTCTCCACTTGGGACAGTAACTTATTCTTTAGAGTTTGATTTCAATTTTGTAAATATTGTAATTACAGGTCGGGTAATATTGGGAATATCCTGGTATTCGTCTTGAACAACTCTTCTCAAGTATTTCAAGAAGTTATTTATTATAATTAGTATAGAAAAAATAGTAAATATTTCGTAGGTACTCTGTTAGGTATAGTTGTTTCAACAGTGTAAAGAAAGACAGAGTATTCGCTCTTTAAAATATGAGAAAAATATTACGAACAGCTTTAAAAGAGATAATCGATTAAAAAAGAGCTTGTAAAAACCCATAAGAGCTTTCAGTGAATTCGTACATTATTTACAGCCCCAACGTTATAACCACCGAAGCACATGTGAAAAATATAAAAAAGTTAAAATATCCACTACAAAAAGAACCAATAAATTACTAACCTAAAAACCAAATTTAATAAAAAAAATATTTTTCAAAGATGTGTTATTTTAAATTGTCTTTTATTTCGTGAAACTGTAGCCGTACACTTTCAGTTATTGTTTGTCGTCATTAACTTGGTATATACTCGTATGTTGAGATTTTTCCAAGAAAGGACTGCAGACAAAATTTGTTTACTGTAATACATCCACTATGTTCAAAAAAAAAAAACAACAAATGATTACCATCATATGGGGAAACTGCAGTGAATTACCATTTCGCTCCGAGCTTGTCGGCTAGTTTCCTATCTAGTTTGATGTCAATTTATTAAATTTTTTTGTTAAATCTATTATCTCGTTTTATTTCCAATGTTCCACTTCTACAGGTTCCGCCAGATATAAAGTTGCCCTTGCTATATTTAATAGATTCTATCGTTAAAAATGTAAAAAGTACATATATACAACTCTTCAGTCAATGTATTGTGAACATATTTTGCGATGTCTTTGAAAAGGTAAGCATTAAACTGTTTAATTATTCATACAAATGTTGACAACTAAATAATATATAAAATTGTTAAAGGTATAATGAACTTGAAAAGTTAACAAAATAGATGTGAGTAAATAGAACAATTTACGGATAAACTCGAAAAATTAGTTTAATGGTTTTATTATCATTTACAGACTAATATACTATCATAAATTTTTAAGGAAGTCTAAATTCGGGAAAACCAAACATTAAATACCCAGCGATTTCTAACAGTTTCGTCCGGAATATTTTCTATAGCAAATTTTATCATTCTACTATAATCAGTTTTTAAGTTATGACCAATCGAATTTTCGAAAATACAGCCTTTAAAAACACATGGTGCCACGCCCACTTTTAAATAACAATAGAGTGGCCAAGAGGATTTACCTAACAATTAATACCATTTGAGCTATTTGCCTTACCGAATTATGCCAATTTATGTGATTTTTGAAATTTTCCATATCGAAAGTGGTCGTGGTTGGTGGGCGATTTTATCCAATCTCATCAGGTATACTCACAACGATACTAGTATGCTTTGTACCAAATTTGATCCTTCTATCGTAATAAGTTTGAAAATTACGACCAGTCGAATTTTCACGAATACCACGCCCACTTAAAAATTGATCAAAAAATCATAATAAAATGACCAGGGGGATTCACCTATAATATTCTATCGTTTTAGCCATTCAGCTACTGCGGCAACAGTTCAACTTTCTTATAGTGAATTCGCAGGGGACCGGAAAATCACTTTACTATATAGAAACAAAAACGTTTTTCTAAAGTTTACTTGAAATAATTATGTAGTAAGCTTAGTTTAAGTTACACCACTTGATTTTAATTTTTCAACAAAAACTTACAAATGAGGCTGAGAGTTGAAAACATTAATTAGTTAGTATAACTGAACGGAAAACAAAAAAATATTTAAAAAAAAAATTCACTATATGGAGACAAAAATGTATGAGATTTGGCTTCCTATTTAGCTGTAAAATTTGTTCATTATATAGAAAACTTACCATATAGAAATTATAAATTCATTATATGGGGACGAAAATACATTGACAGTAGAACGCAAAGCTGTGTGTTCGAAATAAATTCATTATACGAAGAGCTTCATTGTATAGAAAGTTCACTATAAAGAAAGTCGACTGTACTCGTATGTCAATTTATGTGATTTTCGATATCGAAAAAGGTGGCGTGGTTATCATCCGATTTCGCACATTTTCAGTAGCAACCTACCTTGTCCAGAAAGTATCCTGCAAACCAAATATCTAATTTTTCATTCAAGTTATCGCGTGGTTATGTGGACAATATTATATTAGCCTTGTACAGGTACTAGTACGCTGGGTATAAAAATAATGCAAACAAATTGTTATTAAAAACAGTTGATGTTTTATCTTTAGTTGTCAACAGTTGTTAAATAATTAAAAATGTTTTCATAAATTTATCATTGTACATAATTAAAATTTTTTTGCTTTTGATTGTTAAGGTCAATGAAAAAATTCGCGAACGTATGTATGCATTACGTCTCACATGGAATGAAGTTTTTCCCACACAAAAGCTCTACGCACTGGATGTCAAAGTGAAGCGTATTGATAATAATTGGCCAATCACAGCAAAACAATCACAACCATCTATTCATGTGAATCCAAATTTTCTAAAATCTGTAAGTACATAAATTTATACTAATATATGTAGTTACCTTAATTTACAAAGGCGAAAATGCGTTTTTCAATTTTTTTTTGGATTATATATGTACAAATATACAACCTCACTACAAATTTTAAAATGCTACTACACCATTCCCAGGTGTAAATTAGAAAGCGTCACTTGAAATAAGATTTGTCCATTGTAAATGGGATTAGTCAATTGGATATAAGAAAATGTCAGATGTAATTGCGAAATTACTTTTTCTTGTGACGCTTTCCTATTTACAAGTACCTAATCTCATTTATAATTGACGTTTTCGCATTTACAATTGGCTATTCTTAATTACAAATAACGCTTTCACATTTCAATGTGACCCTTTCTCAATTACAACTGGAAATGGTGTAGTAATAATAGCGGAGATACATAGATATACCAAATTTACAAAGCTAGATTTGTAGGCTTACAATGTAAAAATATTTTTGTTTTCCTTTAATTTTTTTTTGTATATAGCGCCTTTGTGAATTTGAGGTAACGATATGAAGATTTATTGATGCATTAATAACCAGTGTTGCTTGATTTTGGATCCTTTTTGATTTCAAATTGATAGTTGAAACAAATCACAAATTGAAGCTATTTTTGATTTGGAGGAAGTTTTGAATCGAAAATAAATAAGGGGTTTTTGATTCAACCAAATCAAAATCAGGCAACTTTGTTAAAAGCAATACCACAATTGTCGCGAGAGATGCATCAACCATCGAGTTACCTATGTGCATTAGGGTGATACCCCGTAAAAAGTTAGGTATTGATGAGAAAATAAGCCTTGCAAAAAATTATCGCTCTAACTTAACCCTTAGGGGTGGCTATTTTTTTTTCGCCCTTTCCCATACGTTTTGTATGGGGCAAAATGGCATTTTTTTTTCAAAGTGAATTTTCTTTTAATTTTTGAAACTTTTTTGAAAATATTTTGACATACTCTTAAAGTTGAAGCTTCCAAAATGGTAAGCCATGTGCGATTATCTTAACTATTAACATAATTACAGTCATTTAAAATTTACTGCGCTGAAGGGTAATAGTAGCTAGTAAATGGGAGCTTACCAATACTAGATGTGTAAAAGTAGGTCGTCTCCCAGTTGGTGCACCCTGGGTAACGCTAAATGACCTACATAGCCTACACGGCTAGTTTCTTGTATTGCCGGTTCTACGAGAACGGTACCAGTACTTGTGCTGTACCCATCGTGCCGAAACGACCCGGGCCGTTTTCTTATATCGACCCGGCCAAGAGCAATACACTCGGGGTGACCCTGTCTGATATTTAGGCAGGGCTACATCTCGCTACAACAACAACAACAACGAAGCTTTTCCCTGCCCCTATGCTCCTTATCAAATGCTGGGGTATACTCGCCGTGTACTGTTACACAGTAACAGTGGTGCAAATTGTGAAATGCTTTGTAGTATTATTCTATATTTCGAGTTTTCCATAACTCGAACTCTACATTTTGTCCCTGGGGCATTCAAATGTATTTAATTTGGTTCAGTAGGAGCTGGGCGATAAGGATTGCGATTACAATAGGATTACGACTACAGTAATTGTAATCTCACTTTCTACAGGTGCCGATAAAGTCAAAGGTGTGTAAACTTTAATTAAGAGGAAAGGCTACTTCACGAAACACTCCAATCTAGAATCGGTGCAGTTAGAATGTCTGAAAAGTTGTTGGCCTATAGGTTAGGTAATCCTAGGTGCAATTGATTACACATGTAATCCTAATTGCCCAGCTCTGCTTTAGAGCATGGACTTAATCATAATGGCTTCTGGAAGAAAGTGGAGCTCTTCACTTTGTGCACTGAACGGCTCATACCAACTACCTGAAATAGCTGAAGAAGAAAGCATTCTCCCAAGAGTGACTCCGGGCTATACTCTTACCTGTACCTGTTTAATCCCATCATCTCTCAACTTCTCTTAGTTCAACTCAATTATTTTAGGGGCGTTTTGTAAACTATGTAGAAATAAAAACTGCTATAACCTGATAAATTCACCGCTCTCCTATGATAATTAGGTTTGGTAGTTAGTAAATAGTCACAGTCAGCTTATTCGACAATTGTGGTATGGGTGAATATAAAAACAGCACACGCAATCAGTATATTTATTACTTTTAAAATATTGCTTACAGGTGAACAATGTACAAGCCAGCGATGTTGAAGAAATTTTACAAGCTAAGACGCGTGAATTATTGGAATTAAAAAAGCGTAAACTCGAGTTGGAACTAGAGGCGACAAAAAAGAGTTTGGAAGAGCAAGATAAACAGCTATCATTGGTCACTAATGGTCTTTTGCCACCAGAAACGAGCACAACAATGGGCGGTTTGCGCATGCCCGTTGTGCCATCACAAATAATGCCACCGGGAATGATTGCTCCACCCGGCTTAATGCCTCAACATCAAATGCACCCACGCCCAATGATGGTTGGCACTGGTGGTGCGGTACCAGCGGCTGCAATTTTTCATCCTAATTTTCATCATCCCAGATCGCAGCAACCGCAAATCGGCATGATGTCTATGCCGCCACAGGTATGTAAAACTAAAATAAAAATTGTTATTTGTTTTACTTATTTTATTTCTTTTTCAGAACTTCCTTCCGACAAGCAGTAGTAACAAACCAAAAGTACATCCCGTCAATCCGGCGTTATTGAACACAATAAGACATCGAGATCCACGCTTAGCGCGTCAACAACAAATGCAAGAATCATCGGCGTCCACAACTTCAATGCGTAACTCAACAAAATCGTCATCAGCAACAACACGTGGTGCCGATGATTCACAAAAATCTACATCTTCATGTAAATCATCTTCAACGGCAGCATACCGTAATGGTGGCAGCAGCAGCAGTAGCAGCAAAAGCAGTCGACATGAAGGTGGTGGAGGTTCGGGCTCAGAGAGCAGCAGCAGGCATTCGTCCTATTCAACTAGTGAACGACATCGCAAAAGCAGCTCACGTGATAAAGTCAAAGATAAGGATCGTAAACGTAGCGAATCAAAAAGTTCAACTTCCTCCGGCGGTTCAAGCTCCTCTGAGCGAAATAAAAGCTCTGCAACTAGTTTGGCTATGTCAGCTGCATTATTATCACCGAGTAGTCGCAGCAGTAAAAAATCATCAACAACAACCAGTAAATGTGATAAGGATGCGTTTGAGATCGCACCACTTTCAACTGCATTCAAGTCGAAATCTTCAATAACATCAATACCAGAAACTAGTGGTAGTAGTAGTACATCACCGTTGTCACGTAAAAAAGAGCTAAAACGCAAATCACACACTACACACAGTTCGTCATCACCAAATGCAACAAGAAATCGATCGCGCAGTCGTTCGCCACCACCAAGTGAGTCGTCAAGAAGCACTGTTGCTTCCAGTACGGTAATTGCTGCCAGTGGTAGGGGCATCGGTTTAACAGATCGAGATGAAAGAATTGCTGTACCAATTTTCTCACCAAAGAAGGAAACGACGAAAATCAATGTCGTCGATGCCACGGTACGTGAAAATGTGGATTTGGAAAAGACTGACAACAAAAGCGGCGATATAAAAATAGAAAACAAAAGTAAGAAATGCTTCCAATATTTTATTATTTTACAGCTTTTACAAGAAATACGCAAGGTTGAAGTGCGTAGCAAAGAGAGAAGAGAGGGCGTTTGTGGATTTTGGCTACATTTGTACACATATTTCTTATAGTATAATAGGTATCGTCTATGGGTGTGGTAACTCCGTACGCGTATTTTGGCATTTATCCTTTCTTGAAAACCACATTTGATTCCAATGGTGAAGTTCTGAAATGAGCAACTTATTGCTGGTTATTCATTTCTTGTCGTTGGATTATAAGGAAGTTTTTTCGCTGCTACACAAGCTACTTTACCTTACCTTTCCCATTTGTTCTTTGGTGCTTTGATTGTTTTTCTTGTTCCACTGAGGTTTTTGATTGCGCTTTTCATATATAATAAATATTTTTTATGAATACAGCTAAAGTATAAAAGCCAAAGAAAGTTTAAGTAGTAGATTTAAGTAGTTAACACTGAATGTGATAAAATAAACATTTTTTACAAAAAAAAAAACAATCCACTCAACCAAAGTTGTTTTACTCGTTAGTCGGATCTTCGTTGCCCCTTCACTTCTGAAAATTTGGTTTAATCTCCATCGCAAATTGCCAAAATCAGATTTATGAAAAGATTAAAAAAAAACACCAAACGTCCATCTCTCTTTAAAATTGTATACAAAATTGTATATAAAATTATAATTTTTGTACGGTAAATAATAAGTTGAAGAAACAAATTATGAAATCAGTAGCTTAACAGTAGATATATTTAACATTAACTATTTAGTCAATTAATGATAGTACTAAACAAACAAAAAAGCGATTGTACACTTCGTACAGAAGTGATAAACAAAAATTAAACAAAAAATCGTAATAAAGACTGAAATGATAAATAACCCAAGATCGTTGCTTGTATGAAACTTCAAGCAAAAATATTAGCAAGATATCTTTGTACGTATAAATGTGTTTGTAGTTTTTCAATACTTACGACTTGTCAGTTCTTTTACATACAGGGGTACATAAACATAGATATATGCATTACAACGCCGCCGCCGCCACCACCACGTTCGTATAAAGGGTGTGTGCTTCTTTAAATGATTCATTTTTCATTTATTTATTTATCGAATTTTACTAAACTAATCAAGTAGGTAATCTATACGAAATAATGCTTAATAATAAGAGAACGACCGAACATGGATTTTTGAAGCCGAACCGAATGTTCGGCTAGAACATTTTTCGGGATCAAAATAATAAATTGCACAGTACAACAAATTTAGTAGCTTTTTTTTTCAACAATATCATGTGTACATTTTTCTGAAAGGGTGCTTCGCACAGATAACTTTTTATGAACAAAGGTATAGTCCAGCACGTCTGGGGTCTTTTTTATTGACACTTGAAGATGTTGATGGTAGCAAGCGGTCTTTGCAAAAAAAAAGCTGTGTGGCCAGGAAAATATAGTCCAAATAACATTAAGGGTCAATTACATAAAGCTTTGTTAACCTCGCCTGACATTTGCAACCTTAAAACTTTGCGCTCATCTTCAGAAGTATGCTACACTGAACGCTTGGCGCTTCTTTTTATACATTTGTTTTCGTAATTTATTTCTTTGTATTCAGAGTGTTTTGGTAAATTTATTAATTTAATAGAGAAGAAATGAATTAATTATTATTTCCTCCACATTTTAATTCTTAAATTAAAGCAAAGTCATCAACATGTGATTGTCAAAGCAAGCAAAATTTGAGAGTTTGCCAAATTTCAACCTTGCTTCAACTTTGAGGTTTTCTGTTTGCCATGTTTCGTTGAAACAGGTATATTGAACTTATCTGTTGTTATTGTTGTAGCGAAGTGGAGCCCTACCTATATGTCAGACAGGGTCACCCCGAGTGTATTGCTCTTGGCCGGGTCGATATAAGAGAACTTATCAAGGTCTAAAGTCCGAGGTAAAGTTGAAATAAAGTTTTATGTAGTTGAGTTAGAAAAAGAGTGGAAGCATATTTGTAGAAAATTTCCAGATGTACAACTTGTTCTCAGGGCATTTTTTGAAAAAAAAAAAAAGTTTTCGAGAAAAGTCCAAAAATGTTGGCCTTTGACATGGAGTAACTTTTTTAGCACTCATGTGATCGACGGGGACTTGCCTAGTCGGAAGATCCACTTATAAAAAGTTACATGACGTATCAGACAGGGTTGTACTGATGTTGACAGTCCTTTGACGAATTTGAATCTGGTGAATAGCACCTTATGGTACTAGCCCGACTGTCGTGGGAACGATTTTGTTGAATTTTAGTAGCCTTTTAGAGACAGGCATAGCTGCCTCGGGCATATTCTAAACCCCTAACCCGCAGGAAATACGCTATGAAAAGTATTAGCAACATGTTGGTGAAACATGTATAATTTTGATATCTGCAGGAAAAGTGGTAGAATGAGGAAAATGTGGTGTTAGGAAATGTCAGTATGAAATTTGCTCCACTAATGAGGACCAATACCACGATAGGCATCAAAGCTGTAACTCTTCGAGATTCAGTACTTAAGGTCACAAAGCAGCGAGTTAGCGTTTTAACCTTTAATTGCTAATAAATAGAAACTAAACGTGATGGATTATGAGCTTTTTCGGCTAAAGTGATCTATATTAAGTCACCTTTCAAAAAAATATCATTGTTACTTTGTAGCAAAATTGCTGTTGCGCAGTGTTACCAATAATTTTTTTAATTTAATTTAATAATTTTAATGTTACACTTTAATTATTTTTATAAAGACAAGTAAATCTGTATAAATTACTTTCATTTTAGTTCTTAACACAAATAAATATCTATTATTTTTAATAAATTAGAAAGATCACATTTTATTACTTGAAATCAAGTAATTTTTTATCATAAACCAGCTGACCGCGCATAAGCTGTCCTCAGTGAAATTGTATCTTAGAAATTTTTGTGATCGGCTCTTATAATTTTTTTGAGGAATTTTTTGTGGATATCCTTCTATACTGATCACCCATCCTAATCGGTACAGGCGTTCTTGAGTTATAAGTATCTATTTCAATTCAATTTCTTTTATGTTTAAGTTCAAATTTGTTGTTCTAACAGTACTTCGCACTTCCTAGTCGGCGCATTCACTAATAAAAAGGGACGTACCGGGCCAGACAGGGTTGTACTGATGATGACAGTACTTTGCCGGACATGAATCCGGTACGTTCCGGTGAATAGAACCTTGTGGTAGCAGCCCGACTGTCTTAGGAACGATTTCGTTGACCCCGTAGCTGGTGTGGAAGTGTATTTTAGTCGCTTCTTTGCCGAAGTTCAGTCGTTCTCTATTAATAATATATAATAATCACTCTACGTGTATTTTAGCTGTTACTTAATAAGTAACCCTATGTATATCCTACATTTGGACTTGTATCGCAATTTTTTTTAATTTTATTTTTTATTTTATTATTTATTTTGCAATCATTATTGCCCAAGAAACACAGTCTCTAACGTTAGAGAAATTTGCATTGATACATTAGATAACTAGTTCAATTCTCGAGTCGAGAGCTACACTAGAAAACGACTCAAGAATATTAGAAAAATAATGTAAATTCAATTCACATCACCTATGCATGAGGCATAATAATAATAATAGTAGTTGAGGTAAACGCACTGCGACCTAGAGATCTATTGTGCCCTCATAGTCTCATAGCACATCTTCCAGGCCGATCACCTTCAGGAAATCCAGAATCAAGGTCGGCCTCAGTTGATGTATGTGCCTGCTCTCCAGAGTTGTGGATCCTAGGATCCTTAGCCTACTTCTGGATATAGCGTCGCATCTGCACACTATGTGCTCCGCAGTTTCGTTCTCATCATCACAGAAACGGCACAGACTACTGGATGCAATGCCCAATCTGTGCATATGTTCTTTGAGCCTACAGTGACCTGTGAGGACTCCTGTGATGATCCTAAGGTTGTTCTTGGGCAGGCAGATTGCATGAGGCATACAACTCGTGCTTATGTATGTTAGTTTTGTTGGTATATAAGGAAATTAAATTACAGAAAATTAAAGAAAAGAAATGGAATGGAAAGAAAGGGAAAGGAAATAAAAAGGATAGAAGGGAAGGCGAAAGGAAATAAAGCAAATGGGAAAGGAAAGTGAAGAAATTAAAAGCAGGAAAAGAAATTAAAGCAAGGGAAAGGGAAAAAGTGAAGGGAAGGAAAGGAAAGTGGAGGAAATAATAAAAAAGCAATCGTAAGGAAAAGAAAGGAATGGCAAGGAAAGAAAAGTAAATTAAAGGAAAGCAAAAGAAAGGAAGGGCAATGAATGGAAGGAAAAAAATACTAAAGGAGAGGAAAGGAAAGAAAAGGAAGTGGAATTAAAGAATAGAAAAGGAAAAGAAGGGAAGGCCAAAGGAAATAAAGCAAATGGGAAAGGAAAGTGAAGAAATTAAAAGCAGGAAAAGAGATTAAAGCAAAGGAGAGGGAAAAAGTGAAGGGAAGGAAAGGAAAGGGAGGTAATAATAGAAAGGAATCGTAAGGACAAGAAAGGAATGGCAAGGAAAGAAAAGTAAATTAAAGGAAAGGAAAAGAAAGGAAGGGCAATGAATGGAAAGGAAAGAAAACTAAAGGAGAGGAAAGGAAAGAATAGAAAAAAAAAGAAAGTTAAGAAAAGGAAAGAGGTAATTTTCGGGTAATTTTGGGATCATATTGAGGTCATTTAGAGATCATAATGGGCCTGTTTTGGGGTCACATTGGGGTCATTTTGGGATGGTTTTGGGGTCGTATTGGGGTTATTTTAGGATATTTTGCTATCCATTTTTGGATAATTTTGGGGTTATAATGGCTCATGTTGCGATCATATTGGGTTCGTTTAACGATTATTTTGGGATCGTATTTGGGTTATTTTGGGATCATTTTGGTAACTTCACAAAGAATAACAAAGTTTGCGTTGTTGCTTTAAAGTTGATTCGATGCATAAGCTAGCATTCTTTTCGCATTTGTTTAAAAGGAAAGCTGCTAAAAATATTAATTTTATTAAACTTGTGTGCGGGTACACATGTTTACAAATCAAACATCGCGAGTAACGTCTTTTTTTATTTTCGACTACCGATTTTGTTTCAAAAAATACGTAACGAACCCTCCTATACAATTTTTTCAACAACTTCGAATAAAAATCGGTTTCGACTTCGGAAAAAGCTTAGACGCAACTAAAAGACTTCGGAAAAAAGTTGTTTAGTGAAATGTTAAATGAAATACAATAAAACAAAGGTAATTTGTTATAAGAAACAGAAATTAAAAACTAAAATAATTTAAAAAAAAATAAAGATATGAAATTTAATTGTTATACACGGGCATTTTCTGTGTGTCACTTTCACACGGATTCGATCGCCTTAACTGTGCAATTTGCATACAGGCTCAACACACAGGTGTTAATGACCGGGGCTATAAAAGTGTGTGTTGTTGTTGATGTTGTAACAAAGTGTAGCCCTGCCCAGCGTGTACTTTTCCTTAACCTAAATTGTCATCAATTTCTTCTAACGGGAGTCCTAGGAAACTTGCAGTTTCGACAGGGTTGGACCAGAGGGAGATGGGTGTTAGAAGAGTGGGCTCCGAAGAGCAGGTAAATAAATGGTTGGTATTATGGGGTGACGAGCCGCATGCCGGACATTCATTCGGCACGTCAGGGTCTAGTCTGGATAAGTAGGAGTTTAACCTGCTACAGTATCCAGAGCGTAATTGAGCCAGAGTGACCCTTGCCTCTCGAGGAAGATGACGTTCCTCAGCCGCAACGCGAGGTGGTTTGGCGTGCAAAACGGCGTTCAGTGGACAGAGCGAGACATAGGACGCAACGGACGTGTCATGGATGTGCTTCAGGGCCTGCGTATGCACCTTTGGATCAAACGGCGAAAGTGTGAGGTGCCGGATCTCATCAAAATGCTCACGTAGATGCGCCCTTACAGTCCTAGGAGGTGGCTCATACTCAAGCAGTAGTCTGTTGGGATGTTGTGGTTTGCAACAGTTCAACAGGTACTGCCTGTTTAGCATTTCATTGTGCTCCAAAACTGGGAGCATTTCCACCTCATGATGTAAATGATGTTCTGGAGACATAAGGACGCATCCCGTGGCGGTTCTGAGTGCGGTGTTTTGGCAGGCCTGCAGTCTTTTCCAATGAACCTCAGCAAGCCCAGGCGACCATATCGGCGACGCGTAATTCAGGATCGGCCGACCAATTGCTTTAATAAAAGTGTGTGTCACAAATATCGCTTACGCGGTCTCTTAGAAAAAAGGAAAGAATAGAAAAAGAAAGGAAATAAAAGGTAGGGAAGAGGAAGATATGGAAAAGAAATAATGATAAAAAGAAAGAAAAATAAAGGAAAGGAAGGGAATGGAAAGGGAAAAGATAATTAAAGGAAATTAATAAAAAAGAAATAAAACTAAATGAGTTACGAAAAGGAGAAGAAAGAAAGTAAGGAAACGCAAGGAAAGGTAAGGAAAGGAAATGACAGGAAAGGAAAAGAAAGCTAAGAAAAAAGGAATGTAATCGAAAAAAAAGGTAAGAAAAAAAGAAAAGAAATTAAAAGAAAATAAATAAAATGAAGGCAAACGAAACAAAACTAAAGCTAAAACAAGAAAAAAATAAAAAGGATGAAAAAGAAAGGAAAAGACAAGACAAAAAAGAAAAGAAAGAAAAAAAATTAAATTAAATTAAATGAAAAGATAGAAAAGGAAAAGAAAGGAAGGATAGGGAAGGAAAGGAGATGAAAGGACAGGAAAGAAAAGCAAAGGAAAGCAAATAAAACCAAAGGAAAGGAAAGGAATAATTGCGACCTAAAATAAATAGTTATAAACATTGAAACTTTATTACTGAATGGCGTAAAGAGGGAGAAAAAGGCAAAAAGAAGAGGAATGTATACAAACGGAAAATATAAAAAATAGGGAAAAGTAGGGAAAATTTAAGAAAAAAAGTGATAGTTAAGGAAACTGATAGTTAAGGAAATTGATAGTTAAGGAAACCGAACTTCAATAAGGTAGAGAAATAAAATAAGGTTTTGTGGTTGAATTTCAACCACTGGGCAAACTCTAGTATTACTAAAATAATGAAATAAAAAAAAATATTAGGGGGTTTCTCTCTAAACTTTTTCCAATAAAAAAAACAAGAATTTAACACGCTATTGTCAAAAAAATTTTCAGGCAACAACTAAATACGTGTGTTTTTTTTGTTCTTGTTGATGTTGCTTGGAAAAAAATGTTGACAATAGTGTGCTATATTCTTGTTTTTTTTATGAAAAAAATTCAAAGAGAATACCCCAATTGTAAAATAAAATTATAAAATAACACAAATAAACAAGAAAAAAAAAATAGTGAAATAGTCAAACAAGCGGTACTTTAAGCAACTTAGAAGTATAAAGCCGCCCTTTGACGTCCTAACCTGTCCTAATGCAAGTCTCGGAATGATGAACAAATTTGATTGCAACACAGGTAATTGTCAATCTACAATCGTTTTAAAGCAATTGATTTGCAATAATGTTTTGCTTCCATTCATTGATTGCAGGGAATTTGGGATCTACATAGTCCACTAAAATACATACCAATGTATGTACAAATATATCAATTCAAAATCTGTTGAATGAAATTATTGTATTTTATTTGTATTGCAATCACAGTATTTGAATGCGCCTTTACGTTGATTAAGATAAAATTTATTGGAAAGGAAAGTTGCTGATGGTTATAGATTGTAATGTTTACAATCATGATGATTGCAAATTGAATCACAATAAAAAAATCAAACTCGATGACAATCAAATAAGTTAAACAATCACTGATTTTAAAAACAAAATGATTGTAAATTTGCACAGCTCTGGCTCTTTCCGTGACGACAACTGCGTGTAGTGAAATCAATTTTATTTGGGCTTTATTCAGGTATTACCATAGCACAGCAATGACACAATTACACAAAAAAAAAATAATAAAATTTACACAAAAAAAATATAGTCAAATAAAAAATATAGTCAAAATTACGCAAAAAATTTAGTAAAATAAAAAAAAGATTAAAAATTACAAAAAACTATGGTAAAAAATACGCGAAAAATATAGTAAAAATTACAAAAAAATAAAGTAAAAATTACACAAAAATATAGTAAAACTGCCAACTGATATTTTGCGTTTACGTAATACACATTTGGTAACTGTTTAAAGAATTTACATACGTGATACCTTGAATTTGACATTGCCCATACATACCAAAATATGTCGGTATATACATATTTTTTTGAAAAACAAGCATAAAGGTCAGTTTTGAGAAACTATGAATAAAAAATGTCTTCGAAAAAAAATTGAACCCCCTTCCCAAAATCCTGGTTCCGCCACTGCTCAGTGAAATCAAGGGTACCCCCCTATTTGTTGACAACACAAAACCTTGAATATTTCGTTCACGAAAATCAAACACTGAAGATGGCGGATCGCCGAAACCGGTTTCTTAAAAAACCAAAATTGACAAGGGATGACGGAAAATCGTTCCAATATACAACTTCAGAACAGTTTACTATGGCATGAGTTGGTATAAGGTTGAGAGTTAGGGTCAGCTCTCGGCTTTACTTGCCGTTTTTTGGATGATAAAAAAGCATGCGATTACCCTAATACATGGGTGTGTGAGCGTGCGGCGTTAAAATTTGCATATTGAAGGATTATTTTAAATTTATTTCAATTTAATCTTTTTTTTACTACGAAGTTATGTTTCTAGTTTACAATTTATTTTAATGCGTTTATACTACTTGTCCGCTATTTCTGAATTCTTAAAATTGGTTAAAGTATTTCGTAAAATATTTGATTTTAGAATTTCAAAATTTTTTTTTTTTAATTTTTTCTTTGTATTTTATTTGTTACTCATACCTATTTTACTAGTTTTTCATAACTAACTCTCCTGTTAATACCAAACGTGCAATGTTTTGGAAAATTAACAAAACAAAAAATTTAAAAATTTAACAGTAATGTTAACGTAACCAAAAAAAAATTTGAAAACATAAACGTAAGCATAAAAAACCAATTTTAGATATTAAAATAGAGGCCGATGAATTTTTATCAATCGCTACGAAAACGGACATTGATTTGAGGCAATTCCCCCCGATCGCTACGTTTACGCCAAAGTTAGAACAGGAAAGCGTAGTAGCAACTGATGCGTTGGAGACAAACGATAAAAATACTACCGTAGCTATAAGCACAACCACAACATCATCAAAAGAGTTGTTTGAAATACAAAAATTTTATAATAAAATAGAAACATCTACAGAGTCAGCAGCACTTGACGACGGCAACAATGATCATAATGACAGTGATGATGATGGTGATGGTGATAAGAAAATGTCAGAGACGACAAACACTAAAACAACAGAAACGGAAGCACCGCAAACAGTCACCACCTCAAAAGCAACAACAGCCATACCAATGGAGGTATCAAAACCAAGCATCGAAGAGAAAACAGAAACCATCAAACATGATCCTAAAGATGATGATGATGTTGGTGGTGTTAAAGCTAAACCTAGTGCAGCCGATCACACCGCTGTAGCTCCCATTGTCGTTGTTGCAGCTGAAACTGTTGCAACTGAAATAGCTGCTTGTAGCAGTGTGAGTGTCAAGCGTCATGCTAGCACCGATTCAGCGGTGACAGAGCAACGATTGGTTAAGCCCAAAGCGCCATTATCACCTATGGCAATGGATGTCGATGATGATGAGGCGAAAAAGCCGGCGTTGTTAGCCAGCAGCGAAGACAAGAAGCGCCTATCAACAAGTACAACAGATCTTGAAGAACCACTTGCCAAGAAAAGTAAATCAGCGAAATTTGATGCGTAAGTACCCACCAAAAAATATGTTATGCTTATGATTTTATCTACAGTTTTCTGCAATGCAATAGCAACACCAAATATTAATGAGTCTTAATTCTGTTTTCGCATTTAAAATCTATATATCGACCCCTTTTTGCGAAATTCGCGTAAGGGGTAAAATACAAATTTTACGGGAGAGCATTTTTTGTTTTTTATTAGATACCGTATGAATTGTACCATCCCACCCGACCAACGCTCAAGAAAATGCTTAAGTTTCCGAAGCTTTAGCAATAATTTTCCTGACAAATGTATCGAGAATGGGTTCCGCAAAACTATCGTAAGCATTACATGTATTACGAATATATTTTCAATGCGATTTGCTATCGAGAAAGTACTTAAAACAGTATCGAAAACGGATTGATAAAGTGTGCTCTAACGATAGTTTCTCACACTTTCCATATTCTAAATTAATACATCTTTTTAGTTAATTTCAATCGATTTATTTTAATTTCCATAGGTAATATATAATTTATACAGTTTTGATCATCCTACAAATACAAATAGAATAAACACATTGGCCCGTAGTCATAGTCAAAGTGAAGCATGGTTTTAAGTTAGTTAAAAGAAAGGATAGATGAGCAAGAAAACACAAATTTTTTTTATTTTTTTGACAGGAAAACATCCACCTGGCCCTCTTGTTTTTTTAATAAAAATATATATACATTAGACTGTCCCAAAAATGTATGGAAAAAACTGAAGTTTCGAAATTTGATATACAAACCCGCCATATCGGTGCGTTTTAACCTAAATAACATGTGTGCGAAGTTTTATTGTTCTAGCATAATTAATAACTTTAATATTTGCCTCATATTTCAAAGACTGCAACAAATCTCCACCTTCGAACTTTTAAAAGGGTTAAAGGATTCTTTGCAAGGATATTGAAAAAATTTATTCACGAGAAAAAGACATTGGGATTTCAAAAGTGTTGCAGTAGATTGCGTAACAATATGTTTTCTAGCTAAAATAATTGTATACATCTTGAAACTTTGCAATCCCGGGATTTCGGGCTTTTAAAATACATGTGTATGTAGATACCCCAATTTTGGGATTGGACCCCTTAAAGTTATTTGTTATTCAGCAATAGATATAGAGAAACTTAAGTCGAAGGCAAAACACGTCTTTTGATAGCGCTCCCCATAGTTTTGGACGCGTTTTAGCAGTTCAAATCCCGGGATTTCGGAATTTTCCTGGAATTCGAGACGAAAAAATGGCGCAGGAGGCCCGGGATCGGGATTTCCTGTCCTCGATGCCTTAGAAGTGTTCATGCTGAGCTTTAAATGAAACGCTTTGAATTTCGGACGTTAACACTTCATACACTTTTTCGTTCGAATTATTCAATTCGCAAACATCTTTTTCATTTGTAATTTGTAGGTTGCGGATTTTTAACGTGTTTCGGTTCCGGTTTCGTTCTGCAACATTCATTTCGGTTGACTGTCAATTTCGGCATCACTCCCCAAAACCTTCGGGAAGTGTTTTTGCTGTTAACAACAACAACAATTGGGTACCCGAAGACATGAATTTTCAAAAATATCCAAGGCAACAAATTATTTTTTTATGTAGATCGAATAAAAAATCGGAATTATATTCCGCGTTACTATTGTATTGCACAACACTGTATAATTTCCATTTTTACTGAATTACGTATTTTAAAAATTTTCCTGCCCTTTGTTGTTATGCCATAGATTGTTCGGCGATGAAGATGTGGACTTGCGTATACCACCACAGATTTTAGCTGTACAACAACTTCAACCGCAACGTGATGGTAGCAAATCGCCAACACCACCACCACCACCGTTTATCAGAGATGACGAGAATGCAGAGAGCTGGAATATTTTAAAGGTAGGATAAGAAAAAAAATTTTTATTCAAAACAACTTAAGCATTACAAAAATAATGTTTTTTTTTTACTTTAAGACACCAAAAACATCAAATAATTCAAAGAAATCTTCAAATCTGGATGATGTGCGTGCCAAGTTGGCGAAAGCAACCAAATATAGCAAATTAAACAAATCCGGTGAGTACTTTTTAACTTACGATATTTGCCGTTTTGGGGTATTTTTGAAATTTTTTGGGTCGTGTTCTGCCCCTTTAGAAATCGCAGATCTTATTAGCAGCCTATCTGGTCCATTTTTGGGATCATTTAAGGTTAATTTCGGGAAATTTCTGGGATCATTTCGGATATTTTCGGAACAATCGTTTAAGGATCATTTCTGGAGTGCTTTTAGGACCGTTTCGGGTATAGTCTGGGAGCATTTGTAAATTTCTTGGGATGATTTGAGAATAATTAGCATTTGCTTTGCCGAATAAATTTGGAACTTTTTCCGGTTTTGAAACTTATATCCCGTTACAAGATAGAACTCGCAGATCTTATTAGTTAGATGCTAACGGGTCCATTTGCGGGATCATTTTATATGTCCTACGCGGGAATATTTCGGGTTTTGGAATAGTTTCATAATTGATTGTGGAAAAATTTCGAGACTTTTCGGGCCCAATCGCGAAATCATTACGGGATTGCTTTCGGGACCATTTCAGCAATTTTTCGGTATCATATAAGATTTGCAAGACCATTTTGGGATCAGTTTCGTGATAGCTTGCGGAATAATATCGGCACTAATTAATTTCCCTGCTCTATATTTGACCTTGAAATAATATTTACTTTTATGTTCTACGCGTTTTCAGAAAAATCCACTAAAGACACGACGCAACGGCTCAAGCTATCGGAGGCACAATTAAACGATGACTCTCAGGATGCGAATGATGAAAAAATACGTACAATTGTAGCGCAGGCTCAAGAGTTGCTCGAAAACAAATCTATCAATCAAGATCAATACAAGAACCTCATGCAAAAAGTGATGTCCATCAATGAGACGAGCAAATTGAAGGAAGCAAAGAAGCGCGAATCTATGGGAGGTGGTAGCTCAAACCGAACCAACTTCGAAGATAATGAGGAACTAAACGAGCAAGAACGGCGTGAGGCTGCAGCACGTGAAGCGGTACTCAAGAAGCGTATACCAAAACTGCTGCGGCAATCAGCTAAAGACTCCAAGTCAACAGCGGACACCACGTCAACTAGATCACCAATTTATGATGAACGAAGTAATGATAATACTGATATGATGCCTAAGTCGTCATCATCATCGACACGTTCAAAGCCGCAAAGAGAAAAGCGTCAAAAACCATCGAAATGGGGCGATAAAGTAGTAGTAGATGCAAACGCCGCCAACGCAGCTGTCGCTAATGTAGCGCAATCCAAACCATGGCAAAAGAGTGGCATCGCCGGCGGCAACATGCTGCGCTCACAAGCGCTTGGTTATCATGGTGCACCGCCGCCACCATTAATGCCTGCGCTGCCATGGCAAATACAAATGCCACCCGTTATGCCTCCCGGCGCACCATTTGTTAATCCAACACAACTGATACGTAGCAGCGTACCACCACCACCTCCCGCACCACCAGTAATGCCCATCATACCACTGCCACCTAGCCTCCCGAAACCCTGCAATTCCATTGATAATCCACAAGCTGATTTAGTACGCACCATCACTATTGATGGTCTCGCAAAGGAAATACGCATTTATGATCAAGTGGCAATTGTATTTATGGAATTAGATCAGCCACGTGAAATTGGCTTCCAAGCAGGACAACGTTCAATCATTATAGATGATGAAGCGCCAATTCTATTAAAATTCAATGATGATTATAAAACATTTAGCATAAATGGGCAACCACATCGTTTACGTTTCGGTTTTCCATCGCGTGAGCTCTACATTGATGAGCATTGGTATGAGATTTACTTTGGTGGACCGCCTGTATCAATTCCAATACAAAATCGCATGCATATACTCAAGGCCGAGGGTCCACCACCCCAAGTCAATATTGGTGCATTGCGACGCGATTTGGTTGTTGGTAAAATCAATATGATTGTTGATGCGCATATTGTTATACCGTTATTTTTGGATGCGAAACCACAAGGCTTTAAGTTGGGCAATCAAAATCATACTGTACAATTTGCGGATAATTTATTAACAGTGCTGTTGGATGGCGAACCTGCCAGAGTAGAGTATGGGGGCTTACCGAAAAGTTATGTACTCGGCGGTGTTAGTTATTTTATACGTTTTGGTGCGTTGCCGCATGGTTTAAGAGCTGGCCAAATCATAATCAAAAATATGGTTTATGTGAAAACGGAACCGCAGCCATTGGAGCCAATTGTGCCACCGAAAAAAGAGGAACCGACAGGTGAAACACAGCCAGGGGATATTAAAAAGGATGAGGAGAAACCATTGGATGGTATGAATACAATCGAAACTAAAGCTGCCGCAGCTGATGTCAAATCAGACGAAAAAATGGATACGACTACAAGTGCTGCCATGTTAGAAACCCCTGAAGGCAGCGAACCGGCGGCGAGTGAGCCGCAAGTGGTTGGTACAGCGATTAGCGGTGATTCAGCTATACCAATATTTTCTGCGACTGCATTAAATAAAATAAATATTGATGAGCTATTCCAAAAATTAGTTTCATCTGGCATATTAGGTGGTGGTGGTGGTGGTGGAGGTGCTGATGGCGCCAGGGCTGCTGGTGCCAGCGCTAATACCACTTCGGTCTCCAACAATAAGGATGCTGGTATTTTGCCATCAGCTGCAGCCATTGAAGAGGAACCACAACCACAACAAGTCGCTATACGTCCTATCGATCTGGCCAAATCGGAAACGATTAAAACGCGTCAAACTGCCATTGTGGATACACTATTTTCGGGCATGCAATGCAGCAGCTGTGGTGTACGTTTTCCACCCGAACAGACTATCAAATATAGTCAACATTTAGATTGGCATTTTCGTCAAAATCGTCGCGAACGTGACTTGGCGCGCAAGGTGCATTCACGTAAATGGTATTATGATTTAGCTGATTGGGTGCAATATGAGGAGATTGAGGATATGGAGGAACGTGAAAAGAATTTCTTTGAGACGCAACAAACTGATATTGATGCTTGTGATGAGACTTCGAATCAAAGATGGTTGAACTCACCAACGTCACTGAGTTGTCCAGCTTTGCCGGATGATGTCGATCGCGCCTGTGATATGTGTCAAGAGAAATTTGAACAATTCTACAATGAAGAAACTGAGGAATGGCATTTACGTAATGCGACTAGGGTTGAGGATAAGATATATCACCCGCTATGCTATGAAGATTACAAGGTAAAACATTTTTTTTTTTTGTTTTAATTATATTCGGTTATTCCATATTAAATCGTAAAAAAATATTAGAATCGACCCCTTCCACTTTGAATGGATTTTAGTGCGTAGTTTCTTTTTATCATAAAATAACACTGTACAGCAGCCGGCCAAGCCAACTTTTTTGAAGTGATTAAGACATAAGTAAACAAGTAAGGAAGTCAAAGCTCGGGTAAACCGAACATTAAATACACAGCGGTAGATTTTTGAATATGCCTCCCTGAAAAGTGGGTGGTACCACGCCCATTTATAAAAATGTATCAAAAATCTTAATAGAATGACTAGGGGTTCAATCCTACCAAACTATATCATTTTAGCCATTTCCGTTACAGAAATATGTCAATTTAGGTGATTTTCGAAGATATCGAAAGTGGGCGTGGTTAGAGACGATTTTATCCAATTTCATCAGGTATACTCCCAACGATACTAGTATGCTTGGTGCCAAATTTCATCGTTCTACCATAATCAGTTTAAAAGTTACAAGCAGTCGAATTTTCAAATATTCTGTAAACAGCATTTCACACTTGTTTAGTAACAACTTTATAATTTTTTCTAATATCATATTTTACTTTTGATTTTGAATCTAAATGTAAGAAAATTTTATTATATTGTATGGTGTCAAAAGAATAAGAGATATTAAATAAATCTTTGTCTGAAGATCTTGTCGTTCAATCTAAGGAAGAATACTGTTTATATCATCAGGTGTGAACTGAATCCAAGCAATTTTGAAAAATTTAAATGTCGATTAAAGAAAATTTTGCGCAACTTTTAAGTGATGCAGGTGTTGAGTTCCCGCCCACTGCCACGCTTTCGCAACTCAAACGAATGGCTGCAGAGATAGTTGGTGCTACAGGTGAGCTAATATCTGAGCATCCGAATATTGGTGCAGAACTTCCTGAAAACGTTTCCGAAGAAGTTTTTAATGATACTTCTACTGGCGCACCTAACATTAGTGTATCTCCTTTTGACGCCTCTGCCGCTGGTACTTCAACTGCTGGTGCCTCTACTTCTACTGTTGCCGTCTCTACTGTTGCATCCTCTACCGTTGGTGCCTCTACTATTGCTACTTCTATTTCTGCCGTTGGCGTCTCTATTCCTGAGCCTTCTACTTCTGTACCCAATTTCCGTTCTTTTCCGATAACTGGTGCTGCAAATTTTACTACATCTGCAGACATTAATAGAGAGGTTTTCGAAGATGTAAATAATACAAGTAATCGTGTTGATGAAGAATTAAACTATTTAAAAAAGAAAATTGAAATACTAACGCTAAAAAATCGTTTATATGAAATAGAAATGCATACAACCCCTTCAAAATCTGCTAGTTATAAAAACAATTTTTGCGATATTGAACATGCATTAACCAAATTTAGTGGCGATGATATTGGATACTCCGTACAATTTTTTTTAAAGGACTTTGAAGAAGTGATGAATACGATCAATGCTGATGATCGTTTTCGCTTTTTAAGCTTACGTCGTTCTCTCACTGGTACAGCAAAAGTATTTCTTGAAACCACACCCGCACTGACATATGATCAACTGCGGAAGCAGCTTATTGACGAATTTGATAAACATGTCAGTCGTCAAGATGTGTATAAGATGTTACGTCAAAGGCGTTGGAAGAAGAAAGACGAATCTCTTCACTGCTACATTCTTAGCATGCAAGCAATCGCCAAGCGTTCCGATATATCTGAATCCGAAATAATAGAATTTATAATTGATGGTTTAGGGAATAATATCTCTAATGTACATCTTCTTTTGAGTGCAAGGACCATTAATGAATTAAAGATGACAGTTGCTAGATATGAAAGGAAATACTTAACTCGTGAAAACGAAGAGATCGCTAAGCCGAAGGATTTTCCGAAAGTGAATAATAAAGGAGATGCTAATATTTGTTTCAACTGTTCGCAAACGGGTCATATTAAACCAAACTGTCCCTATCCATTTAGACCGAAAGGATCCTGTTTTCGTTGTTGGAAAATAGGCCATGAATATCGTTCCTGTCCAAATCCTAAAAAAATTTTGCAGAAAGTAGAAAAACAACAAGTAGCTGCAATTGAAGACCACGAAAATAATGAATTTTTAGGCGCCTTAAACGAAGTGGGTATTTTATTTCAAAATAGTAATCAAACCATTTTTAATAAATATCTTTCCTTATTTGACACTGGTAGTCCAGTTAGTTTATTACGTGAATCTGATGTTCCGATTCAGTTGACAAGAGCAGACATACGTCCAATACAATCCAAGCTTGTTGGAGTTGGAGGAAAAAAATTGCTAGTAAAAAATAAAATAGATTGTTTTGTTAATTTTAAAAATGAAATAAAAATGATTACATTTTACATATTATCTGACGAATGTTTGCTCATGCCAGTTATTTTAGGACGAGACTTTCTATCTAAGTTTAATATTTGTTTGAAAAAAGTCAAATTACAGTACACAAAAGAAAAATTAAAGCACCTTAGAGAAAATAATGTCAGTACTACATATGGGACAAAGATTGTTTCAAATTTCAGCAAACACGGTCTTATAAAATCAAAAGTTAGTCGAGAGTCTACTATGAATTTTAATGAGTCTTTAGTAAATGAAGGTCGCGTTGGAAATTTAGATGTGAGCCAAGCAAATGACATATTTTGTATTGATATTTTTTCTGATTTGCCTGATTTAAATATAAATCCTAAATTAGAAAAAAGTGAAGCATTAACCTTACAAGATGTAATAACAAAATCTTACCTTGACCCAAAAGAAATAAAAGTGCAGCCACTTGATTATGAAATGAAAATTCATTTGACGACTGATACACCATTTTATTGTACACCGCGGCGGTTGTCTTATTTAGAGAAAACTGAAGTGCAAAATACAATTGATGAATTAATTGAAGAAGGAATAATTAGGCCTAGTAATTCGCCATATGCTTCTGCTATAGTTTTAGTAAAAAAGAAAGGCAAAATGCGAATGTGTATAGATTATAGAGGTTTGAATAAAATAACGGTAAGGGATAACTACCCGTTGCCCTTAATAGATGATTGTATTGAATATTTAGAAGGGAAAAACATATTTACTGTATTAGATTTGAAAAGCGGATTTCATCAAGTTTGTATGTCTCCTGAATCCGTTCCATACACATCTTTTGTAACACCAAATGGACAATATGAATATTTGAGAATGCCATTTGGATTGAAGAATGCACCTGCCGTATTTCAAAGATTTATAAATACTATTTTTAGGGATTTTATTGATTCAAAACAATTAATTATATATATGGATGACATAATTATAGCTTCACATAGTTTTGAAAAACATAGGGAGATATTAGATTTAGTTTTAAAACGAATTTCTGAAAAAAGACTCAAATTAAATCTTACCAAATGTAAGTTTGGCTATAATGAGATTGAATATTTAGGATATCTAGTTAGTTTTAAAGGAATCTCTTTAAGTGATACCCATTTGAAAGCAATAAAGCGATATCCTATACCTAAAAATCAAAAGGAACTACATTCTTGCATTGGACTTTTTTCTTTTTTTCGGCGTTTTGTGCCATCATTTTCTCGTATTGTAAGACCATTGCAACAACTATTAAAGAAAAATGCAAACTTTAATTTTACTGACCACTGCATTAACGCATTTGAAGAATTAAAAAATAAATTGATTGCAAGTCCCGTGCTTGCTATTTATAATCCATTAAAAGAAACAGAACTACATTGTGATGCTAGTTCCCTAGGGTTTGGAGCAGTCTTACTGCAACGTCAAGAAGATAGTAAATTTCATCCAGTTTCTTATTTTTCAAAAACTACTTCGAATGCTGAAAGCAGATATCATAGTTTCGAGCTGGAAACGCTAGCTATAATTTATGCTTTAAGAAGATTTAGAGTATATCTTGAAGGTATTCCATTTAAAATTATTACTGATTGCAATTCATTAGCGATGACTTTAGGGAAAAAGCAGGTAAATGCACGTATAGCAAGATGGGCATTGGAACTTGAGAATTTTAACTATACTATTCAACATAGAAAAGGTGCATCCATGGGACATGTTGATGCATTAAGTAGATGTCAAGTTGCAAGCATAGACATTAGTGAAGCTGAGTTTCAAATACAATTAGCACAAGAACGTGACGATGTAATAAGAGATCTAAAAGAACGTTTGGAGAAGGAAGAAATGACAGATTTTAAACTATTGGATAGTCTTATTTATAAAGTTAAAGGAGATGGAAAATATATGCTATACGTACCTGGGGAAATGGAAGATAACATAATAAGGCTTATACATGAAAAAGTTGGACATCAATCCATTGAAAAAACATTGACGAATATATGTTTATACTATTGGTTTCCAAAAATGAAGCAAAAGGTTGAAAAATTTGTACGAAACTGCCTCAAATGTATAATGTATTCGGAACCAGTACGAGTAAATGAACGAAATTTATTTAATATACCTAAAACTCCTGTGCCTTTTGATACAATTCATGTTGACCACTTTGGTCCTTTGCCTTCAATACAATCTAAGCGGAAACATCTGTTAGTTATAGTTGATGCTTTTACGAAATTTGTTAAGCTTTATCCGACAAATTCAACAAGTACCCGAGAAGTTAATGCAGCATTGGATAAATATTTTAGCTACTATAGTAGGCCGAGGCGTTTAGTTAGTGACAGAGGTTCATGTTTTACTTCATTGGAATTTGAAAATTTCTTATTAAAAAGAAATATACTGCACATAAAAGTGGCCACTGCCTCACCACAGGCAAATGGACAGGTAGAACGTGTAAATAGGGTTTTGAAAACGATGTTAGGTAAGCTTAGTAATCCACTTAACCATGCAGATTGGACGAGCAAACTTCTTCAAGCGGAATATGCTATTAATAATTCAGTTCACAGTAGTGCAGGAAACTCTCCCAGCAAAATCTTATTCGGAGTTGAACAGAGAGGAGAGATAGTTGATGAGTTTACAGAATACTTTGATAATAAAATAAATTTAAATAAACCGCGCAATCTTGAGCAGATTAGAGTAAATGCTTCCGATGCAATAAAGAAAAAACAAGAATATAATTTTAATTACTTCTATAAAAATAGTGTGATGGTTAAAGAATACAAAGTAGGGGATTTTGTAGTCATAAGAAATGTAGATACGGTTGTTGGAACAAATAAAAAATTGATACCAAGATTTAAGGGTCCCTATATAGTATATAAGGTATTGGGAAATGATAGATATGTCATACGTGACATAGAAAACTGCCAGCAAACTCAATTACCATATGATGGAGTTGTTGAAGCCAATAAAATGAGAAAATGGCTTGTCAAAGATATTGGAAGGGCCGTTTTTGCTGAAGAATTAAATGAGTAAAAATTTTTTTTTTTTTTAGTATGACTATATGTATATACATTTATTTTAAAAAATCATAATAATTGTAATGAAAACTAGTTTTAAGATAGATGACCGAGGTCGGTCTTAATCAGGTTGGCCGAGTTGTAAACAGCATTTCACACTTGTTTAGTAACAACTTTATAATTTTTTCTAATATCATATTTTACTTTTGATTTTGAATCTAAATGTAAGAAAATTTTATTATATTGTATGGTGTCAAAAGAATAAGAGATATTAAATAAATCTTTGTCTGAAGATCTTGTCGTTCAATCTAAGGAAGAATACTGTTTATAATTCCTCCCTTAAAAGTGGGCGGTGCTACGCACGGACGGACAGACGGACATTCCTTAATGACTTTTTTTCCCATCTGAGAATTTTCATTCATCTATTGTTTAAAGAAAAAGCAACATGTGGGCGTGGTTTTTTTTCTATTTAAAAGTGTATGAAGAGCCAGAGGGAGATCTTCGAAAAAATTTAAAGCCGCATATTTTTAATTATATAATATTTCTTCGTACATACACTTTAAAACAAAAAAGTACACCAATCAAGTAAGATGAGGAAGAAAGCCATGCCCACATTTGAACTTTTTTAATTTTTTTAAACAAAACATTTAGAAACTACTCCAATCTTCGAAGGGTCCAACGAACTTCGAAAGCCCGTAACTAAATTTTGGAGGCTAACTTCGAAAAATAGGGAATGCCATTTTTTGACTTATGTCTTAATATCTTTAAAAGAAGATGGTGGTTGTTGTCAGAAAAAAAATTGATTTTGTTGTATAGTTTAATAATAGCGTGAAACAGGTTATATACATTCAGATCTTTTTTGAAGTTTCATACTTAATTTTTGTGGTAGTAAAACTTTTTTGTGTTCGGGCTTTTATTTGAAAACCGAAACCGGAACAAAGCCGTAACCGAAGCCAAAATACATCTTGATTCGTATTATTTAAACATTAAAATACTTCTTTTGAAACATTGCAGGCCGCTCTGGTAGCCAAAGAGCAGGAGAAAGACGAGAAGGCGAAAGCTAAAGAAGCAGAGGATGAAGCAAACGCTGACGATGTTGTTATTATTAAGATCGAGGGTGATGATCACAGTGATGGTGAGTTTATATGATAAGTTAATAAGGTAGCCTGCTAGGTTCTTTTGTGGTTCATATGACTTTAAAGAGCTCAACCCACTACTTTTTAATATTTACAAAAGCATGTTCAGAGAGGTTACTGGTTATGACGATGCGAAAGAAATTTCTATCTTTTCTCTCGAAATCTGAAACATTCTTTTGTCTATTAAAGTAATATACTAACCTAAAAGCTCTAAACTATCAACAATATTATAATTTTTTTTTTTTTCAATTTAGCTGAAGGAAAACCAATGGAATCTTGTACAATTATAATGGAAGATGATGACGACGATGTTATCGTGTTGCCCAATGAAGAACCCTCTGTCACGGAAATTGTTGATGATGATGAAGAGATGCCAGAAGTCGTAACACAAAATGTTGAAAAGGAGACTATAGCTGTTGATACCGAAGATAAGGGTGAAACAGCAGTAGATGCAGAAGCTGCTGATCCTGACGTGGAAATACAAGAGCCCAACATTCCATTCACAGACTTGGATACTTACGAAGAAAAAGAACAGCCTGGTACTGACGAAACAGCACAAATGCCATTTACGCATGTTAAAATCAAAGAAGAACCAAAGGATGATGACGAGGATGAAGATGATGGCTTTGAGGATGTAGGCACTGTTTTGGTACCAGCTGATGAGGAAATATCCATACAGAGTAGTGGTAAGTAAAACAGAAAAAAATATTAAATACTTTGATGCATATCAAGTCTTAACCGAAAATAGTCGAAGAAGTATTTTTTTAAAATCAAATCGAGTATAAATCAACGGCATAGAGAAAGATCTCCCTATTAAAAACTATTTTTCAAAAACCAAAGCTTTTTTAACGAACACTTTCTATCTCATATTTTTTTCAATAATGACCTATTCCAGAATTTCAGGTGAGATTGAGGGTTGTTCAAAAATATTCTGCTAGAGTTCCTCAAACAAATTTTAAAATAGGGTTGTTTAGAAAATAATTCTTAGATTTTTGAGATATTGGTATCTCACAAATTATTATGGTATGAAGACAAATTATTTCTAAAAACATTTTTACTCAAATCGAAGGCCTGATTGGAAGATTTAAAAAAACTTGCTATCTGACAATTTCTTTGAAGAACGCCCTGGTCATAAACTCAATAACGCTGTACTAAAAAATATGGGTCAAAAACGCCTTTTGAACCAAAAAGCAATAAAATTTTTAACCGAATACTCATATGTTGAAAAAATGTTCAACAGAGGCCGTATTCGAAATAAATTCTAAAATATGGCGTTAATGCAAACGTTCAGTAGCTCGTTTCTGTAGACTGAAATCCTCGATTTGACGTCATTCACTTTTTTTGGGTACTGGGCCAACCCCTTTTTTAAGAGACAGACTTGAGTAAAATAGCAATTTCTCCGTTTTTTCGAAGTTGGCCTTCAAAATTTAAGTATGGGCTTTCGAAGTTCGAAATTGGACTCTTCGAAATTTTTTGCTTGCCTCTTGTTAATTTGGTAAATTTTTTTAATTTGAAAATGTATGCATGGTGTTTTTTAATTTTTCGAAAATCTGACTTTTGACGCTTTTTACATACACTTTCCAATATACAAAAGTACTCCAATTAAACAAGAAAGGCTAGCAGGCCAGCATACATTTTGCCTTTTTGATATTAGAAAACCAAAAGCTATCGATTTTCGTAAAAAAAATTATTTTGTGACGGTTAGAACGTGATTTATTGCCGATTAATAATTTTTTTATTAAATATATAAAAAAATTAAACATTAATTTTCCATTCATTGCAGAAGAGACACAAACTCAAACGATCACTTCATCAACATCGGGTATGTCACCAACAACCGAACGGCCACCTTCGTCACAATCGATTGTGCAAATTGACAGTACGGAGTTTGCTGACAACTCAAACACGAATACAGCAACAGCTACAACGTCCATTATTGATTTGAATACATCGATCGATGGCAATACCACAGCCACAGAAGATGAACATAATTTATCGACTGTTGGTCCACCTGCCATACCATTGGCTAGCTTAGTTAATAAAATTAAAATAAATATTGCTAAGAGTAGTACTAGTAGTAGTAGTAGTAGTAGTAATAATAATAATAATAATAACAACAACAATAGCAATACAATGGGTAATAGTAGTCCAAGCCGAATAGGTGACAATAATGACAATGGTGGTGGCGGCAGCGATACAACAACGTCCCCATTATATAGCAATGTTTCGACCATAAGTGTTGTGTCCACAATACCAGTATTGTGTGGTGGTGGCACTACCACGGCGCGTACCATTGTACCGACTTCTAGTAATCTATTAGCTGCCAATGAGGAATCGAGTGTAAGTACGATATCTGTTATAGGTAGCTATGGCAGTTCATCAACAACGCCACGCTATTTCCCCCCATCCACGTTGTCCTCACACGCGACGGCGACTGTGACGAAGCGGCAACAACAACAACAACCACCGAGAACGACAACGCCACCACTACCGCCACCAACGCAACGAGCGGCGACACCGCCACTAGAGGAAACAATAACGTACGAATTGAAACCGGCTCTGAAAAATGCTAAACTTACAAAAACGAAAAAGCTGCAGTGCGGCGTCGAAACATCCGGACTTTGTTCGATTATGTAATCGCAAACTGGAATGTTGTGAAAGTGAGGTTAGTAGGAGGTAGGCGTACGGAAAACAAGAAAGAAAATTTATAGAGAAAAAAAAAACTAAATAAGAATTTAATTATGAATATCTAGTTACATGTGTGTTATACACATAATTCGTTCGTGTATGCAATTACAACACATTTTCCAATGAGCTCTTCGATTTTTTGTTTAACTTGTATTTTATTTTTTACTCTGGTAATGGAGTAGGGTCCAATTTCGAACTTCGAAAGCTCATACTATGTTTTGGAGGCTAACTTCGAAAAACGGGAAAATTACTATTTTAATTATCTCTTTAAAAAAAGTATGTATTTTTTTTTTGCTAAAAGCTGAGAATTTTTTTTGGCGGGGGGGAAGGCGGTTTTAAAGAAGTTTCTGGATAATTTTATAAAAAAAAATATTGAGCTTAAAATTAAAACTTAGTAAAATATTTTAAAACCCCACATTTTCGTGCTTCTAAGAAGAAATAATCAGATTTGAGGCACCTAAAAAAAATTAGCATAACTACCCAGCAAACCATCTAAGTCAAAAATGAATCAGAATAGAGTCGTTATTTTCTGAGCCCGAAATGAGGGTATTTCCCTTTTCGCGAAGTTCTCTGAGGGTTGTAAATATGGTCTAGAAAATGTTGAATATTTTCTATGAGAACTATAATCAGAGAATGGCACAATTATAAGCAAAAAATATTTATATCGAAGAGTTCAATGGAAAAAAATTGTTTAAATTGATATGGAAAAATTTGACAACTGCTTTTTTTTTTGTTAACTTTTTAGTTTAGTTATGTTTTTTTGAAATACTTAATTTTAAATCGAACCGTTGAATGAATATTTAGTAATTTTTTTTGTGAGTGAGCGTGTGAATGGGGAGGGGCGTCGTGGACTTGGACATGCAGTATACGAGTTTTTAAAATATTTAAGTCATAAATGACCGATTTTGGATTAATTATCGCGTCAAACAGCAACTTGAGTCACTTGCGACACATTTAAAATAGACATATATACATACATGTATGTATTTATAATATACCAACAATAAACAGAAAAATTAAAAAAACATTTTGTTATTACTTACTTTTTCAAGTATATATTATTTGTAACCCTTTTTTTCTTCTTAAATATATAAAATATAAATAAACGGAATAGCCGCATGGGCATACATTTATTTACTGTGTTTTAGTTGTATGGGTCATCAAAGGGTTAACATAATCGAATTTGCCTGAAACTGTATTTTTCATATTCAGTGGAAAATCCAAAACTGATTTCTTATAACCACCCTAATATTGCGATGGAAAGAAATTTCTTTCGTATTTGAAAAAAAAGACGTGAGTACCAAGTACTCGTGACGTTTGATGTGTAAACATGTGTATCCGCACATATCTATATATATAAAAATGAAATGGTGTATAATTGTAACGCTAAAACTCGAAAACGGCTGAACCAAATGAAATACTTCCTTTGGGGGATTTGTTTGTTATTACCACGCGCAGGTCATGTCTTAAAATCAGAACAAAATATTAAGGGGGCGTGGCACCTCCCATACGAACTGAATTTTTCAAGTTGAATATCTTCAAAAGTGTTTAAGGTAGGAACATGAAAATTCGTACAGAGCTACAGGATAACAGCACCACTCTCACCTATAAAACCGGGGGTTATCCAATAAGGGGGCGTGGTACCTCCGATACAAACCAAATTTTTTAAGCAGAATATCTGTGAAAGGGTTCAAGGTAGGGACCTGAAAATTGGTATAGACCTATATGGTATCAAAAGCCTTCTTACACATAAAAGAAGGGGTAACCGGAAAAGGGGGCGTGGCACCTCCCATACAAACTGAATTTTTCAAGGTGAATATCTTCAAAAGTGTTTAAGGTAGGAACATGAAAATTGGTATAGAGCTATAGGATAACAACACCATTCTCACCCATAAAACTTGGGGTTATCGAAAAAAGGGGCGTGGTACCTCCCATACAATCTATATATATAAAAATGAAATGGTGTTCAGTCGTTACGCTAAAACTCGAAAACGGCTGAACCAAATCATATACTTCCTTTAGGGGGTTTATTTGTTATTACCACGCGCAGGTCATGTTATAAAATCAGAACAAAATATTAGGGGGGCGTGGCACCTCCCATACAAACATTTTTCTTCAAGGTGAATATCTCTAAATGGGTTTAAGGTAGGGACCTGGAAATCGGTACAGGCCTATAGAATAACAACACCATTCTCACCCATAAAACTGGGGGTTAACCAAAAAGGGGGCGTGGCTCCTCCCATACGAATGAAATACTTCATAGTCGATATCTCTGGAAGTATTCATGTTAGACCACTGAAATTTGGTAAGGGATTATATGAGATCAACCCCTACCACCTCCAAAAAAAGCTGGGGATAAAGAAAACGGGGGCGTGGCACCTCCCATACAAATTAAATATTTCATAGTCGATATCTCTGGAAGTATTCATGTTAGACCACTGAAATTTGGTAAGGGGTTATATGAGATCAACCCCTACCACCTCCAAAAAAACTGGGGATAACGAAAAGGGGGGCGTGGCACCTCCCATACGAATGAAATACTTCATAGTCCATATCTCGGGAAGTGTTTAGTTTAGACCACTGAAATCTCCAAAAAAAACTGGAGATAAAGAAAAAGGGGGCGTGGCACCTCCCATACGAAGGAAACATTTCATAGCCCATATCTCTGCAAGTATTTATGTTAGACCACTGAAATTTGGTGAGGGTTTATATGTGATCGATCCCTAATACCTCCCAAAAAACTCGAGTTAACGATAAAGGGGGCGTGGCACCTCCCATACGAATATAATACTTTGTTACGGTCATGTCACTTTCACCGGTGGCACGTAAGTTAAGTACGCGATCTGGCAACCCAAGTCTCCGAACGCTTCCGTTAAACGTCGTTAAACGTCAGCAATTGTCATGCCACGTCAGCAAATGTCGGGTGTTAAAAACCGCAGCTAACGTCAGCATGTCCGGTTTCCGGCCTTTTTATCAGCAGCAGTCGAGGCGAGTGGAAGTGTGTTCCAGAAACTTCAAGGGATCCAGGAAAATCCCAGTGATCCGGAAAGATACCCGGGATCTACGTATATCCCGTATACTCTTAGTACGTCAGCAGCGTGGAATTGCAAGCGGTGTTGGTGAAGTTTTCCGCATCGGTGCACTAGCGGCGACACAATACGCACCACATCACCACTTGGGGGGGGCGATATCATCACCCGGTTAACAATTTTTGCCACCAACCAGGTTATATTGGCACAAGCCAGAGGCAACAACAGGCTGCCTCATAGGCAGAATACTACCGCCGCAATAAGTGGACCACTACCTTTGCCACCGCCACCACTGCCGTTAAAAGGTAGCTACCACCGCCACCACCGCCGTTAAAAGGTAACTACCACCACTACTACCGCCTCCCGAGCCACGGCTACGGGTGGCCAGAGGCAAGTACCACCAATCACACGTCCGGCCGAAGGGCCACCGCTAGATATCACCGCCATCGAGCTGTATACCAGCGCCATTTACGCGCTACCATATTGGCGCCGGCAGGCCCACACAACAACAACCTAGTCGCCACCAGTACCACCACCAGCAACTCCGGCCACGGGGGCACGGATAGGAGCGGTCATCCAACCAGCGAACACCACCAATAACAACCATCATCACTACCACAAACAGCACCAAGGAGGAACTCGCCAGCCGAAGGCCAGGTTTTTTACTTTTAAGTGTAGTGTGTAGTGCATTGTAACCTAAAAAGTACATATCTACCTTAGTTAAGGGGTAGTAATACCCGGGTACCCGCTCGAGTAAGAAGAGCAGGCAGATTATTTTGGATAGGGCTCTAAGTTTCAATGTTGTTGTTGTTGTTTCAATCGATGCCTTCAGCTTCGATAAGGAGAGCATAAACTTATGGTTGCAAGGGTATGTTGTAGCGGCGCACCATAGTGGGGGCATATACGTATTGGAATAATTTATACTGTAAAACAAACAAGCAATCTGAAATTTTACGGATGTAAATAAGAGCATGTACTAGCCTTAAATAGTAACGGGTTATGTAGTTGAAGGTCCCTTACCACCACCCCTTAACACAAGACGTCTTGTAGGCCAGGGCGGGGATAGGAAGTCCAACTTTGTTTGAGTATATAGGTGCATAAGCACACGTCAGGTACCGGCTCTTATAAAGAAAAGTGGAAAGTAGTGAACTTTACACCAATATTGTATGGGTTGAAAACCAACCGAGATATATTGTCAACATACATTGCAGAGGAAGTGCATGTGGGTGTAAGTGGGTCGGTCTGGGCCAAGGAAGGAAATTAGTAATCCCGCCTATTAAGAAGGGGTGAGGGGGTCCAGCCGGCACTCGCGTACATGCACTCTCTCTAGTAAATTAATTCACATAGTTCATATACATAACGATATACACATGTAAGCATCCCCACATACATATAGAATTTATAAATTTTCATCTATACCAAACACAAACAATTAATTAATGTTTTATATCTAAGTCCAGATGGGGCTATATTAGTAATTTTGAACTCACGAAGAGCATTTCAAGGACCTAATCATTAGGCCTATATAAACTTAAGTTTTGAAGGGGGCGTGCATGGGGGTATAACTGTGTCGAATAAGCCAATTCAGAGGTAGCAGTACCATCGGGGAAGTGGTTGATCCGTGGCTTGCCGACACCCTCTCACATGCATTCCCACTAAGCTTTAGGATACGGTATAAATACACTCCGGACATATACACAGAAATCCTGATATATGGTCATGAATTCTACACCTAGACACATAAGCATGTAGGATAAGATACCTAACTCTAATCTCGATTTTTATTACTCTGCTCACGAAGAGCGCATCAATGACCTACGTAAGAGGCCTATAGAAAGATAAGTTTTCTTTGTTATTGTAAGGGTTAACTCCACCCTCGTAGAAAGGCGAGGTTATATACATATATATATACATTTATAAATACACACACGTCCACCCATGGACCCACACACACATACACACTAATGATGATATTTTTTGTAATAAACATGCATTGTTGATTTATATTGGAAATTAAGTGCTTCTTCTTTCAGATGCGGTGTGGACAGACGGACCGGACGATGACAGGGAAAGGGAAATTTTAAGGGGGGAAAAAGGGGGGATTGTATTGGGGTCAGCTTAACCCATTAGCCACTGCTGACCATGGATGGGTGGGTAATGAGTGGCCGGCCAAAATATCATCTTTGGCCGAGGACGGGCAACTGAAGGAGTGTGTACGTTCCCCTACCCATGCGAAGTGATACAGTCAGGTATGAATTTTTTTGTATGGTGCGGTTAGTGTGTCCCGGGGTCTGAGAACCACCCCACAGTCCGGCGAGCTAGTTCGCGTGTGAAGCAAGCATACCTGCTAGACTACCGGGGCATGCAACAATAGGGAGAGTGGCTACGTGGGGCATGCCACATACAGACGAGTAGAGGCATGGGGCATGCCATAGCAAGGAGATTAGTGGCATGGGGCATGCAACATAAAGAAAACGAGATGTATGGGGCATGCAACACTAAAGAGAGTAGCTGTATGAAGGCAGTGCAAAACCCGCACGTAACAGAAATGGCGCCCAACGTGGGGCCCACAGCCTAGTGGAGCCTTAGTGATTCAAGTTTTGTTTATTTTTCGGACACGCATGGGGGGGTTGTATCACGCCTTTGAAGTTTTACATCATTTCGACATTTCGGGGGTTTGGGAGTTTTTCGTATCCTAGATATACATCAATTTCTATTTTCGAACGTTTTCTTAACTTTCCTATTTTTTTTTTGCATTAGCAACTTGACTTGGCTGCCAATAGCCGATCAAAAGTGTTGATGTAGGGGGGGTAAGGTGAGGTGGGGTGCAGGGTCTGCCAACTTGTTTTGGTGAGGGTCAAGCCGGACAATAGTGGCAGGGCTCTGACCTCACCCATCAGGAATCGGGTCCACGGGTATCTCGTTTTGCTACGGGAAGGTGCGGATGATAGTGCTCGTGGAGGGATTTTGAAAAGGGGGGGCTTAGTTGTCCGGGTAGCTTAGTGGGCTAGGACAACGCCATCTAACAGTATCTACAACTGCGGGGGAATATTATAGAAGGGGGGACTGGAACGACGGACGACGTTGGGGCGGACGGACACCGCATCTAGAAAGGAGGACACTGTCTAGTTTCGTTATTATTTTTGATTTTTAACTTTTTATTTACGTTTTATTACCACGTTTATAAAGCACGTTTATTTCATTTGACGTTTTTCATTCGACGATCCGAGTGAAGGTATCCTTCTCGGAAAGACGACCAATATTTACATAGTTCTGGACCTGGGGTCATAATTTTTTTGTTGTTAAAAATTTTTTTTTTGGTTCATCCGCGGCTACTTCTGCGATTGGCGTTCCTTCATCGGCATAATCCTGCAGCGATCCGACGACAAGGTATCGCATAGCTGTACACATTTTCTATCGAGCGCGCACCAATACTACGCGGGTAAACGCAAAGCTTAGAGTTATTTTTTGGTATTTTTGTTTTTTTCCTTCCTTTCAAACCTCTTCGAGTCAACCTAAATATTGCATCCCGTGCGTTTATATCTTGGTGATCCGAGGGTCAAGGATCATCGAGTAATACCTGGCGCTGCACCGTACTTGGGGGTCGCGCATCGACGAAACACATCACCGCGTATTCAAGTGGGGCACGCGCGCCCTTCAACTAGAAGCAAGCGCGTCGAATTGGTATTTTTTTTAATTTACAATTTCGCACTAAATGCCTGGTCCACGGAAAAAGCAGGGACTTAGAAGTGAGAAGATCGCTGTGGGTGCACCCAACGCGATTGATTTGACAACAATGGAGGCACTCGACATGGGGTCCAACGACAACGTCCAACAGATCGAAGAGCAACGCGACGAGGGGGTTGGAGAAGGGCGCGGCGGAGACAGTGATGGGGATAACGAAGAAGCAGGAGCAGGCGCACGGTCTACAGCATCGAAGGAAGAGGCAGAGAGGCAAGATCCTGGGGATAGTCCGAAGGCAGCGGCATCTAGCACATTTAGCAGTGACTTCATGGAAAAATTTGAGCTGATGTTCGTCCAACATCAGTTGGAGGTGAGTCGCTCGACCACAGAAGCGGTGAACGGGTTAGTGCAGACCCTCAAGAGGGAGATGAAAGGTTTGGCAGGCAGGCTATCCGAGCTGGAAGTAGAAGGCGCTCGTGAGCGCGCAGCAGCGCGGTATGAAAGCGCGGACGCGCGTCAGCGCGCATCACACACGCGAGGCGATTGGGTGTTGGAAGCGGAACGCGAGGTGAATAGTCAAGACGTTGGCGCGAGCGCGCTGGACCAAACAGGGCGTGAGCACAGAACAGGCACAAGTCGCAGGTTAACGATGGCGAACCCGGAGCGCAGACATGACTTGGGGGGTGCGCGGCCCGAAAGGGGTGCAACGAAGGCGATACGGGACTGGCACCTCAAATTCGATGGTGGTTCCAAAGCAATTCCTATCGAGCGGTTTCTATTTCGTGTCGATACCCTGCGGAAGAAGCACAACATCTCGTCGCCGGATTTATACGCCAACTTCCACTTACTGCTCGAGGGTCAAGCGCAGGAGTGGTATTGGCTATATACCGAAGAACACCCGGAAGATAGCGTAATTGATTTTCAAGCTTTCCGAGCGGCAATGGTAGAGCACTTCCGCAGGGCCGACTGCGATGAAGAGATCCGCCAGGCCATGAACGAGAGGAAACAAGGGTACAACGAGAAGTTCGAGGAGTATTACGCGGAAGTTAGAGGGCTGGAGCTTACCATGCGGACGAGGCTGCCGGAATTGAGTTTGGTCAACCTAATGCGTCGCAACTTGAGGCCGCGCATCAAGAATCTAATCTTTGGCTGCCAAATCACTTCACTGGAAGAGCTGAGAAAGGAGTGCCGCAGAGCAGAAAAGCATCTCGCTGAATTCGAAACGAAGCCCGCGCGCAGAAAGGCGATTGACGAGATGGACGCCGATGATGAAGAGCCACCGGAGGCATTGGAAGCCTTTCATCGACCGAGGGACAGGACGGCGCGTAAGGAGTCGACAGGAGTGAGTCGGGAAGGACTGACGACTAAGAAGATGGACACTGCCTGCTGCGACGGCCGTATACATAGCATGATCTGCTATAAATGCAACAAATCAAGTAGACAGCTATGCGAGGACTGTCAGTCGGGAAACCAGAGGGGCGGCGAGAAGATCGGGGAGCCTTGCCAACGCCGTGCGACCCCGGAGAAGTAAAACCCACAAATCCCGACTGGACCGATCATAACGATCTGAACCAAACAATTTCAACCGGACAAAACAATACATTTTTTTTAGATAATAAACATACAATTTTGACAAATAAACGAGCTGAGCCAACGCGCGGATTAATTCCTCACCTAACGCTGAAGGAGCGGCAGGACCGATACGACGCAGCAAGGAGACGAATCTTCGGAGAAGCACAGGAAGTGGAGACCGTGAGTGGGGAGCCTAGTACAACAAAACCGGAAGGCAAACCAAGCAGCAAATGGCGGAAAATTCTGGGGTTGCGACGGCGCGCGCGGGAAAGACGGTGCGAGGCGCGGTCAATTGTGGCGACGGTGATTCGCGACTCCAATGATAATCGGCCGTACACTCAGGTGGTCATCGAGGGTATCAGCATACAAGGTTTATTGGACAGTGGGGCGTCGATAAGTTGTCTGGGGTCGGTGGCGCGCGATTGGGAACAGAAGATGGGAAGTAAGCTGCGGAGATTAAATGACAACTTGAAAACCGCGGATGGGAAGGCTCAAGCCGTGGTAGGAAAAATCGACGTCTCGGTAACCTGGAGAGGCAAAACAAAACCTCTAACGCTTTATTTGGTTCCGAGTCTGAAACAAGAGCTGTACCTGGGCATCGATTTCTGGGACGCCTTCGGAGTGGCACCGATGGTGATCTCAGAACTGGATACCCAGGGACAGCTTGAGTTGTCCGCAGCCCAGACCCAAGATTTGGAGCGCGTGACGAAGCTCTTTCCGTCGTTCGCGGATTTAGGATTAGGCCGAACGCATGTTATTGAACACGTCATTGAGGTAGCGGATGAGACGATACCGATAAAGCAGCGCCACTACCCCATGTCACCGGTAAAACAAAAGTACGCGTATGAAGAAATCGACCGTATGCTGGCCCTTGATGTCATCGAAGAAAGCAACAGTGCGTGGAGCTCTCCGATTGTGCTAGTGGAGAAGCCGGGGAAAAAACGATTGTGTGTTGATATGAGGAAACTAAACGAACGCACAAAGAAAGACGCGTACCCGACGCCTCATATCGAAGGGATATTGGCGCGGCTACGTGAAACGCACTTCATCTCGGGGATTGATCTCAAGGACGCGTTTTGGCAGATACCGCTGGAACAATCCTCGAGAGAGAAGACTGCGTTCACAGTCCCGGGGCGACCTCTTTATCAGTTCAAAGTAATGCCATTCGGTTTGTGCAACGCTCCTCAACGCCTGTGCCGATTGATGGATAAGGTGATCCCGTCGCGCTTAAGAGAACCCGTCTTCGTATATATAGACGACCTGTTGGTATGTTCCCCAGACTTCGAAACGCACTTGCGACATCTAGCAGAAGTTGCCGATTGTCTGGCCAATGCAGGTCTAACCATCAACCTGAAGAAATCGAAATTTTGCCAAAAGGAGCTGAGGTATTTGGGATTTATCGTGGGGCAAGGGGAGTTAAAGACGGACCCAGAGAAAGTAAAGTCCATTGTCGAGTTTCCGGTTCCAATCACGATCAAACAACTGCGTCGTTTTCTTGGCATGTGTGGGTGGTATAGGAGGTTTATACCAAATTTCGCGACGGTGGCAGCCCCTATGACGGAATGCTTGCGCAAGGCGAAGACATTTAGTATGACAGAGGGAGCGGTGCAGGCATTTGAGAAATTGAAAACCGCGCTCACCTCTACCGAAGTCTTGGTTAACCCCGACTTTGCTAAGCCGTTCTTCATCCAATGCGACGCGTCGACGCAAGGTATAGGAAGTGTGTTGTTCCAAAGGGACGACGAGGGCAACGAGAGACCCATCGCTTTCATGTCTCAGAAACTTAACTCCGCGCAACGCAACTATACCATCACGGAGTTAGAGTGCTTAGCCGCGGTCGTCAGCATAAAAAAGTTTCGAGCATATGTGGAAGGTCTCCCGTTTACCGTAATCACCGACCATATGAGTCTGAAATGGCTCATGGGGCAAAAGGATCTCTCCGGTCGCTTAGCCAGGTGGAGCTTGAAGCTACAAGCTTTTGACTTCAAGGTGGAGCACCGGAAGGGATCCCAAAACATAGTCCCCGATACGCTGAGTAGGATGCATATGGACGGTATAGGTGCGTTAGGAACTGCCAGCGAGATTGATTTTGAGTCACCAGAGTTTACAAGCGACGGGTATGTTTTGCTTAAGCGCAATATCGAGCAGAATGCCGCGAGGCTGCCAGATCTACGGGTTAGAGACGGGGTAGTATATAAGAGGGTGCTTCCTAGGACCGCGCAGGAAACAGAAGAGTCGACGTGGAGAGTGTGGGTTCCAGACGGGTTAAGGCAGGCATTACTGGAAAACGCGCATGGGGATCAAACAGCTGGTCATGGTGGAACCGCAAAGACCTTGTATCGATTGAAAAGCAAGTTTTTCTGGCCAGGTATGGTAGGAGCGGTACGAGACTTCGTCGCGAGATGTGAGATTTGTAAGTGCTCAAAAGCGCCGAATGCCCCCTCGAGACCGCCAATGGTTGACCGGTTCAGGACCGAAAGGCCGTTTCAGAGACTTTACGTTGATTTTTGTGGACCATACCCGCGCTCGAGATCCGGAAATACGTGTATATTGGTGGTATTAGACCACCTAACAAAATTCATTTTCTTTAAGCCCATGAAGCAGGCCACTGCGCAAGAAGTAGTCAAATACCTCGAATGCGAGATATTCCACGTTTTTGGGGTACCTGAGACAGTACACTCGGACAACGGAAGGCAGTTCGTCTCGGACTTGTTCGAGGGGTTCTTGAGAACTTACGGGGTAGAGCATATCAAGACCGCGCACTATGCGCCACAGGCGAACGCGTCCGAGAGGGTCAATCGGTCGCTATTAGCCATTCTTCGAACGTATATTGCAAACGCGGATCAGAGTTGTTGGGATCAGCACTTATCGCTGGCAGCGTTTGCCTTGCGGAGTGCCATGCATGAGGCTATCCAGATGGAGCCGTATAAAGCTGTATTCGGACAGACCATGGTGCAGCATGGGAGTGCCTACGAGATCCTGAGACGTCTGGAGTCCTTGAGGGAAAGCGACATGGAAATACTGCATAGAGGAGATCGTGCGTGGCTGATCCGGCAGAGGTTGATCCAAAGCTTGGAGGTGGCGTATAAAAAGGGTCAACTAACGTACAACACCAGAGCTCGCCCAGTGAGGTATCGGGAAGGCGAAATTGTGTATCGTCGGAACTTTAAGCTGAGCAACGCCGCGGACGGATACAATGCCAAGCTCGCTCCAAAATATCTTCGGTCGATAGTACTGGCATCCAAAGGGAACGCGCTGTACGAGCTCGGAGACTCGGCTGGACGCTCCGTAGGAATCTATCATGCCAAGGACCTTCGACGATAGGGAAAGGACGGGTACCTAGATGACCGGTCTTTCGAACGCCTGGACAACCCGAGGCTGTCTGCAGCGCTCGCCCTGTTACGGTCATGTCACTTTCACCGGTGGCACGTAAGTTAAGTACGCGATCTGGCAACCCAAGTCTCCGAACGCTTCCGTTAAACGTCGTTAAACGTCAGCAATTGTCATGCCACGTCAGCAAATGTCGGGTGTTAAAAACCGCAGCTAACGTCAGCATGTCCGGTTTCCGGCCTTTTTATCAGCAGCAGTCGAGGCGAGTGGAAGTGTGTTCCAGAAACTTCAAGGGATCCAGGAAAATCCCAGTGATCCGGAAAGATACCCGGGATCTACGTATATCCCGTATACTCTTAGTACGTCAGCAGCGTGGAATTGCAAGCGGTGTTGGTGAAGTTTTCCGCATCGGTGCACTAGCGGCGACACAATACGCACCACATCACCACTTGGGGGGGGCGATATCATCACCCGGTTAACAATTTTTGCCACCAACCAGGTTATATTGGCACAAGCCAGAGGCAACAACAGGCTGCCTCATAGGCAGAATACTACCGCCGCAATAAGTGGACCACTACCTTTGCCACCGCCACCACTGCCGTTAAAAGGTAGCTACCACCGCCACCACCGCCGTCAAAAGGTAACTACCACCACTACTACCGCCTCCCGAGCCACGGCTACGGGTGGCCAGAGGCAAGTACCACCAATCACACGTCCGGCCGAAGGGCCACCGCTAGATATCACCGCCATCGAGCTGTATACCAGCGCCATTTACGCGCTACCATATTGGCGCCGGCAGGCCCACACAACAACAACCTAGTCGCCACCAGTACCACCACCAGCAACTCCGGCCACGGGGGCACGGATAGGAGCGGTCATCCAACCAGCGAACACCACCAATAACAACCATCATCACTACCACAAACAGTACCAAGGAGGAACTCGCCAGCCGAAGGCCAGGTTTTTTACTTTTAAGTGTAGTGTGTAGTGCATTGTAACCTAAAAAGTACATATCTACCTTAGTTAAGGGGTAGTAATACCCGGGTACCCGCTCGAGTAAGAAGAGCAGGCAGATTATTTTGGATAGGGCTCTAAGTTTCAATGTTGTTGTTGTTGTTTCAATCGATGCCTTCAGCTTCGATAAGGAGAGCATAAACTTATGGTTGCAAGGGTATGTTGTAGCGGCGCACCATAGTGGGGGCATATACGTATTGGAATAATTTATACTGTAAAACAAACAAGCAATCTGAAATTTTACGGATGTAAATAAGAGCATGTACTAGCCTTAAATAGTAACGGGTTATGTAGTTGAAGGTCCCTTACCACCACCCCTTAACACAAGACGTCTTGTAGGCCAGGGCGGGGATAGGAAGTCCAACTTTGTTTGAGTATATAGGTGCATAAGCACACGTCAGGTACCGGCTCTTATAAAGAAAAGTGGAAAGTAGTGAACTTTACACCAATATTGTATGGGTTGAAAACCAACCGAGATATATTGTCAACATACATTGCAGAGGAAGTGCATGTGGGTGTAAGTGGGTCGGTCTGGGCCAAGGAAGGAAATTAGTAATCCCGCCTATTAAGAAGGGGTGAGGGGGTCCAGCCGGCACTCGCGTACATGCACTCTCTCTAGTAAATTAATTCACATAGTTCATATACATAACGATATACACATGTAAGCATCCCCACATACATATAGAATTTATAAATTTTCATCTATACCAAACACAAACAATTAATTAATGTTTTATATCTAAGTCCAGATGGGGCTATATTAGTAATTTTGAACTCACGAAGAGCATTTCAAGGACCTAATCATTAGGCCTATATAAACTTAAGTTTTGAAGGGGGCGTGCATGGGGGTATAACTGTGTCGAATAAGCCAATTCAGAGGTAGCAGTACCATCGGGGAAGTGGTTGATCCGTGGCTTGCCGACACCCTCTCACATGCATTCCCACTAAGCTTTAGGATACGGTATAAATACACTCCGGACATATACACAGAAATCCTGATATATGGTCATGAATTCTACACCTAGACACATAAGCATGTAGGATAAGATACCTAACTCTAATCTCGATTTTTATTACTCTGCTCACGAAGAGCGCATCAATGACCTACGTAAGAGGCCTATAGAAAGATAAGTTTTCTTTGTTATTGTAAGGGTTAACTCCACCCTCGTAGAAAGGCGAGGTTATATACATATATATATACATTTATAAATACACACACGTCCACCCATGGACCCACACACACATACACACTAATGATGATATTTTTTGTAATAAACATGCATTGTTGATTTATATTGGAAATTAAGTGCTTCTTCTTTCAGATGCGGTGTGGACAGACGGACCGGACGATGACAGGGAAAGGGAAATTTTAAGGGGGGAAAAAGGGGGGATTGTATTGGGGTCAGCTTAACCCATTAGCCACTGCTGACCATGGATGGGTGGGTAATGAGTGGCCGGCCAAAATATCATCTTTGGCCGAGGACGGGCAACTGAAGGAGTGTGTACGTTCCCCTACCCATGCGAAGTGATACAGTCAGGTATGAATTTTTTTGTATGGTGCGGTTAGTGTGTCCCGGGGTCTGAGAACCACCCCACAGTCCGGCGAGCTAGTTCGCGTGTGAAGCAAGCATACCTGCTAGACTACCGGGGCATGCAACAATAGGGAGAGTGGCTACGTGGGGCATGCCACATACAGACGAGTAGAGGCATGGGGCATGCCATAGCAAGGAGATTAGTGGCATGGGGCATGCAACATAAAGAAAACGAGATGTATGGGGCATGCAACACTAAAGAGAGTAGCTGTATGAAGGCAGTGCAAAACCCGCACGTAACAACTTCATAGTCCATATCTCTAGAAGTATTTAGGTTAGACCACTGAAATTTTGTGAGGAGTTATATAAGATCAATCCCGGACACCTCCAAAAAAACTGGGGATAAGGAAAAAGGGGGCGTGGTTTCTCCTATATGAAGGAGATAGGGATATGGTTTAAAATAGATATAGGGATCGGGTTAGAGAAACAGAGAGGGAAATAAATTTGTGGCAGGACAACGTCTGCCGGGTCAGCTAGTGTTTAATAAAAAAAAAAAAAAAACGAATGGCGGCGATATACCAACAGGTTATTATAACCTCTAACGAGATTTTTGCCGAGCTTCTCTTCCAACTTGTAGTGTGCTGCTTTGATATTTTCCTACAAGTTGGCGGGACGTACAGTTTTTTGTTGACTCCGAACGGCACTTGCAAAGCAAATGAGTTTTGGCTGAAAAGCTTCTCATGGCAGAAATACCTTCAGAACAACAACACAAATTTTGTTCCCGAAATGATCCTAAAAACCACACAAAATTACCTCAATACAGTCGAACTTCCTTATAGTGAATTCCCAGGGGGCCTGAAAATCACTTCATTATATAGAAAATTCTTTACATAGAAACAAAGGCTTTTTTCTTAAGTTTACTTGAAATAATTTTTAAGCTTAGTTTGAGTTACACCACTTCATTTTAAATTTGCAACAAAGCCTTAACTTTGACGAGTTGAAAACATTATTTCGGAAGTATAGCTTAACGGACAAAAACGTATAACGTTTGACTTTCTGCTCTAAAATTTGTTCATTATATTGAAAACTTCACTATAAAGAAATTATAAATTCATTATAAAGATACTGAAAGTAGAACGAATAGCAGTGTTTTCGAAATGAGTCCATTATATGGAAGTTCACTATAAAGAAATTCCACTGTATTATCCCAAATTGACCCCAATATGATTCCTTTCCTTCTACTCTCCTTTGAGATCCATTCCCCTAACTTTTCGGTAATTTCCTTGCCTTACCTTTCATTTCCTTTAATTTTCATTTCTTTCCTTACTTTTTCTTTCTTTCCCTTTCCTTTCTTTTCCTGTCCTTTCCTCTAATTTTCCTTCCTTCCCCTTTTCCATCCCTTTCATTAACCTACCTTTCCATTCCCTTCCTTTCTTTCTGATAATCAGGGTAATTCTTAAACATCTGCTTTGGAGTCGGGATTGTTAGATACGAAAGCAAACTGATCGTAGTTTGTTTGCAATTCAAAACGTATTGAGTTCGTTCAGTCGTTGTATTGAATTTGGGTTGTCACGATTCGGGCCCGGTTTTTATAAATTTCCCATTTTTAAATTCGAATTATACATAAAAAACCATGGTTAGTTCGATCGTTAGAGGTTATGATAACCTGTTGGTATATCGCCGCCATAAAATTTCTTTTATAATTTGCTTAGAACACGAAATGAACTGTGATAAGATTTAGAAGGTGATGGTGCAATATCTTATCTAAATATTTGTGTACGTGTGAGTCAGCATTTCAATGTGTGAGTGTGCAGCTCAGACCTGACTATGCAATCAGCTGTCACTGACCAAACAGAAATATCCGGTAAGGTAGTTTACGGTATGCTGTGGCATTTTTCGTCAAATCGATGCTCAATTGTGTGCTGCTATAAAAGTTTACACTTCAAAAAATTGATATTTGTCTAATAATACTCATCCCAAATAAATCAAAAAAAGTGCGCTTCATTGTGAATGATATTCATGTGTTTTTGCAAATTGTGAAAAACAAAGAAGAAGCATTCTTTTTTGTTGCTATTTTGCTACGTGTAGTGCATACAAGTTTAAGGTGTGATTTTAACAAACTATTACCTAGATTTCGAAAGTATTTTCAACATCATGACGAATATGAATTCACCACCGGTTTTTATTGATTTATCTCTGGATGAACAGGTAAAAGGAAAACTTGTATTAAACTTCCGCAAGCTACGGAGCATTGACTCCGCTGTATTTGAGGTTATGTTTTCTGCATTTAGGTGTACTACAGACAATTTTTCTTTCCTACCTGCAGGTGCAAGAGTTGAGGAAATTCTTCAAAAAGTTAGGAGCTGAAATTTCATCTGAAAAGTCCAACAAAGGCGTTGAAGATGATTTGCACAAAATTATTGGAGTTTGTGACGTGTGCTTTAAAGATGGGGAACCCGCACAAATTGATGGCATACTCAATAGTATTGTTTCCATTATGATCACGGTAAGATACTGCATTATACTGACACTTCAACCGAAACTAATCCGTATTTGTATGATATTCCAAAAAAACAGATACCGCTTGACCGAGGCGAAAACATTGTGTTGGCATACTGTGAAAAAATGACAAAGGCACCAAATGTACCATTAGCAAAAGTTTGTTTGGAATCGTTGTGGCGTTTATTCAATAACTTAGATACAGCATCACCTTTGCGTTATCACGTTTACTACCATCTGGTGCAAGTAGCAAAACAGAGCGACCAAGTTTTGGATGTTTTTACTGGCGTGGATCAACTCAAAACGCAATTCGCCAATTGTCCACCATCTAGCGAACAAATGCAAAAATTGTATCGCTTATTGCACGATGTAACAAAAGACACCAATTTAGAGTTGTCAGCAAAAGTTATGATTGAATTACTGGGCACGTATACAGCAGATAATGCTTGCGTTGCACGTGAGGATGCAATGAAATGTATTGTGACAGCGCTTGCTGATCCCAATACATTTTTGCTTGATCCTTTGTTGGCACTCAAACCCGTACGTTTCTTAGAGGGAGATTTGATACATGATTTGCTATCGATTTTTGTTTCGGATAAGTTACCATCCTATGTACAATTCTATGAAGATCACAAAGAATTTGTTAACTCGCAAGGCTTGAATCATGAACAAAATATGAAGAAAATGCGTCTGCTTACTTTCATGCAATTGGCCGAGAGTAATCCGGAAATGTCATTTGAAACGCTCACTAAAGAACTACAAATTAATGAAGATGAAGTCGAACCATTCGTTATTGAGGTGCTGAAAACAAAATTGGTGCGTGCACGTTTAGACCAGGCCAATCGCAAGGTGCACATCTCATCGACAATGCATCGTACATTTGGTGCACCACAATGGCAACAGCTACGTGATCTTTTGTATGCATGGAAGGACAATTTGAGTGCAGTACGTGAAGGTTTGACAAGTGTATCCGCAGCACAACTTGATTTAGCGCGCACTCAAAAATTGATACACTAAATCCACTGCCAGCCAGCATCTGATAACAGAAGAGCATCAATTTCAAAGTGTAGCATTAACAACATTTTGGTATTTTATATTTATAAAATGATTTAAATAAATTGAATACTACATAAGGAAAACTTAAGTAATGCCATTTATGGGTGTACATTATTGAGATACAGATCTGTTAAATAATGAATGCTAATCGTAGTGATTACCCATTTAATTGATTTTTTTTTTTTTGAGAAATTGAGAAACCATTTAATGGTTGACTAACTAAATATTTTATCAATTAAAAAAAGTCAAAACTAATCAAAATAATAATTTTTTTATTATTTTTTTGTTTAATCAATCAACAAGTTTTATCACTAAGACGGGAAACGCCATTAAAGCTATCATTACCAATTTAAAAAAAAATCAATCGATTGATTACTAATCATAATGGCAACTTAACAGGCCTTTTGAGGTACTATTCCGAACTGAATTTTAAATTATAATCTCAAAACACATTAACCTAACCTAATCAACGTACAGGGTCCATTGTCATCATTGCATCTGAAAGTAGTGAGATTGTTGTAACATTCTTTCGTACTGCCTGGTCAACATCCTAGCCATCGTTTTTCGTATCCAAAAACTATACTGCTGGGAAACTATGCTGATAAAAACTGTGATCTCAAAAACACTAGAAAATCATTCCAAAACATCAGATAACCTGTAAAAAAGCATGATAGAATGTGTCGGATTTTGTACTTTACAGACGTGTGTTTCGTTCGCACACTTAAATGGGGAAGTTACTTTAAATGGATTTTTTTTTTTCATTTTCAGATGCGTTTACGGAAATTTTGTTGGTATAATCCCAACGAGTAATAAAAACATTTTGTACATTTCTGTTTGTAATAATTATCAATATATTATATTAATTACGGTTAAGGCAATCCTGTTATCTACATTAAATGAATCCAATACACAACCACTCTTAAAATTCAATTAGATTAATTTTGCTTAGTAAATAATAATTCAGAATGACAAAAAAGTTCTAAAAGCCGTTTTCTCGAGTAAACTTTAAAATTTTTGGATGGATAAAAACATTTTTATATAGGAAATTCCCCACTCGTTTATATAAAATAAAATAGCTTTTTAAAATGACATTCACAAAATTTTTCGGTTAATAGGGCTTAATAAAACAATTTAATTTTGTTATGAATATGGGGTTTTGTGTTTAGTGAGCATCCAGTTTTAAAATTTACTTTCGAAAACGCTCTAGCTCAAAATTTGTTTAAGAACACCGTAGCTTAAAATTTTTTCCGATAAAACTACATTTCAATATATGGTCAATATAAAGTTTCAGCTGAAATAGTGGGATTTGAAGCAAACTAATGCTGTGATAGAGCATTTTTTAACCAAATTCTGGAATACGGCGTTATTAAAAAAAAGTTATGAGATAGAACATTTTTCAAAAAAGGGATTCATAATTTTTTTTTAAATTATCTATTTTAAATAGTTGAAGACATGAATGGAAAAAGCCAATTTTGCTAAAAAAGTAAAAACATGGCAAATTTGAGTCTTCATACAAATACTTATACCGATAAAAAAATAATTATTCAATCAATAAATGTATGAAGAATGCTCAACTCAGCATCTGCTTAAAAAGTCTCACATACATGTTGTATGTAGTATGTATGCATCTCAATTAATATTCTTTTGTTATTGTTCTGAAAAATATTGCTTTAGTACAAAATTGCTCAATAACTATGGATGACGTCACAGTATGTCAGTACGCATGTATCCAATTACTGATGCTAATCAATTAAGTCATAGTTATCTAGTAAATATATGTACACCTAATTATATGTTTGCATGTATATTCTGTGTGCGTGCGTAACTACGATTTTTCTAAAAACGGTTTTAATCGTTCAACGATTGTGGACACCTCAGCCATTGCTCCATTGCCGCTATCGCCACACATTAATGTCTTTGATATACAAGGAATTTCAGTATAACCCCATGATTTAAGTTTGCTGATTTGTTCATCAGTTAGAGGATGGTCGTACATGCGCGTATTCATGGCTGGACAAAAGACCAACGGTTTGTGTAAATCCCAAGCACGCACCACACACGTAAGTAGGTTATCGCAAATGCCCTGTGATGAGATGCACATTAATTTAATTTAAATTTTCTTATGTAGTTAAGATATTGAAGTATACCGTTGCTATTTTCGCCAATGTGTTTGCACTTAATGGTGCAATAAGTAATATATCTGCCCATTTGCCAAGATCTATATGTAATACAGGATCGCCTCTCCTTTGCCACATAGACCATTCTGCAGCATCGATCAATATTTTTACGCTTGCCGGCAAAAGTGTACTCTCAAAGAAATGTCTTGCATGTTGTGTGGGTATAAGTTTAATCTGTAAAAAATGTATTTATCAAACAAAAATATAACTTGCAATATATATGCACATACATACATACGTGTATATAGCTTTACTCACATTTATGGTATAGTCTTTTTCGTATTCTTGTATCTTTTCGATTAACAGCGGCAATTTAATAGTAGCCACACTTCCTGTAACTCCAATTAATATATTCTTCTGCGGTTTCATGATAATAGCTTCTGTGTGCACTTGACTAATTTTCTTCCTAAACGCCTACTTAGTTTTTATTTTTAGTTTCTTGTTTCGTATGCGCTGCTGTTTTGTCGTCTTCGAAGCCCAACTTGGACCACTGCGTTTGCTCCATCAAATTGTTTTGCATACGACAGCCCAAATATTCTTTGGCTTCCAGTCGGCACTTTGAATTGTTATCGTTGTTCTGTCGCAAGCAATGCATATAAAGAAGATAGTATTTTTTGCACAGATTATCGTGATCGAGTGGAAAGCTGCCCTTCTCCGGTGGTGTGGGTATGAATGTCTTCTGATTAAGCGTATTTGAATTCATTTGACAAATTAATAATGTGATAACTACCTGGGAACGGGTTTTCAAGTTGCGCTAGTTCTGCAAAACAAATCGATTACAGTATCGATAGTTTGAATGCGCAAAAGATAGCTGTTAAATGAACGGTTTTTAATTGCAGATAAATTAAATTAGTTATTGACCTGAATAAAAAATTAGGTATTAAATAATAAGCTAACCGGTAATTTGTGTTTTTGGATAATTGCAGTTATAAAGAGTTGAAGTTTTTGCATTATTTCTCTAAGCTGCCTTCGATAGTTTTTTTCCGATATTTTGCTATCGTTGGTTTTCCTTGAAATATCTGAATTACCAAGTACCATCGTCAAGTACGGCCTATGCTTGCGACCTCTGTCGGGAAATGCCAATAAAGGAGCAGTCACACGTCGCAGTTAAATAAACTTTCGCGACAGTGCTGTCCCAAATGTTTGAAAATAAAAAAATATGCCATAGTAGGAACCCTACAAGACGGGCTGATATAAGCTTTGTTTCTTGAAATCTCCAGCAAAGAACTGTCAGCAGAAGAGAGTCTTGTAAAAAGCTGTCAAAATCTCATTTCTGCTAATTTTTCGTCGAACAGGGTTCAGCAGAAACTTGCAGATAAAACAGCGGTTACGTTTCTGATTGGCTACCAATTTGAATTTACATTTTTTGTTGTTGTTTTGCTATGCCACCGATCAGCTGTTATTGCTTGCTGGTTTCTGCTGGACGAAAAATCTCCAGCAATAACTTGCAGCGAATTGGCGCTCTCTCTCTCAATTAAATGTCAAAAAGCTGCTGAATTCGCTGCTAATTTTTTCAAAGAACACTTTTTTAGGAATAATTATTCATAATTATTCATAATTAGCAGGAAAGAAACAAAGCTATATTTACTAACACACTCACACCCTAAATTATCAACCCCTCAAACATTCTCGGAGTGCTCATAATTTAGGAATCCGATATGAGTCCTAAATATGTGAAAAATATGAGCCTCCGAAATATGATCATATATGAGTCTTTTATGACTCCGATGTGACGAAAATTATGTACCGATAGTGTTTATTTACAAGAGCAACTTTTGAAAAAATATTCATGTCATTTTTCTTTAAAATTATTTTTTCTTCACAAAAAATTATTTTGCGGTTCCTCAAACTAGTTGCTGCCATAAATAAGTAAGTATTTTGCAAAAAAAAAAAAAACAATGTGTAGATAACATTTATATCATCTTCCGGATACATACATATGTACATATGTAAATTCAAGTTGAAGCAACCACTGAATTAAGGGACAGCTGCATCGACTTCCTCTACGTTTCGCTGGGAAACTAACTGCCAAAGCAGACACGGCACTATGATTCAAGGAAGTGGCTATACCGGGCACTGCAGTTCCGTCGGTTAGAGTGATTGAACCATTGACACCCGTAGCTGTGGCGTCACCAGTAACCAGCAGTTCTAACATTGGCAATGGTATTGAGTCGATCTGTAAAATATAACAGGACCTTTCTTCGGGGGCAGTGGCGGTGGTCATTGTACGTGCAAGATGTGCCTTCCAGTTGATTCAGCGGTTTTACTGAAGGCAGAAGTAGTGGTGATATGGTTGGTGGTGGAGTTATATATTTTGGATTTATGTCATTAAGTTAAAAAATTTATGTAATTTCAAACTTAAAGCAACCTGTTCAGTTTAAGTAAACTGCATAATAAATATGATACTAACTGCGTATACACTTCAAGTTTTAAGTTAATGGCTGGGAAGTTTTCTAAACCGTCGAAATTTTAAGAGCCTTTTAAAGCTAAATAGCTGCTATTCAAGAGAGTATATGGGGGTAATATGAGCCGAAAAATCGTCTCAAAGACGTCTATTCTGAGGCCAATAAAAATCATATAAGAGCTCATATATGAGCAGTTTATGAGTCCAAAAGGTGTCATATATGACTCATATTTAGGCTCCTATGATGTATGAAAAAATGCTCATATCGGACGACCATCGCAAGAAGGGAAATACATTCATTTCGGACTCATAAATGAGCTCATAAAGAGCATAAACGCTCCCATTTAGGACTCCTTTCTGACACATCTATGAGTCCAATTGTTTGCTGGGATGCTGATAAAGTTTTGATAAAAACACTGACAATTATCATTAATTAAAAAAAACTTAAAATTTTGAATAAAAATATTTTAGTTTTCAAATTGAATTGAAACGTATCACAAATTTCGCTACAACACAGGAAAAAAGGTAAAAAATTAACTAATTAATTTGATTAAATTAAACTAACGTTTGCATTTTGTATATAGGTGTTTTTTTGGCAAAGGAAGTTCACAAAGATCACAGCAAAACCGCTATGGGGCCTTATCATATAATTCGATCCGAAAGAAATTTCGTTGGAATTTGAAAAAATTGTACGTGATTTGACAGCTGTCGAATAGCATTTACTATAGAATCGAATTACATGATAAGGCCCCTGACCGAAAATCGTTGCAATCTTTTAAACGAAGGAAAGGCGAAAAGGTGCTACGCGTGACTGTCACAGCATTTGTTTGTTTTTGGCGCATATGTTGGAACCTCGCTTTCGCGAATCAAACCCCACAGCGCAACACAGGAACACTGAATAAAGTAGCAAATAACTAGTTTTTTAAGTTCAAATTTATTTACTTATATGTATTTATGTTATTGGTTTTCTAAGATTGTATGCAATTTTATATTAAAATAAGCCATTTTATTTGATTTAAAAAAAATATTTTTAATAAAAAAAAAATTATAATATATTGGCAGGTATGACAGTTGTCAGTTCTGATATCAGCTTTGTTTCTTTCCTGCTAATTATGAATAATTATGAATAATTATTCCTAAAAAAGTGTTCTTTGAAAAAATTAGCAGCGAATTCAGCAGTTTTTGACATCTAATTGAGAGAGAGAGCGCCAATTCGCTGCAAGTTATTGCTGGAGATTTTTCGTCCAGCAGAAACCAGCAAGCAGGAACAGCTGATCGATGACATAGCAAAACAACAACAAAAAATGTAAATTCAAATTGTTAGCCAATCAGAAACGTAACCGCTGTTTTGTCTGCAAGTTTCTGCTGAACCCTGTTCGACGAAAAATTAGCAGAAATGAGATTTTGACAGCTTTTTACAAGACTCTCTTCTGCTGACAGTTCTTTGCTGGAGATTTCAAGAAACAAAGCTATCATTATGACATCATCATGATGTCATCATTGATCCAAAAATAGAGTGAGACAGATATATGTTTAATTCAAATTAGTAATGTGTTAGAGGGAGACAAAAACTTACACGCACACAATTGTTATTTATTTATTTATTTATTTTTCTTGGAGGAACTTTTGTGGTTTCAAAAATTAATCTTCATAATAGTTTTCAACTGAAAAACTTAAATCATTTCACAAGAGGAATAAGAAAAAGTTGATGTCAACAACTGTGTCCGTGTGAGTTTTTGTCTTCCTCTAATTTGGATTATATATCTATGGGGTCGTGCATATATGACGTCACGCGATTTTTGATAGTTTTTGGCCCCCCCTCCCCCCATGTCACACCCAGTCACAAACGCCAGATCCCCCCCCCCCCCCCTCCCCCTCCCCCTCGAATGTCACATCACACCCTTAATAAATATAAATTCAATATTTGACATAAAATCTGATACATATTTAGAATATTTATATTAATTATTAAATAATATTTGCCAATCGAAAGAATAAAAACGTGCTAAATTTGAAAACGTCCATGGACGTTGCACGCTAGAAAACATGCAAAAAATAACGTGACATCACGTAAGTGCTACTCCCCCCTCCCCCCATGTCACATTTCGTCACAAATCGCAGACCCCTCCCCCCCTCAAAGAGCGTGACGTCATATATGCACGACCCCTATACTCTTCACACTCACGCTATCTTTAGATCAATAATGACTTCATTAATATCGTCACAGTGATATCACAACTGACAATTGTCACAACCTACCAAAGATGATATGAAAAATAATGTTTAAAATTTTTTTATTTAAATATTTATTTTTTTGAAATCAAATAAAATGGCTTGATATCAAACAAAATTGCTTATAAATAAAATAATACAACTTAGGCCCAATTTCACAGTGCCAGGTTAACTTACGTTCCACAGATTTTCATTTTTCATATTGAGTTAACCAAAGGTTAACTGCCCAACGTGGGTGGTTTAACCTCTGGTTAGATATCAGAAGACCGTCTACCAACAATTTATATAAAAAAATTCAGTTAAATAACTTAAATAAAGTTGCGAATCCATAGTTAACTGTGGAACTTAAGTTAACTTGCCACTGTGAAATTGGGCCTTAAAAACTAGTTGTTTACTATTAGGACCGAGCACACCTTTCTCGAATACGAAATAATTGCGAGAAGGTGACAGAGGGTCCTTGGCTCACTGAGGGTTACGAGGGGGCAAATACACCACATCTTCGACGATAGGTCGCAGTAAAACATCCCTGCTAAAACGTTGGAGTACCCATACTACTCCAAGAAAATCCAATTCCATATAAAAAAAGGTGATCCAATTAACATGGCGATGTCCTAGGATTGGACCACCTAATCCAACTAGGAGTACTCCATCCTGTACTCCATGGAACACCCACACAAGAGGGTTGCGGGAAATAACTTCACTCATTTGCAGAAATATCTAGAAAATACAAACCTTTCAAAATGTACATATTTTCTTAATTTTTTACAATTACTTCTCTATTTTGCAGCCAAACTTGTTCTTCTGAACATTTACAATTTTATTTAAATAATATTGAACTTCAAATTCAATTTATGACAAGTTTGTTAAATGCATCATTTGTTATTATCATTTTAGCCTCATGTGACAGTCAGCTAGGACAATTCATCAAAATTGTCAGTTTTTGCCAAAAAATGATCAGCATTGACAATTTGAAGTGTGAGTGTTTTAGTAAAAATATCAGCTCGCTTGTAGGGTTCTTAAAAGGTATTTATAAACCTTGGCGACAGCACTGCTGGCATAATTTTCATTTTAATTATACAGAAAACTTTACAACACTGTATACTAATTTTTGTTTACTGTCGTATTTTTGTTGCTAATTCTTTATCGATCAAAGAAGCCGGCAGAATGCACACATTTTTAAAATTGGTTTTCTTTGGTATATTAATTGCTAACAATAATGCTACCGAAATTGATGGCAATGGATATTTATCATACTGTCCATGCATGGGTAAGTTTGTGTGCGCGGTATACAAGATTCGTAAATTTGTTTTCTCACACTATATACTGTAGAATTTCTAATAGAACTCCCAAAATTTAACCAACTTTCTAGGTAGATTTGGTAACCAAGCAGATCACTTTTTGGGTGCCTTGGCTTTTGCAAAAGCAATAAATCGTACCCTAATATTACCACCATGGGTTGAATACAGAAAAGGCGAAGTACGCTCAACGCAAGTACCATTCGATACATACTTTCAAGTGGACGCACTGCAGGATTATCACCGTGTCATACTGATGTCTGATTTCATGCAACAGTTGGCACCCGAAATTTGGCCCGTTGATAAGCGTATCTCGTTTTGCTATATGGAACGTAGAAGCTTGAATCCCAGTCAAGCTACCACCCCAGATTGCCATGCCAAAGATGGAAATCCATTTGGCCCTTTTTGGGATACATATAATATTACATTTGTGAACTCTAAATTCTATAGTCCACTCAATTTTGATGTGCATCATAGTGATATGGCTTCAAAATGGCAACAACAATTTCCTGCCAAGGAATGGCCAGTTCTAGCATTCACTGGCGCCCCAGCTAGCTTTCCAGTGCAAGCAGAAAATCGTGAATTGCAACGTTACTTGCGTTGGTCGCAAAAATATGAGGAACGGATGCGTGATTTTATTAAAACAAAACTACCACGCGGTGCCTTTATTGGCTTACATTTACGCAATGGCATCGATTGGGTGCGGGCGTGTGAACATGTCCGTGATAGTCAACAACTATTCGCTTCACCACAATGTCTTGGTTATAATAATGAACGTGGCTCATTATATTTTGAACTTTGCCTGCCAACGAAAGAGTTTATTGTAAGACAGATTAAACGTTTAATTAAGAGCGTTAAACAAAGTAATTCGAAAAATGAAGTACGTTCTGTTTTTGTAGCGGCAGATGCAAATCATATGCTAACCGAGTTGAATAGTGCTTTGTCACGTATGAATGTTACCGTACACAAATTGAGTATTGACGATCCACATCTAGATTTGGCCATATTGGGTATGTCCAATCATTTTATTGGAAATTGTGTTTCGTCCTTTAGTGCATTTGTGAAAAGAGAGCGCGATGTTAAGGGATTACCATCATATTTTTGGGCATATCCTAAGGAAAAAGAACGTCAACATGTGAGAGCTCATGAGGAATTGTAAAAACAAATCTTTAGAATTTGAGTTTTTGCATACCTTTCAATTATTGACTATTGGCAGAGAAGGAGCGGATGGCAGCATTATTATTACTCGCATTTAAATATGACAATTCTCATAGTTTTAAGTACATATTTATTATGTAAGTATAATAGTAGGAAAAATAGTGGTATCACGGTATTAGGATTGGTAATCCATTGATAAGATTTTTGTTTTCAAACCAACTTTTTGGAAAAGGTAAAAAAGTAATTTCCAAGATTTTCGAAGTTAGCCCGCAAAACTTAGTTCTGGGCTTTCGAAGTTCGATTTGGGACCCTTCGTAAATTTGTTTGCTAATTGTTTTGTTCAAAGGATTGTAAAACGAAGATTTAAGCGTAACCTGCTTGCCTCTTTTGTGTGATTAGTGTCCTTTTTTATTTGAAAGCGAACGTAAGACGTGTTATTATGGGGTTATTTATACTTTGCATTTAATACTTTAATATCTAAAAAATATTAATTTAAATCAAAATTAAAAAAAAATATAAAAACTCAATAAAAAATAATAAGATAAAAAATATTCAAAAATTAAAATTCAAAAAAAAAAATAATATGATTTTCTTAAAAAAAGCAATAAATCATTTACTAATGTTATACTAATGTTATATCTTCTCTCGCTTGTCAGAAGCATGAATGTACCAAAATAAAAATTTTGGGAAATCGATTTTGAAAGTTAATTGCTCTCACAAAATTTGAAACTATAGTTTTTGACATACATTTTTTTTTGCAGTTACATTCTCATTATACTCTTTTCACTGATAAAGGTTTTAGGTTAATATTCCTTCAATTCCTCTTTTAAAATAATTTTTTTTTTTAATTTTCGTTGATTTCATGTTTTGGCGCAACGAAAATGTTCAATTTAAATTTAAAATTTAATTTCTATATTTTATAAAATTTTCGTTGAACCAGAAAAACGAATGTGTAGCAAAATTGTTACGTATACGCCATGGTGTATGTGGTTCAGTGCAATAATTCTTGTTTTTGGCTCAACGAAAATTTTAAAAAATTTAGAAATTAACCCCCTTATTCATAAAAAATATAATCATTTTAAAAAGCTTTATAAACCAATTTTAATTTTTATGAATATGGGGGTAAATTTTTAAACACTTTCGTTCCGCAAAAAACATGAATTTGTAACACATTCGTTTTTCTGGCAAATTTATAGGATTTTCGTGAATCTAATTTCGAACTACGAAAGCCCAGACATAACTAAATTTTGGACGCTATCTTCGAAAAACGTTTTTTTGTAAGTTTTGATAGTAAATCTTTTTGGTATTTCGTTCCTTTAGCACCCAACTACTAAAAAATTAGCTAAAATTATGGGATAGGGCTTAAACGACATGTTTGGCCTCAGGATCACGAATCTAGAAGCGCTTTTTTAATTTTTTTCAGTGAAAAGTTTTGGTCAAAAATCCGAAAAATGACCCTGGTCCGATACCAAATTTGGGGCGGAATTCATGGTATTTATGTGCAGAACACCTTTCTGAGTTGGCGTCCTTCGGCCGCGCTTAAAAAAAATAACCCTGGGCTACGCCATGTTAAGCCCACATGAAAACTTTCAACTTTGAATGAAAATATCTCTTCAGGGAAGCAAAATATTAAAAAAGCGCTTCCGGATTCGTTATCCTGAGGCCAAAACTCGTCTTTTGAGTTCTCCCCCACAATTTTACCTAATTTAGTAGCAGTTGGGTGCTAAAGGAAACAAATACCTTCTTTTATAATGTCAATTTTTTTTATACCATGAAACATTATCAAAAAAAATTATTTTCTGCTACTGCTCAGTCGGGACTTTTGTAGCCTGTCTCACAAAAAAATAACTTTAAGTAAATTTATACAAATGGGTTTATAGCTAGCCCTAAAGTCATCCAGAAATCAAACAGATGAAAAAAAAATCTTTGACTTTGCTTCCACTTTTCGAACCTGACTTTTAGTTAACCTTAAAGTCATGCAGATACCAACCAATTTATTTTTATTTCAGCGTAAAGTCATGCAGAAATAAACTAGTTGAGAACAAACATTTTTTTAGGCTGACTAACAGCTAACTGCTAACACATGCAGAAAGCAACCAATTGAATTTTAGTTGGCCCTAAAGTCATGCATAAACCAACCAGTCGAGAACAAAAATGTTTACTTTTGGCTAATTTTTTCTTGGCTGACTTTAAGCTAACCATAAAATAATGCAGAAACCAAACAGCTTAAACTTTACTTAATTTTTTTTTTTAGCTTTTTGAGTTTTTAAAAGCGTCAACTTTCAAATTTTTTTCATAAAATATATGTACATAATTTTTTGGGAGATCATTTCCACAATTTTAATAGGCACACATATTAAGTACGCAATAAGGACAAAAAAATACAAGGTAATTAGAAAGTGACCCAAAATAAATAATTTGTGCAATAACAACAAATTTTTAACAGATTTGGAATTCACAGAAGATCTCGGTCTGTCACCTCCTAGTTGAAAAGGCTGTTCCCATCACCTCAATTGCGGTTACGAAATTCTATATGATCCCGAAAAAGTTAAGGCTGATATACACGGGTCGATTTCCTGGTCGCTTTTTCACTGCCTTTTCACTGCTTTCCACCTTCAAATACAAGTGTATATCAACCGTTCCACATGGTGGAACGACGACCAAAAATCGATCCGTGTAAATGAGCCTTTAGGTTCAAGTGGCTGACGCATTTTTTGTTAGCGAAAACGATGTTTAATTAAGCCTTTAATTAATATTAATGTTAATATCTACTGGATATGTATGCATTTATGCCACATTTTGTACTCAAAAATATTTAAATATACATAAACAATAAATATGGGAATGGGCCCATATAAAATTGAGTTAAGTTGTTAGTAATTTTTTAAATTTAATTTGATTTGCAAAAAATTTGCAAAAAGCTATGGAAAGAAATTCGACCATAACCTAACTTGAAGTAGTCGGTTTTAAGCTCTGCTGAAGTATCCAACGAAAAGCCGTCTGAAAAAAGTAACTAAAAACTATAGTAATATAGTTATTTTTAATCTGCCTTAGAAAAGGGGTTTAAAGTTGGCTAAAAGTCATTCAGGAAAAGACACAACTGACTACCTCCTAGGCCATCGCTATGTAAAAATAGTCAGTCTGTTCCATACAAAGTAGTTAGTTTTTCAAACAGTACTGGGTGCGATGTAGTCAACATAAAATGCATTTGTGGTTAGCCAAATTCCCGACTGGGTGGTAAGGCTTATTACTCTTTAGAAAATAATCAATTAAACTGGTAATCTTTTTGAATAATAATCATTATTTAACAGGTCTCAATGTTACTTATTTAGTTATATATAATTTAAGGAATAAAGGTTTTTTAAATACATATATATGACATATCGAAATAAATCTTAAGGCTCATTTACACGGGTCGATTTTTATCGAACCACTTGTGTTCAACCCTTAAATACAAGGTGAAGATCGATCGAATTGCTGTTTACACGGTCGATTGAAAAAACAAGGTTAGAAAAATCGACCCGTGTAAATCATCCTTTACTCTTGTTAACTTAGAAATTATTTGGTTAGTTTAGGTTGAACGGCAGCTGTACCTAAAAGGTACTAAAAACTACAAAATAATTTCCACTCTGCCTACATAGATTCTTAACCACGTAGAGCTTATCCTGAATATTTTTGGGTGTGAATTTTTATAATAATTAAACAGTACTTGGAAGTTTGTAATGTATCAAAACATTTGGCGTTTGCTATATCGTAAAAAGATGATTTTTTTTAGGAAAGCTCATATTGGTAAAAAGATTGTTAGAAACTTATGCAAACCATCTATAGCAGCGTGTGCATTGAATGCAGTAAAAAAACTACACGTTGAACAGCGTCATCAAATTGGGTAAATTTACGGCATGTTTTACGCACCAAAATCCTCCCGACACTTTACCGAATTTGTTTAAACTTCGTTCCATACAAATTTTGACAGTTCATTCACGCATTTGGTAATTTTCTACGTATACACGCTTTACGCGATGTTTCTACGGTTACACGAATACCATTAATCTTTTTTAGGCGATATGAAATAATGCATCCGTTATTGTTTAACTTCTACATTTCGAAACTTCCTCTCCACCAGAGAAAATCACGCAAGTTTCTTACGCAGACGATTGTACGATATTGGCAACAGGCACTTCCGTCGATGAGCTGTGCTCTAAAATCAATGACGTTTTGCATACCTCAACACTTCGCAATTCTGAAGAGAAGCGTCATCTTTCTCGAGAGACAAGGGTTACTTTGACTCAATTACGTTCTGGATATTGTAGCAGGTTAAACTTCTACTTATCCAGACTGAACCCCGACGTGCCGAATGAATGTTCGGCATGCGGCTCGTCTCCTCATAACACCAACCACCTATCCACCTGCTCTTTGGAGCCCACTCTTCTAACCCCCATCTCCCTTTGGTACAACCCTGTAAAACTGCTAGTTTCCTAGGACTCTCGTTAGACGACATTGATGACAATTTAGGCTAAGGATAAGTACACGATGGGCAGGGATACACTCCGTTACAACAACAGTCGCGACCTGCTGAATTGCGTTGGTTCCTCTAATTATTGCTAGCCTCTTTGCTTATTATTTCTACATTCTTGGCCAAACGACTGAACTTAAGAAAGTACGATAAATGGAATGCTTGCAAACAAAGCAATATACCTGAACGATCGTGAAAATTCCGAATTAACTCAGCTTTTGGGAGTTAACTTGAGCATAATCTTCATTATAAACTCCCAAAAATGAAGAAGATTTGAGCAGATTTCAGGAAACGAAATTACGATTTGACCGCTACTGTCACTGATAAATAAACAAAAATAGCAAGGACAACTAAAGTTACCAAAAAATAAGCAATCCTTAGCGACATCTAGTTTTAAACCGCAAGTAATACAACCAAAGCACTAGATGGCGCCGATTGTTAATCTTCAATTTTGTGTGTGTCAGGGTAAAATTTGGATCTGATTAAAGAAGATTTGTTGGAGATAATCTCCATGTGTGTATCCATAGCATAAGTTGGAAATCTCTGGGAATGAAATTTTCCAAATATCACTACCCGTGTGCCACCTATCGGAATTAATTTTTTTGTTAAATTGCGTTGGGGTAGAAAACTAAATTATGATGAGATCCGGCATCATATTACCTTGCCGTTTGATCTGCAGAATCATAAGCGGGCTCTAACCGACATCCACACCGAGTCGGTAGACACTTTTGTCGGATCTCTACCTGTGAATCCCGTTCTGAACAGTCCTCCACCGGATATTGCTGAAGAAGAACGCACCTTACCAAGGGAGACAAGAGTGTCCTTGGCACAGCTTAGGTCTGGATATAGTGTAAGGTTAAACTCCTACTTATCCAGACTTAATGATACAATCTTAAATACATGCCCTGCATGTGGTAGGACCCCCCATGATACTCTACATCTCTTCAATTGTTCTTCTGAACCTACTCTTCTAACCCCTCTGTCCCTCTGGACAAACCCTGTTGAAACTGCACGTTTCCTTGGACTCCCCTTAGAAGAGCTTGATGAAGATCTTCGGAATGATCATACACTCTAGACAGGGCAATGCATTGTTAACAACAACAACAACAACATGATAAAAATTTGAAGATTCTACCTCAACGGGAAGTTAGTTGAAAAACGAATGCAACGACACTGAAAAAAGACCTTCCCATTTTTTAAATAGATCGACTCACCCACCACCCAGCAGGGACAATTTTTTTGCAGTAGTTGGAAATTGATTAAATATCAGCCAAATCGGTACATAATTAGGATTTTCAGTTTTTATTACTCCGATCTCAGCCCCACCTAGCGGAGTTTTTTTTAGGAAAATATTTATTTAATAAATGCGATAATATTGTCATCGCTCAACAGGAAATTGTTTTGAAATCAAATGCAAAAATCCGCGGACAGAAGCGGCGAAAGCGATCTAATAAAAACATTTAAAAATATGGTAAATCCAGCTTTAATTACATGGTACAACAAAACTAAAGTTTTTAAAAATCCCACCGGGTTACTCAACGGTTTTTGAAGCATTTGGGTGTGCTGAATCTGAAGTTAGATTTTTCGGGTCACCCTAGGTTTTCTCTCCAGAGTGCAGTTTGTACAGAGATGGGTAGGAGTAAAAAAAAAAAACAATTTAATTCTGATTTTTATAAAATTGTATTATGATATAAGTTACACGTTTTAAACGGTTTCTGAAGCTTTAAGGTGTGCTGAATCCGAATGTGACCTCAAGTTTTCTATCCAGAAGGTGGTTGTAAAGAGATCGGTAGTATAAAAAAAAACTGTTTTTAATAGTTTTCAAATTTTTTCTGCGATAACTTAATTTTGATTTTAATATGGTTTAGTAAGTTATTAACAAAAAAAATTAAAAAAAAAAAAAAAACTTGACTGCTTCCGATCTCTAAACAAACTACCCCCTGGAGAAAAAACTAAAAAAAAAAAAACTACTGGCGGCGATATACCAACAGGTTATCATAACCTCTAACGAGATTTTTAGCCGAGCTTCTCTTTCCAACTTGTGGTGTGTTGCTTTTGAGTTTTCCTACAAGTTGTCGGGACCTACAGTTTTTTGCCGACTCCGAACGGCACTTGCAAAGCAAATGAATTTTTTGTTCAGAAGCTTCTAATGGCAGAAATACACCCGGAGAGTTTGCCAAACTACTGCCGAGGGGCGACCCCGTTTAGAAAAATTATTTTTCTAAATAATTTTTGATGTCACTTTTGCCGGGCATCGAACCGCCACGACTTGGTGTAGAAGGCCGAACACTTAACCGCTACACCACGGCGGCCGCCAAAAAACTTAAGGTGACCCGAAAAATCAGACTTCATATTCGGATTCGGGTTTTTTTTGGCTGTGTACATATTAAACAAACAACTCACAAGAACCGATCTCTGTCCAAGCTACACTCTGGGACAGGAAACATAGGGTGACCCGAAAAATCTGACTTCAGATTTTCATTCAGCACACCCAAAAGCTTTAGGAGCCGATCAGAAACCCTCTGGAATTTTTACGCTGTTGTACAGTGTTATTAAACGAATAGCTTTGTTTGCTATATTGAATACCCAACATCATTCTCAAAGTATTCTCTCGCATTTGATATTTTTAGACAACTTTATAGTTTTTAAATTGATATCCAACACCATTCTCCAATCTCCAGCCTTTGATATTCGAATTAGAATTCAAGATGCATAGACTAAAACTTATACAAATTAAATTTTTTGTCAACTAATTCACGGCGTTTTAAGTTATAAAAATCCCTTTCTCAACTTGAGAAACAGCGTTTTTTTCATACCTTTCATGAACATGAAATGGTATTATAACTTTGGTCCGATGTTTGTAAGTATGAGAAGAAGAAGAGATAGCCCCATCAATAAGTATACCGAAATGATCAAGATGACGAGATGAGTTGATTTAGCCATGTCCGCCTGTCTGTCTGCCTGTTTGAACGCAAAAAAGTCCCTCAGTTTTTGAGATATTTGGCTGAAATTTTGTATGCGGTCACCATTTTCCAATATAGGAATCATTTGTCGGAACCAGCAAGATCGGACCGATATTACATATAGCTCCCATACAATCGATTGTTCCGATAAACGGATTTTGGGCTATAACTCCTGTAATTAAAGAGGTAGGAACGTGAAATTTTGTAAGTGTTGCTATTTTTATATGTGAAATATCGATGTTGAAAATCATTGAGATGGGATAAATATTTCACATAGCTCCCATACAACCGATTATTCCGATAAACGGATTTTGGTAGATAACTCCTGTAATTATATAGGTAGCAACGTGAAATTTTGGCGGTATTGCTATTTTTATATGCGAAATATCGATGCTGAAAATCATCGAGATGGGATAAATATTTCACATAGCCCCCATACAATCGATTGTTCCGATAAACGGATTTTGGGCTATAACTCCTGTAATTAAAGAGGTAGGAACGTGAAATTTTGTAAGTGTTGCTATTTTTATATGTGAAATATCGATGTTGAAAATCATTGAGATGGAATAAATATTTCACATAGCTCCCATACAACCGATTATTCCGATAAACGGATTTTGGTAGATAACTCCTGTAATTATATAGGTAGCAACGTGAAATTTTGGCGGTATTGCTATTTTTATATGTGAAATATCGATGTTGAAAATCATCGAGATGGGATAAATATTTCACATAGCCCCCATACAATCGATTGTTCCGATAAACGGATTTTGGTAGATAACTCCTGTAATTATATACATAGGTAGGAACGTGAAATTTCGTACCTATTGCTATTTTAGAATGTAGAATGTCGATGTTAAAATTCAATGAGATTGGACCAATATAACACATCGCCACTATATAATCGATAGTTCCGATAATTTCGGTATGAGCTTAAGTTAAATTCACACAGGCTGTACTGGGATCAAACAGTGAAAATCGTGACGCTTATTCACGAAAGGTATTTAGCCTTCGGCATAGCCGAAGACAGCTTTCCTTACTTGTTTTCATATAAAAAAATGCCCTTTTGGTTGAGAACGCTATCATTCTCAAGATCTAACGTAACTCAAACTTAATGTTTGTTGGGAAGCTGCAACGAAATCTTTAAGTTTGCTGGTTGTCAGTACCGGTCCTGAGCCACGGGTTGCCAATATGGTCGCCAAGCCTAGCGTGGTCAAAATACCAACTGTCAATGAATAAGACTTCCAGAGGTTTTGGGGTTTCGAATATACCCGTAGCAAGGTATGCCTTTCGTAAGAGGCGACCAAAATCCACAACAATATATTCGAATGGCGACGAAATATTTCTCGAGGCAGTTAGAAAGTTCTCCACCGCAGCAAAAGTTTACCCATAACCTTCAGAGAGTGTTATGTGATTACAGTAGCCGAAAGTTGGTCATATATCTACACCCGATTTTGGCAACAGCACTGAGGTGGAAATAGAAGATGGATCCGTTCCAAAGGAAATCGTCATTTGCCGGGCTTGCTCTGTTACGCTACGCACAAATCGCCTAGGGCCTAGGCCATTAAACGCTAATGAATGATAACGATGAAATTCTTGAAAACTTTTCCACCAGAAGAAGTTGCCATAGTGTATACACAGCTGACATTTTGTTCATGGTTCGTAGAACTCTTGGAAGCTTTCCAAATCTTCTATGGTAAGTAGATATTGTATGCGAATTTGGAAAGGTCTTGGAGATATCCCACAATATGTGCACCAGCGTTACCTTATAACGTGTTCATACAACATGGGTATCAAATGAAAGGCGTTTTTAGTCTCAAACCAGTACATTTTTTAGCAGGGAAACGTCTGCCGGGCCTGATAGTCCATATCAATTCCACTTCTGAATAAGTTCGAAAATATTTGCCTTGCTTTTACTCCTAAAAAAATATTTCGCAGACATTGGTTCCTTAAAACCCGAGTCATTTCGCTACGTTTTTCTAAACTTTGGTTCTATTGAGGGGAAAAAAAATCAACATTTTCAACTATTATTTTGTTTTATATAATATTTATTGGATATTTTGCAATACGTGCGCGTCTAGGAGCAAAATGATGTATTTATTTTATGTATGTATGTATGTAGTTTTATTTATTATTTTATTTTTTAAACTATTTTCTGTATCAACGGCTTATTAGTTGTAATATATTTATTATTTCAAGTATTTTTGTTGTTTGTTATTTTTAGTTTAAAATACAGTACGAGTAGTTAGTGTATATGTGTGTGTATTTTATGTTTGTATGTATTTATGGTGTACGCATTACGCAATAGGCGACTTAAACAATATTATTTACAATATACTTATATGATATCAAACGGTTCCATTGTCAACGTTTCACAATTCGATTATTGCGACAAAAACTATGCTAAGGGAGGATTTTTTTTATACTTTTTACATTTCGTTTGAAATGTGAATGGATTTATTTGCTGAGGAGAATTTGAAACTGGGATCAACGGTATGGTAAGTGGGCTAGAAAGTGATTTAACAAAGTCGATTTGGACACTCTTTTCTTTTTGTGGAAAATAGGAAGTATTTTTGGAACGTCTAATTTTTCTTATATAATATATATAGTTTTCGGGTAACATTTGGAACCGCATATAATCATTTTGTTGGTTTTTCTTAATTTTTACGCTTTCTACAATATATGTATGTGTATGTACTTATGTATTGTAAGTGTGTATTTTTAGTATTTATATCTATAATCATAGCTTATATTATAAATAATCAATCCAGAGTAACGAACATAACTATATATTCGAATTTAATAAATATATACAAAAAAGTTTTTTCAATGTTTGCTTGTTTAAGCATGTTTTTTTCACAATCATATTATGTAGTAAATAATATACTATTTTAAACTCTATGTATACATAATATTTACGAAACAAGTCATACAAACTTTTATAGATATTTAACGAGAAAAAGAATTAAAAAATATCTAAACTTTTTTTCAAATTTCAAAATTACAAAATATTTTTATTACATGAAATGTGTTAAAATATTAAATGAGAATTTATAAATATGTATGTTTTGTTTATGTATGCTTGTAGGTGGTGAGAAATCCCGCTTTAGGCAAGTCCTTACAAAAATCTTAATTTTTTGTTTGTGTTTTTTTATTTTACACAATTTTTTCTTTATATTTTCCAGTTTTTTTTTTTTTAATTTTTAAACATTGTATCAACCACATGCGCTTTTTACACTCTTGTTTCTTAAAACTTATATATTTAATAGATTTATATTTATGTTAATTAAATAATGCTTAAAAAAAGTTTAATAAAACTGGGCTCTTCAGTAAAAATTTAAATTTTTTTAATTATAAAATAATTAATAAAAGTAATAATAATAATAATAAAATTAGTAGTACTATATAAAAGTTTTGATATACATAAACAATGTATTTAGATTAATATATATTTACATATATACTTGAAGTCTTTCCAAGGGTCGCCTAATTAGAAAATTCTCCCAAAAGTTATTCATACGTGAGTCAAAATCTGCCAACTGTGCAAATGTTTTTTCGATGTGCGAGCTTTTTCTGCGCAATAATTTTTTTTCGGTTAACAATCAAAAAAAAGACTCCTATTTTTTTATTTTTCGAAATTCGAATTATTTTCGAAGTCATGGGTATTCGAAATTTTTCGAAGGCCTTTGGATTTTATTTATTTACTCGCGATCGGTTTAACCGATTTTGCTCATATTTGGTACAGTTAAAGAGGATGAATAAGGCTCCTCAATCACATCAAAATCCATGCGCTTGTAAGGCCAGCATAGGCCATGGTAGCGACGACGCATGACCATTACATACGAAAAATACGATGCGCGTGCAGAAAAATGCCTGTAACTTTCGTTGTATGGTAAACTACCACTTTTTTTTAGATTATTTTTTGTTATGAATTACACAATAAAATAAGACTAGTAACACAAGTGAAAGCGATTGAGAAGTTTTTTTTTTTTAGTTGTTTAAAACAATGGCTAATAACTTTTTTTTTTTAATTATTTATTGTAAAAAAAAATTTATTGAGGAGACTTATTTATCCTCTTTAACTGTGCCAAATATGAGCAAAATCGCTTAAACCGATTCCGAGTAAATAAATAAAATCCAAAGGCCTTCGAAAAATTTCGAATACCCATAACTTCGAAAATAATTCGAATTTCGAAAAATAAAAAAACAGGGGTCTTTTTTCTTTTGATTGTTAACCGAAAAAAATAAAAAAAGCTCGCACATCGAAAAAACGTTTGCACAGTTGGCAGATTTTGACTCACGTATGAATGGAGTTGTTTGTGCCAAAGTGCAACAATTACAGCAACACATTTCTTGGGAACAAAATTATTTCAATTTGATAAGGTTAAGTAAATCTTTGCCTTTTTGGACTTTGTCGAGACAATTTGAAATTTTCGGCCCAAAAGGGTTAAAGATCATAGCGAAAAATGTATCTAATTTCGTTACATCTATATACATTATAGTGATTCAAAAGAATGTTCTTGACCTCTCAAAAGTTAGTAATTGATACGCAAATAGCCCTTGCAAAAAATAAGCGCTGTAACTTAACCCTTGGGGTCTTTGTTTTCCTTAAAGTGAATTTTTTCATTATTTTTTAATTTTTTTTTTCAAAAAATCTTTACATATTCTTAAAGTTGAAGCTTTGAACTTTTAAAAAAGATTTATATTATGCGGTTATCATGACTATTCAACCAATTACAGCCATTTGAAAATTACTGAATTGTGAGCTGTTATGATAGCACTATACGACAAAATCAATTTCTTTCTGGGTATTGGACTAAACCAACTTTTTTGAAGAGATTAAGACATAAGTAAAAATATGGCACACCTCGTTTTTCGCAGTTAGCCTCCAAAACTTAGTTTATTTTTTAAAACAAAACTGTTAGAAGACCAAATCTTAGAAGGATCCATATTCGAACTTCGAAAGCCCGTAACTAAGTTTTGGAGGCTAACTTCGAAAAACGGGGAACGCAAGAATATCTAAAACTTTAAAAAAAGACACTGAATCACTCTAATATTCATGTTGTAAAATTAAATACACCAAAAAAATACTGTTCGTCGGTCTGAACGAGTTGAATATAAAGACTACCTTTCGGATTTTCATACGCTTTTCGATAATCGGGGCTGAGTTTCGGCTGATTTTATTTACGACATTTCCACTGATTTTCGAGATATTCAACAATAGGTGGAGTCGCGAACCCATTCACATTTTTTAAATTAATTTCTTAGTTTTTATTAATAGTGAAATTTGAAGATTTTTTTGTAGTAGTTTGTTATATTGAAAGTACTAAATCAAATATTTTCTGTTTTTGATATTTGATACATAGATTCTATGTAGAATTTTCTGCTGATTCCAAAAATGTAATCATTTGATTTAAAAGTAGAATAGTTTTCGAGATATTTTAAAATTTCAGTTTTTGAGATAAGTTAAAATTTTGAATATAAAAAGTGTTTAAAAAAGTTGATAGTTTTCACCTTTTTGCTACATTTTATGCTTCGCAAAGAAGGAACCAACCAAAGTCGCCTATGATAGCTTATCCCCTTGTATAGTCCTTGGTATAGCAGTTGGTCGAAAATAATTGAAAATTTGGATAAAGAAAAAAAATTATTTTCGTAATATGTAACTCAATCACCTTTATGTCGATTTTAATTATTTTGGCATTGGTTAAAAGGGTATTTCATATTCTCAAAACGAAATCAAATGTCATAAAAATCGAGAAGGTAATAGCGAAAATATTAACAGCTCAGTAATCCAAATTTTCCCTTATCTCAAAAACTGAAATTTCAAGATATCTTGAAAATGGTTCTACTTTTAAACCAAATGATTACATATTCGGAAACAGCAGAAAATTCTACCTAGGGATCATCTGTCAAATGTCAAGAATATGGAAATTTTCGAAAACTTGTCGGGTAATAACAGAAAATTTTTGATTGAGGATTTTCAATAAAACGTGGCTTATAAAGTCAAGGGCATATCACAATGTTGTTCTGGCGTGCTTAAAATTTTCGTAATTAGTAACCTACAACATGGGAGGGCTAACTTTTTTCCGTCCATTGAATTTTTCTGATTTTAAAGTGGTTGAATCTGAAATTTTGTAAAAAATTTCGTTTATTTTTTTAAATTTGTTGAACGTTTTTTGGCATAGTGACCAAACCACTGAAGATAATTATAGAGATAAAGGCAAAATATGTTTATGGGAATTAGTATAATGTGTAATTCAACAGTTTAAATCGGGAAAATGAAAAATACAAATTTTTGACGTACCCATTTGAAATAGTGCCTTGCAAAAATGGTTATTTTCACCGATATCTCGGAAACTAGATCTGCCACAGCAAAATGAAAGTGATATTCGGAATCAGGATAAAATTTTACTATCTATCTATTTCTATTTTATTATTGGAGACTAAAGTTGACCAAAATTTGTCGAGTAGTGTAATTTGAATCCTTTTTTCAACAATACTGCAAAAGGTTTCAAATTGAATTTACAAAATTTCCAGGGAGTGCCATAAAAAATTACTTCAGCCCGTGTTTAATATCATAACGTTCCCAAATATGCTGTTGTGTTGCGAAATTTTACTCATCATTCTAGTGTTTTTGTATTTGTTTGGTCTTTGTATTGCCACTTTAACATGTACAACATTTGTATTTTATTTTATCAACACTTTTTGTTTGTCTTAATTTGTACAGTTAATTATTAAGTTCTTTTTTAATATCTTTTTTTTTTTTGTTTATCGTTATAATAAATTTGCAGTTATTTTTTGTGAAATAGATACCGTCAATACATGTGTATGTATGTTTGAATGGACATACAAAAACAATTAAAGATATTTACTAATTAAATATTATGTCAGCTTCAAAAAGGCATAACTTGAATGCGATGTTATTTCTTATAATTCTTTGCAATTAAAAAGTTAAACTCAAATTTAATCTTTAATTGTAGGGCAAACGACCGGGAAATAAAGAATTTATAGTTAAAAAAATTCACAAAATTCGTTTTTTAAAATACGTAAAATTAAAACAACTAAAAAAACAACAAAAAATCCTCTTGGACTAAAAGAAATTAAAAAAATTCTTTAAAATGAAAAGGTTAAACCCAACTTATTGTATTATTCAAAAATCTAAACCCCGCCAAGTGTCACCAAACCAAGGCTTCCGAAGAATTAGTAATCATTTCGTGAAGCAAAAATATAAAAAATAAAAATAAAAACATTTTAAATATTATGTTTATCAGATAAAAAAATTGTATTTTATTCTGTAGCTGAATGGATAGCACTCTAGTACAAGTGTTCGATATTTGCGAAACCTTTTGAAGTTTTTATTTTTTGATTTTAATTACAGATTTTTTTTTCGAAAAATTCATAACGGAGTCAACCCTCTCATACAAATTTCTTAACAGCTTCGAAAAAAAATTGGCTGTTTTCGGAAAAATCTTAGACCAACGTAAAGATTTCGGGAATAAGTCGTAAGAAATTGTTTAGTTCTCTAAAATTTAAAATGAGGCCAGTCAAATTTTTCGTTATGCATACCTTGAGATCGGATAGATAACGAGATAACTAAAACCTCATTTGTTATAGACAATCAAGTGTCGAAAAGCTTTTGTAGATTCGAAAAGCTTTTGTAGTTTCAAAAAGAAGACTTACATGGATGCAGGTTAAACGCATTTCTTGAAGTACAATCAATGTACTAATGCAATTAAGAGTAAATTCGAACCATAAAGTTCTTCAGAAAAATCCCGTCAAAAAGTTTTTATGCAAGAACTGAAATCTTTTCATTCGCGAAATAAATGCTTATTAGCAACGGTAGCCGAGATAGCGCGAACGTTTACCCCGCCATCGAGACATAATTTCATTTAAACAGGTTTTTGTTTTATAAGGTGTGTTTCTTTGAAATCCAGCAAGAGAGTTTTGTAAAGTTCGCTCAAAATCTCAAGTTTGCGGAGTTTTTGCCGAACACCACTCAATAAAAACTTGCAGGCAATAATATGAATTGATTGACTAATAATATGAATTTGCATTTTTTGTTGTTGTTTTGCAATGTCACGATCAGCTGTTTACACTTGCGAATTGCAGATCTCTCTCTCAATTAAATGTCAAAATGCTGCTGAATTCGCCGTGATTTGTGGCAAAGAAACGCCTTCCCAGGAATAATTATTCATTATTAGCAGCAAACGAACGAAGCTATAACAATTTAAAGGCTCGATTGGATTTGAATTTCATGCATAAATCGTAACATTAGTAATATATAAGAATTAACATCGCATACATAGCACAGATATGTACATAGTAATGAACGGCAGCTATTAAAGTACGGCATCAAGCAGTTTGTTTTTATTTTTATTCAAGATTTTTTTGTTTCGCGCTTTTGCCAGTTTAATTTAAATAGTTATTTTATGATTTTGTTGGTGTCGTTTCTTTTTTTGTTTGTTCTTTTCGTAGAACCGTTTATGATATATTGTTGCATATATATCTACATATTTATATACCATTTTATATACCTATATTGTTTGTTGTTCTATATAATTATATAGCTATTGTTGTATTTTATTAAGTGCAGAACCACAAATACTTTTACTATGTGTGCGCAAGGCCTAAAAGGTTATTACAGAGATATCATCCTCTCATCTAATTACACAAGCGACACACACTTTGGTTGCACTCATACAATCATCATGACAAAATGCGCCACATTGTTGACAAACAACCATTGCATTTAACGAGCAGGCACAATTATCCGCATCTGTTCGTGTGATATTACCAATACCACTACCGGTACCACCACCCGCTCCACCAGCACCGCTACCAGCTGCGGCGGCCGCCGCAGCAACGGCTTTGCTTACCAATTGTTCAGCATCCAGTGCTCCAGCATTGGTTGTAGTTACTATAAAGTTGCCATCTGATAGTGCAGCTGTTGTCCCACTTAGATTATCTATATACGTTATGTTGCCTGTAAATGATAAATTTGAATAAATATATTTTTTAAAGCCAAAAGCCATGGGAAATCTGTTTATTATATGAAGATTTGGTTGCATTGTGTTTATATTCATAAAGTTAGGTTTCGTTGTTGTTTAAAAACAAGTTTCTTCTACCAAATTATTTTCGATTGCGGGATGGGCAGTTTTCCTTCATTTAGAAACCAATAACATCTTTCTATGAGATCTGTGGTGATCTTGCAAAAATTTGTCTTTTTCAAGCATTTGGCACTGAACCGTTACAATCAAAAGACTGAAAAACAATTTTTTCTTTTCAAATTGTAACATTCATATTCACCACGATAGTTGGCAAAACTTTCCTTCATTCTGCCAAAATGCACGTTTTCCAAATACTTGTCACTGATCTTTGTAATAAAAAGGCAATGGAAAACAATTTTTCGTTTTAAATTCATATTCACCACGATAATTTTCAGAACTTTCCCTCGTTCCGCCAAAAAGGATCTTTTCCAAACATTTAGCATTGAATCTTTCTAAAAAAGACTATGGACAGGAGAAAACAGTTTTTTCTGTTTAAATTTGATGCTCATATTCACCACGAAAATTGTCAGAATTTCACTTCGCTTTATCAAAATGCACGTTTTCCAAATACTTGGCACTGGACCTTTCTAATGAAAAGACAGTGAAAAACAATTTTTTTCCTTTTAAATTGTGACGTTTATATTCACCACGATAATTTTCAGAACATTCCTTGGTCCGCCAAAATTTATCTTTTTCAAGCATTTGGCTCTGAATCTTTCTAATAAAAACAATGGACAGTGGAAAACAATTTCTTCTTTTTAAATTGAACGCTCATATTCAGCACGAAAATTGTCAGAATTTCAATGCGCTTGGTCAAAATAAATCTTTTCGAAGGATTTGGCACTGAACTTAAAAAAAACACAGTGGAAAACGATTTTCTCTTTAAATTTTGACGTTCATATTCACCACGAAAAACATCACAACTTTTCTTCGTTCTGTCAAAATGTGTCTTTCCAAATATTTGGCACTGAACCTTTCCAACCTTTTTCTCTCTTTAAGTTAACGGTGTCCAAGCCTTTGACTTGATCTTTCTAATAAAAAAACTGTGGAAAATTTTTTTTTCTTTTTTAATTGTGATGTTCATATTCACCATAATGTCAGAACTTTCTTTAGCTCTGTCAAAATGTATCTTTCTAATAAAAAAAATAGTGGAAAAATTTTAATTTTGATGTTCTTTTTCACCACGATAAGTGTCAGAGCTTTTGCTGAAAGGTATCTTTTCCAACATTTAGCACTGAACCTTGCTAATAAAAAGACAAAAACCTCTTTTTTAAATTTTTCCTTCATTTTCACCACTATAAATGTCAGAACTTTCTTTCGTTCTGTCAAAATTTATCTTTTCCAAGCATTTAGCACTAAACCTTCCGTTTAAAAAGATGGTCGAAAACAATTTTATAATATGCAAAGAAACGCAGAATCATTATAATAAAAACTGTCCAGAATCATTATAATAAAAACCAATCAACCGTACTCTTCGAGTGTCCTTTATTTTCTGTTCCTCTTGGGTTTTTTTTTTTTTTTTACAAAATGGTATTCGACAGTTGTTGACAGTGCTTCCAATTAACTTATACTTTAGTACAACTTTAGCTTCGAAATACTAATTAACCCTTTATACTACTACAACTCGGCCAACGTTGTGGTATAGAAAATTTTCAAAATACTACATAAGATAAAAGATTTTACAAGCACATATTAACATAACATAAATGGCTATCTCCCCTCTCTAGTCGAGTTCTTCACCGCCCGAAGCTTGACATTGTCGCCAACAAAGTCTTCGGCGACCTTATTCACGACGTGGACAGCGCAGGTTGGCATGGAATTAGAAATTTATGTAAGTGATCATGAAATACCCAAAAATCTTAGGAGTGACTTTCGACACCATGCACACTTTCGCTGCCCATTCAGCTGCAATTGTCTCAAAATTACAGAGCCGCAACAAAGTCCTCAAGTCAATAGCCGGCAGTACTTGGAGTAAAGACAAAGAAACGTTGTTGGTAACGTACAAGGCAATTGGTCGGCCGATCCTGAACTATGCGTCGCCGATATGGTCGCCGGGGCTTGCAGACGTTCACTGGAATCAGCTTCAGGCCTGTCAAAACCCCGCGCTCAGAACCGCTACGGGGTGCGTCCTTATGTCACCTATATCTCATATACACAATGAGGTGGAAATGCTTCCAGTTAGGGAGCATTATGAAATGCTAAACAAGCAGTACCTACTGAATTGCTGTAAACCACAGCATCCCAGTAGACAACTGCTTGAACTCATTCCGCCTCCTAGGACCATAAGGTCGCATTTACGTAAACATTTTGATGAGATCCAACTCTATATAACAACGCCGTTTGATCTACAGGTGCACAAACAGGCTTTGGGGCATATCCATACAACGTCTGTTGGCCATTACTCTGCGCTCTGTCCGCTAAACAATGTCTTACATGCCGCAACACCTGGCATTTCTGAAGAGGAGCGTCATCTTCCTCGAGAGACAAGGGTCACTCTGGCTCAATTACGCTCTGGATATTGTAGTAGGTTAAACTCCTACATATCTAGACTGAACCCTGATGTGCCGAATGTATGTCCGGCATGCGGCTCGTCCCCCAACAATACCAATCACTTATTTTCTTGCTCTTCTGAGCCCACTCTTCTAACACCCATCTCTCTTTGGTCCAACCATTATTGAAACTGCTAGTTTCCTTGGACTCCCGTTAGAAGATATTGATGACAATTTAGGTTAAGGAACACCTCGTTACAACAACATAACATTTAAATACTACAACTCGGCCATCCTGCTCAGTTAGAATCCCCTGATTCTATGCCAAATAATTGATATATACATTACATTGACTTTTTGTTGTCGTTAGCAAACTTGAAATTGAAGCTGCCAGCCTGGTATGCCATCTATTATATACTCGACGAACTCCTGCTCACTGAGGATGAGCGCGTTGCTTAAAACCCGTTTTCCATTAACGTAATGAAAAAACGCTTTACCGGCTTCCCAGAACCTTTTTTCAAACCGCCGCCTTGTTTCTAGGGTGCTTTCTTCGTTTGCGAAAACAAGTGACATCTCGTGTAAAATTTCCGCAGTGCTTTTCGTATACATTCTCACTGCTCGCTGTTAGTGCTTCCTGAAAATGGACTAGTTGAGACCTCCACATTTCGAAATCGTTGCCGCCATCATAGTCGGTTATCAACTCCTTCAAAGTTTGAATTGGCACTGCCGGCTCCGAGGTGTTTTTAGCTGACATTGTTGACTTTTGCTTTTCAACGTTCAATTTTAGTTTCCGGAACTCGATTTCTTTTTCTAAAATTTGTAGTTTTAACTTTGCGTTTGCGTTGCACAATACGGCAGCGTTGTCTACGTTTTGTCGGTGGTGTACCTCCCAGTTGTTTTCAACTATGCGTCTACCCAATGTTCCATTACGTATACATAACGCACTATGGGCTGGCTGATCACAACTACAGTTAGCGTTTTTTCCTATAAACGCATCGTCATCGCTTGGATTGCCATTGTAGTTGGCAGCGTTAGCTTCGCTCATCATCATTCATTTATTGGCGCTTAACCGCCTAAGCGATTTTGGCCGTTTCGTATCAAAGCACGCCAGTCATTCCTTTTTAGCGATAACCGACGCCAATTGGAAACCCCAAGGGAGTTCAAGTCATCCTCCACCTGTTGTTTCCATCTCAGTCGAGGCCTCCCCCTTCCTCTGCTGCCGAATTCAGGCGACGATAGGAAAACCTTCTGTGCTGGAGCTTCTTTGTCCATTCGCATAACATGGCCCAGCCAGCGGAGTCTTTGGGCTTTAATTCGCTGGACTATGGTCAGATCTGCGTAGAGCTCGTACAGCTCATCGTTAAATTTCCTTCGATACTCGCCGTTGGCATCACGAGAAGGACCATAAATCTTCCGGAGAACTTTTCTCTCAAATACTCCAAGGGCCATCTCATCTTCTCTTGACATTGTCCATGAATCTGAGCCATACATCAGGACAGGTATGATGAGAGACTTATAGAGCGTGATCTTTGTTCTTCAAGAGAGGACTTTACTTCTCAATTGCCTACTCAGTCCAAAGTAGCACTTGTTGGCAAGAGTGATTCTCCGCTGGATTTCTAGACTGATATTATTTTCGGTGTTAATACTGGTTCCCAAATAGACGAAGTCTCTCACAGTTTCAAATTTGTAACTATCAACAGTGACATGGCTGCCAAGGCGCAGGTGCGCCGATTCTTTCTTTGATGACAGCAAATACTTCGTCTTGTCCTCGTTCACGGCAAGACCCACTTTTTTCGCTTCCTTATCCAGTCCAGAGAAGGCAGCGCTTACGGCGCGGTTGTTAAGGCCAATGATATCAATATCATCGGCATACGCCAGCAATTGCACGCTCTTGTAAAAGATTGTACCATTGCGGTTTAGCTCTGCTGCTCGAATTATTTTCTCCAGCATCAGATTGAAGAAATCGCACGAAAGGGAGTCGCCCTGTCTGAAGCCTCGTTTGGTTTCAAATGGCTCAGAGAGGTCCTTCCCGATTCTAACGGAGCTGTTGGTATTGCTCAACGTCATTTGGCAAAGCCGTATAAGCTTTGCAGGGAAGTCAAATTCAGACATGGCGGCATACAGGCAACTCCTTTTTACGCTGTCAAAAGCGGCTTTAAAATCGACAAAGAGATGGTGAGTGTCGATTCTCTTATCATGGGTCTTCTCCAGGATTTGGCGTATCGTGAAAATCTGGTCGATGGTAGACTTACCAGGTCTAAAGCCACACTGATAAGGTCCAATCAGTTTGTCTACGATGGGCTTCAGCCTTTCACACAACACGCTAGAAAGAACCTTATATGCGATATTAAGAAGACTAATTCCGCGGTAGTTGGTGCGGTTAGCGGGATCGCCTTTCTTGTGGATTGGGCAAAGCACACTTAAATTCCAATCCGGAGGCATGCATTCGTCTGACCATATTCTGCATAAGAGCTTATGCATGCTTTTTACCAGCTCTTCGCCTCCGTGTTTGAACAGCTCGGCGGGTAGTCCGTCTTTTCCAGGCGCTTTGTTGTTTTTGAGCCGGGATATAGCTATCCTCACTTCATCATAGTCAGGTGGTGGGACGACTTTTCCATCGTCAGGGATTGGGGTATCGGGTTCGACGTCTCCCTCGCAATTTAGCAGTGAGGAGAAGTGCTCCCTCCATAATTTAAGTACACTTTGTACGTCGGTTACCAGGTCGCCATTATTGTCCTTACAAGCTCCCCGGTCTTAAAACCTTCCGTCATCCGCCGGATCTTTTCATAGAATTTTCGGGCATCATTCCTGTCAGCCAGCATCTCAAGCTCCTCACACTCACGCCTTTCGGCCTCACTTTTCTTTTTTCTGAAAAGGCGTCTCTTTTCCTTCTTTGCCTCACGATATTGTTGCCATACACTGCGGGTTGCGCCCGTTCGCAACGTCTCCTTGTAGGCAGCGTCCTTTTTTTTTCGAGGCAGTTTTGCATTCCTCATCGTACCAGTTGTTCTTGCGGGCTCGCTGGAACCCTATAGTGGCCTCAGCGGCGGTACGCAATGAGTGAGAGATATGCTTCCATTGCTCGGTTACATCGTTAGGTCGAGGATTGCCCTCTGCTAGCAGGTGTGAGAGTCGAGTTGTGAAATTATCAGCTGTCTGTGTCATGCGCAGCTTCTCGACGTCAAACTTTCCTTCCGTTACTGTGCGCACTTTCTTCGTTGCACAGAGGCGTGTGCGTATCTTGGCTGCGACAAGATAATGGTCAGAGTCAATATTGGGACCACGCAGTGTACGCACGTCCAGAACGGTGGAGCTATGTCTGCCGTCAATCAAGACATGATCAATCTGGTTTCTAGTTCTTTGATCAGGGGACAGCCATGTGGCTTGGTGTATTCGCTTATGCTGGAACCTGGTACTACTGATGACCATATTGCGAGCAGCGGCGAAGTCAATCAACCTAGTGCCGTTGGGGGATGTTATATCGTGGAGACTGAATTTTCCAACTGTGGGACCAAAGACTCCTTCCTTGCCCACCTTGGCATTAAAGTCGCCGAGCACGATTTTGATATCATGCTGGGGGCAGCGATCATAAGTCTGTTCAAGTTTATCGTAGAAGGAGTCCTTCTCTGCGTCGTCCGTCTCCTCTGTCGGCGCATAGGCGCAGATAAATGTTATGTTGAAAAACCTCGCCTTGATGCGGATCGCAGCGAGACGCTCGCTCACAGGAGTGAACGCTAATACTTGGCGGCGAAGTCTCTTTCCCACCACGAATCCTACACCACGCGCTTTGCCGCGTGTCTGGCCACTGTAGTATACGTCACAAGGTCCGATGGTCGTCTTTCCTTGTCCCGTCTATCGCATTTCCTGCAGGGCGGTGATGTCAGCCTTTGCGTTCATGAGGACATCAACCAGTCGGGCAGCGGTACCATCCCTTGAAAGGGTCCGGACATTCCAGGTACAAGCCCTAATATCCTTCTCGTAGTCCTTATTTCGTTTTGCCGGGTCGTCAACATTAAAGGGGGTTCTCATCCGAGGCTTTATTAAAATTTTCAGTGGACTAAATTTTTTACGTGGCGGGTCCCAAACCCAGCGCACAACCCGTCTCCGGGATTTTGATAAAAAAATATTCACACATTTATATAGCGAGCCGCTTGCTACAAGACAGACACCCGCTTGCAGCCGCACCACGTGGTGAACAGACGCTGCGAAAAAGACCTCGGTGAGCCCTTAAACCAAGTATGTCAGAGTGGCCCCACCGGTTGCCCAGAGTGCACGAACGAGGACGCAAGAGTCGGGATTGAGCAAGGTCACTTAGCAACCACACTCCATTACACTCCTTAGCTTCGCTGTCGTCAATAATTATGCTCTCTGCGTCGTCGTTACTAATTGCGCCTTCTGCGCCGTTGCCAACGTTGCCGTTTGCGTCGCTATCAACATTTACCTGTTGTTGTTGTTGTTAACAATGCATTGCCCTGTCTAGAGTTAGAAGAGTAGGTTCAGATGAAGAATTGAAGAGATGTAGAGTATCATGGGGGGTCCTACCACATGCAGGGCATGTGTTTGAGATTGTATCATTAAGTCTGGATAAGTAGGAGTTTAACCTTACACTATATCCATACCTAAGATGTGCCAAGGTGACTCTTGTCTCCCTTGGTAAGGTGCGTTCTTCTTCAGCAATATCCGGTGGAGGACTGTTCAGAACGGGGTTCACAGGTAGAGATCCGACAAAAGTATCTACCGACTCGGTGTGGATGTCGGTTAGAGCCCGCTTATGATTCTGCAGATCAAACGGCAAGGTAATATGATGTCGGATCTCATCATAATGCTTACGGAGATGTTTCTTTATGTCTCTCGGGGGCGGATCTATGTCCAAAAGATGACGGTTTAGATGTGCTGGCTTGTGGCAGTTCAGAAGGAATTGCCTGCTCAGCATTTCCGCATGCTCTTTTACATTGAGCAGTTTTGCCTCCTGATGGAGGTGAGACCCGGAAGACATGAGGAGACATCCCGTAGCAGTTCTGGTGGCAGTATTTTGACAGACTTGTAACTTCGTCCAGTTGGTGTTTTGTACATTAGGCGACCATATGGGTGCAGCATAGTCAAAGACTGGTCGGCCAATGGCCTTATATGTAGTCAGCAACGTTTCTTTGTCTTTTCCCCAAGTACTGCCGGCAAGTGACTTGAGGATCTTGTTGCGACCACGTACCTTTGAGACCATTGCAGACACGTGACCAGCAGATGAGAAAGTATTATCCAGTGTCACTCCTAATAACTTTGGGTGGCTGACAGTTGGTTTGGTTGGTTGGCCATCAACGAAAATGTCTAATTCATTTCTCACCTGGTGCGTCCATGTCGTGAAAAGCGTCGCCGTTGATTTAGTCGGAGATATCGTCAGATCTCGCTTAGTGAAAAACCTGGAAAGGTCGCAGAGGTAACCGTTGATTTTCGCACAGGTCACCCTGTAACCCTGTCAACATTTACCTCGTTGCCTTTGCTTGCGCCGTTGCCTTTTCTTGCGCCGTTTTTCTTGCTTGTGCCCTTATTTTTACATACGCCGTTATCGATGATATTATTAGCACCAAGAATTTGCACGTTTCTTCCTGGCACATCTGGGCACAATCCGCGTGCTTCCGCTGATAATTCGTTCAAACGAGCAGCAAGCGATGCTTTAGCACCACTGGCGTTGACTCCCGCGGCGACACACCATGCTTTAAGCTGAATTAAGGAATATAGTTCGGCGCTTATGGCGTCTTTGTTCATTTTGAAATTTTCGATTTAGGGTGGTGGCTTCGAAGCTCACTTCTGATATAATATGCAAAGAAACGCGGCAACTGTCCAGAATTATTATAATAAAAACCAATACAACCGTACTCTTCGAGTGTCCTTTATTTTCTGTTCCTCTTGTGTTTCTTTTTACAAAATGGTATTTGACAGTAATTGACAGTGCTTCCAATTAACTTATACTTTAGTAGAACTCTAGCTTGGAAATACTAATTAACCCTTTATACTATAACTAGGGGGTGTAAAAGTAGGTCGCCTCCCAGTTGGTGCACCCTGGGTAACGCTAAATGACCTACATAGCCTACACGGCTAGTTTCTTGTATTGCTGGTTCTACGAGAACGGTACCAGTACTTGTGCTGTACCCATCGTCCCGAAACGACCCGGGCCGTTTTCTTATATCGACCCGGCCAAGAGCAATACACTCGGGTGACCCTGTCTGACATTTAGGCAGGGCTGAACCTCGCTACAACAACAACAACTACTACAATTTTTTGTTTTAAATTTTCGTTTTCATATTCAACACGATGTCAGAACTTTCCTTCGTTCTGCCAAAAACTACATTTTTAATGCATTTGGCATGGGACCGTTCTAAGAAGACATTTTTCTTCTCGTTGATTTTCACGACTAGAATTGTCAGAACTTTATAGCGTTCTGGCCAAATTTATCTTTTCCTAGCATTTGGCACTGCACCTTTCTAATAAAAAGGTAGTTGAAAGGATTTTTTTAATTTTGACGTTAATATTCACCACGATAAATGTCAGTACTTTCCTTATTTTTGTCCAAAGCTATATTCTTTATGCGTTTGGCACTGGACCTTTCTAATAAAAAGTTGAAGATTGTGATATCACCGTAACATATTTTGAAAAAAAAAAAAAAAATCGGCGTATAATAATCTTTAATAAACTAAATATTTACATACCAGCAGCAAAATTTCGTCGCATCATATTAGCTGTTGTATTTGTTTTAATAGCATTTAGTTGATTATTAAGAATATGATGATGTTGATGATGTTGCACATTATGATCAATCATTGTATTTGAGGCATCAATATCGACGGAGGCAGGACGCCCGCGTCCTGTTATCGGTATACCACCATTCATATTATGCAGTTGACTCTATAAAAAACAATAAGGTATCTACTTTAAATATATGTATGTGGCAATAAAATATACTTTTATTTACAAACGAACCTGTGTTGGTTGCGGTATCGGCGGTGCACTTGAAGCGCGTGGTGCTTGATTATCTGCTGCACCAACATTTGCCCGATGTACCAATACATATTGGCCACCACCACCATTACCATTTTGATGTAGATCATGTTGTTGTTGATGCTGTTGTTGTTGTTGTGCAGCTGCCGCTGCAGCTGCAATGGTTAATTGATGTTGCAATCGTGGATTAGCCGCCACGTTGGCATTTAATGCATTGGCTGTTTGCGGTGTGAAAAGATGTCTTATGAGAGTGGGAGAAGGCTTTCGCTGTACATATTTCTTACGGGGAAACCCCATCCTTGGACCAATTACCTAAAAATGTAAACATTGTTTTCAGGTTTCAATACATACCTAGATCGCCAACCTTTTTGAAGAATTTGGGACATACATAAGTAAAAAGTAATTTCCCCGTTTTTCGAAGTTAGTCTCCAAAAACTTAGTTATGGGCTTTCGAAGTTCGAAAATGGACCCTTCGTAATTTTTGTTTTCTAATTGAAGGTGAAATAACGTTGTAAGCGACAAATGAGTTTATTGTGGGCTTTATGATGTATTTCTATTATTTCGCTCACCACGTTATTTAAGGCGCACTTCCAATTGTTGTATGTACATATCGCTCATTTGCTGCAACATCGTTATAACTCAAAAAATGTGATATTACAGAAAACACATTTTTAGTTTTTGAATTGCTGTATATTTATATGGGATAAGTAATCAATTCTATTGCGATGCTGCGTGAAATGTTAAAACCTCGGATATACAACTTTGCCAGTTGATCAAACATATTATTTCCGATATATAAGTGATGTTAACTCAAAATTTGGGTTTTTTGAGTTATGACGATCTTGCAGCAAATGAGCGATATGTATTAAAAAAAAATGTTATACCATCAAACCAAAGAGGTGCATACCACGCTCACATTTTGCCTGTTAATTTATTTAAATACAACAATTAGAAAGCAAAAATTACGGAGGATCCAAATTCGAGCTTCGCAAGCCCATAACTAAGTTTTGTAGGCTAACTTCGAAAACAGGGAAATCACTTTTTTACTTTTGTATGTCTCAATCTCTTTAATACCCAGCTGGGTGCTGTACAGTGTTATGGATATTTTTTTATTAACCGACATTTTTTGGTATAATATCGGGATTATTTCCGGATTGTTATCGGGATTTTTTCTGTATTATTTTCTGGAAATGATATCAGAAAAATCACGAAATTATCCAAAAATAAATCCAGAAATGGTCCCAAAAAAGTATTAAAATTATCCGAAAGCAGTACCAAAAAGTACTAAAACCATCCCGAAATGGACTCCAAATAAAAATAGAAATTGTCGCGAAAACAATACCGATATGGTCCTGAAGTGATTCTACAAATATCACCACATGGACTCGAATAAAACCAATTAGTCCGGGCAACACCTGTATTTTGACCAGTAATCCCGAACAAGCTTTATACTTTCAGTTTCATGAGTGAATCTTAATATATTCCGAAATATCCCAAAAAATAAAATATAAAATATTTAAAAAAAAAAATATTAAAATATATTGCGATTTAAAGAAAAAATTGGGTAGGGCCTTTTTCAAAAGAACTTTGCATGAAGACATCACACCAATGTCGATACAACGATGATTTTTCTCTCATTTACATAACATCGAATAAATTCTCTTTTAGGGGCTTTGCTCACTTACGACAAATATTTCATTTTCTTTTCTTTCCCTTCCTATCATTTTTTTCCTGATTTTAATTTTAATTTTCTTAACCCTCTTGCATAAAAGAGACCAGCATTTGTCCAGACTCGACCTTTTTGAGAAAAAGATAGTTATTTTGTTTTTGTAATAAAAGCAAACAACCCACCTAATATTAAAAATTTAGGACATGGAGAAAATGCTCCCCTTTATGCATGAGTCTCTTTAATTTGTTGATTTTAATTCATGTGCCCAAGTCTTTAATCATAAGATGAATCATAAAAGGAAAAGTAAAGACCCAAATTTTAAGATACTAGATTAGCTAGGCACTTATAACTTTTTTTTTAAATTACCTTATAAACACCAGGACGACCAACACCCATTATATTTGCAGGCATGCCTGCTAAATCCTCCTGTTTGATGAAATTCTGCACTGAAGTAGATGCAGTTATAGCAGCTGGAGCTGATGTTGCCACAGAAATGGTAGCTGTTGATGATGGTGCTGTTGCTGCACTTGGCAATGACAATGTGTTTGTCATATTATTTTGTGGTGGTAGTTGTTGTTGTTGCTGTTGTTGTTGTGGTTGTGGTAGCAATTGTGGCGAATGTTGTTGGTTAATTATAGCCGATGGTGGTCGTAGTTGTGCCTTCAAATTTTCACGATTGGGACTATTTTGTATAACTGCTTGGCAGATTTGATAACTACGTTCTAAATTAACAGCACCGGGTGGTAGTTTATTCACGGTTTTTCTTCCTTTACCCCCAGAAACTAATTTGTTCATTGGCCGTTGTTGCGCAATTGTAGATGGTATACCAGCTTGAGTTAGGCCTGCTTTCATGGCAGTATTAGCAACACTAACATTCGAAGTAGCATTTATCAAATTGCTCATGCTGGGTGCACTCGCATTTATAATAAGCTCAGCTGGACGCGGAGACCCTCCTAATGGGCTAGTAAAAGGTGGGTACGTACTTACAGATGTACCGGCTGGTATATTTACTGAAGCGATACTCGCAGTTGTACCAGCAACTGTAGCGCCGGTCGCTGTGCCACCGCGTGGCATTGTAATAAGATTCATTTGCTTTGAAATATATTTTGCAGCGGCGTTTGATTGTGCCGCTTGTGTGGCCATTGATTGGTAAGCGGGTATATGTTGGGTCTGTGCTTGTTGTTGTTGTTGCTGCTGCTGAAATCGTTGCAACTGTTGTTGCACATGTGCTTGCAGTTGCTGCTGCTGTTGCTGCTGCTGCGTTGTAGTAGCCGAAACGATATTGCAATTAGCTGTATCTGCTGACACCGTAGGAACCTGTGGCTGTTGTTGTGTCAAAAAGTGTCTTTGTTGTGGCGTTTGTTGTTGCTGCTGCAATACCAGCTGCTGTTGCTGCTGGCCAATATGTTGCTGAGTCGATATGCTGCCAGATGATAGATAATGTTGGCCATTGCTGCTCATTTCCATAGCTTTTCGTATTGTCGATAGCGCGTGTTGAGTCTTTTGCACTTGCTGTTGTTGCTGCTGCTGTTGTTGTATATGTTGCTGTTGTTGCTGCTGTTGTATATGTTGCTGTGTCGAAAGAGTTATCGTTTGAGTTTGTTGTTGCTGTTGTTGCGTTGGTGTTTGGGGCTGTGCAGTTTGAAATGTAAATTGTTGGGTGGCATGTTGCAAAAGTTGCTGCTGATGCTCTATCTGTTGCTGCTGTTGTTGTTGTTGCTGTTGTTGATGTTGTACAAGAAAATTGCCTATAATTTGCCCATTTGTATCGACAAGAATTTGTCTTTGTGGTGTGTTTTGTTGTCGCTCTGCAGTAGCTTGTGGTGGTAGTTGTTGGGAGTGTTGCACTTGTTGTTGATGCAGGTGGCCGATAGACAGTGGCGTAGGTGAGCTCAATTGTATGGTCACACCTCCGCCAATACCCCCACTATTGCTACCATCAAGTCGGCTGCTACTACAACCCATATTTATTTCATTGATGCTATCGTCTGAGTTGCTATTTGTTATAACGGTGCTGGACACTTCCATTTCGTTGGATGTCATTTGAACATCACAAACTAAATCCGATCCCAACTGAAATATTAAAATGATTTAGTTAAATATATTTTAGAGAAGCTTGCAGCAGTGATATGTGTAGAGTAGGGGTGTACGGCGCTTTTGGGCATTTAACGAAACTTTATTATTTGAAGGTTCCTGATAGACAAAACCTAATAAAATGTTTGTTCCTTAGCTAATAGGGGTTTTTTTTATCTGGGATATAAACCGGTTATGAACCGAACCGGGTCTCAAGCAAAAGGAGCACTTTTTTGGGGATTTAAGCCGAAACACGACCCAAACCGGGTGTATTCTGATATTAATAAATAACATTTATATGTAAGATTTGTACAAAAAATAAAAATAAAATAAGACTTTTTTGTAGTGTACAATTTCCGACAAATATTCAGGAAAATGTTTTCTTAACACACAGATATTATTTTTTGCAATTGGCTATAGCGACTATGTTCTTCCCGTTAAAATTCGTCTTCTATTAGTTTCATCAATCAATTAAAGAGATTTTTTGGGAAAGCAGATATTTATTATACATACCTCATACTCAGCATTCTCATATGTTAAATGGCCAGATTGCTCTTCATTTTCAGATTCACGTAGATTATGCTGTTGTTCTTCAATTTGTTGATGTTGTAGTTGCAGTTGCTGTTGTCGCTCTTTGAGCAGTTGACGATGCTGTTGTTGCAGTTCATCAACTATTTCTCGTACAGCATCATTATCATCGTCATCATCTTCTTCGTCCTCTTCCGCCTCGTCCTCATCATCTTCATCAGCCTCTCTCCGAATATCACCATTATTATCTTCTATATCGCCTGCACGAACAGCAACACCAATACCTACATCCGCATTACTACAATTAATAATTGCTCCAGATCCAGTATCATCACCATCACCCTCAACACCCATGCATTCTACGACGTCGTCAGTTTGAGTTGCACTCACGCTTGGCATGGGTACATCTTCCATTGATGAAATCGAATTTGTATTTATACTTTTCGCTTTTATAACTCCTTCGTGCGTTTGAATTACACCGTTAAAATTATTTGATGTTGTTGCTTCTGTTGGCTGCTGATGTTGTTGTTGCAATTTTATACCACCAAAATTCCAATCGTGTTGAACATGATGAAATAAATCCTCTCTCTTTTCGGCCATTGACAATAAAATATGTTGATGTTCTTGTTGCTGTTGTTGCGCCTGTTGCTCCTGTAATTGCTTTTGCTCGGGGGGCGATAGTCGTGCGGTGAGTGGCAATTGAACGCTATTAGAATACATTAAATCTCCGCCAGTCGTCGGTGCTGAGGTCATTGAAGATGAGGAGGACGAGGAGGCAGAAGATGTGGCCACCGCCGAAATGCTACTGCCAGCTTCTTGTTTAATATTTTCAAAGAGATTGTCACAAACATGAGATGTTGTCGCTATTGGCGAAATATATAAAAGATGAAATTGTATTTTACTTAATTTATAGATTTGCTTCTTATTAATTTTTGGAAAAAAATTGTCCAAGAAAAGTTCTGGCATATAAACATATGTATTAAGCGATCCTCGCGATCCATAAAAAAATTGACAGCCTGTTTCCATCGGAATTATAAACTTCAATGTATTCTAAGACCTTGCTTGGTGAAAATATTTCTAAAAAAATATTAAGATTTACTGCGGTTTAGCGCTAAAAAACGCTAAAAATTTCCTTTTTTATGTATAAAAGGTGTATGAAAAAATATTTTTTAATAAAAAGCACCTGAGATGATGAAGTAGCTGGAGTACAAAAAGTAAGCATAAACAAGTAATGAAATGTATTATGCTGTTTTGGCTATGTTTCCAGGGGTAGGTTTATGAAAAACTTTAATAACTCAGCCAATTATTGACGGATTTGGACGATTCGGTTATCATTTGAAAGGTATTTTCGAGACGCTGTCATTTCCCATTTGGCCCAATTTTTTCACATTGCGAATATTAGCACAGTTATAAAATTTTCAAACTTTTTTAAGCTTTCCTTTTGTTAAAAATATTTGTTCATACTCCTTTTATACATAAAAAAGGATATTTTTAGGGTTTTTTAAAGCGGTTTAGCTCCAGTAAATCTTAATATTTTTTCGAAATATTTTGGGAGAGTGAAATTTGAAATTCCGGTGGAAACACTCCAACTTTTTTTGGCGAAGTGTGATAATGAAAATTTTAACAGAGGGTTATTTTTATTTCCATATCTTAAAAAGTAGAAGGGGGAGAAGTGTAATAACGTAATAAATTTTTTTGTGAAAATCGTAGTAGTTAGCATTACAAACCTTGATCAAGTGAATCACAGAAAATAAATTTCTTTTCCTTTATGCTACCACTGCCGATAGGTGTGAGTAAAGCACTATTTGCACCTAGATATAATTTAGATTAAATTTTAGAAATTAATCTTATTTAACGTTGTAACGAATTCCTTACCTCCACTACTGTTGTCTGTGCTAACTTCACCGGATTCCAACACATAATTATGTGCATCAGCAAACTTTTGCTCAATTAGATCATCATCTTCATCCTCAGCATCTTCTAGAGATATTATCGAACATGCATTCAATTGTTTCTCTTGCTCTGTAAATGATTCTAGTGTTAGACCAGCACTTAATCTAGGTGAGGAGGATGGCGCCGGTAATAATGCATTCACATTCACATATGATGAAGTGCTTGGCAAAAGTGTTGCAATACTGTTACAGGTACTACTTTCAACCGTTGTAATTGGTGCAAATGAAGTCACTGCATTTTGTTGAAAACTTTCAATTTTCATAGTTATATCGGACAGAGTATTTTCAGCAGTACTCTCTTCACTGCTAACTGAGGAAGAAATTGTTTCTCTTAGTTGCAAATCAGTATTAGAGGTTTGTTGTTGTTGCTGCTGCTCAATATTGTTATCATAGAGATTGGTGTTATACATGAAATTGTCGGTGGTTGAAGGTTTTGTTGTTGTAATTGGTGGTAGTGTGTCAGTTGTTAAACTACTACTGCCACTTAACTCCTGAAAACTTGCAGTAGCTGATGATATTATTGGAGACCAAGTCTCTTTTGGTTCATCAAGCATAACATTGCTACTGACTTCTTGTTCCATATTTGTCGCTGAATCGGTTATATCATGGTCATTTTGGTCATTTTGGTGTTGTGGCTGTTGTTGCAGTTCTTCTTGTTCTTGTTGTTGTGACTCCAATTTTTCTAATGTTTCCATCTTCATTTGTTTGCTCTGTGTTCGATTTTCGATTGAAAATTCTGATTCCGAACGTTTGCGTATATTGCAGCTACTAACGCCTTCAGTTTGTTTTTCACTATCGACAACTGTTTTTTTTATAATTATTGTTATTTTAGGCTTGTGAGCTGTAGTTTCCTCTGAATTGCCACTACATTCTGAACGCAGTATATCAAAAGTTGACGATGAATCCGTGGTACAACCAGTGTTATCCTGTAATTTTTCGTTCAAATAAAAGGACAGTGTTAAATAAATTTGTTCAGGCCCGATTCCTAAAATATTAAAAATAGTGACACTCTAATGTCACTTTCCAATCACCCACACATCCACCTGTATGTGTATTAGACTGGGTCAAATTTTTTTTTTTTTTTTTTCAAAAATTATATTGATTTTCTTTTTAAGAAAGGTGGAAAAAGTTACTGTAAATTAAAGTCTAGAGGTCTATCATTGCTAGTTTAGATTTTACAGAGTTAACCTCCAATTTGGTATAAAAACCACAAATCATTGTTGAAAAACACCATTTACCTGAACATATTTTTGTCGGAAATTGAATTCCCTACAAAAGCTGCCTAAACTGAAATTTTCTCAGACTAGCCGCTTTCTAGTATTCTAGCCTCAAACACTGGCATGTGTTTTGGATTTCCCGATTTTGGCTTGAAAATTTGCGAAACATGAAAAAATCAACATCGAATAAAGCTAAATACCTATTCTTAAGGGAAATTGGCTGCTGAGTCCGAATTCGATATCAGAATTCAACAACGGGGCCGAAGTTCGGTCCTAACCTTGCAAAAAAGTCCAATATTATTTTGTGGTGGTTTTGTTAGGTTGGAGAAGAACTAATTCTGATGACGGAATGGATTTAGTTCGCCAAAAAGGCACTCAGCAAAGCGCGTGGTGTAGGATTCGTGGTGGGGAAGAGACTTCGCCGCCAAGTATTAGCGTTCACTCCTGTGGACGAGCGTCTCGCTGCGATCCGCATCAAGGCGAGGCTTTTCAACATAACATTTATCCGCGCCTATGCGCCGACTGAGGAGACGGACGACGCAGAGAAGGACTCCTTCTACGATAAACTTGAACAGACTTATGATCGCTGCCCCCAGCATGATATCAAAATCGTGCTCGGCGACTTTAATGCCAAGGTGGGCAAGGAAGGAGTCTTTGGTCCTACAGTTGGAAAATTCAGTCTCCACGATATAACATCCCCCAACGGCACTAGGTTGATTGACTTCCGGTCTCATCAGAGAAATTCGAACGCGTTCTATTTCATCGGGTGCCAAAGTTTGTTTACATTCGGGTGAAATCGGATGAAATAGAGAGCTCATTTAAAACACATGTGTGTGGATGTGTGATTGTTACCGGACGGCCGAAGTCGGTTGCAGTGTGAGCCTAGCCTTATAAGTGTTCAAATAGAACTACATATAAAAGGACAAATTACACTAGTTTACAGGCAGACCGACAAAAATTCCAAAAACGGTTGATTTGGACTTTATTGGCTTAGTAATGACTAATACTATGAATATGTTTTTGAATATCTACAATACTCAGACATCGACCTTTTACAATTCTGTTAAAAGTAGAGATGTTGAAAGTTACAAAAAAATCGCCAAAAATACAGTTTTTCCTAGATCTTGGTAATATTACGCTTGAAGTGTTTGCAATTATACACACTAATTTTCGAAAAAATAAACAGTTCTGATTTTCACAACTTCGCATGAAAAAAACATTTTTAAAATCAATTTTTTTTTTTCAAAAATCGTAAAAATTCGACAAAATTTCGACTTTGGCCATCTATTGCTCAGCGATGGTTTGACCCACCCTTACATTTTATACGTCGTTAGAAGCGTATTTTAATTTCCTTTCGAACGAGATATCGCTTAGCTCCATCGCTTTTGCAACATTGGGCGCGTTTCGAATGCACAATAGTTGTAAACTGTTGGATCGGTTGATTAGTAATCGGTTTGGTGATCGAAATTGTGCTTTCGAAACGATACGTTGCGCATACGTTGAGTCAAATGTCAGATAGCATCAACAAAAAAATAAACAATAATTTTGTGAAAGCGTCTGAAAGCGTGTGAAGTGTCTCCATCACTGTTTTTATTCATTAATAATAAATAAATGGAAATTTGCAAAAAAAAAGCGCCGTAGATTTTATTTACATAACCTAGCTATCGAACTGTCAAACAATCGATAAATACGTTGAGTGAAGGTAGCGAAAAAATTTTATGATTAGCATTTTGACGTAAAATTCAAACTGTTTGATGGATCAGAACTACTCAACTGTGCGTTTCCAAAGTAATCACTGATTACTTATCGAAACAGTTGCGCTTCGAAACGCGCCCATTGGCAAAAAGAATTTTTGATTAAAGTGATACCTGAAAAAACACAAAATTACCGATATCTCGAAAACCTACCCATACAAAAAATTTAAAAAATATGTTTTGTGCTTGGTATATCAGTGCCAATTCACCCATATACATGAATATCTTGGTATTTTTTTCAAATTAATTATTTGTAAACTAGTGTTATCATCATTCCAACCAATATAACCATCAAACCTGGCATTTTTTCTCATATGTACATATACATAGCGATCAAGGTTCATTCTAGAAATCCATGAGCCCCAAAGTGTAAGTAGGTGTATATATTTGCATACAAAGAAACACAGATGTTTATACTTTTAACAACAAAACTTTAAAATAATAAAAAAAAAAATCAAAAAAAAAAAAAATCCAAAAAATTTAAAAAATCAAGAAAAAATCAAAAAACACAAAAATAATCAAAAAAAGCCGTTTTTGATTACTTTTGATTATTTTTGTTTTTTTCTTGATTTTTTAATTTTTTCTTGATTTTTTTTATTTTTTTTTTATTTTTTCTAATCGTAATCAATTAGTAATTGCTTTTTCTTGCAAGCAATTAAAATAATCATTACTAATTAAAAAAACCTTCTAATCAATCAATTACTAATTACTAATCAAAATTTTTTATTTTTTAATTTTTTTTATTATTTTTTTTTTTATTTTTTCTAATCGTAATCAATTAGTAATTGCTTTTTCTTGAAAGCAATTAAAATAATCATTACTAATTAAAAAAACCTTCTAATCAATCAATTACTAATTACTAATCAAAATTAACAGCTCTGTTTTAGAATATGTATATTAGAAAAAAAATCTCCGTCAGTAACGTTACAAGAAATTCGTCACTCGCGTTACTTCTGAATTATTGCAACTTTTTATTATATTATTATATTATTATCCGTACCGAAGTTTTTGGGAACTCCACACCATCCAGCCATCTACGACAAATGGAATCAAAAAACATACAAACAGTTGCTAAATTTTTAAGACTATCAAATTTAAAAAAACTTATTTTAAAAAAAAAAAAAAAAAAAAAAAAAAAAAAAAAAAAAAAAAACATGTATATATCAATATATGTATGTAGCGCTGCACTGGTCGCGGGGCCCTATCTGCAGAGCAATTGCTCTGCAGGTGGGACCTTTGGGAACTAGAGTAGCACTACATAACACAGAAAACTAGAAACGATAAGTTATTAAACATCTACTAATTAATTTTAGGGAGAGCCGAAGGTCTTTGTTACTTGTGCTCCTTCTTTTGTAATTTGGTGATTTATCACTATTTTTCTATATAATAATAATAATAATAATAATGTCTTTTTCCTAGTAGAATTGACCCATTTTCTTAAAAAAAAAAACTAGTGAAATTGTTATTTACAGCTGTGCATAGTACATTAGTTATCACACGTCATTAACCCATTAAGGTTTCTTGCTGGGCCATTCTAAATGTGGAACACCCGTAGGGTTGCTATTTGGATGAACTGTGGATTGTATTGGTCGGCAAATGTATCGAAATGAGGTTAAATGTGATGACGTTGCAAATTTGGAAAATGAGATTTGTATGGAAAAAAAAGCCAAATTTGCAGTGTAAATGTACTATTAAATATGTGCATTTGGCATGCCCTTACAATAATTTCCATCGTATATATTTAAAATTTTCCACTCCATTTTGGAAATCAGGGTTTAACTGATGTTTTGGCCAACTACCTTTGGTCCAACTACCCTTTGCAAATCTCGCGAAAATTGAGATAGGTTGATTCTGATAATCGTACGTCGATCTTCATCGATGAAATAGGTGTTAGAACATAAAAAAAAAAATAATTTGCGGAATCGCCATTACCTTAAATATTGACCAAAAAGTGGTTTTTGACCTTCTGGCGCAAGTTAAGTGTTATTTGGCCATATAATGATCAAATTTAGTAAATATTAGTGAAAATTTGACATTTAACTCTTATTTTAAAAAACATGAATGCAAATCATCACTTGCATTATACCAAAAAATCGTTATTAAAAACGAACCCTTATGAGCTGGAGCAAAAAACGTCGATATGAAAGAGCCGACCCGTCAATTAGAACATATGGATTTTTATGTTGTTCTCATTAAAATATCCGTTTTTTGTGAGTATGTATTTTCGTCACTCGCGTTACATAAAAAAATTGCCTTATATTTTTATGAATAGCTTCAGAAGTAAAAGTAGGCTGTTGATTCAATGCCATTGACATCTTCCCAAAAGAGGTATAAAATGCCACTTATTTGTTTTCAAATACATTCACTATTTTAAAGCTGTTTTCATGTAGTAATGATCTTAACACAATCATCTGAAGGTAATAGAAATCAAATACAAGGGAAAAATATCTGGATTTTTCGCCTCTGCGCTGCGGAAATGCCCATATATGTATGTATTAAATTGTAGAGCTTTTTTTTACTAATAGCTATATGGCACTACGTATTTTCTCTGATTTTTTCTTGTATTTTTTCTATTTATTGTGCAAAAGAAACGGTCTTATAAGCTATCATATTATTCGTTATACGTTTCGTGTTTTGGGTTCGTGCACAACGAAGAATCAACTATTTACCTGCTACCTTCTGCACGAACCCTACTTAAAAGAACAGAACAAAAACGGTTGTTCGGAAGTAAGTAAAAAAAATAACAGTTACTTAGGTTTTCAAAAAATTTCAATTACAAAAAAATAAACGGCTGAAAAAAAAACGATTTAAAAAAGCCGGTCAATCGCCCTAATTGGGAAGGTTCCAACTTTTCATTAACAAAGCACAAATATCTGTGACTTACCATCTCGCTATTGGGATCAGTCTGTTTTTCATAATCTGTTGCTGGAGATTCTGTCTGTTCATGTGGTCGCAACTCATTCACCTGTTCGCCTTTTATTACATTCACACTGTTAACGATTGCCGCATCTTCCTCTTTAACATCCACCGAAGAAGACGATGTTGTATTTTCTGTACTCTCAGTACTTGCTGCCGATGTTATTGTTGTTGTCGTCGCCGTCGTCGTAGGGATATTTGCTGTCGAGATTTCTACAGCTGACGTCACGGTGGCTGGTAATGAAGTAGCCGTCGCTGACGCTGACGTCTTCGTTGATGTCTTTACTATAGTGGCAATCAGGCCACCTTTGCTTTCCAATTTGAATTCAAGCTTTTCATCCATCAAATTGGTATTATAACTATCACTACTCTTTCCACTACTATAACTTATATTGCTGCTAGTGCTACTACTAGTGCTACTACTGGCACGATTAAAGTATTTTTCACCCCATATCGGCTCAAAATGTTTCAATTTCCATGGATCTAGTTTGTTCTTTTCTCGTTCGGCCTCAGTTTTTAATTTCATTTGATTTTCGGGCGTGAATTCACCTTCCGCCAAACGTTCACGCCATTCTAAGCAGGCACGTGCAAAGAACTCATTATTTAAACTAGATGGACCTAATTTAACAGATTCCAGAGTAACGGTGGCATCAGCATTCGTTTTACGTTCAACTTCGATAGCTTCACGATCGACGCTTGGTAATAATTGAATGAGGTTATACTGATATAAAGGAGGCAGCATAGAAAATGTTTGCTTATTGAGTAAGGCTCTCAAATTGGTTGAAGCTAATATTGAGTCTGGTGTTTCGAGGTCAATTTTCCCATCCTTTGTTTGCTCGATTTGAGCAGCGGTGGATATTTTTTTGGAAGAACGTCTGCGTGGCTTAAAACTAAACCCAGGTATAGAAGCGAGCACTTCACGCATTGTGGACGCTTGTGTTATGGCTGTAGGGGGTGTTGTTAGTAGAGAAGCGGTTGCGGCTGCCGCAGCTTTGGCTTGTTGTTGTGCACGTCGACTGCTGCTGGCACGACTTGAAGGACTTGGTGTTGTATTCTTTCCAATGGTGGCATTAATCACAGTATTGGCAGTAGCACTTGATGCAACATTGCTACTCGATGTTGCTGCAGTTGTAACTGCAACCTTCTTCTCTGGTGGTATAGGTTTAACGATGATACGAGGAACATGACGCCTAAAAGTTTGAAGAAAAATAAAAAAAAAAAACAACCATTAAAACCAATTGTTGCAATATTACCCTTATATTCATAAAAAATAAAATTGGTTTATAAAGCTTCTTAAAATGACATTTTCATACAAAATTTGATTAATAAGAGCTTAATAAACCTTTCATATTTTTTATGAATAAAGGGGTAAAACTTAACGGTTTATGTACATATGCTATATGTACATATTATGTCTGTATATAATAAAGATGAAGACATACCGCAAACTGTGGCCGTGCTTAGTGCTACTTGCGAGCTTATTTCGTGAACTGTGTTGAGGCTCAATTGCAGTATCTAATGCTAATGGATCCTTTTCCTCCTCCTCACTCAAAAGGTTTATTTGCTCCGCATTATCCTCCAATAGATCATCGTTAAATTTCTGTCGCACCGTAGACGAATGGGATTCCATTTTTAGTGCTTAAACTTTTTTTTTGAAATTTCGTTCTATAACAAGATATAGTTGAATCCAAAGGGTTGTTCTCATACCCTCTTTAAGTTTAAAACTATGGATAATTTTTCTATCCGATCATATTTCGGAAACAAGGAAATCTAGTAGGATTAAAAAAGGGGATTAATAAAATGTATTAAAACAAAACAATCTAAATAATATTCCAAACTATGCGAACTAACTTATTGAGCAAACTATTAATCCAGTAACGGCCAAGCCAAACGAGGCCGTGTTTTTAGACTGTGCATGGCTCTTTATTGGAATTTTCTTCATAAATTACTTTTTCTATACCCATTTAAGATAATATACGAAAAATAAGATCCTGTGTAGCTTGAGAGGCGAAAGAAAAATTATGTTCTTATGAACTGCGTACCCGGACTTATCTAGTAACTTTCGGCAAAGGAATAATAATACAAACCCGTAGCATCGAGAAGTTTGGAATTCAGATCCTACTCATCAAACTTCCTAGGGATGACATCAATAAGATCATACGGTTTGAAACGAGATTTAAAATATACCTGGGAGATAAAGTAACATGGGACGACTACAAGATCGACAGTCTGCATCAGGACCACTCGATTGTATGGTACACGGACGGGTCTAAGACCCCGGAGGGCATTGGAGCAGGTGTATTCGGCCCCAGAACCAACGTGTCAACACCACTGAGACAGTTCCCGAGCATTTTTCAGGCCGAGGTCTACGCGATTATCGTGTGTGCAGAGATAAATCTGAAACGAGGGTATACAAATGAGAGGATTGCCATTCTTAGCGACAGGCAAGCAGCACTCAAAGCAATAGCTTCAGTGGAGATAAGATCTGTATTCCTGGTCACAAAGGGATCGAGGGCAGCGAGAAAGTGGATAGTCTGGCTAGGAAGGCGGCTGCCGAGAGGTTTATTGGGCCAGAACCTGGCCTAGCAATAGGGAAACACACCATCATGGATATGTTACGCCAGGATGAGGCACACCTACGAGATCAGCACTGGTCCCAGACGACCGGGCTGCGACAAGGAAAACTACTGCTAGGGGGATATAGCACCAAGCGATATGATCAACCTCCCCAAGAGCAGCCTAAGGATCCTAACAGGAATATTAACAGACCACTGCAGGATTAAAGGTCACCTATATAAATTAGGCATTTGCTCTAGCAGTCTGTGTCGCTTTTGTGACAATGCAGACGAGACACCAGAGCACATCCTTATTGAATGCGACGCCATTGCGCGTAAGAGACAGAAGATTTTCGGCACATATAAGCTGGAAATGAGGAATATACACTCCATGAAGCCGAATAAAATCTTTACTTTTATTAGGGAGCTCGGTCTGGATAGTGTGTTATAGAGAGAAGAGGGCACAACAGACCTATAGGTCGTAGTGCAGTACCTCAATTAATTTTATTCTATTCTATCTCGTAACTTTTCTAATAAGTTCTGCGACGGCTTGAAAATGTGAACTTTGAATTTTCGCCCTGTTGTTGTATCCTCAAAACACTCCTGAGGTTTGGGAGTTTTGCGGATATGGAACTTATACGCTCCGGTACAAGCGCGACTGCCACGTAAGCGATATCTTAGTTTCGATCGATTTTCGAAAATAGTTTCGGAGAAATTGAGCTTGGGAGTAGTACTAGACTGAATTGACGAGTCCGATATGAGTCAAATTAGTTCTACTTTACCGTTTTGATATATAACGATTATATGGTATCCCTTAGGGCGAACTGCATGCCGAGCATTCATTCAACAAATTAGTGTTCAGGAACAGGTACATAGTATGTATGTATGTACTATGTTTCGAATTGGTTGAATCGCAAAACCAAAGATAATTTCTGTTTGACATAATATGCAACCGGTTTAAAGATACTTTTGATTCGTGATTTGAATCATGAACTATTTCAAAGTTGCTTTGTATTTGTGATTTGAACCTGAACGAATTCGAAGATATTTTTTATTTGTGATTTGATACTCGAACCAACCCAAAGATACCTACATCTCAATTTTTGAGTTGATTCGTGCAAAGTGGGAGTGAGCAAAAAAATTCGAAATCACGCAACCGTGGTCAGGAGCTAAAAAAAAAAGCTTAGCGACTCTGTGTGAATGTTGGTTAGGGCCCACCTGTTCACCTATGGATCAGACGGCGTTGTTATATAAACTTTATTTTCTAACCTGATAATCTCAATATGGATGGAAGAACGGGCGGTGTGGTCTTCTCCGAGGACCTTTCCCTATATTTGTCGTTTCGACTGTCAGGTCACGCCACATTTTCCTGGCAAAGGTCTCTGCGGCCATTAAAGCATTGAAACATAACAACAACAACAACAACAACAACAACAACAACAACAACCTTTTTATATCATCCCTAGAAAATTGCCTTCTAGGCTTCTCGATGTTCCGAGTGTAAATTATTTTTTCGCCCTGCCTAGACGGAAAATCCACTTATAAAAAGTAGCTTGACGGATCGGACAGGGTGTACTGATGTTGACACTCCTTTGCCGGATATTAATCCCGTACGTTCCGGTGAATAGCACTGTGTGGTACTAACCCGACTGTCTTGGGTTGAAGTGGATTTTAGTCGCCTCTTAAGACAGGCTAGCCTACCTCGGGCATACTCCAACACATCGTGTTGATGACGAGGAATTTTATCTTCCTCCAGAGACAACAGCACTATGGCTCAATTGCGTCCTGAATATTGAAGCAGGTTAAACTCCTACTCCTCATAACACCAACCATGTATTCACCTGCTCTTCGAAGTCCACTCTTCTGACACCAATTTCCCTCTGAGCCAACCCTGAAGAAACTGCCAGTTTCCTAGAACTTCCGTTAGAAGACATTGATGACAATTTAGGTTAAAGAAACCGCTCCATATACTATATTTAATTGAAAACAAAGCTATCTTCAGCATACTTCGACTGTTATACATTCAAGCAAGAATCCATCCAGAGCGATAGATAAATTGGCAACATTAAGGGAGCTAAAGTCATGCTGCACTTATTTTTCTTTTTTCCATTTGGGTCTTTCCTTTGCTGCGGAAGTCATGTGTCGATAGGAAAACTTTTTCGACCAGAGTACTTTGTGTATTCGCATAACTTGAACCAGCCAACGGAGACTTTGCACTATTTTTATATCTACGTAAAGCTCTTACGCCTCATGGTTAAATTTTCAACTGTACTAGTTGTTGCCTACACAAGTAGGTTCCTTCTTCTTCTGTAAAACTTTGCTTTCGAGAACTCCAAGCAAATAAATTTGCAGCTTTCAACAGTGGAGAGTAGCTGTCAAAGCGCCCTGGTATTAGATTGCCTTCTGGTCGATTTGTATTTGGCATGTAATAAAAGTCTGTTAGATGATAGACTTTACAGGTCTAAATATACAAGGTCCAATCAGCTTGTCTGCGATGGGCTTCAGTGCAAGGGTGTATAATGGGACCTCTTAAGAAATGTACGTCTAGTACAGTGGCCTTCGCCGACATGGTCAATTAGGTCTCTCGTTTTTTTTTTTTTTTTTTTTTTTTTATCAGGCGACAGACAGGTATTGACCTGATGTATTCCTTTATGCTGGAATTTGGTACTACTTATGGCCATATTGCGAGTCGTGACGAATTCAAACTACCTACATAGTTCCGAGGGAAGAAGTTACATTGTGAGAAATATTTTGAAAATAATTGCAATCAAATATATCAAACTATTGAGACTTTGAAAGGCAATCTTGCTCAACAGCATGCATATGTACGGACGTTCATTCATACATATACATATCGTTGTAAGTACATACATACATATGTACATAAATAAACGCCCTAACCTTCTTTCTTAACTCCTTCGCATGAATTAACTGGGTGAATTTTCTAATGGAAAGGATTCGAGGAAATGAGTTGGGTGTGCAATAACGTGATTAATAAGTAAAAACTTTAGGGCTTAAGGTTTCTTTATTGTCTCTTTAGAATAATCCGCAGTAGTACCTACTACTGCAAATCTGTATTTTTTCATGAGTTTTTCTTACGTTTTCTATAGTTAATAGTGAATATTTATTTTAGCAAAGTACTTATATATGCATTCAATTAATACTAAAGCGTACATATGCATGTACTTATACATTCCTTGTTAAGAATTCAAACTTACCTGACCCATGGACTCATTTTGACCCTGGATAAGCCAACATTTGGTTACAACAATGAGGATTTGCGATTTGCTTTTTTTTTTGTCGAGTTGGGCTCGGCTTTAAAGCCCAAAAAAATATTATGCGTTGCTTTATTTCAGCAATTTGTATATTTTTCAACTATAGACTCTGAAGCACATTTCTTTTTCATCAATAGATTTAAGATTTATCGCATCACTTTTCTTCCTACCCGTGTATAGTGGTGGATGGATAAAGTCGTGCGTCGTTTATTCGTTCCCGTTTTTCTGATTTCGTTTTTCCTTTGTATCCACTCTTATTTCACATTTTCATTAGTTCTTCTCCAATGCGTTTTGCTCATTCCTATTACCCTGCTGCTTTATCGAACTTGCCTCTTTGGCTGCTCCTTTTTCAATTGTTGGAATGTCTTTGCAATTACATTTTTTTCGCATTTTAATTTTTCAACTGACTAACAAAATAATAATAAACTACCAATATATAAAATCCGCCAACGCCACAAAACCAGTTGATGGTTTCCTCCTTACTTTTACGATTTTTTCTTTTTTGCGTTTAGTAATTCAGTTTTTCATCAAATTTGCATAAAGTAGACAGCGGAAGAATGGATAGACAAATTGACAAACAAAAGCAAAATTTTCCAGTTTGCATTCGCTTTTGACAGACCCAGCTGACAATCCATAGAACCAACTCCCTTTTTCTCGCACTTATTGGGACATATGCGAGTGTCTAAAATGCGGTTATCTCTTTCTTACATCAATTGCAATGGCACAGTTGCAGTTCAATTTCTTCTTTACATATCTTTTTCACTTTTTCACAATTCGGAATTAGTTAAATTGAGGACTATATTTCACAAAATTTGCTATTATAAAATGAAATTAATAATAACGATTATTATGAGTTCACTATTTCCGTCATTAAAGCACGGAAAATTTAGTTTTTTCATTACTACACCATTTTTTCTGTGGATCAAACTTTTCTATGTCCATTTTCTGCTTCATGAAAAAAACTATTGGACTGGCATCAACACAGTGCTGGAAAACGAAATATTTGAATTCAAATACGCAAATTAAAGTGAGTCATCCGAGAAGTCCGAATCCTCATCAAAAAAGCGCTTCCGGATTCGTGATCCAGAGGCCAAAACCCGTCTTTTTAGCTATCTCCCATATTTTTAGCTAATTTATTAGCAGTTGACCCCCCCTTCCCGGTTAAAATAGGTTTTTTAGGTATTTGTTTCCTTTAGCACCCAACTGCTAAAAATTTGCTAAAACTATGATATAGGACTCCAAAGACGCGTGTTGGTCCCAGGATCATAAATCCGGAAGCGCTTTTTAAATATTTTGCTTCTCTGGAGAGATATTTGCAATCAAAGTTGCAAGTTGTTATGTGGTTGTTGTAAATACATTAGGCTGTCCCTAAGTAGGGTGCTTAAGGAAACCAATACCTTTTTATTACATGCTGTTATTTGGGCCCATGTAGGAACCTTTGTGGGCTCACAAGTGTTGCCAAACATGGCCCTGCAAAAATGGCAAAATACTCGAACGAAAACCCTATACTCTGTAGAATATTCAAATACCGAAGTATCCAATATTAAGAAACAAATGGAGTATGGAAAAAGAAGTATGAGGATTGATAAACATGGAAACAGAAAATGACAATAACAGGAGCTATTAAGAGTCAAAGTTCGTATGAAGCATTTTTTGAAATAAAAATTTCTCCAAACCTAATGAACCGATTTTCAATTTTTTTTTGCTTTACGTAGGTAATTGATTTACCTTTCATTTGATGTACCTTTGCTTGTGGTGCAAAACCGCGCATATGCAAAGTTTAAAACAATTTCTTATATTTTAGATGCGCGGGCGGAGGCCGCCTACTCAAAAAGGTTTTCTGCGCGAAAATACTGTGGATGGCGTAGCCGGTGTTGAATCAGCTAAGGGTTATTTTTTGAGACGCGGCCGCCCAGAAAAAAGCTGTTTTGTGCAGAATTAGTGTTAATTTGTCTAAAATTAAGTTTCCAAAAAGAGTTGGGGCATAAGTGCAGAATACATACATTTCGCAAATCAAAAAAATATTTATATGGATCGATAGCGGTATTTGCGAAAAGTTGAAACGTATAATTTTTTTTTGGTGCAAATAAAAACTTTAGGGGTAATTCCACTTAAAAGGGCAATTTTAATTTTTTTTAAATCGAAATATCTTTCAAACTACTTATCGGATTAGAAAATGTTAAATACCAATATTTAGGTAATAAAAATACCTTTCATTTAATGTATAACACTCCCACCTTTATGTAAAATTTTTATATGAAAACTATGTTTTTTATAAAAAAAACCAATGGAAATGAATAAAACTGTTTAAAAAACGAAAAAATGTCCCGTTAACGGTATCGTTAGATGGTAAAATATTGTAGATAATGCAATAAGCTTTCATTTTATACACATATTGCTATATGAAAATGGTGTATTTCCATTATAAAAAGGTAAAAAAAGTAATCGGCTCAGGGTTAATATTTTTTTTGGAGTAAAAAACAGGAACTAAAAGTGGTTTAGAAAGGTCTTCTGCACATAAATACCATGAATCCCGCCCATAGAGGCAACCACCCCGAGTTGGCATGACGTAGCCCAGGGTTATTTTTTATAAGCGCGGCCGAAGGCCGCCTACTCAGAAAGGTGTTCTGCACATAAATACCACGGATCCCGCCCATAGAGGCAACCACCCGGAGTTAGCATGGCGTGGATTATTTTTTATAAGCGCGGCCGAAGGCCGCCTACTCAGAAAGGTGTTCTGCACATAAATACCATGGATCCCGCCCATAGAGGCAACCACCCGGAGTTGGCATGGCGTAGCCCAGGGTTATTTTTTATAAGCGCGGCCGAAGGCCGCCTACTCAGAAAGGTGTTCTGCACATAAATACCATGGATCCCGCTCATAGAGGCAACCACCCGGAGTTGGCATGGCGTAGCCCAGGGTTATTTTTTATAAGCGCGGCCGAAGGCCGCCTACTCAGAAAGGTGTTCTGCACATAAATACCATGGATCCCGCCCATAGAGGCAACCACCCGGAGTTGACATGGCGTAGCCCAGGGTTATTTTTTATAAGCGCGGCCGAAGGCCGCCTACTCAGAAAGGTGTTCTGCACATAAATACCATGGATCCCGCTCATAGAGGCAACCACCCGGAGTTGGCATGGCGTAGCCCAGGGTTATTTTTTATAAGCGCGGCCGAAGGCCGCCTACTCCGAAAGGTGTTCTGCACATAAATACCATGTATCCCGCCCATAGAGGCAACCACCCGGAGTTGGCATGGCGTAGCCCAGGGTTATTTTTTTATAAGATGGCCATTCTAAAAGAAAATTAAGTATTTGATCGTTTTTGAACGAAATTTCCTTTTTTGTTCATTTTTAGTACATAGTGTGTCAAAGGGTTAATAAAGTATACATTGAATGAAAGGTATTTCGAAGAGAAAATTTAGGAACAAACAATTTTAAAAATCCATTTACCGGCTTCAAGATATTTTGATATGAAAAAAAAATTTTTTACCTTTGACCTTGAATATCCTTTTAACCCTTCGAGTGCACCAAAAAAGAAAAGTACCATTAAATTCAGCGTAAAACCCTCTTTCAAGCCCAATTTTTTTTTTTTTTTTTGGACAAATGTATGTATTCTGCACTTGTTCCAGAGTTGGTATTGTATTGATTGGACTCAAGATTTTTATCAGTATAGTTTCCGGACCGTTTTCGGATACGAAAAACTGTAAAAAAAACAAACCAACAGTATAGTTTTCGGACCGTTTTCGGGAACGAAAAACGATGGAAAAATCGGCGATCGGGAAAAGTACGTTACTCTGCTGGCTAGGGTAGTACCAATAATAATAACTAGTATCGCTTGTGATCGAAAATTCGACCAATAAAATCTTTAGGGGTCGTGGGGTCTCTACCCCCATCATTTTAAGTTATCTAAAGCTTTTTGACAGAACTTTAAAATTGCTTTTACAACACTGAATTTGAGAATGGCGAAATACTTCGATTATGACATTTCACATTTATCGATTCATGTATGTAATCGAAGTCGCATACATTTGAGGCACCCTGCAAGACTTGACTACCAGAGTGACAATCATATCGGTTAGAAGCACATAATAGTAGTGGAAGTAGGTAAATCATGCCTCAAATTAGGTGCGTATCGATTCAATATCAGGCAAAGGGCTTTCCACACCGGTAACGGTCTTTCAAAGCTTTTGGGAAGAGTTTTTACAAACAAAACACCCTGCAAAAGTAATTGGATCATATATTAAAAATGGTTTAAGCCCCAATTACATAAAACTTTGCAGGTTCCACTTTCATACATAGTTTGTGGAAAGTAAAGGGTCACTTACATAAAACTTTATTTTGGCTTTACCTCGAACTTTGACTTTGACAGAAAAGTTCAGTATCCGTATTTAAACGAAGCATGGCACATTAAAGACCTCAAAGTTGAAGCAAGGTTAAAATTTGGCAAACTCAAATTATGCTTGCTTTGACAATCAGATGTTGATGAATTTGCTTTAATTAAAGAATAAAAAGTTGGAGGAAATAATAATTAATTAATTTTTTCTCTATTAAATTAATAAATTAACCAAAACACTCTGAATGCAAAGAAATAAACAACAAAAACAAATGTATAAAAGAGAAGCGTCAAGGCGTTCATTGTAGCATACCTCTTAAGTTGGACGCAAAGTTTTGAGGTAGCAAATGCCAGGCGAGGTTAACAAAGCTTTATGTATTCGACCCTTAAAGCGAGGCGAGATTTTGGCAAATGCTCAAAGCCGTGGCCCGCATTTGTCAAAGTTTCATAAAGTTTTATGTAATTGGGGCTTTAATGCCTCCGTGGATCACCTTCAACTTATTGACAAAAATCACCACACGATTGCTGACAGTAGATACTCCAAGGAGTGACAACATTGGAGTACATTGAAAAGTACTCTGACTGTAGGTACTCCACGGGATACCAGAAACAGCTTGGAGTAGGTGGACCGGTTCTAGGATATGGCAATGTTAATTGTAGCAACATTTTTGTATGAAAAAGGATTACATTTCGAGTACTTTAATGCTCCAATTGGAGTACGCTTTAGATATCGATTTGTGCAGGGCAGAACAAGAGAAAAGAAATAAAAGAGGTATGGGTAGAAATGGTAATACATAACGGCTCGGGGAAGTCCTAGTCGCTACTTCGCACAGTATCTTCCAGACGAAGTATTTCTAGAAACTAGAATCAGGCTGGTGCATAAGAAGAGAAAAGCATTAAAGTTTCTAAATGGCGGGAAAGTTTTAACACAGTCATTCCAGACCAAGGAAAGTCTCTTTGGGACTTAACTGTCTATGGCTTTTGTTGTTTTCCTGACACTGCAAAATCTCTCATGTCATCATACATCCAAACCTTTTTTAACAATTTTATTGCAACGTTTTGTAATTATACAATTTGTTTGCCCTGTTGGTTGCATTTTTGATTAATCTTAACATGTGTCTGGCGTTTCTTCTCCTCTTTAAATGCCTCTGCATTTGCTTTCTTTTCGATACGGCGCTCCTGTCGGTATTCTTTTAATAACCTTTTACGTTCTCGCTTTTCTTCAGGCGTTTCATCTTTGGGTCTAAGGGAAAGCACACTTAATGTAGATATAAGAGATTTATTGCAGAGTGATTTCGGTCCCGTCGATGAAAGCCCCGTAGTATCAAGTTTGGCAAGCGCTTTTTCAGTTAGTTGATTATTATCGCCATTTCGCAATACATTTGTAGGTAAACCAGTTTTGGGATCAATATCTATTTTAACTATGGCATCAATTGAATCAGTTTTACTGCTTTTACGACTTCTGCCTTTTGGTTCGTCAATCAGTTTTGGATGGTTATAGATATTGGAATATGTTGAGAGCACAGATTCACAGTCCCATTTTTTCTGTTTATTATCATCCATTTCCATTTCAATTAACTCATCATTTGGATCTTCTTCACCCTCAGCAATGTTTTCATATTTTTTTATACGCTCATTGTCCCATTCTTTTTTGTATGGTTGCGCCTTTTTGCCGCCTCGTTTATGCTCTCTGTAGTAGCAAGCTATTAAAGCTCGATGTTTCTGGTCCCAATCGCCTTCAATTTCTTCACAAGCTAAATCGCCCAACTCAGGATCATCATAGGTGGCATAAAAATGCTCAAAACGATCATCCAAGAGTGTCAGCTGCTCATTTCGTCTTATAACACTAGAGGACATAGAGTATTCAGTGAAACGAGATTTAGTTTCTTCGTCCTTGAAACGTTCGCGCAATAATGGTCCGAGGCGATCCATCAATTCTGCATCATCCTCGTCATTACTACTGTCGCCTAAATCGTCAGAATCAAAATCGTCTTCCTCATCCTCTTCGACATCGGACAATTCATTATCTTGTTCATCACCATCTGTAGCGTCACCATCAGCCATAGCCTGCATAACGAAATCATCTTCTAGCAAGTTTTCTTCGTTATTGAAATCGAAATCTTCATCTAATGCTGCAACAACATCTGGGTCCCAATCGGGTCGTGGTCCAATAACTGTGGCTGCCCTATTTAGCATACCCTCATCTTCCTCGAATTCGGATGCAAACACTGAACTTGGCAACGCTAATTTAGGCGCTGTAGTTACTTGGCCCTGTTCAAGTCGTTTGCGTGCATGATTTGGATTTTCAACATATTCCCAAACTACTTCCTGTTCTGGCTTCTTCAAATGCTGCAAGTAATCATAGTCGTCGTCAAAGAATATGCCGAACGTTTTTTGTTCTTCGAGTCTCTTTTCCGGATTCACTGGCTCTGCAGTTGCCTTGGCTTGATTTTGAGATACTGCTTCCACCAACACTCGCTGTGGTGCGGTATCATCGGCTACCAAGGGATCATGTTGACTTCTATGCACCAAATGAAACGTCACAGCATTTTTGCGATCGATGAAGGCCTTCTTGCTTTTACCCTGTAAATGCAATGTTGAATTATGTAAATATTTATAAGAAGCTTTACAAAATATCTCTTACCATTTTGCTTCAATGTGTTTATTTTTTTATTGAATGAAAATAGCAATTTTGCGGAAATTTTCAATATTTTGATCACAAAAACATGTGTGTGCAAAAAGCAACAAGAAAGAAACGAGAAAAACAAAGTGGAACTAGGGAATGTTCATTTTATAAACCAATTTATCGGTCAATCGATTACTGCGCCCGGATTGGCATGCATAGACTGCATTCAGACAGAAGCAACTCGTGTTGCTTTTATCAGCAATCAGCGATTCTCTTTTGGTGTTGCTCAAGTGTTGCTGATGCTCTTCATACACAGGCAAGGAGTTTCATTTTATTTTAAATGAAAAAATGTGTTTTTATCAAAAATTTTAGAAATTATTGTGCAAAGTAGCTAATTTCTGTTGCTTATTAATAGGTTTGTTTACTGACCAAAAAAAAGTTCAGAGTAGGTTAGAGCAGCTGTCAAAATAGAAATAGAGCAACTCGGAGCAGAAATGCCATGAAACACTTGAATCTCGATAGTTTCTTTTTAATTGGTTTTTTTGTTTTAATCTTCAAAATTAATTCAAATTCACGTTTACGCAAACATTGGATTTCTTGCAAGCTAATTTTTTTGAAGTTTTCAAAAATTTATTTTTTCCTGACTGACAATTGCTTCTCTGCTCTAACTTACTCCATAAAAAAAGCTAGAGCAGAAATTTGTGATCTGGATTACTCTAGTTTTGTTTTGAGCGTACTCATGAAACAAAAGATAGAGCAACCTAGAGCAAGAAAATTGTTCGTTAAACACAGGTTCTTGCTGGGCAATTCTAAATGTGGAACACAGGCAGGGTTGCTATTTTGAGGAATTGTGGATTGTATTGTTCAGCGAATGAGGCCAAATGCGATGGAATTCCAAATTTGGAAATTGAGATTTGTATGGAAAAAAGCGCCAAATTTGCAATTTTTCGCCAAATTTACCAAATTTGGTGCTGTGTAAATGTACTATAACGAAGCTGCGAAGAATGGCAACCCAAAGCGTGTTGAAAGCACAGGCAACTCGCCTTGCAAAAATCGTTGGATTATGTGTTCCAATTTTTTGATATTGGAGTACTCCAATAGTAATCCTTTGTATACCTCATCGGACCACCTTCAGTTTTTTGAAAGCCGATCATTGCTTCTGCGTTATCGATGAAAATCAGGACATTATCGCTCTGGCTGTATATGCTCCAAGGAGTAACAACATTGGAGTAGATTGCAAAGTACTCTGACTGTAGGTACTCCATGGAGTAGCAGAAACAAAGCGAAGGTTGGAGTAGGTGGTCCAGTCCTAGGACATCGCAATGTTAATAGGAGCACGATTTTTATATGAAAAAGGATTACATTTGGAGTACTCTGATGCTCCAATTGGAGTATTCTTTGGATAGGAAATACAGTACTCTCCATTTTTGCAGACAAAAAGACAAAATTCAGTTAAATGAAATAATATAAGAGGTTTGTTTATTGGGCTGCTCTAGCTTACGCCAGATTGAGATATTTCACAAAATTGTGTTTAACGAACACTTTCCTTGCTCTAGGTTGCTCTATCTTTTGTTTCATGAGTACGCTCAAAACAAAACTAGAGTAATCCAGATCACAAATTTCTGCTCTAGCTTTTTTTATGGAGTAAGTTAGAGCAGAGAAGCAGTTGTCAGTCAAGAAAATATAAATTTTTAAAAACTTAAAAAAAACTAGCTTGCATTTCAGTAAACATGTATTTGCTTTAATTTTGAGGATTTAAACAAAACAACCAAATAAATAGAAGCTATCGAGATTCAAGTGTTTCATGGCATTTCTGCTCTGAGTTGCTCTATTTCTATTTTGACAGCTGCCCTGCTCTGCTTTGCTATAACCTGCTCTGAACTTTTTTTTGGTCAGTAAACAAACCTAAAATAAAATAGAATACAAAATAAAGTTAAAGTTACATTTACACTGCACCAAATGCGTCACTTTTGGCCAAGTTTTTTCGAGAGCATTCATACGCAGATTGAATTTGATCATCAAATTAGGTCAAATTATATTAAATTCGTCTAATTTGGCAAACCAATTCATACTGCGGACAAACATTCTCGAAATAACTTCGCCAAAAGCGACGCATTTGGTGCAGTATGAATGTATCATATGTTAAATAAAGTTAACTTAAAAAGAAATCAAGTAAAAAATAAATAATACAAAAATATAATGGGGTGTATCAGCAATTACGACGGAGCTTTCGCGGGGTGATAATTTTCCGTAATGAGAACTTCCGGGTGAAGGCTTTAATTCTTTTTCTAAATAATTTTTGATGTTACTTTTGCCGGGCATCGAACCGCCACGACTTGGTGTAGAAGGCCGAACACTTAACCGCTACACCATGGCAGCCGCCATTTATTTTGTATTTTTGAATGAAAAAATTTATAAAATATGTAATTTTGATTTTAAATTGAGTGTTTATATTTCAGCTTGTTTATGTGTATTTTAAGAGAGTATTGAAAATGATGTTCAAGTGTCACTGCATGGAACTGCCAGGTAAATTTTGCTGCGCGTGTTTTTTTATTTATTTATTTATCCCACTACTCACCAAGAGAAGGGCTGTTCAAAATTTTAAATGCCGTAATAGCATATAGAAGAGAATTTTTTGAACATTGTGATTTTTTTAGTTTATCTCTGTTTAGATCCCGGCCCTGGAATCTCTAACAGTGAGTTTTAAAATTTTAACTTTTTCACCATTTAAAATAGATGGGGAAAAAGTGTGAGTTTTGAAATGTACACTTTTTCCCATATATTTTAAATGGTGAAAAAGTGAAAGGTGTGCGAAAGCATTGTTAAGAGCAGCCTCCAAGGGAATCATTCCAGTGTCTGAAAATATCACTCTTAAACCTGTCCCTGATAAGCTTTACAGATTTTAGAAAAGCAGTTTGCATCAAAACTGATGCTAGCAGGCAAGACGGTGCACAACTATGAACAGCTATACACTGTGCCATAAACGTGCTAAAACCCATCTTATCAGTTTCAGATCAAAAGTGATCATACATATTTACTATAAAATCGCTTCTTCCAAGATAACAAGATGGAGGCTACGTTCACATTGCAACCCACTTTTTCATCCGACAACATCAGAGAAATTCGAGCGCGTTCTATTTTATCGGGCGGCCAAAGTTTGTTTAAGGGTCGAAAACATAAAGCTTTGTTAACCTCGCCTGACATTTGCTACCTCAAAACTTTGCGTCCAACTTCACAGGTATGCTACAATGAACGCCTTGACGCTTCTCTTTTATAAATTTGTTTTCGTTATTTTTTTCTTTGCATTCGTAGTGTTTTAGGTTAATTTATTAATTTAATATAGAAAAAATGAATTAATTATTATTTCCTCCAACTTTTTATTCTTTAATTAAAGCAAAGTCAACAAGATCTGATTGTCAAAGCAAGCAAAGCAAGCAAAATTTGAGAGTTTGCCAAATTTTAACCTTGCTTCAACTTTGAGGTCTCCAATTTGCCATGCTTCGTTTAAATACGTATACTGAACTTTTCTGTCAAAGTCAAAGTTTGAGGTAAAGTCAAAATAAAGCTTTATGTAACTGACCCTTTACATTAGGGTGAAATCGGATGAAATCGGGTAGCTCATTTTAAACACATGTGTTAAACACATTGTTGCGTAGCCGGAGACATGACCTTTGAAAATTTTCAACTTTCAATAAGGGGTCGTGCATATATGACGTCACGCTCTTTGAGGGGGGGGGGAGGGGTCTGCGATTTGTGACGAAATGTGACATTGGGGGAGGGGGGGGAGTAGCACTTATGTGATGTCACGTTATTTTTTGCATGTTTTCTAGCGTGCAACGTCCATGAACGTTTTCAAATTTAGCACGTTTTCATTCTTTCGATTGGCAAATATTATTTAATAATTATTATAAACATTCTAAATATGTATCAGATTTTATGTCAAATAAATATTGAATTTATATTTATTAAGGGTGTGATGTGACATTCGAGGGGGAGGGGGGGTCTGGAGTTTGTGACTGGGTGTGACATGGGGGGAGGGGGGGGTCAAAAACTACCAAAAATCGCGTGACGTCATATATGCACGACCCCTAAGACTTTGACGTTACTTGAACGAAGGTAAAACCAAACAAAATTCAAATCGTCCCTCTATCCTACCAACAGGAAAAAACCTACCAAGTTTGGTAGGAAAGCCCATTTATCACTACCCTGTTAGCAGTGTGTTTTACATGACGATGGCAGCCCTTACATGCAAAACTATTGTGATTGTTTCTTCAGAAAAAAGAAGAAAGTTTATAATTTTTATTGTGGTGCATTAATTATTTCATTTAAATATGCAAAATTCATTTTGAAATGGAAGGAAAAGAAAGTGACACGCCCACAAACGCCGCTGTGGTGGCCACATTGCAAAACGATGGTAAATATAATATTTATACGTATTCCAAATTCATCTGTATTGATCATTTGTTGGCATTTCGTTTAGAAAATTTGCAACAGCAAATCGAAAGTCTGCAGGAAGAAAAAATAAAAATGCAAAAGGAGTTTAATGCGCAACGGGCAAAATTGAAAGAACTTTTTATGCAAAAAGAAGCCGAATTGACAAAAAGTCATGCGGAACGAAAAAACTTGCTACGCGAAGTGGACGAGCTCAAGAGTCAGTTTGTGGTGGCCGATTTGAAGTCGGAAAATGAATTGCATCTGAAGGAAATGAAAGCGCAAGAAGAAATATCCTCGTTACAGCAATTAGTGCAAGGTGTGTTTTGTAGGGAAACCAGCTAGCTTAAAACTACTTAGTAACAAACTCCTTTTTTTCATTATTCAGATACAATTGAGGAATCTACTATATTGAAGGCTGAACTTGAACGCTTGAAGGAAGAAAACGCGCGTCTTTGGCACGAAAAACGTGAAGTGCGCGACAATGCGCAACAGCAGCAACACTCAGAAAGTAGTGGGCTGGCGCCACAACAAATGCTCAGTCAAGTCAAAAAGACTTTGCGTAAATTTGGTGGCGATTCCGCAGGCAATGTATTATCAAATAGTTTTAGCCAGCACGAAAGCATTGATGAAAGCAATAAAATCAAAAGCGGTAAAAAAGACTATGTAAGTACAAGTATGTGTGTGTATCGACGGGTGAGTGGAATATCACCTTATTTCAAAATTTGGTTGTAAAGCGCACTATTACAGACGTCATGAGAAAAATTTGATGTAGGGCGGTTCTGAAAAGTACTTTGATATAGGGTGGTCTTCATGTCAGCCCTCGAAACATATGTACACTAGGGTTATTAAAAAATAGTTACTAAATGATAAGAAAATAAGCATTGTTGTTGTTGTAATAGTACTTCTAGACAGGGCTAGTCGGAAGATCTACTTATAACAGTTACATGACGAACCCGACAGGATTATACTGATGTTGACAGTCCTTTAAAAGTTAGTTTCCGTAAAAAAACTTAGGGTTATGTTAGGTTCAATTGGCTGCCGCAGAGGCACACTTAGGCCAGTTTTGAAAGGCCCGTTGTGATACCACCAACACAAGGAAAGTCAGTCCCGGGACCCAGCCATATGAAAAATCCCTGAGTTGTTGGGATTTTCCACATAGCAGAATCCCGGGACTGACACTCCTAAACCGACACCGTTACTTCTCCTCGAACCACTTAGATGACTTTATGAAGGCCATCAAGTCCTTTATGTCCAGTTCCGCCCAGGCGCGTGCCATCTAGTTCTGGTAGGCTTAGTGGCGGTATTTTGTACCTGTTGGTGAAGAGGACAAGTTCCACTTTCCCCGGGTTGATACTAAGTCCGCAGCGAGAGGACCACGTCAAAACTTCTCGCAGTGCTACTTGCATCAGGTCACACAGAGTTTGTGGGAACTTGCCTCTGAATGCAATAGCTAAATCGTCTGCGTATGCGCTTCTCCAGGAGCCCGGAATGTGGTTGAGAGCCAGGCAGGCTGTGAAGAGAAATACCAGCCATTTAGCTGATGTCTCCAACGTGTTTATAAGTTGCGCGGGGATAATCCCGTCCGGCCCGGCAGCCTTATATGGTTCAAAGCTCTTAACTGCCCACCTTACCCTTTCCTCAGTGATGGGTACATTTACTGCCAGGTTTGCTGCAGGTGCTAGTGGTGCGTCACGCAGATTCTCCGGAAAATGTGTATTCAAGAGCAGCTCAAGGGTTTCCTCCTCCGTGCTGGTCCAGGATCCGTCAGGTTTTCCCAAATAGCTGATGGCTGTTTGACTTTTCGAGAGGACTCGTCTAAGTCTCGCTGTGTCGTCGACCTTTTCGACGCCAGTGCAGAAATTTCTCCACGAGGTTCTCTTCGCCTGTCTCAGAGCTTTTTTGTAGGCCCATAGTTTAGCCATATATTCGTGCCAATGAAGCTCAAGCCGAGGCTCTTGGCCTTGTTAAATTGTTTCCGGCATGATTTGCGGAGCGAGTCCAAATCGAAGGACCACCAATGTGGCCTGTGTTTACCGCGTGGTTTTGGCATTGGACAAGCCTGTCCTAGAGCATTTGAGAGCGCCGATGTAAATGTAGTAACAAGATCCTCCAGCTCCTCTACTGATGAGGGGGCTTGTGAGGGCAGTACTGGTAGGTCTGTCTAATATTTCATTGTGTAACTGCCAATTAGTGTTACGTGGATTGCGCTTCATGATTGGTTGTTCTACAATAAAGTCTAAAACCATTTCTATGTAACGGTGGTCGGAGAATGAATGTTCTTCCAGAACCCGCCATTTTCTGACCCACTCATAAGCGCCTTCACTACAGATAGTGAGGTCTATGACCTCCCTGCGGGTCTTAGTGATAAAAGTAGGCTCATTACCCACGTTGCAAATTACCAGGTTGGTTGTTAAGAGGTAATCAAACAGAGACTCGCCCCTGGCATTGATATCGGAGCTTCCCCATTGACATGGTGAGCATTAGCGTCCGCTCCAATAATAAGATTACCCGTGCAGAAATTTGACACCAGGTTGTTGTTGTTGTTGTAGCGAGGTGTAGCCCTACCTAAATGTCAGACAGGGTCACCCCGAGTGTATTGCTCTTGGCCGGGTCGATATAAGAAAACGGCCCGGGTCGTTTCGGCACGATGGGTACAGCACAAGTACTGGTACCGTTCTCGTAGAACCGGCAATACAAGAAACTAGCCGTGAAGGCTATGTAGGTCATTTAGCGTTACCCAGGGTGCACCAACTGGGAGGCGACCTACTTTTACACCTTTCACCTCCGTTTGTGGTGGGGGTTCTTCGGCGTCGTATGGCATATAGACCGACGCCACCGTCAGGCGGGTGCTGTCGACCGTTAGACTGATAGCGGTAATATCACCATTGGTGTAGTTAGGTAGGAGAAAGGAGTTCAACTCAGACTTGACCAAAATACACGTTCTGACTTTGCTCTCCTCGCTGGCTCGAATGAGCTTGAAGCCCTTAGTCCCCAATCCGCAGATTCTCGAGCTATTGACCCAGGGTTCTTGGATGAGGACCACATCCACGTCGCCTTTAGAAAGACGACTACTTAAAGCAGCCGAGGCCACTTTAGATTTGTGCAGATTAATCTGAAGCACCACCAACATGAGAGCGCACAGACTTCCCTGCCGTCCCCATATCGTCGAGGTTTGCCCCATCCCGGAGGTTGCCTATCAACGACGAGTCGTTCCGATTAACTGCCCGATATGGCGTTGCAGGAGTCCTGCTGTCTGTAGCGTTAGATGTAAATCGCTCAGCGTTGGCTGCTACCACCGGGACGGCGAGGACTTCCTCGTCCTGTAGGCTGTCCTCCTTCTCCGAGTTGTTCACAGCACTATCGCCAAGGGACGTGGCGGATAACATGCTTTCCGCATCGGAATCCTCCGCTTCCTCTTCTGGTAATTCGTTTTCCGGTTCCCCCGGAACAGCCGAGAAGGCAGCGCGCTGAGCATCACCACGATATACCTGGATAACGATCTGGCCTACGCTGTAGTATACTAGGCCATTGCACCTTTTGAGGGGCTCGATTGACTCTTTATTCATGGTGAACACCAGTCATGCGTTAGGAGAGACGGATTCATTAGCCGTAGCATCCCGAGAATTCTCTCGGGTTCGTCAGGGATGGCCGGAATCCACGCCCTTGCCCTTGGACGAGCTGGAATGTCCTTCCAGTCGACGACCTCTATCTTTGCGCCCTTGTAGACTTCACCCAGTTTAGCAGCTGCTGCCTTGTACAGTGCTACGGTTTTACATCCTCGCATGCGAGTAATTTAATCTCACCCTGGTGCCAACCCGCATCCGTTACTCGCGCCGAACTGCCCGGAAACTCCGGAGCAACGTTGAGAAGAATGTTGCCGAGTTCATTTCGCACGTAACGCCACCGGTCCTTGGGGATGGCCAGACGGTCATTGCCTCGGTCAAGGACGCCTATAAGGATCCTGTTGTTGTTGTTATAAGGATCCTGTCCTTGGTTACCTCAGCAAAGCTTAGTTTGCCCGCTCCAGGGGTATTCTGATGCCGCTTGGGAGGGGGATTTAACTCCAGGTCCGATCTCTGGCGCTTGAAAGGGTTAACTTTTAACCTCTTTGGCATGTAAGAATTTTGGAAATCCGGTATCACAGCTTTCGCTAGCTCTACCGATTTACTGGAATTCGGCGACAGCGATTCCTGCGGTACCCCTTCATACCTCTTCAGGATCTTTGCAGCCAATCTTTTCTCGTGGTATGTGAAGCGGCGGGGAGATGTCTCCCGGGAGTGCGGACCCGTAGTTGCCATCGTGGTCGCTCTCCTTGTCGAAATCTCAGTTGCAGCTTCCTTCTCCTTCGAAACTCCGAGGCCAGGTCGTGAGACCGCTGCCACAGACGTAAAGATACTGGTTTTCATATCAGCGGTTGATGGGAGTTTAGCATCCGCCGTTGTCCGCTTAGCTGCGTTGGCAACCGCACTGGTGCTAGCTCCCATCAAGTCAATCTTACTCGATAGAGGGTTGGTTGACCGATGTGAAATGTGTCGTCCGCCGCGGCAGAGCCCCGTACCGCGGTAAGGCCATGCTTACTCTCTGAGGCGACCCGGTATCAGAGAGGCTCCGTTCAAATACAGCCACGATTTGCCTCCCGGCTGCAAACGTCCAATGGGAACGGTTTCGCATAACACTCTGGATTGGGAGGGGGAAGATCTTTGTCGTCGCGCCAGAGAGGCTAGGCTGCTCTCGTGATGAAGTGCCGTACGGAGCTATGATCACAACGGCAGCGTAGCCCTGTGGCTATCGACTTAAGCCCTCGTACCGCGGCAAGGTATCCACCCTTCACGAGAGAAGAGAAAAAATTTAAAAAGTGTTAGTTTTCGTATGGCACGTCGGTGTGCCATTCTATTTTTCCTTACTAGGATGCCAGAAAAATAAATCATTAATGTTTTTTATGGGGTGCACGTGAAAAATTGCAAAGAATGCCAGAATAGTAATAAATAAATAAATAATAATAAGGAATAATGAAAAAAATTAAAAATTTGTAGTGACTCGCTTAAATCTGAGACAAAATCTTCGCGCGTGAAGGAAAAACAATTACAGTTTCAAACCAAATATATTTTGAATGAAAATGAGGCAAGTGCATATTAGCAAATGAAATATGAAATACAGATTTTTAACTTATAGTGGTCTGACTTTAAACATTTGCACATTTTCTTAAAAAAAATTGATTTGAACTTTCCAATTTTTTCTTATGACCAATTTAGTGTTTACATTTTTCCAACTGGATACTCGGCATAATTACATATCTGTAAAAATGCAAATTTCTCCCGTGGTAAAACCGGTTTTTCATTTTTGATTACTTTTCCAGACTTTTATTTTCACTAGACCTGTTGTTGTTGTTGTTGTTGTATCGCGGTGTAGTCCTGTCTAAATGTCAGACAGGGTCACCCCGAGTGTATTGATCTTGGCCGGGTCGATATAAGAAAACGGGCCGGGTCGTTTCGGCACGATGGGTACAGCACAAGTACTGGTACCGTTCTCGTAGAACCGGCAATACAAGAAACAAGCCGTGTAGGCCATGTAGGTCTTTTAGCGTTACCCAGGGTGCACCAACGGGGAGGCGACCTACTCTTACACCCCACCAGGTCTACTTTTGTTTTTCTAAACGCAAGACGTACGAGTGTTCTTCATACTTTTTTCCAGCAACAATGTCAAAGAAACGAAATCCCTCTTTGAAAATAAAAAAAGAGTGTTAAACACATAAATAAATATATTTTAAGAATTCTGGCTTTATTTCATCACACACCATGTATGTTTATTTTGATTGCAAATTTTTGAAACATAATTAAGAATTTTTTTAATAAATTCATTACCCACCATACCAATATGCCACCCCTTTCTATTTAAACTGTAATCCGGCCACTGAAAATAAAAGGGTAAACTGGGCCATATTCGTCAATTTGTTTAAAACTGTCAACCGAAAAAGTCGGTAGCCCCGAACTCGTTTAAAAATAGGTCTCATCTGGTTCCATCCAAAGATTCGTTAGAAAATGTGTTCTTTTTTGTTGTATAACTTGCTTTTAAATGAAGATAACGCAGTGAAAGTATACACATCGTTTAAATGTGTAAAAGTAGGTCGCTTGCCAGTTGGTGCACAAAGTACAAAGTACAAAAAAAATCATAAAACCTGTGTTATTTGAAAGCTATAAGACCGAATTTTTTTCCTCACATAAAGTGAAGATGGAGAGAAGATCCCATATTGCGAATCTATTTAAAAAAAAATAGGCAATATCGGCTTTTTAACTAAGCAAAAACGAGCAAGACCCGAAAGAATTACGTGAAACGGTTTATGCCATAACTTTGAAAAATGTTAAAAAATAAATTTTATTCGGTCGTACCTGTTTGAAGTTTGTAAGGAAGAATTCCAAAAACACAGAATTGCAAATTAGTATACCATCGCCATATTTGAGCAAATAATTGGAGGGTTACTCCCTTACTACTACTCTCTTAATCTTTTTACCTTACATTTTTTAAAACTTTCCAGAATGCACTGCCATTTATCAAAATTTTTAATATTTTATATTTAAAATTTGAGTTTCCTAATATTTCTTCAATGTGCCTTAAAGACGAAGCTCCCCCAGTTTACCCAATTGTTTTTTTAAACAAATTTACAAAATGTAGCATATTTTCAGGCGCTTGATTTCACCTATTTTTCCGTACTCTATTCATAATAAATAATATTGGTTTATAAAGCTTTTTAAAATGACATTTCCATACAAATTTTGAATATTAAGATCTTAGTAAACCTTTTATATTTTCTCATAACTTTTGGAATTAATTTCGGAAAGTTCAAAGCTTCAACTTTAAGGCCTTTACATGTCCTGTAAAAGTTTTCGTAATAGTTCCAAATACATATTTGTGAGAAAATTCACTTAAAAAAATCACACACACTAAAATTTTGTTAAATACAAATAATTGCGATCTCGAATTGTTAAGTTACCACGCTTATTTTTGCTTATTTTCTTATCAATTACTAACCTTTGGCGATATAGACCTAGAAAATACTTTAAATAAAAAAATTAATTGCATATATTTAGGCGCAAGAGGATGCAGAAGTTTTACGTTCGATAGTGGTGCAACTACAAGAAGAAATGGAAGCATTAAAGATAAAACTCCGTGAAACGGATGAAAAATTGCAAAACCAAGACACCAGCAGTGCAGCATCAACAAATGTCGCAACATCAACAGAAAGCTATATGCAGTCAAAAACCGATTCCGCCATCAATAAATCAACTTCCATAGATATCAACAATTTAACATGTGATGCCTGCTCACACTTTGAAATAAAACTGCAAGAAATGCAAACAAAAAGCAATGAAGATCAAGCTACAATCAATGCTATGCAAAAAGCCATCGCAATGTCGCGCGAAGATTTACAAAAAGAGGCGGCATTACGTAAAGATTTGGAAGATCAATGGCAAGAGCGACGTGAGGCACACAAAACCGAAGTACAAAAATTACGTGAACAAGTCAAATCAAACGAAGAACAATTGTTAGAGTTGCAACAAAAATTTCTAGATACCAAAGAAGAAGTAATGCGACAACTGCAACGTGTTACCGACGAACGTGAACGTGTCAACAAACAATTGGTTACATTACAAGCCGATAATGATTTTCTATCTGGACGTTATTTGGCATCTTCGGAAGAGATTGAAAATCAAGAAATTAATTTGCCTAATACAGTTGAAGAGTTGCAGGAGTTAATATTGCAACAGCAAAGTGATTTAATACAAGCACGCGTCAGTAGCGAATTCGAGAGTAAAAAGTGTGTAACATCGCTGGATGAAATTCAAATTTTACGCGATCAATTAGAGAAGAGCAATAATGAACGTTTGGCGTATAAGAAAAAAATGCAAACAGATAATAAGTCATGGCAGTAAGTGGATAAAATGTATATAAAACAAAATATAAAAGATAAATTGGAGGTTTTATTTATTTATTTTAACATTATAACATATCATTATTGTTTAGAAATTAGACTTTTGATTTACGCTTAATCGTTATCTTAACCTGAGATACTGTACCTTATAGAAAAAGCGCCTAAATGTAATTAATATTGTGAATTCTGTAGAAACTAAACGAAGAGAGACATGGTCTGGTAATTCTGAAACTCACCTCGATTGAAATTTTCCAGTTAAAGAAAGTGAAATGCCGAATCTGACCGATTATTGCTTTTCCAAAGAATATTCCACAGCTGAATGGTTGATCACTGTATCTCAAAATAGTCTTCAAAAAAGCCGCGATTTGGAATCAAATTCTGAGGGGGGAACTTGTTAATGTTAAAATCAAATTTGAGATAGAATGTTTCTGAAGCGAATCGAAAAATAGGAAATTTTCCATCTAGCAGTCGAATTATTTGTGTTCAGATTAAATCTTCCAAAAACAATGCCTATTTAAAATCGAAATTGCAGTCTAAATAATATTTGTTTTGATTGTAATTTCCGACAGGATGAATAACTTGATTATTTTGGAACGATTTTCCGTCATCCCTTGTCAATTTTGCTTTTGAGACAAACTGGTTTCGGCAATGCGCCATCTTCAGTGTCGATTTTCGTTCTCAAGAACGACGGAAAATCGTTCCAAAATAATCAAGTCTGAAAAATGTTTCAAACAGAGTACAAGCAAGAGAAATTCATACTCCACAATAAAATATTGGGTTTACGCGTACTATACAAATTCAACCCCATTTTTAAATATATTTTTAATTGAAACCAATACACTCAGAATTTTCAAAAATATTATTTCAGAGATCGCTTGACCGAACATCTTTTGACAATCCAAAACTATGAAACAGCGAAAACTACACTAGAGCGCAAAGAAACTGAGTTAAATAGACAAATATCAAAGTTTCGCGTTGAAATTATTGAACTGCAGGATACTATTGTAAGACTTTTACAAATTTTTCCATTGATTGCTGTTGTATTTGCAAGCTTTTTTTTTGCATTTTTTGCAGGAAAAGTTGACAAAAATGAATGCAGACTATAAAGCCAAAATCAAAAATTTACAAGAAGATTTAGCTACGAGCGAGCAAGTGCAAAAGGATTTCGTAAGATTGTCGCAAAATTTGCAGGTAAATACATTTTACATAAGTATAGTTCAAAGCATTAGTATTCGTACTGCAAACAATGCAGATATCTTACTAAGAAATGGTAAGTAAGTAAATAACTTATCTATTCGGAGCTTAATCATTGGAAGGGGGTTTGGAAGTCGCATACTCATTTTGCAGGTTAGTCTCAAATCATATATGCTCTCGGCAAATTGTCATGGGCCTCATTAAAAGCGCGGGAATTTGCTCAGACTCGATTTTTTAAATCAAAGATGGCTTGCTAGATTTCGAGCACACTATCGCCTTTTGTGTATGAGATCCAAATGCTCTTGTTCAATGTTTCTACCAAGTGGCCCGGAATATTTATGGAAGCGTAACACAAAAGGCATTTAACCAAAAGCATCTGAAACCATAAAATATTATGCTCATCCATTTTCAATTGCGCATCATCTACCATCGTCCACCACTGTTGCGCAATTACTATCCCGTTTATAAATGAAACCCTCACTTTTTCATTGGGGGATCTCTGATTTACTAGCACAACATTGCCTACCTGCTGGCCCATAATTCGCTGAGCTGTGTCGACTTCGGCGTATTCGGTACTCCCCCTCGCTAACGGGTAGATGCCCATTACCGGTGTAACGAGGTGTAGTCCTGCCCAACGCGTACTTTTCCTTAGCCTAAATTGTGCCAGAATGACCCTTGTCTCTCGAGTAAGATGACGCTCCTCTACAGAAATGCGTGGACAGAGTGCGACCTGGTGGTCAACAGACGTGTCATGGATACGCCCCAAGGCCCGCTTATGCACCTCTGGATCAAACGGCGTTGTTATAAAGTGCCGGATCTCATCAAAATATTTACGTAGATGCGTCCTTACGGTCCCACGAGGCGGAGTTAGCTCAAACAGTTGCCATTACTCTTTCGAAGCACCTTACTCTCGAATTTTTCTTAAACCTTGTCATTAATTCTTGTTAGGGCTCATGCGTGTTATAGAAAGTGATTTTCGTTCAATATAAGAGCACTTTATCTCTCAATTACCTACCTCTTCTAGTCGGCTTAAACTTGTCTATACATCATACCATTTAAATACAATTTTTATTTTTTATTAGGTTTAACTATGTAAATTCATACAATAGTACAAAATTAAAAACCTTTTTTTTTTTTAAATTTTCCATTCGCAAAAATTTAACTGATTTTCTCACTGCCTTTAGATGTCATTGGAGAAACTGCGTAAATCCGACACAGAAGTGCGTTGGCAAGAGGATGAAGATGTTGATAATTGTCCCACATGCAATACCTATTTCACAGTAACCGTGCGAAAAATCCATTGTCGCCACTGTGGACACATTTATTGCGACAAATGTTTAACGAAATCGGTGCCGTCTGGGCCACGCAAAAAAATTGTACGCGTCTGTGATATATGCCATACACTTTTAACACCAAATACAGCGCCCTATTTTAGTCAGGAACCATTGCCGGCTAATTAAGCAGCAACGTTTCAATTAATTTACCTTTATTGTTTAAGTAAGATGTGTATACATATCTGTGGAGATTTGACAAAACAACTTATCTCTAGATAGGATATTTTTTAGATATTGATTGCATAGGATTTTCTTCTTTGCTATGCATAGTTGCGTCCTACTAGCGTGTTTCTATGACCTTAAGATCGAAAGTTATGGTACCGGAAAAAAACAACCTAACTAAATTTTTTGGTACAAAATCAATTATATGTAAAACAGTTTTTTCGCTCTGCTCAAAAATTGTCAAATCTGATTTAAGTTGTTTTGTCAAAATTCCACAGATATAATTGTAGTACATGATACTAAATTAAAAAAAAAAAATATTTAGTCAAGAGTCTGAGCGTTACATGAGTGTGTCAAAAAAAGTTTCTTAAAATAAATTTGTTTCGTGAAGTAAGGATACGATTTCGTTGTTCATGTTAAACGATATTGTTAAATAATTTAAACAGAATTTGTGTGCATATAAAGGCCGTAAAAATGTTTATGTATTGAAGAGAAAAAGTTGTAAAATAGAGCATGCATATCTTACGTTAATTGAATGAATCCTATTTTGTTTCCTTTTTGTTTTTTTTTTGTCTGCTTTTTTGCAAATAAAACTACAAGTAATGCTAATAAACTATTTTCAACACTATTTGTATATTTTATTTAAAACAAACTAAATATTTAATAACATATCATTAGTATAGTGGTCAAATATACATATATACATACAGTACAATTAAACTATTTGAAAACATAATATGTGCATAAATATTAATCTATATTTGAACTGCATTTATTAAGCAAATGCTTCTGCATAAGTAACTAAGCAAGTCATGACCATTGTGCAACCTTGTTGTATTGCCGTTTTAAAAATGTCATTGTTTCAGTTTCTGTAAAAAGATTATAAGAGATTTGTTTTAATAATACGGTCTTATATACAGCTCTGGGCACCTATTCTGTAACTCGATGCAAAAAGTTGTTTCCAATCGAATTTAATACTCGACACGTATTGATTATATTTTTATTATTCGACCATAGAATTTCAATATCTGGCAGATTGGGAGTGAAAAGAAACGTATTTTTCATGCAATTAAAAGGGAAATCTACAAAATGTTATTGAAAAAGTGTACACAATAACATCATACGACAAAATTAAAGTTTTTTTTTTAAGAGATTAAGACATAAGTATAAAAATGGCATTTCCCGTTTTTCGCAGATAGCCTCCAAAAGTTGGTAACGTGCTTTCGAAGTTCAAAGTTGAACCCTTCGAAGATTTGGTTTTATATTTTTGTGTTTAAAAAATTGAAAAAAAGGGTAAATGTGGGCGTGGCCTTCTTGCTCCACTTATTGGATTTAAAACTGTATGTACGAAGAAATATTATATGATTAAAAATATGGAGCTTTTAATTTTTTCGAAGATCTCACTTTGGCCCTGTGTAGCACTTTTTACATACATTTTTAAATATTAAAACGACACTAATCAAACAAGAGAGGCAAGCAGGCAACGCCCACATTTTTCATTGTACAATTTTTTAAACAAAACAAAAAGAAAGCCACTTTCGAACTTCGACACTTTGGACACTAACTTCGAAAAACGGGGAACGCCATTTTTATACCTTTCATGAACATGAAATGGTATTATAACTTTGGTCCGATGTTTGTAAATATGAGAAGAAGAAGAGATAGACCCATCAATAAGTATACCGAAATGATCAGGATGACGAGATGAGTTGATTTAGCCATGTCCGTCTGTCCGTCTGTCCGTCTGTCCGTCTGTCCGTCTGTCCGTCTGTCTGTTTGAACGCAAACTAGTCCCTCAATTTTTGAGATATCTGGCTGAAATTTTGTATGTGGCCACCATTTTGTAATATAGGAATCATTTGTCGGAACTGACAAGATCGGACCAGTATAACATATAGCCCCCATACAACCGATTGTTCAGATATAAGGTTTTTTGGCCAAAACTTCCGCAATTAAACAGTTAGGAACGTAAAATTTTGCAACTCGAGTAATTTCTATTTATGTAGTGTATATAGTGAAAATCAACGAGATCGGGCAAATGTAACATATAGCCCCCATACAACCGATTGTTCAGATATAAGAATTTTTGGCCAAAACTTCTGCAATTAAAGAGTTAGGAACGTAAAATTTTGCAACTCGAGTACTTTCTATTTATGTAGTGTATATAGCGAAAATCAACAAGATCGGGCAAATGTAACATATAGCCCCCATACAACCGATTGTTCAGATATAAGGTTTTTTGGCCAAAACTTCTGCAATTAAAAAGTTAGGACCGTAAAATTTTGCAACTCGAGTACATTCTATTTATGTAGTGTATATAGTAAAAATCAACAAGATCGGGCAAATGTAACATATAGCCCCCATACAACCGATTGTTCAGATATAAGGTTTTTTGACCAAAACTTCTGCAATTAAAAAGTTAGGAACGTAAAATTTTGCAACTCGAGTACTTTCTATTTATGTAGTGTGTATAGTGGAAATCAAAAAGATCGGGCAAATGTAACATATAGCCCCCATACAACCGATTGTTCAGATATAAGGTTTTTTGACCAAAACTTCTGCAATTAAAAAGTTAGGAACGTAAAATTTTGCATCTCGAGTACTTTCTATTTATCTAGTGTATATAGTGAAAATCAAAAAGATCGGGCAAATGTAACATATAGCCCCCATACAACCGATTGTTCAGATATAAGGTTTTTTGGCCAAAACTTCTGCAATTAAAAAGTTAGGAACGTAAAATATTGCACCTTTAGTACTTTCTACATATGTAATGTGTATAGTGTAAGTCAGTACAATTGAACACGTATAATATATAGCCTCCATACAATCGATTGTTCCGATAACTCGGATCCTATTATTTTGTAAGTTTTTTTTAAATTATAACAAAGATGTGTAATGTGTATAGTAAATATAGTTAAATTGAAACAGGCTGTACTGGGGATCGAACAGTGAAAATCGTGACGCTTATTCATGAAAGGTATATAGCCTTCGGCACAGCCGAAGACAGCTTTCCTTACTTGTTTTTTACTTATGTATGTCTTAATATTTTCAAAAAAGTTGGTTTGGTCCCACATCCATCCGGCTTCTGTACAGTGTCGTTTTATTCAATTTAAAGGGAGAAATATCGTTTATTTTGACGTTTAATTTTTCCTTTTAACTCCTGGGTTTTCAGTGCAAGTTTAAACTTAGTTTAAATGGTCATTTTGTATGAGATTAACTTTGGGCCTAATTGAACGATGTATCTAACTTTTAGAGACATTTTTTTTTGCCAATATTTATTTAAGTTTCCCTTTCACTTGCATGAAAAATGTTTCTTTTTTACTCCCCGCCTCCCTCAACTATTATCGAATCAAGTTTAGAACGAGGCTCCGGTTTCGGTGCTCGATTTCTGAATAAACAAAGTCGTATCAAAAAAGTATGTACAAAATTGAAAACTTACCTTTCACCATAACATTCTACCAACCAACGCTATAGCCAGCGCAATTGTTAAGCTGAAAATTGTATTCAATCCAACTGTAAAAGATATTTTTTGGTGGCAATAACCAAATATGTAATGTTAAAAGCACATATGTCTGCTTGTAGTTGTGTCTGTATGTATGTGTGTGAACATTAGGGTGATTAAAAAAAATGTCGACTTGGTCTTACCCCCTAAAAAGATAGGTATTGATGAGAAAATAAGCCTTGCAAAAAATTAGCGCTCTAACTTAACCCCTAGGGGTGGCTATTTTTTTTCGCTGTGAAGCTTGTATAATGGTATGCCATGGGCGATTATCTTAACTAATTCAATAATTACAGCCTTTTAAAAATGACTGATTTTTGTACTATTGTACACACATACACAGTAACATCATTTCGGAAGCTTCAAAGCTTCAACTTTAAGAATATGTAAAAATATTTTGAAAAAAGTTTCAAAAATTAAAAGAAAATTCACTTTAAAAAAATGCTATTTTTCCCCATACAAAATGTATGGGAAAGGGTGAAAAAATAGCCACCCCTACGGGTTAAGTTAGAGCGCTAATTTTGTGCAAGCCTTATTTTCTCATCAATACCTAAAGTTTCAGGGGGTAAGATCGAAAAAAAAACCAATTTTTTTTTTTAATCACCCTAGTGAACATGTATTTTAGCTTGCTAATTTGATAATGATGGCACTAAGCAAAACAAATATTTCACAAGAATTCATTTCACAGGGGATGTCTAGGGCTTATTCACATTGGGAACTAGGTCTGCTGTCGGTTCGAATAGCAAGTGTTTTGAGGAGAGAAAGAGGGCGCGGAATCCACAGGGAGCGATAGAGAGAGAGCCACAGACCCACACAGGAAGAGAGAAACTTGAATTATTGGTTTTTCTGAAATTTGATTGAAAGTTTGCCAATTCGAATGAACATTTTTGAATTTAAAAAGAAAATCTGGACTTCGGTTTTGATTTCCGATACTAAAATTGAAAATTTCTGGATTCTAGATAAATTAAAATTATAACGAAAATTGTGAATATGAATTGTAGGTTTTTGAACTTAAATACAAAATTTCTAAATTAAAGCTGTAAGTTATGAACTTGAATTTAAAAATGTTGAAATCGAGTTGAATGTTTCTGATTTTGAATTAAAAACTCTTAATTAGAATAGTAACTTTCTGAACTTAAACTAGTTTAGCTGCATATTATGTGGGTGTGTATGTAAGTATGCGTGTATATGTTTGGTTAGTATTTACACATGCCACCCTAATGCGTTTTAATGAAACAAATTTGGAATTTTTTTAAATACAATTTTTTATAATTTTTTTTTTTTGCAGTTAAATATTTTGTTTTTATTGTACAATTTTAATGCAATTTTAGAATGAATCTAATCTAGATTTATATTTCTTATTTTTTTTCTTTCTTGTTTTTAGCAATATGCTATGAGACAATAACAACAACAAAAGACAAATGAACTGTAATGAGTTGAGGTTTTGGATTTCAAAATTTTTCGTTTCTCATTTCTCTATTTAAATGTATATGAATCTAAGTGTGACTATCTTTGTTTTCAAAGCGCTTCATCACCTGTTGCTACACCACTATTCGTCGATGATAATTCGCCACCATATTTCGCCAGGAACTCAATAATAACACCGTTACTCCAACCAAAGCCCGTCTGCACGTCATATTCACCACCACCGCCATGACCGCCAAATTTGGATGCATCGTACTGGAAATAAGATTAAAAATGGTTCAACTCAAAATAAATTTTTGCACAAATCTTCACAGCTCTACCAACCTTTTCGAACATTGCTTGCGTCTGTTTGTACGCTTCGAAATTCGATTTCACCCATCGGTGTGCCCAACGCTTTGACAATTTAATCGATTCATTGGTGCCCAAATGTTCTAAACCGGCTACGAGCAAATACTGCATTGGTGGCCAAACATTTGGATAGTCCCATTGTTCGCCGGTATGCGCCAGCGTATTTGGCACTCCACCAGGAAAGCTGTCCAATTTCAAATCTTCAATATATTTTAATACAGATGTTGAGATCTTTTGCGTATCGTTGAGATTGTATGAACCCGTCCAGAGTGGTGCCAAATTGGTGGGCACAAAATAGTTACGTGGCTTCTGATTAATCAAATCATAGTCCAACCACACGCCAGCCTCTTCATTCCAGTGCACCGCTTGAATAGCCTGAAATGTGAGAAAAGAGAGAGAGAGAGAGAGAGATAGGAAGTGAATTAACGCATTAGAGAGAGGAAATTGCTTAGTTTTAGAAAAGTTCTCGTTTTATAACCACAATGGCGTAACTCAACTGATTTAAAAAAGTCCAAATAGGTGGCAACCTTCCCAAAACTTCCTAACTGGTAAAACTTGTATAAGAGAGCTTTGATTTCAGCAGCTAAGCCATCTACAAAATTTCATTGCAATGCGTCAAGTCGTTTTCAAGACTATAGGACTATACAATAGAATATAAAAAAAGGAGGCCTTGAAATGTAGCACGCTGCCTTTATGTAGAAGTTCATCCAAATTTTGTCATGAAGTTTTCAAGATTATAACGGGTTGAAAATATAATAAATAAAATAGGATTAGGTGGCAACACTACCTGGTAGTCCTATTTAGAAATATTTAAGATGGGTGGCAACTCCGTTAAAACTTTCTAAGTGGTAAGGCTTAAGCAGGAGACCTTGAAATGTAGCATCTTTTGAGAAGTTCGTCCAAATGGGTCAAGTCATTTTCAAGATAATAGCGAATATTTAAAAAAAATATTAAGAATAATTAAGGTCACAACACTACCTAAAGATATTTTTACTGGAATACGATGTGAAATACCGTTCCTTTGATATTCAAAACGGTATATCTTTAAGTTTCAAATATCTGGCAGTCTCGCGAAGCATTCTCAATAGCAACACCTTGGTAGAAAGTTTTAAAATGGCCCTGCAAAAAATGTTCCTGTGCCGTAATACACTTGTCCATTGCTCTGTTTAAGTGAACACAGCAACCTAAATTGGAGCGTTGAGCGTTTTCTATCACGCTGTCTTCTTCTAACCTATACTACATATTTTGTTAAATTAGAAGGGGACAACTTTTTAAAAAAACGCTCAACGCTCTTATTTAGGTACGCCGTAAGGAGATCGAGAGCTTCATTAAGAGCCAAGACCACCCACCTTCTAGGCCCTAACGCATTTCCGACGAGAATGACACTCCATCCCTCCCCGAGAGTGACGCGGTTCATGACCTGCAGCATTAAGAGGATTCTCTCATGTTCTACAATAGCGACCACCTATATTTTCGCCCATGGATAGACTGCACCCAGCTTTGCACCTGCTACCTTGTACAATGTAACTTTTCTGTATCAGCTTAATCTGACCCTGGTACCATGCCGCATGAGTATCTCGAGGAGGACTACTCGCAGACACCATCATAAGGAATGGAATGGCACAAATGGTCGTTACCTCGGTTCAGGATACTTATGAGGATCCTGTCCTTGGCACCTCGACAAATCAGTGTTTGCTTACTACGGGGTGTTTTTTTTGGTGATTTCAACTCCTCGCCCGACCTCTGGCGTTTGAAGAGAGTTCTGCTTTCCCTCGTTGAAAAAGGAGGGGATTTGAAAATCCGGTAGTAGAGCTTGGGGCCTCACCACCGCATTCCTGGATTTCTGTGACTTCGTGCCCAGCGATACTCCCTCATATTTGGTCCGAAGTGTGCTCTCTCTTGCTGCTATACTGTTTTCCTCCGACGGGAAAAAGACGATTTTTTGTGGGTTTAATTTTTATATGTATTTGTAATCATCTTGTTCGTACGACCCTAGGCAAGGCCAGCTTAGGGTTAAGAGTAGAGTAAAGGGAAAATGTCCCCTCCGCAGCGGCAAGACCTTATTTACTCTCTGAGGCGGCCCGGGGTCAGAGAGGTTTCGTTAAAATACAACCACGATTTACCTCCCGGCTGCAAACTTTCAATGGGCACGGTGCCGCATAACACCCTGTCTTGGAAGGGGGTATATCTTTGTCATCGCACCAGAGAAAACTAGGCTACACCCGTGATGAAAATTCATACGGAGCAACGATCACATGGGTAACATAGCCCTGTAGCTAGCGACTTAATATCTAATAATATCGCTTAAGTAAATCTTAAATCTTACCTCAAATATTTTAGCAGCTTTCAGTCGATATTCAGTAGCTTTTGCTGGATTGCCTGACATCTCGTGGAACTCTGCTATCATTTTCGCATTCCAATGCAATATCGCATTCAACTCAACCGGAACAATAGAACGTGTTTTCAAATTTGTCAAATCACCATCGCTTGTGCCATTTTCATTTATGAACCAACGCGAACTGAAATCCATACCAGATTCAGCGCTTGCTTTCAATTCCGAATAGTGATGTTCCTTCTCTTCGTCCGTGGGAAAAGCTTGTGATGTTTCAATATCTTCACGATAGGATTCGGGACGTGGACCAGTCGAACTATCCGCATAAATGGCCACATCATAACCCTTTGCTTGTACAGTGTGATTATTGATCCAATATTCAAATTCATGCTCCAATATGGGCAAAGCATTCAAAGCGAACTCATAATCTTTCGTAAACTCTACATAAGCCTTAACCATGGCTGTGAGCAGTGGCGGTTGTGAACGTTTCGAATAGTAAACACGTCCACCATTCGGTATGAAACCGTAACGCTGTACAATCGTTAAAAAGTTTTCAATCATACCACGTGCTGTATCGTGCATTTCCGAATAGAGCAAGCCGCGAATGATCCAATATGAGTCCCAATAGTAGAATTCGATAAAGCGACCACCGGGTATAATGACTGGATTTGGTACGGGTATTATGGAGTAGTATTCTGGATTTTGGTGTACATCATCAATCATTTTACGTCCCAACTCTTTCCATATCACATTTAAATCGGCACCCCATTGCTTGAGATCAGGATCGTTGATGCCGTTCAAGAAATTGGGCTGTTCCTTCCAATCGCTTGGGAACCACTCTTCAAATTCTTTGCCGCGTTCTTCAAAATGTGCCTTAATAACGAGAAAGCAAATAATATAAGGAAAATCAGTAATCGGGACAAAGTGAGAGCATTCGGATTTTAACATGCCTCAACAAATTCGCGTATCTCCGCCTCGGTGGGCTTATTTTTTTTGGCTGCCATAAAAGCGCTGAAAGCTTCCAATGTCTTATCCGGCAGATTTTTTAACTTCATGTCCACGAACGTTTTGGAGTCCTTGTACAAATGTGCCATTTGTACGGTGTGCAACAGCGGTCCATGGCAATAGATTTTACTGGGAAATAGACAAAAAAAGGTACATTACCCGGTGCATTTTTTACGACATTTCTATGAAATAATTTCAGGAGAATTTATTTGGCATGCAGCTAAGTTATGAGTGGATGAATGTATGGTCCGCTCAGTATGAGTTGAAAATAAACGTACCATATGGTTACGAATACAAATAACAATTTAGGTACTCTATTTGCCTGAGTACTTCTTGAACTGTTTTTACGAAACAATGGGCCTTATCTATAAAAAGCGAGCATTTGCTCACACTTGATTTTTTGAGTCAAGGATAGGTATTATGTTTTTGTAATAAAAACACAAGATCGAGTCTGAGCAAATGCTCACCTTTTATATATGCATGAGCCCCAATATCTTTTCCATATTAAAGTACCACTGCCAGTGGTATGATAAGCTGTCTGTGTACTGGGCATATGTAGGTTCTAATCTAATCTTGGTTTTACCATTTATTGACGTTTAACCGCTAGGCGATTTTAGCCGCTTCGTATCAAAGCACGCCAGTCATTCCTTTTTAGCGACAACTGACGCCATCTGGAAACACCAAGGGTGTTCAAGTCATCCTCCACTTGTTGTCTCCATTTCAGTCGAGGTCTCCCCCTTCCTCTGCTGCCGAATTCGGGTGTTGATAGGAAAACCTTCTGTGCTGGAGCCTCCTTGTCCATTCGCAAAACATGACCCAACAAGCGGAGCCTTTGAGCTTTAATCCGCTGAACTATGGTCAGGTCTGCGTAAAGCTCGTACAGCTCATCGTTTAATTTACTTCGATACTCGCTGTTGGCATCACGGGCAGGATCATAAATCTTCCGGAGAACTTTTCTCTCAAATACTTCAAGGGGCATCTCATCTTCTTTTGACACTGTCCATGATTCCGAGCAGTACATCAGGACTGGCACGATGAGAGACTTAAAGAGCGTGATCTTTGTTTGTCGAGAGAGGAGTTTTTTACTTCTCAATTGCCTACTTAGTGTTGATTTTACATGAAAATTTTTCTGTGTGTGGACCGTTTTTGAAGTTTCGTGGGAACCTGCTAGTCAGAGCTAAAGTAGAACCTCTCCCTCAACGCACAATTTTTTTGATCAAACCTTCAGAATAAAATGGGTCTTCTGTTGGTGACTGGGAGATCGTTATTTAGTAGAAAGGGGTCCAATGACATCATTCAAAGCGATCTTACGCCATCGTCGTTGACTTTCGATCAATTTAAAGATGTGTAGCCCACGAAAAAACGGAAGTAAATTGGGTAGGAAACCATGGCGAATAATGGCGATAGGACCATTTTTAATATTGTCGCTTGTCGACCACTCAGATCATAGGTCCATATTTTCCAACTTGGGGAGTGTTGCGTTGACAATGTTAAAAGGCTTGGACTGAACGTTTAAGCATTCAGTACGGTTGTGCTGATGATCCGCCAGCCGCAAGATAGCGATTTAGTAAGGGAGATAACACATTTTATCACAACGGGCCTTTTATTACTGGCCTAGGTGTGCCTTTGCGGCAGCCACTTCTACCTACCTAAGGGAGATAACGGTTTGTAATTTTCGGGCCACTGGCGAAGAAATTTTAGGTGGCATTCTTAGCGAATCCTCGGCAGCCGTCCCAATCTGATTTACATGTGGTGTTGCTGAAGTTGGCTGGGCGATAGGAGTCTGGGTATGTGATCAGTTGCAACGACAGGACTCGGTTTAAGTGATTAGATACTAAAGCTTGCAGTTGGTCACAGACGATAGTGATGCCTATCGATAATTAAATTTGCAGTCTCAATTAGCAGATAAATCAAGGAATTTCAGGTGTCGAACACTATCGCTAACTACGAAGATTTATTTGGTATATAATTGAGACTTCTTCCCGTAATTGAATTTCTGTAAGCTAACAAATTTAAAAGCACACCCAGAAATAGTACATGTTAATTTAAAATGCCAACCAGCTAATATATTAGTAATTATTTAGACAATTTGATGCGGCCCACAACAACAATAACAGACATTAACTAAAAACCATTTTCCCGATGATATTATCGTGTAACATTTCCAACTAAAAAAAAATTAGCTTTCAAATTTAAATTACGATTTGGGCTTTATCACACAATTTAAATTTACTACATGTTCACGACGATTTACCGCTATCACCTGGAATGTAATTTAATTTTTTATTTATTTTTGGTATGATTTGATACCAACTTTGGCATATTCGCGATACGCCCACTTCTGGAGAAGTTTCGCGATAATAAAATGGTCAGATGTTGACCAATACCAACAGCTTAGTTGGAATAAGAAAGAACCACTTTGGCAATAGAACCAAACGAGGCTTCTTACAAGACTCCTTATTTAGACCATTGGCCGACAAAAACTAATGTTTTAAAAAAAGTGAGCGCTCTCATCGAACCGATCACTGAACTGAGTAGGCAATTGAGAAGTCCTCCATCGACCAATATACATAACACTAGGTCTCTTTACCCGTTGGGTTACGCCCACCAAGTGCATCGTCCAGTGTTTCCGGTTTGAGGGATTTATCTTTTTTCGGGATTTTTCGACTAAAAAGGGATAAAATTTGTTTTTTTTTTTTCAAAATGAAAGATTTTGCGAACATCGGCTCAAGTTTAAGTGCTTCGAAAGTGAAAAAAGCAATGCTGTTATGTATTATTTTCATATATTTATATGGTCTTTATCCGTATCCCTATCCCTATCCCTATCCCTATCCCTATCCCTATCCCTATCCCTATCCCTATCCCTATCCCTATCCCTATCCCTATCCCTATCCCTATCCCTATCCCTATCCCTATCCCTATCCCTATCCCTATCCCTATCCCTATCCCTATCCCTATCCCTATCCCTATCCCTATCCCTATCCCTATCCCTATCCCTATCCCTATCACTATCCCTATCCCTATCCCTATCCCTATCCCTATCCCTATCCCTATCCCTAACCCTATCCCTATTCCTATCCCTACCTCTATCCCTATTCCTTAGGAGGTTGCAAGCCTCCTTCTCCTGGTGCCAGATCGTAGCAAATAACCTTTTTTCCATATAAAAAGGGATATTTTGGTTGCAGAACTGCCTGCGTAGAAATGAATAAAGTTCAACTTAAAATCATCGTCCATGTTATGTCGTAAAATTGCAAATCGACTGCTGAGTGGAAGATCGCCCTATTTTAAAATATTTACAAAAACGTCCTATCTCAGAACGCGCTTCCTCAGAACTTGTTCAATAACTCCCTATTGCAAAATTTGATTAAAAATACGCCCCATCTCCCCTGAAAATGTATTTAATTGAGGTAGGGCGTTCCAAGAGAATTTTGAAAATGGGTGTTATTAAAAAAATCTGAAATAAAGCGTTCAAAGAAATGTTGAGATCGGGAATTTTCGGAAAGTTTTTTTAAACAGGGTGATCTTCCACTCAGCAGTCGAAATACAAGATGCCGAATAAAAAGTGATTTAAGTTTTATGGGAATTTCGTGGGTTTCATTTTTAAGATGTGGGAAACTGAGGGAAATTAATTTTTTTGGGTGGGAAATTTAGCGGAGATTATCTGGTATCACTCGTAGCAAATTTTCAACAATCTATCATGTTTACTTCTCGATATACATTAGTCTGTCCCAAAATTTCAAAGTTATTTTATTTAAACGCATACCCCCTAATTTTGACCATTATGCTTTAAAAACTATCCTGACAAAGTTTTATGCTATTCGGACCGCGGCGACCCGTGCCGACTTGCAGTTGAAGTTATCAGTAAAATCGTACCACATTCCACTGCCTTTTGCTAATTTAATGATTTCTGATATTGCTGTATCGTTACCCTTTAAGGTTTTCGTAATAAGTAAATCTGTATTTTTTCTCTACCAGATGCTCCGAATATCCTTTAAAGGAACAACGATTGTAGGGCCTCCCGAAAAATTTCAATAAAATGTGGATATTTGGTTACTTATTTAAAGAATAATTGAAATATAGGCTAAATATAACTTTTTTTAAATTATCCTTCAAGGACATGGAAGTTATGTCCTTTAAAATCAACTTTTCCGAAACTATATGTGTTTTAAAAAATTATATTGTAATAAGAGTTCTGAAAATGTGTATACAAATATATAATACAGGTGATGGGCAGAACATATCCCAGAACCTCATTTTACAATATGGGTATCAAATGAAAGGTGTTCATGTGGGCCTGAAAGTAGTGTAAGTTTTCAATCCGTTTCGGAGATATCGAACAAACTAATTAATACAATCTACTTGTTCTTTTCATATACAAGTATGGAAAGAACAGGTAAATGTTACTCATACGCCGTGTAAAAGTTCACTATAATTGCAAAGTTTCAAAATGTGCTCACTTATTTTCGATATAACACATATTGTTACGCAATCTACTAAAACACTTTTGAAATTGCAATGTCCTTTTCTCTCTTGTCTAAATATCCTTGCAAAGAATCCTTTAATTCTTTTAATAGCTCAAAGGTGCAGATTTGTTGCACAAGAGAGCGTATCACGTTCTAAGGAGGAAAAAAAAGTTGAAAATGTTCCCCCCACAGTTTGAACACTTACCTTATGAGGTTTTAAAATTTTTTTTTTTTTTAATTTTTTGACACCCTGTAAAAACAGCGAAATTAGTTTTTTTTCTATAATTTCTATATTTTACGTTCGATTTTCGAAAGTGATACATTTTTAGAAAGGTATTCACCAATGCAATATTTCATTCATAGAAACTTTTAGCCCATCATGCCAAGTTCAGAATTTATTTTATATTTACTAAACCTAAAACACCCTGTATTTGAAAAAAAAAGTTTTTCCTGAAAACTAAGAAAAAAAGAATATTTACCTGCATATAATGAGGAAATAAATGTAATGCATTATTGTAATGTTAAATCTTTCCTCGACTCTAATTTGCTGTAACGTTCTCGGCTACTTAGTTTAGCGAATATATAACCTATTAGTTCCTCGTCGGCAACTTCTGTACAAGAATCACTTACTACTTGAACAAAGCGGTCAGTCTTTTGGGAATGGCATAGAAAATCTGAGGCAATATTTACTATATTCAAATTTTTTTTTTAATACAGGGTGTTGGTTTTAAAGAAATTTGAATAAAAGCTTAAGTTGGTGTCGCAGGTTAATGGCTTACATGGTGCCGTAATTTTTTTTTTTCATTTTTGTAATCACCATCAAGTAAACATTCGAACCAGGGGAGAACATTTTAAACAAAACGATACGCTCTATTGCACAGTCTTCTAAATATGAGGCAAACGTTAAAATTATGTAATTTTCGAAGCCTTATTGGACTATTTTGCACACTTAGTGAGATCCACAGTTTATTTTCCGATCAAAAAAGTTGCCTACCTTTTATCTTCACTTACCAAGTCTCCGGTTCTGCATCATCATAGATCCTTTCCTGTATCACATTGTTGGATGTACTGAGCAAGTTGCGCGCAAAACCGGTTTGAACGCAAATATTCAGTACGACAAGGGCACTGATGGAAAGGATGCGTGAACTTAACACAGCTTTCATTTTTTTGATTGATTTGTTTATTAATTTTTATATATATTATAAATGTATTTAGTAACAATTTTAGTTCATAAATAAATTAGTATTTATAAATAATTAAGTATCTATTGGCTTGACCTCATTTTTTGTTTTATTTTGCAAGTAAGCAAAAAATAATACTTTTGGTATAATTTATTTGTTTTAAAATTTTTTTTTGAAATTTTATTTTTATACTTTTTTGGATTTTAAATTAATTTTTACCTTTTTTTAATTTTTTTTTTAAATTTATTTTTTTAAACTATTTTTTTTCTTTCTTAATTTAATATCTTTCTCCTTTCGTTCGCACAATTTGATTTCGTTCCTTACGTACTTAACATTTATTTATATCTATTTTTTTAGCGACTAATTTGTGTAATTGGTCTTGAAAAATACTGCTAAGGAAGTGTAAAACAATTAGAAAATACAATTAATTTAATTTAAAACTTTCACGCAAAAGTTATTCGATTTTAATCACTTCGATCGTTTAAGGAAATTTAATTTCCATTTCTGTTCAACAATTTTACAAATAACAAATTTCGCACTTATAAACACTTAATTGGATTAAAATATTTATTTATTTTTATTATTTTTCGCACGTCAGATTTTTATCAGCTTAAATATTTAGTATGCCAGGTATCAGACGCGAATATTATAAATATGTGATATTTAAAAAAATAAAACAACGAAAATAATTTGGAGACTTCCGTTGACCGCGCCGTGTAAATGACGGAAGTGCTGGCCGCCTAATTGTGAATGACCCATTCTAAAGCTTTTCCGAACTATTTATTTGTGGATTAAGCCAATAAGCAGCGTTGTAGTAAAGTAATGCGCGTTGGCGTACTTAGGACACATACATTGATGTGGGTATGTGTGTGTGTGTGTGTATTTGTGCAAGAACGACGATTAAGGCTTAAGCGACCCTGTAGGAAAAAATTCATGCAATACCTGAAGGAAATTGAATTTGGAGAACGAAATTAAACACTGTAGGCACTGGCGGAATGCCGAAACTGGTTGGTCACAAAAAATTTATAAGGGATGACTGAAAATCGTTCCGGTATATATCAACTAATCACACTGTCGGAAAATGAACAATATAATGCAAATCAGAAATAAAATGGATGAAATGATTTTTTTAGTTTTTCGCAGCTCGGATATCTACTTCTCAATTGCCTACGCAGTTCTAAGTAGCACTCTTGGGCAAATACTTCGCCTTGTCCTCATTCACTGCAAAATCTACTTCGTTCGATTTTTTAACCAGGCCAGAGAAGTCGAAATTTTAGGTCAATTATATCAATATGTTTGGCATAAGCCAGAAACTGCACGAGTCACCTTTTCCGTATGGCTCGGAGAGGGGCTTCTCAATTAAGTCGCATTTGTTGGTATTGCTCAACCATTATCAGCATGCCCGTATAACTTTTGGAGAGAAATTAGAATCAAACATAAGCCGTCTCTTATCATAGGTCCCCTATCATAGGTCTTATAGAGGATTTATGTATATCTCTTAATATCACCGTTAGATCCTAAGGTTCATAGGCAGGCCCTGGGCACATCCATAAGGTGTCTGTTCGCTTCTATGTTGAGTCCTGTTCGGTGAATGCCCTATTGCAAGTCCCAGCACCTCCTGTCGGTGAAGAGGAACGTCATCTTCACCGAAAGACAAGGCTCACTCTGGCTATATTACGTTCTAGATATGGTCGCAGGTTGAACCTTATCCAGACTGAAACCCGACTTGCTGAATGAATGTCCGGCATGCGGCTCATCTCCTCATGACACCAACCATTTATTCACTTGCTCTTCGGAGTCTACTCTTCTAACACCCATTTCACTCTGGTCCAACCCTGTCGAAACCACTCGGTTCCTTGGACTTCCGTAAGGAGACATTGCTGAAATCGATTTCTGGTAGAATGGGCACATCACACTTTAGTTCCAATATGGACTCGTCCGTTCATATTCTCAGGCATACTTTCATTTTCTAAAAATATATCTTCTTTCCTCGCCTCGCGGTAGCGCTCATCAACGACTCGGATTGCTAAAGGTCGAAATGTTAATTACAAAAATTATGCCAACACGGCCTTAAAATGGTCAGAAAAGCACGAAAAGGGCCCTGCTAATTGACACCAAAGTGGTCCGTAATTGATCATAAAAGGTTCCATGTTAACATAATAGTCCACAAATAATCCACAAACGACTCCAAAAAGGTCCCAAAATGGACCAAACACTGTACAATAACCCGAATACGGTGTTTCCACCAAAATCAAACACCGTGTTTTCCTAGCGTGTTCATAACCCAAACCCATTTCAAGCCCCTTTTCAAAGCGTGTTTGTTTTGGATTTGCATATACTTGCGGCTTTTTCAAACCCAAAACCTGCAAACACGGTGTTTGTGTTTGGTGGAAACACCATATAAAATGACGCAAAAAATACCTCAAACTGACACCAAACTAGCCGACGAACACAAAATGGTCTCATCATTATCCCAAAGTCGTCCGAAATTAACCCGAAAATGATCCCAAAATAATCAAAAAATGGTCTCAAAATGATGCCAAAATGGTCCCAAAGTTACACAACCTTATTGCCACAGAAATATCTCGAATTGATCTAAAAACTACCACAAAAAGAACAGGGATCCAAAATGGCCCCAAAATATTTCAGGGTACTCTGAAGCAAGGAAAGATAATGGGTATACCACGTGTAGGTCTCTCATGCAAGGTTCCCATTTACGTCCAATAATACTCTCGTGAAGCAGTTCAGCTTTTTAAAAATATTTCGGTATCTATACGAACTAATATCGATACTGTCAGTTCCCACAAGTCATCTCTAACAGACACAGAAAAAAGCTCATGTGCATCCAAAAATGCAAAAACAAAGCAACAAAATGTTTGTGCATTTTTTGCAAGCTGTGCGATGGTGGGCTCGTCTTTTTTTCTATTTTTAAACCCAATTTAATCGGTAATTGCAAAGCAGGCGTTATTTTGTCTCGAAACAAGTGATCGCATAAATTTGGACATTAGTATGTCACATATGAATGTATGCATAGTTAAGTATATTTGGGCGAGTGCAATTGAGGGGAATAAAAATAGTTCTCATCCAACAAATTCAATCAACTATTTCTCAATTCTTCAGCTCAAGCCCCATTTTTTTTGTCCAGTAACTTTTCATTTCCACTTCGGATTACTGCAATCGAAGTCGAAACGCGTCTTTTGATACCTCTCCTGATATTTTTGAGCGTGTTACAGAAGATTTGTGGGATTATAGTTATTTAAATCCAGGGATCCCGAAGGCCCGAGAAACTAAAACGTGTGCTAAAGTGAAGTCCCTGGTTGGCAGTGAAAACAAAATCACAAATTAGTGCGGTGCAATACTAAAAAGAATAGGCATCGAAATAATAACGCATAATTCGACATAACTCGATAATTTTCGACGAAATTGCCCACTTTTTATCCTATTTTTTGGTAAGCGCGACCCAGTAATTTCCCAAGATTTTATCCGCTGCTCGTTAGCAGGGTTTGTACTACCGTACATAAGGTGATATTTGTTTTCTTGAAGAGTCAACTGCAAAAACTCGTTGAAAAGTGTAGAAAGAGGTATCAAAAGATGCGCCTCTGGATTATTGAGGCCAAAGGACATATTTTGATACCCCTTCCCAACATTTTTGGACATGTTTTAGCAGTTATTTCATAAGGGAAACAAATACAAATAGATTAAATAAATGAACTAAAAACAAACTACATGAACTAGTTACTTTTTGGTGAGCTAGTGCGAAATCTCTGATCTTAAATGAATGAACTAAAATTCCCAACTGTACACTGAGAGAAATGCATTGAATGTTGTGACAATATCGCTATTGATAGCGACGAGTTTGATGCAATATTCATTCAGAATGAGCGAGTTATCAAATATTATTTGCTCCCAATAAAAAGTAAAATGACATGTCAACCATTTCGATATGATGTACTATTTTCTATATTTATGGATAGAATGCTAATATATTTGAACGGCACGTCAATATCTATGGTCGTGATATGAATTTCTATTGTCGGTATATCCATATCCATATTTACTGCATAGTAATAATGTTAGAGACAGCGCATTAATATATATTGGCGAAATATAAATTTTTCTGGGACGCATAATCATAATAGTTCAACAATTTTTACTATGGATTTCCTAACAATATTACAACTTGTTGGAGCGTTTTTTTTTAATTCAAAATTTTTTGAATTTCTTATGATTGAACATTTTTCTAAAAATTTTATAATATGCCGTAGCCGAATGGTAGAATACTGGGCTAACGTGCCAGAGGAGCAGGGGTCGCATCTTACTGAAACCAGATGTCAAATTATATAAATTTTTTTTTTTTTTTTAAACTATTTAGAATTTATCAATTTTTATTTAATGTGATATCAATAATTATGGATGTTCCATCCATAGATTTCCCTCCGTGTACTGAAAACGCGAAAATAAATGGTATGACAGCAACGGCGCTCACTAAACTTGAAAACTTCGGTGCAGACACAGTAGTTCTGTCCATCTGATGTGGACCCTGGAAAGTCCGAAACGTCGTCATGGTATCCATCGCTGTGTAAATCTTTGTCAATTTTCTCTAAGTATCAAAATTCATAAAAATTTCGTAACATCAAAAATTAGAATACCCTAGTACTAGTAAAAAGTACAGCAGGTATAAACAATTTTTCGAGCTAAGCTCCAATAAGAAACATTCTTAAGAAATTAACTTAAAAAATCTTACTTGATTTGATTTTTGGGTAATCGATACACGTTCTGTTCATTTGTTGGAATTAAAAATTTCAAGTTTTATCAAGCCAAGCCCTAGCTAATTCGGGCATAAATAAGCGAACTTTTATTAGTCCCGTATTTGTATGTGAAAATGTGGCAATGCATTTGATTTGAGGTTTGTCTGTTTAACTAAAACTAGTATAGAACACATAACGGTATTCATTGTCAATGACGTACAGATTTGAATCTTGTTTTAACGAACATTTAAATCAAGGGAGTTATGCAATTTATAGGGACCGTTGCAAAACATTTGGGTGATAAGAAAATGGTCTTTTTTCGGTCGAGAGAGAACGTTTCAAGTCTCCAGCCACTATCGAGTTAAACCCCCCTCTTTTTAGTAAATGACGCCCGCCCTTGTCTGGTTCGCATTTACATTTTAAAATCGTATTTTTTTTGCTAAATTTATGCGAGTTATCTCTTAGTATTTACAGTAATCCTATGTTTGCAATTTGTTATCTTTTGTATGTGTAAAGAGGCCTTATTAACCCTTTGAAAGGTGACTCGACTTGGCGGGCGTTGATTGTCGAAGTATTTTATGTAAAAATATTCGTAAAGTATTGCACTAGTTAGTTTTAGTGATGAATAATTCGGATCACGAGAGACTTATTTTGAAAAGACCCAAAAACTAATTTTTCTCAAGAGAATAGGAAAACATGGCTTAGGAACTAAAAAATCGTTGCAGCAAGACCACCGCCAAACAAAGACGAGGATTGACAGTTTGGTAGCTATTTGAATGCCCTTTGGCATGTCTTTCATAGATTGATGTGAAAAATTTACGTAACCGTATACTAACCACGATTAAGAACTCTCCGGAACTAACTCTTTCTGAGAGTACGAAGCTCCAGCACAGAAGGTTTTCCTATCGACACCCGAATTCGGCAGCAGAGGAAGAGGGAGGCCTCGACTGAGATGGAAACAACAAGTGGAGAATGACTTGAACTCCCTTGGGGCTTCCAATTGGCGCCAGTTATCGCTAAAAAGGAATGACTGGCGTGCTTTGATACGAAACGGCCAAAATCGCCTAGGCGGCCAAGATTAGATTAGAGAGTACGAAATACCAAGGAGCTCTATTGACACATAACATGGATTGGAGGCTAAAAGAAATGTATGACAAAAAGTTGAGTCTGAGATCAGAAAACACTGTATGGATGTAAAAATGGCTCTATTACCGATCTTAACCTATATAGGGTGAAAGAGTAGGTCGCCTCCCCGTTGGTGCACCCTGGGTAATGGTAAATGACCTACATGGCCTACACGGCTAGTTTCTTGTATTGCCGGTTCTACGAGAACGGTGCCAGTACTTGTGCTGTACCCATCGTGCCGAAACGACCCGGCCAAGAGAAATACACTCGGGGGACCCTGTCTGACCTTTAGGCAGGGCAACACCTCGTTACAACAACAATAACATATTAACCTATAAAGAGCTGATGTGGAGTGGAAATCTTGTTGTTTTTAACAACAAAAACACTCCCCGAAGATTTTGGGGAGTGAAATCGAAATTGACATCCCTTGGCCGGATATGGACCCGGTACCCTCCGATACTCCCTTGCGGTACTGCCCGACTGCCTCAGGAGCGATGTCGTTTGCCCAGTGGAACCTTCTAGGTCATGTCATCCCTCCATCCGTAAGGAAGAAGAATATGGGTAATGAGAGGTAAGATGCATCATATCCGTAGATCAACCATCGAGATGCACGTCATTATCTATGTGCATATTAGTCGCCTCACCGGTATGCCTATTTCGAGCATATTTTAAACCCTTAATCCGCAGGCTATAGACTGCATCTATCCTATAGTTATTTTCGACATAAATTATAGCAAGAAATAATTGGGTAAATTCGCTTAGAGATTCCATATTTCAACTTTCACGGACGAATCAAAATGTCCTTTGAGGGAAGCCACGTTTCGGGTTTCAGTGTTCGAGTTCTTAGAATTAACCCGTGGTTAAGTATGCCTGGATGAGGTAGCGAAATCTCACGGTCCGAAGGTTTTGCTGTTACCAGAAGCATACCGGATCCATATCCGACAAATGACTGGCCATGTCGGTAATTTAGTGCTAGAAATATAATAGCATCTTCTCTTCTCTTCGGAATCTCGGGTCAAAAGGTAGAAGCATGAAGTACGATCTTAACTCATTCTTAGATTACTTGTTCTGCTATTCATTGCAAGCCCTTTTAATAGTTCGCAAAATTCATGGATATTTGGCTTTAAATATTTTTCATTGGTTTATTCCTAAGTTATGGTATTAAAAAGAGTAGTCAGTAGGAACTAGTCAAACGAACCGCCATACTCCTTTTCAGCAGTGGGGGTAACATGACATATCAAAATTTAGTCTTATTATCAAATTTCCTACAGAAAGCTATGTAGATCCCCAATGGAAAGAGTTCAAGTACCCGTACCCGTTAGATCCGGCTCGGTAAATACTCGGACCGTTCATCACTAGTACCTACATATGTAAGTAAATTACAGTGATTTTAGGAACTTGACACATTTGTATTGCACTATTTTGTTGTTGCTAATAAGAACCTCACAAACGTTTTCTGCATACTTTTGTTTTTGTTTTTAGATTTTGTTTTGGAATTTCGTAATCAAAACCTTCAAAGTAATGTTACTCATGGTGCCTTTGAGCAGATAGTGAATAGATGTAGCATGCATTTTCTGCATAAATTTGCCATTTGAATGAAGTGCCTTATGCTTTTGAAACTTAGCTGCAGACCTTGATTAAATCGTTCTACTTTTTTACCAAAGTAAAAATAGTATTCTCGATTAGAACAAAGTATTTGTGTACTTACGATTGAGCATCATCAGTTGGGCTATAAAAAACAAAAAAAAAAAAAACAAGTAGTCATCATATACAATTTTTAAACATTTAAAATGATTATGAACATACGATAACAGTGCAAACGTTTTCTTATAATTTACAATTTTTTTACTTGAAATATTTCCTCTTGTATTAGCGACCGTATCAGCCACGCGCAAAATTTGCTGCATTGTGAGTATTTAATTTATTACTTTACTCATTTGTAGTATGTATGTATATTTATCAAGCTCAAACGTGCATTCGTTCAAATATCAGATCATTAAACTCATTCGAACATTTGTTAAATTGAAAAAAATAATAACAATAAATTTTTTAATTTAATATATTCCTCCATTCCCTCCACTATAACCTTTATTTCTCATTTCTTTTCAATTTACTTTGCCCTTTCTCTTTAGCTTTACCCTCTTTCACCTTATTAATTATAATGTCCTAGTATTTTCTCCCAGTACCCCAAGTTTAGTACTACGGCACTAATGGTTGGAAAGATTTGGTTTGTATGGAAGATATCTCGCCTCTTTTTCTGGTAGAGTTAGAGTTCAGCTTCATTCCCAAATTTCCTACTGGGTATGTGTTGCACAGCAGCAAACTCAGTCATTTTAGGGTTAATACACGGCACAAAATGTTAGTCTTAATTTGAAACTTTTTGGACTACGTATAAGTTCAACCCAAAAAACCAAGGACTGAAACCGAAACCGTAACCGTAACTGATTAAAACCGATTCATTTTTCAAAACCGAAACCGTAACCGTTATTTTTATCTGAAAAAGAACGAAATCGAAACCGTTTCAAAAGCCGGAACCGGTTCCAAACGGCTTTGTATTTTTTTTAATGTCTTCTTTGTGTGGACACATATTTTATTTTACCAGAGGCTACCCTGCATAATTTATATGGAAGATGGTTTAGCAAGGTTACAAAAGACACGCTTTGACCTCAATATCAAAACTCCGGAAGAGGAAATTAAACTATAGTCGAATGAAGGCATTGAAAAAATTTACGAGATCCGAAAAAAATATTTAGTGGCCGTCTTAGAAAGCATCACTCATAATAATGTTCCATTTTAACATATTTCTAAAAGAAAAAGTAAAGTTAATTTTTTAAATTTATTTTGAAGAAATTTGTTCCATAAATAGCGGGAGTATTACTTATTTATGGGGTGTGGTTGTATAGTTAGCCAAACAGCTCCAAATGTGCGGCCTTGCTCAATCCAGACTCTTGCGTCCTCGTTCGTGCACTCTGGGCAATGTGAACTACTTATGCTCGCGGCAGAAGGAGAGGGAGCCACTCTGACACAAGAAAGGCGATCCCGCTAAAAGCATCAACTACCGCGGAATCAGTCTTCTTAATATTGCATATAAGGTTCTTTCTAGCGTATTGTGTGAAAGACTAAAGCCCATAATAGACCAACTGATGTGTGGCTTTAGACCTGGTAAGTCTACCATCGACCAGATTTTCAAGATACGCCAAATCCTGGAGAAGACCTATGATAAAAGAATTGACAGCGAAAAAAGGAGTTGCCTGTATGCCGCCATGTCTGAACTTGAATTCCCTGCAAAGCTTATACGGCTTTGCCAAAAGACGTTGAGCAATACCAACAGCTCCGTCAGAATCGGGAAGGACCTCTCTGAGCCATTTGAAGCCAACGAGGCTTCAGACAGGGCGACTCTCTTTCGTGCGATTTCTTCAACCTGATGGTGGAGAAGATAATTCGAGCAGCAGAGCTAAACCGTAATGGTACAATCTTTTACAAGAGCGTGAAATTGCTGGCGTATGCCGATGATATTGATATCATTGGCCTAAACAACCGCGCCGTAAGGCCTGCCTTCTCTGGACTGGACAAGGAAGTGAAAAAAGTGGGCCTTTGCGTCAACGAGGACAAGACGAAGTATTTGCTGTCATCGAAGAAACAATCGGCGACATGCGCCTTGGCAGCCAAGTCACCGTTGATAGCTATAATTTGAAACGGTGAGGGACTTCGTCTATTTGGGAACACCGAAAATAATTTCAGTCTAGAAATCCAACGGAGAATAACTCTTGCCAACAAGTGTTACTTTGGGCTAAGTAGGCAATTGAGAAGTAAAGTTCTCTCTCGACAAACAAAGATCACGCTCTATAAGTCTCTCATCATACCAGTCCTCAGTCAAGAGAAGATGAGATGGCTCTTGCAGTACTTGAGAGAAAAGCTCTCCGGAAGATTTGTGGTCCTTCCCGCGATGCCAACGGTGAGTATGGAAGGAAATTTAACGACGAACTGTACGAGCTTTACGTAGACCTGACCATAGTTCAGCGAATTAAAGGCCAAAGGGTCATGTTATGCGAGTGGACAAAGAAGCTCCAGCACAGAAGGTTTTCCTATCGACACCCTCGACTGAGATGGAGACAACAAGTGGAGGATGACTTGAACTCCCTTGGGGTTCCCAATTGGCGTCAGTTATCGCTAAAAAGAAATGACTGGCGTGCTTTGATTCGAAACGGCCAAAATCGCCTAGGCGGTTAAGCGTCAATAAATGACGCAAGCCAAGATTAAATTGGAATACTTATTTATTACTATATTGGAGAAAATCCATCATGACCACCGGAGTAAAGTTATAAAAATTCAGACTTATTTTGCATTTAGGTACATTTTTGAGTTTTGTAGAAGCAACATTTTTTGTGTTGGTGTTTTTATTTGGAAACGGAAACCGGAACGAAGCCGTAACCGAAACCGTAATAAATGTTGAAGAGTGAAACCGGAACCGAAACCGACGTTACAAAACCGACACCGGAACTTTATTTTAATCGATTTCATAAGTTGCAAAAAACGCGACACCCTAGGGTCACCAAAAAAATTTATTTTTTCAAACAGCTATTAAGAAAATCTTCATATTAAGGACTACGGCAATCTACGTACTTTTGATCAAAAACCTTGATGTTTTTCACATACTCATACTTAAAATTGAGTATCATTTAATAATACTCTCGATATGTTATCAGTACTTCTACGATATCAGTAATTACTCGTACAACTTGTTTTAATAAAAAAGCATGAAGATTAAATTAACACACATAAGTACAATTTAGTACATAAGTGTGTGTATTAGGGTAATTAAAAAAACATCTTCCAGGCCTTAGGTCTCTAGCTTCCCATACACTATGCATGGGAAAAAATTTGTAATAACTCATTTTTTCTCAGGGAAGAGGCTATTTTTCGTATCAAATACAAACATTTGAGGGGTAAGACCGATACAAAATAATTTTTTTTTATTTGAATCATCCTGGTATTTATATTATTTAAACCTTTATATAGCGCTTATATTTGCAAATGTGATGCTGTCACTTAAAAGTCAGTGGCGTTTGTTTGTCAATAAACACAATGATGATACATTTTGGATAGACAAATTAAGAACCTCTAACTGGCTGGGACGCTCAACTGTTGGGTTTATGATAATTTTTATTATTTTACCTTGTTCGAAAAGATTAAAGCCCCAATTATATAAAACTGAGTCTGACAGAGTAAAGACTGATTTACATAAAACTTTAAAGGATCTACAAAGTTTGTGGAACGTAAGGCGACGCTAAAAATTAAACCATTTTTAATATATGGGGCGGTCATCTGTCAAAGCGTGAGCAAAGTTTTAAGCACCAATTGGGGCTTTATTTATTTCAGCTCTAAGGCCCCAATTATATTCAACTTTACAGGTTCCACTTTCATACAAAGTTTGTGGAACGTAAAGTGAAGCGAGATTTTGGAAAATGCTCAAAGCCGTGGCTCGCATTTGTCAAAGTTTCATAAAGTTTTATGTAATTGGGGCTTAAGGCATTGCGTAACGGAGTAAGTGTGTTATGTCACCTGTCAAACTTTATTGACATGTGGTTGAATATAGAGCATCCGACTCATTTACTCAAGAAATGGTACACGGCTAAAAATTCAAACATAAATTTTAAACTTTTTTGGACTACATATATGTATGACCAAACCAAATTTGGTTTCAAATTTAAACTAGACCAGTTTTCAAGAAAATTAGTTAAATGAAGTGGGTTCCAATTTTAAAACAGAAATGTTTTAACAATTTTTTAAAGAAAAAATAATATCTTGTCCGTTGGCTGGGACTCGAGCCAAGACTCCCCGCATCATGCCCGTCTGCTCTACGACTTAGCTCATCGCACACATAAATGTTGCTGGCAAAATTCAATATTGAATATGCTTCCAAATATAAATGAAAACAAAACAAAAATTGTAGACCGAAATGGTTTTAATTTTAAACCGAAAAGTTTTGATTTTCAAACCAAAAAGTTTTAATTTTAAACCGAAAAGTTTTAAGAATAAAATAAAATAAAAAAAACTGTGGCACTTGGCAGGATTGGAACGAAAGCGCTTTTTAGGCCAAAACTCCGAATAGTTTCGGTAATATGACGGTTTGAGTTTTCAAAAGAAAAATCAAATAAAACTCATTCTTGAGTAAATGAAAATAATAATAATCATTATTTGCAATCCCTGTCTATACCCTTTAAAAATAGGCGACAGGTGTTTAAGGGCAGTACGTATAGTGCTAAAAAATAAACCCATTAATCATTAAAAATTTAGCTATAATCAAAAGATCTAGATAGCCAAATTTCAGTACAAGGTAAGTACTTTAGAACTCTAGTAATGAGTAACGTTTTGTTTTAGTTAATATTTTACTCACGTAATTTCGGGGAATTTTTTTTTGTTTTATTACTAATTAAGTCTGGGTCATGCTAGTTCGTTCTAAAGTAGTTATGTTATATAGTAATAAATAGAAAACCGCGTCATTTAAGCGAAATTAAGAACTAAAACCAAAATAAATAAATAAGTATTTGTATCTTTGAAGTCGTCTTTGGTAATAAAACTTATCGAAATAGTCTACGAAGTATACCCCTAACCATAATTATAGGACACCTCGTTAAGACTTGTTCTAAGCTCTTATGTAATTTCATTTTAATTTAAATTTTTTGCTAATAGAATTCTAAATTGAAAACAGTAAAAGTCTCCGCTCTAAGCGTTTACTCTGTTTTCTTTAAAGTTAAAAAACGGTTTGGTAAAAGTTCAAAATTTGTTCAAATATTTTGAATCACAAAAACCGAAAATGCCATGTTATAGCTCGTTCAATTCCAGTCTAACAAAGTGTAAGTTTTAAGGGCCTCATTATGTATGACGAACGATAGCACAGACAACCGCTGCGCTGTTTTCTCCATATATGTATGCAAAAATCAACATTTTTAGTTCCATGAAAAAAAATGCCTGAAAAGGGTTCATCCTACCAAATTATATCATTTTAGCCATTTCCGTTACCAAATTATGTCAATTTAGGTGATTTTCGAAATTTTCGATATCGAAAATGGGCATGGTTGGAGGGTATGCACCCCACGATACTAGTATGCTTTGTGCCAAATTTCGTTCTAGCGCAATCAGTTTAAAAGTTACGACCAGTCGTTAAAAATACCTCCTCTAAAAAATTTACAAAAAAATCATAATGTAATGACCAGGGGTATTCACCTATAAAATTATATCATTTAAGCCATTTCAGCTAGCAAGATATGTCAATTTATGTGATTTTCGAAATTTTCGATATCGAAAAAGGGGACTTGGCTAACATCCGATTTCGCCCATTTTCAATAGCAACCTACCTTGGTCAGAAAGTAACCTGTATACAAAATTTCATGCAAATATCTCAAATTTTTACTCAAATTATCGTGTATACGGGCAGACGAACGGACGGACGGACATGCCTTAAAGAACCTTTTTTCAGCCTAAGAACTTTCTCTTTTACTAGTACTAGTACGCTGGGTATAAAAAAAGGACAATTTACTGAGGAATTTATAAGTAAGTATATCAAGTCTAAGTTAAGAATAAGAATTGAACAGTTGTGATGAAAGTTGAAAATGTGAACATTGAACAGATCAAGAAACAAAAGGGCAGGTTTTGTTATGCTATGGATACACACACGGAGATTATCTCCAATAAATCTTCTTTAATCAGATCCAAATTTTACCCAGACACACACAAAATTGTGGATTAACATCAGCGCCATCTAGTGCTTTGGTTGTATTACTTGCTATTTAAAACTAGATGTCGCTGGGGATTGTTTATTTTTTGGTGACTCTAGTGTTCAGTAGCGGTAAACTCGTAATTTTGGTAGTCGTCGTTGCTATTTTTGTTTATTTAACGACGACAGTAGCGGTCAAATCGTTAGCTCGTTTTCTGAAATCTTTATCTTTCGGAGTTTATAATGAAGATTATGCTCAAGTTAACTCCCAAAAGCGGTGTTAATTCGGAACTTGCGCAAATGTGTCAGCCGTATTAGGTCATTAAAATAAGGCAGTTAATTTTTAAGCTCAACGACGGGTGCGACAGGTAAATCTGATCAATAAATGTTAAACAAACGTAAATTGCAATTAATAGCTGTTTGATTTTAATTACATATTTCGTATCAGGCACATATATTTAAACTAATTATTTTAATTTATATTGACACAATACATACAGAGGCATGCGATAATTAAATTAAAGTAAATTAAGTAGTTTGAAAAACAGTTATGACCGGTGTCGAATTTCAATTTTCATCCCAGTTACATTTTAATAATTTTTCAGTGTTTTTACTATTACTTATAATTTCAAAATTAAATTTTTTCGTGGCAGCGCGCAGCCAATTTCAAAGTGGATCAAAGCGAGTAAACTGGTATTAATTTTTTGGTGGAATTTTAAGAGCTAAACTAGCAGATGATCGCGAATTTGCCTGCCTGTCAAAATTAAAAAAAAAAAACAATTTCTTTCAAAAAAAAAGCATTGCACCATGTCGTATACGCAACACAACTATATTTTTCACCAAACAATTTTCAAAATTGCTATTGGATGATTTGTATTGTTTAATTTGACATCATCCACATATTTAAATGAAAGTTAGTGCCTCTCAACAATTTTTGTCTGCACAACAAAATTTTGTTATTACCAATATTTGAAAATGGTATAATTTTATGGTGACTTGTCACAAGCTTTCTCAGTATAAGTAAGTACAAATATCTCAATCAACCAATAATTGTTTGGTTCAAAACGATTTTAAATAATTTTTCAAAATAACCTTGAAAGCTTTCTAGTGGATATTTTTCCGTATGGGGTATTTCATACATTCATACACTGTGCACCATGGCGTATACGCAACAAAATTCGACTTTTTATAATAGATGGGGATAGGGATATGGATAGGGATAGGGATAGGGAAAGGGGTATGGATAGGGATAGGGAAAGGGATAGGAATAGGGATAGGGATAGGGATAGGGATAGGGATAGGGATAGGGATAGGGATAGGGATAGGGATAGGGATAGGGATAGGGATAGGGATAGGGATAGGGATAGGGATAGGGATAGGGATAGGGATAGGGATAGGGATAGGGATAGGGATAGGGATAGGGATAGGGATAGGGATAGGGATAGGGATAGGGATAGGGATAGGGATAGGGATAGGGATAGGGATAGGGATAGGGATAGGGATAGGGATAGGGATAGGGATAGGGATAGGGATAGGGATAGGGATAGGGATAGGGATAGGGATAGGGATAGGGATAGGGATAGGGATAGGGATAGGGATAGGGATAGGGATAGGGATAGGGATAGGGATAGGGATAGGGATAGGGATAGGGATAGGGATAGGGATAGGGATAGGGATAGGGATAGGGATAGGGATAGGGATAGGGATAGGGATAGGGATAGGGATAGGAAAAAAATATTAATGACAGTGATAGTGCACACGAATATTAAGATGATAACAAATTATTTCCTAAAACTTAACGCATCATACGACGACATATTATATATTCGAAATATTTTAAGCTTAGACTAATTACGCTTCGGCGTAGCATTTGAACATCAAATAAGAATGATCAATATTTCCCTTTCTCCTACTTTCAAATTATAATTATAACTTTTTAGTTATTCAAGCGCGCTCAATTTACACTGTAATATCTGGTTAATTGTCTCGCCAAATATTTCGTCATTTTGAGGGACGCAAATACAATAAAGTATACACATACAAACATATGTCTGTACATAAACAAAAGTACGTTACAATATTGAGTATAAATGGCATGCAACCTTCATAGGCTGAACTTCCTCATAACTTTTTTTAACGTCTCAGAGATATGCATAAATGCATTGTGAGTGGTGTGAATGGGACAGCAATGAGTATACACGGGTGTGTATATTAACTAAAGTTCGCAATGTAAGTATGTGGATCCGAGATAATATAAACGAAGTTTAGTCGGAGATAGGGTTCACTTAGAGAAATTTCAGAATATATGCGGTTCCATAACAGTGGTGGACCTGTTGAGTAAAGTACTTATTTGACGCATTATGAAGAGCGGTTAAGATTGAGGAATATATTAGAGAGTCGATAGTGCGTTAGTTCCTTGCACAAGCTCAAACCGCGGAATTTACTTTGTTATTTCTCATGGAGAGGGCATGAGAGTGACAGAAGGATTGACACAAAGACGATCTTAAGAATGGTTAAAGCGGTACCCCACAAGAAGGCATTTTATCTCCTCTACAGAGGGTGTTGATTGCTGATCAACTGTTACGACATGAAGGCAAAGGGCAGACCTAATTTTACACGAAAGCAGAAAATATCGAAACTTAATACCCTGAAGAACTCATCACACTAGTCTAAGAACTTCTAAGGAGATTGGTCGTCCCTTCATTCTACAGGGTCTTGACTCTAAAATACGTCAGATATACAATGATCAGCTCCAATTCTCTTTTGAGAAATAAGTATTGACTGTAACCTCCCTACCACATATGTATAAGCCCCTGTGCCATTTTTTGTTGGAGCCCAAGGCTTGTTCTTTATTTGCAGCTTAACTTCAGGCAAAACTCCTAATCGGCGCTATATAATGAAGATTTCCTCACTGAAATTTAACAGTTCTTTTCACCAGAAGATATACATAAGTTCCCTGTATTCAGACTTCTACTTGATTGGAAGCTGTCTCGGCGATCTCATGTGTATGATGGGTTAGAAAAGCTTTGTTAGTCTCTCCAAGGCTGGTACATCGTTTTTTTTTTTTGTGATAGACCGCACTGAACATCCCTGCCCCTCCCCAAAGCCCGAGGGCTTGTCGGGAGTCGTTATATGGGTTTGAGAACAGCATTTTAACCAGCTTCGATTTAATCCCTGGTCGAATAGCTTTTAGGGCGCTGATTAAATCGAAGTTGGACAGGAGGGTTTTAGAGCAGTTTTATGTCGCGTTATTTAAGTGTATTCCAAGCCTAAGATGTCGCAGTCAGGGATACAGTTTGGCAATAGTATGGCAAACTCTCCGGGTGTATTTCTGCCATGAGAAGCTTCCCAGCAAAAACTCATTCGCTTTGCAAGTGCCGTTCGGAGTCGGCAAAAAACTGTAGATCCCGCCAACTTATAAGACAAACACTCAAAAGCAGCACACCACAAGTTGGAAGAGAAGCTCCGAAAAAATCTCGTTAGAGGTTATAATAACCTGTTGGTATATCGCCGCCGTTAGTTAGTAGTTAGTTAGCAATATCTTCGGGACGGATTTGAATTACAGGCCTTCTTTTCGGAGTTTATTGGTTTTCTCAACCTCATTTTTCTCTAAAATTTGGCGCTCTGCTGGGACATATTAGAAGATGTTTCCTGCTACATTTGAATGGAATAGGATACGGTCTAATCGTTCAGTCACTTCCAGCTTAGTTGTGCAATCTTTACAAGAACTAGGCTACATGTTTGGCTTAATCGGTTCCCGGGAGGACCTTTCTAAGGTCGAATTCAGTCTCATCTCAATACACAAGGTGAGTTTTTGTGCAGTCATCACATTAGGTAGGTTCAACTTTCTTGAAAATTGCTTCCACCTGTTTAAAAATAATTTCTCCTGAAATTACTCAGGATATGTATGAGCAGGCGGCCGCCGTGGTGTAGCGGTTAAGTGTTCGGCCTTCTACACCAAGTCGTGGTGGTTCGATGCCCGACAAAAGTAACATCAAAAATTAGAATTTTTCTAAACGGGGTCGCCCCTCGGCAGTAGTTTGGCAAACTCTCCGGGTGTATTTCTGCCATGAGAAGCTTCTCAGCAAAAAATTCATTTGCTTTGCAAGTGCCGTTCGGAGTCGGCAAAAAACTGTAGGTCCCGCCAACTTGTAGGAAAACTCAAAAGCAGCACACCACAAGTTGGAAAGAGAAGCTCGGCTAAAAATCTCGTTAGAGGTTATGATAACCTGTTGGTATTTCGCCGCCATTAGTTTTTTTTTTTTTATGTATGAGCAGGAAGATAATTTTTTTTGCAGAGTTGCCAGCTGTTTAAAAATATTTTCTTCTTATAAGGTTTTTTTAATTTGTCTATCATGTGAAATCTTATGAAAGACGTGAGAATACGTTATTTGGTTATAGTTTTTATGAAAAGAGTTACCACTAGAGACGTGGTTAATATTGGTTGACAAAATCAACTCAACTTTGAAAGACGCTTCACACACAGTTGCCACAGAAAAGTTTAGTTCTCTTCACTTAACGAACTAACGAACTAGTTCAACTAAAATATTTAGTTCACTAGCTCTTTAGTTCAAAAATTACCCAAGCCTAGTTGCCCCATGTGCCATAGCTCGCTGAGAATGTTGCACAGTGTAATAAATATTCCTAGAACAAAAAGGCCTCCAAATACAACAAAGAAAGCCCCTTATGAAAAACAACCACAACAGACGAGCCATACAACAATCATTTGCGGTTTTGGCACAACAACCAAAAAAAAAAACAACTAAAGCTATTCAAGGATGCCGCCAAAGGTTAAATCCACGAATGATTACTTCACGTGAATATTTCAGCAAAATTTTAATTTAATTAAATTTTTTTTTGCTATCAGCACGCTTCACTTATTCGCCATACAAACGCGTCACTTTTTGTTCATTATCAATTAGAAAAAGGGCAAATTGATTACGCTGAGTTTCACTTTTTAAATGCGATTTTCTGTTTTTGTTTTTTCATTGATTATCCCGTAAAGTGCGACCAATTTACATATATTTCACAGTCTGAATAAAAATTAACTAAAGTCAAATAAACACAAAAACACTGCAATTACTTTGTATCTAATTAACTATGATTAATTATCTCTGGGCAATTATGTTGATCAGCAAAAATAATCATTAAAAAAAAACGAATTAATATTTCATTATTTTATATTTTTGTTCTGTTTCTGTTTATCAATCATTTGTCTGTTTATGTTTAAGTGTTGTTTACCGGCCGAAATCAAATGTCGAACTGATCAAAAGTTACCAGACACATTTTTTAAAAAGTGGAAAAGTGTTGCTGCTGTATTGCTCGGTTGATAGCCTGCCTGCTGCCGCCCAGCTTTTCGTATGAAATATTGTTTGTATGAATGTATGTTTATAAATAAGTAATTAAACAAGTACTATACTCTTAAGTATTTTATAATAGTATTTGTTTACATTTCATAAAAATGACAATACACGCTCCCTTTCACAGCTAATAACAATAATTTGTTCTTGCGATGTTTTTCTTTTTTTCTTGCAAATAAAAGCTCACCTAAGACTACGATAGTGAAGTTTTTTGCGGTATTGAGTTATTTTCAGGGGTCGTTAGCATTAAGCATTTTAAATTTTATTGCAAAAAGTGTAAACATATTTAAAAAAGTTTTTTATTAAGATTTTCTTAGCTTTTTATTTTTTCAAATACTAACTATACATTTTTTTTAATTTTATTTTTTGTTTTATATTTAACATTTTTTTTTTTAAGTTTCTTATGTGCTGTTCATGCTGAGCCTGCATTTCGCATTTTAGCATTAAGCCCAAAATGCAGCATTTTTTCCATACAATTTTGAAAGCTAAACGCAACTAAATGCGACTTTATTTCTAATAGATACAGTACGAACAAAAATTTCCTTGTATAAAGAAAAAGTGAAAAAAATGTTGCATACTTTTGGGCGAACCGCTATATATATTAGGATATCTTCTCACTAAGCAAGTCAAAGTAGTTATGCAATAATTTTTCCTGTTAAAGTTGCAATTTTCGAGGTGAAGAGTTTCCAAGTTTGTTTAGAAAGTCGGTTTCTTTACCCCCGAACTCGTTTTTATAAAAGAAATGGAGTTTATCTGAAAAGGCAAGCATACTTCCACTTGAGATGAGGAAATTCGAAATTTAGCTAAATGCGCATTTTCAAAATGCGGCAGCATGAACGCATGAACGAAAATGCTGCTTTTAAAACTCAGCATGAACACTACATTAGTTCAAAAAAATCGTAATTTCTCTTTCCGAAATATTTTTTTTAAAACTACGAATTATTTCGAAGTTTAATTTTTATACCCAGCGTACTAGTACTATGCCAAGGGTATTATAATTTTGTTCACATAACGGTACTACTTAACGGCACAAAATAATCGAGATAGATATAGAGCTCCGTATATGAAAGTTCTTAGGTTGAAAATATGAGTTGATTGAGGCATGTATGTCCGTCTGTTCGTCCGTGTAAACGATAACTTGAATACAAATTTGTTACTTTCTGGCTAAAGTAGGTTGATATTGAAAATGGGCGAAATCGGATGACAACCCCGCCCCCTTTTTCGATATCGAAAATCACATAAATTTAAATATGTCGGTAGCTGCAATGGCTAAAATGATATTCTTTTATAAGTGAATCCCCCTGGTAATTCTATGATGATTTTTTTTAAGAGAAGCAATTCGGTAGAACGATGAAATCTGGCACAAATCATACGAGTATAGTTGGGAGTATAAAATCGCCCTCCAACCACGCCTACTTTCGATATCGAAAAGTTCGAATATCACCTAAATTGGCATAATTTGGTAACGGAAATCGCTAAAATGATATTATTTGGTAGGATGAACCCCTAGTCAATTGGAAAGCATTTAGAAAATTCGACTGATCACCTACTACGCCTACTTTCGGTATGGAAAATTTCGAAAACCACATAAATTGACATACTTCGGTAAGGTAATTAGCTAAAATAGTATAAATTGGTAGGTAAATCCTCCTAGGGCCTATATTATTATCATCCCGTTTTGAAAACTACCGCTGGGTTTCTTATGTTCGGTTAACTTAGACTTCCTTACTTGTTTACTTTTACTCTCTCCTTCTCTCCACTCCCCCTTCCTTTTTCTTGTTCTGTTATAGTTTCATTTCCGCTTTCTTTTCCTACTCCTTTATCTGCCTCTGCTTCTTCGCCTTCCATTTCTTATCTATCCCTCTTCTTAATCACGTTCCTGATCCTGTTCCGTTATCTGAAGCTATTTATTTTCTTGTCCTTATTCTCATTACTTTTCCTTTGCTTACTCCTTTTTTATTCACGCCCTGATTCCTGCCTCCACTTTCTTAAAATGCTGTAGAACGAGCTCATCAAAAATGGGGTCGTCTCTTTAAGAGTGGTCGAAAAACCCCATTCGAGAATATTTGTGTCATGAAAAGCCAATTTCCATTATTATTATGGCCGGACCTTGGACCTTTTTTACGCATTGTTAATATTTTTAATCTACTTAATAAGTTGTTGATGTTTCGGCTTTATGTATTTTTATTTGTTTAGCTGATTTTGCTATTACTTTAGAAGGTTGCACAGCAGTTCAGATAGGTATTTAGAAAGCTTAGGCCCGGTTTTTCAGTGCAAGTTTAAACCACAGACAAAGTTGACTGGAGTTTATCTCATGCAAATAGAACCGGGCCTAAGTGGTAAATGACTAAAGGCGTTTCAAAAGGTATCGAGTGGAGCATATAAGTGGGGATGACCGTCATTTATTTCAACTAGATTAACTATGGGGTCTATTACCGTTTTAACTCCCTGTCCGAACTCTGGCTTTTGAAGGGACTTCCGTTTAACCTCTTTGGAGCGAGGGTGCTTTGGAAGTTGGGTATTATACAAAGGTTTCCCTTCTACCACCCATATCTGGGAGGCATTCCAAAATGACCACAAAGTGACCCCAAAATATCGCCAGAATGACCAAAAAATAACACCAAAACATCCCCGAAATTAGTCCAAAATGACCCCAAAAACCCTCCAAAACGACCCCAAAATATTCCCAAAATTACCACAAAATAACATCAAAATGACCACAAGTGATCCAAAAATATTTCCAAAATGACCAAAAAATGACACCAAATATTCCCCAAAATGATCTCAATATGCCCACAAAATCGATTTTTTTCTCCTGGTCACCTTTAAATTCTGTGCGCCAGATTTTGACACTTCCTGCGAACGAATTTGGATCGAGTCGCAAACAGTAATCGCTTCATTTTTTACATTCGCTTAATTTTGAAGATTGAGGCGAATGTTACCGGGCGACTCGCAGTCGGTAATACAAATGTCGGCGAGTCGCTCATATTTTTGTTCGACTCGCAAACCGTAATCACAAGAAAATCACTGATAATAATATAGATATGTACATTAGAGCGAATCACCAAAAAAAAAGTCGGCCGTACCTAAGAAGTGTTTTTGAAAATCATTTTAAAAAAAATTTTATTTTTTTTTTTGGCAACCCTAATGCATTTTTTTCATATCTTCGGCATTTATTGTCGGATTTTAAAGTGTGGTACCACAACGAAACGCATGAGCTCAATGAACTTTTTTGACAAAAAACCTCCTCTTTGAGACGAAAAAATTGATGTGTCAAACTTTAAAATCCGACAACAAATGCCAAAGAGTTGAAGAAAAATGTAATTGGACGACATCTAATGTTGCCACAAAAAAAAAAAAAATTTTAAATGTTTTTCAAAAACACTTCATATGAGGGGAGGTACGGCCGACTTTTTTTTTTGCCTGTAAGCCGAGACGCTCTAATGTACATATGTGTATGTGTGCAATTGAAGTGATTAAATACCCACCCGACCAAGAATCCTATTTAAACTAACATCGCAGATTAATGATAGTTTCTCGTACCTTGAAATTTCGCTACATATAAGAGTCTCGGGTTTTAAACGGATGTTAGCGAACTTAAGAGAATTGCGACAGTTTCTCGTACCTTGAAAGTTCGCTATATATAAGAGTCTCGAGTTAAAAACGAATGTTTATTTTTTTCTCTGTCACCTTCATATATTTGTCAAATAAATGAAAAATTAATTCAATTATTAACACTGAAATACCAGAAGCTCTCTGGTCTTCCTTGGAACTGTATAAATAAGTGGGGAAATGGAAAGGACTTGTTTGGAAATCAAAGTAAGTGTTTTATAGCTTTCGGATATTCAAATTTCACTCAATCTAACCATTTTTTTTTCTTCTTAAACCGTTTTCAGGATTTCTTCCTGTATGGCTATATCGGGAATCTAAATACTCCAGGGTGACTTTCCATCAAGATCCTCAATCCAAACTGTCGGTGCCGTCGCATATTCAGCACTCTCTGCTTGCCGACCACATACATATTTTAATATTATTTTAAACGCATTTGTCCTATCCTAATTAACTATGTAGTTCTATATATTTGCAATATGTTTGTGATTTAAATTATATAAATTATGTATACCCTGAAGTAAATTAAATAAAATGAATGAAATTATCAAAAAATATATATTAATTAATTAATTTTGAATGTGAAACGAGGTGGCGTTAGCGTAAGCATTCTCGAACCGTTTTCGATACTGTTTTAGGTTCTTTCTCGATAGCAAAACGCATCGAAAATGTATTAGTTTGTTGCCCGTTTTCGATACTGTTTTAGGTACCTTCTCGATAGCAAATCGCATCGAAAATTTATTCGGTTAAGATCCGTTTTCAACAGCTATAAAGTGTCGTAAACTGATCGCAAACGGATATCGAGAAAGTGAGCTCTGCTGCCACAAACTGGGCGACATGTAATACTTTTACGATAGTTTTGCGGAACCCATTCTCGATACATTTGTCAGGAAAATTATTGCTAAAGCTTCGAAAACTCAAACATTTTCGTGAGCGTTGGTCGGGTGGGATCCTATTTAAACGAACATCGGAGATTTATGATAGTATCTCGAAGCGTCAAAGTTCGTTAGATATAAGAGTCTCGGGTTTAAAACGGATGTTAGAAAGTTCAAGAGCATCGCGATTGTTTCTCGTAACTTTATATTTCGCTTGATGTAAGAGTCTCGCAAATAAAACGGATGTTTATGTTTTTTTATAAACCTTCATGTTTTTTGTCAAAAAATTAAAAATTAGTTGAAATGTGAATGCTGAAATAGCATACATATATAAATAAGCTGTATATTTTATCCGGAGCTAAATAAAGACGTGCAATTTGGACCCGATTTCTTGATGGACAATCTGCAGTAAGTGTTCCTCAACTTTTCCATATTAAAATTTCGTTTAATCTAACTGTTATTGTCCTTCTTAATTTATTAGGATTTGATGAAAACTCTAACTACATGGCTTAACATAGCAGCTGCAAACTCCAGTGTGACATCATCTAAAGAGCCACAATCTAAACTAACTGGAAGCTTCGCCCTTTCTCTTCGCGGTGACCACTAAGCTAACGAATATTTTTAATGTGTTTATTCTATTTGTATTTGTAGTATGATAAAAACTGTGTATAACTTATATATTACCTATGGAAATTAAAATAAATCGATTGAGATTAACTAAAAAGATGTACACAGAGCCAAAAATGCCTAATAAAATTAATAAGATTGTCTTCATGATCAGTTTTTGGGCAAAGGGGTAGTCGTAACGATGAAAACGAAGAAAAAACTATAGGGCAATCTTTTTGGTTTTAAGAAGAAATTCCTATTAAAAAAACTATACATTTAGTACAAAGGTGTAGTTAGACGCTGGCAATTATTAGTATACGATGGCCGGATGGTTAGCAGCTGGGTTTAGCATTCGAAAAATTGTAAGTTCGATTCTCGGTGAGGGCGATATCATTTTATTTTTCATTTAAAATATTAAAAAGAAAATCTTCTTAATAAAATTAAAAAGACGGTCTCTACAATAATAAGAAGCACATCTTCTTGAAGAAAATCTATAGAGATATCTTATGACTTTTGTTCTATTTTATTAGGCATTGTTGGCTCTGTGTAGTCGTAAATACAGCAATCGGGCAATTCACGAGGCCCGTGCAGAAGATCATCCGAAGAAAATTTGGGCTGCGCCGAACAAAGGCGAATAGGAGGCATAGAGAATACGAGGAAGGGAAAACAATCTGTTTTCGTCGGCATTGTATCGTATTTGCATACGAGTTGTTCTTTTGGTTATAAGAAATGTTAGTCTGGTATTTTCCAAGTGTGATATCATAGGCATATCACTTACATATTTCAAAGTGAGTTAGCCACCTGTTTTTAATTTCCTTTTTCGTCTCACCTTTTTCCATCTTCCTACCTCTTTCTGCCATTCGGTAAAAGATAGGTGACCGTCTTGTTGATGTATGTAGGATGTTAACAAAATGTAAACAAAATGCGTGTTTTAAATGTTCGACAGATAACATATCACACTTGTTATAATTCACAATGGTTTAGACATACTTTTAATTCAATTTGTGGAATATTCCGCACGACTCAGTTATTCACTTTAAGATTGAACAACATACTTAGGTACGTACGACAAGTTGGAGAGCTACCCAGATATCCTTATATTTTCAAGGTTATTACATTGAAAAAGGTTATTTACAAAAAGATAAGAGGACCCACTTATGTTTATACTAGTACCACTTCAGATCTCGAGTTTAAAACAAAATACTTAAATGTACTTACTTCAAAATAACATTGTTTATTTTAAACAATATTATCGTTGACTTTTCAATCAAAATTATTATTTTTTTAAATGTAAATATGATATAGATATCAATTTCAAGTGATTGTAGTCCAAGGCGCGATTGTAGTTACAGGTGGCATCCTCCCACCATATGGTTTCTTCTTCTTCCTTGAAAATCGAATCGTAGCTGTCAAATTGCTTATGTTGTTGCTTTGTCTGACATTTTCAGTTACAAGGAGTATGTGCGTGTGTGTAGATCTGAATTCGCTCGAACCCACCTGTATGAATTCGTCTTGGTGTATTCACAGTATTTTCGAAACATTTTTTTATACATATCAGATCAAATATATGGGCAATTCAAAAGAGTGCCGTATTCGTCTATCGTTGTATGTTTTCATGGTTTCCAATATAAATTTTTTGAAAAATATAGCACAACAGACAAAACAAGTTGAAAATGCTACAAACAACACCAACTACGATTATTGAAATTTCGATCTTGTTGAAGGATCTTGTCAAACCGCCTTGTATTGTTGCTTAGAAATGTTTCATCACGTTTACTGGTCATCGAATCCAAGGAGATTTAGGAATTTCTAAACGGCAGTGTGTAACCATTACACCAAACACTGCTAGTGTGCCTGCAGGCAAATTGCAACTATATTTTCGCATTTTTGTTGTTGTTATTTTTATTTGACATTGTTATTCTTATCTAAGTGCACATACCCAAAGCGATATTCTGTTGCTATTTAAAGTATGGCTAGGAGTTTTTGTTAAAGAAATTAGCTAAGCCTAAGCAATAATACAAAGCGGTTTGACAAGATCCTGCAACAAGATCGAAATTGCAATCATCGTAGTTGGTATTGTTTGTAGCATTTTTCAACTTGTTTTCGGCAAAAACTCAAAAGAATAATTTGATAAAAATTATTCGACTGGTCAAAAGTCAATTCAATGCAACAAAAATGTTCAAAGTTCGTAATATGTAACGACCAATAATAACAACAACTAAGTTTCAACACTTAGTATTAGTTTTTACAGGTCTATCATTGCTAGTAAATTTTTATAAATCGACGGCTGAGTGGAAGATCACCTTACTTCTAAATATTTTTCGAAAATAACCTAAGTATCTCAGAATTCTTTAAATAACGCTCTAATCAAAAAGTTTTGTATACAACATCATATTTCGAAATTTGATGCAAAAATATCCTATCTCATATTAAGATGAATTGAATTTTCTATCGTTTCCTGAAAAAATTGTTTGCCCATACTTGCCCAACTTGGTTTAGTGACAAAAAGCCAGTTTAATTTTTCTAAAAATCGACGTGACGTATACGTAACATTTTTTTCTAACGTAGACATAGGCCCGGATTCAGCAGCGTGACTAAGGCTAAAACTTTTGACTTAAGTTAGGGGTTTCACCAACTGAGCGACATGAATAATTTTGCACATAGCAACCCGATCAGCTGTTTTTAAGCTGAAGAAGCACGAAATAATGATTACAGGTGTATGATGATTTGGTTTTGGTTTCCAGGAAAAGTGATAGGATAGGTGCCGTAACTGGATCCAATGTACATTCCTTTTAAGAAAACTTGCACCTTAAATTTTACCCCCAAATTCATGAAAAATAAATATAGGTGTAAACCAGATATTTTTTGTGAAAAAATGAACAATAAACTATTTTTTGGCGGCATTTTTCGTGTTAAGCTTTGAGTGTCATACGAATTTCCCATCTAACACTTCTATGTGACTTGCTTTCATAATGAGTGAATTTCTAACTAATTATGGGAATATTTGCCATTCAACGGTTAATCATGCAAATGGTTATTTTGCTTAAATGAATTGAGGAAATATTTAAAAAAAAATTGGAATGAAATACTAACAAAATATTAGACCGTTTCAGAAAAAATTGGTATTTTTCCCTTCTGCATTTGTAACTGATTTTAACAGTAGAGAAAAGATAGAGATAACATTTTTTCAAAAATTTATGAAAATTACTCCAATAGTTAACGAGATTTTAATAAATTAATTAATTAATAATTTTATTATTATCTTTAACTTTACTTTTAGGGTGGTCCATCTGAATAGCTTTCTATTTATTTTCGTACTATTTATATGTTCTGCAATTGCTAATATGCGCTTTTATTTGTTTACACTTTTGAAAATTTTGTTTTTATGTCTGTTAACAACAGTGCTTTGAATGTTGGCGATAACAGTCTTGCGATGCTGAATGTCTTATGCAAACGTCAAAAAGGTTTTAATGTTGTGCATTTCAATGCACGCAGCCTTAATATGTCAAAAATAGATGATGTTCGTTACACTTTTGAGTTCTCGCTAGTTGATGTTATTTGCGTATCTGAGACATGGTCTCTCAGTGACTTAAATGACTTTCACTACAACATCCCATATTATAATCTTATTCGAAATGATAGGCAGGGTAGAAAAGGGGGAGGAGTAGCAATATATTACAAAACTAATTTTAATGCCGACATAATTTGTAAGTCAGATGGTCAAGGAACTGAGTACTTATTGATTGAGCTGCGTAGTGGTTCCACCAAAACTCTTGTCTCTTGCGTGTACAACCCCAATAAGAACATATGTTTGAAAACTTTTTTTGATATTCTGTCACGGTATGTTGCGGAGTACACAAATGTTGTTGTTTGTGGCGATTTTAATGTGAATCTGCTTGCTCGTGAATCATTGAATTTCTTAGATTATATTGCTGGGGTAGGTCTTCATATTGTTAACACGTCTGTGGCAACTAGGTATGAGAAAAACTCTGTCCCTAGTTTACTTGACTTCTTTATAGTATCAGACTTGTCTGTTGTTCTAAAGTTTGACCAGTTTTCGTTCATTTCTGATCATGATTTAATTTTTTGCGCTCTTGATATATATGTTGACTCTGCTTGCTTGGAACCAAGCTATTTTAGAGATTACAGAGCAATGAATATTGATTCGCTATTTTTACATCTTTCTTGTATTAACTGGTCTGATTGTTGGCGTTTTACGTCCGTTGATGACAAGCTGGACTACCTTAGTAACAATCTCTTGCAGGTTTTTAATACACATGTACCTATGCGTGTAAGTAGACCCAAATCCTCGAGCTGTCCGTGGTTCAATAGAAAAGTTCTTCTAGCCCTAAAAACCAGAAACAAATTGCGTTCCCAATGGAAAAAGAATCAGACTGCCCGAAACTGGGAGCTCTTTTTTGAAGCTCCCGAAATAATGCCGCGTCCACCATCAGAAGTGCGAAACGCTTATTCTACTCGGCTAAGTTGGATCCTTCTCTCCCTTCTAATATTCTGTGGAAAAATCTTGAAAGTTTACGTGTTTATGCCCGTGATGCCTCTGACTGTAAACTAAGTGCTGAGGTGTTGAATGATGTTTTTCTTAAAGATTGTTCCTCGACTGTTAGCCAAGCGAACTCTATTGCCGTAAACGCTACTGGTTGTGTTAATTCACTCTTTGAATTTTTTTCTGTGTCTGAGAGGGATGTTATTAGATCAGTTTTTAATATTAAATCTAATGCTATTGGGGAAGATGGGTTGCCGATTAAGTTTATTAAGATAGTGCTTCCTTATGTTATTAGAGCCTTAACGCATATTATTAATCACGCTATCACCACATCATGTTTTCCCAGCCTGTGGAAGGTTGCATCTGTACGCCCTGTGGCAAAAACGAGATATGCGTGCACCCCCAGTGATTTTCGCCCAATAAGTATCTTGCCTGCCCTGTCTAAAGTGTTTGAGTACATTCTGTCTGCCCAAATTAAATCGCACGTTCACAGATATAGTCTTGTATCTCCATATCAATCTGGTTTTAGGGCAGGGCACAGTTGCTCTACGGCCATGCTGAAAATCCTTGATGATATTCGTTTACAATTCGATAAAAACAAATTGACGCTGCTGTGTCTATTGGATTTTACAAAAGCGTTTGATTCAGTGAATCATCTCGGACTTTGTTCAAAACTAAGTACACATTTTTATTTTAGTGAAAGTTCTGTTAAGCTCATGAAAAGTTACCTTATTGGTAGGTTCCAAAGTGTAAATACAGGTACTGATGTTTCTGCGCTCAAAGTTATTGCATGCGGTGTCCCGCAAGGCTCAATCCTTGGCCCGCTGCTTTTTAGTCTATTCATCAATGACATATTTTCGACTTGCAAATACGCTAGTCTTCATGCTTATGCTGATGATATTCAGCTCTATTTATCAGATACTTTTGAAAACATCGGTACCTTAACTCGTGAACTTAACAGCGTCTTGGCGTCCATAGTGCACTGGGCCGAGAGAAATGGCTTGTCCCTTAATTCCAAAAAATCGTTTATGTTGCCCATAGCGAAAAAAAGATTGCAAAATGTGTCCATACCCGCGCTTTATCTTGACGGGACTAAGCTGCAAGTTGTGAATAAAATTAAAAATCTTGGCTTTGTGATCAATTCAAATTTGACCCGTGTAGACCATATAAATACTGTGGTGGGTAAAGTATATGCCTCCCTACGTAGCCTGAGGCAGTCTGCCTCCGTTACTCCTTTGCCCATAAGGCGTAAACTCGCAATTCAGCTACTGCTACCAACAATTACGTACTCTGAAATAGTCTATAATAAGCTGGACTCACAGTCTGCTCACAAAATTGATGTATTATTTAATAATATTACTCGTTACGTATATGGTTTGAAACAGTATGATCATATCTCCGCCTGGAGGTGCAAGCTTTTAGTATGTAACATAGAGCAGTATGTCAAAGCCAGAAGCTGTATTTTTCTTTTTAGACTTATGAGTTGTAAGTCGCCCTCTTATCTGTACGATAAACTTATCTTCACGAGGTCTGAGCGATCGTATGATCTAATTATCCCTACCTACAATTTCCTAGCATCTACTAGACTGTTTTTTGTCAACACCATAAGAACTTGGAACTCGATACCATCCGCCATTAGAAGTAAGCTGAACAAAAGCAATTTTAAAAATATTATATTTACATATTTCTGTACCTTAACACAAATTTACAAAAGATGTTAAATATCATTGTACTAATTATTGTTTTTTTTTTTTTTTTAATAAATGAAATGAAAATAAATAAATGAAAGCGATCAAGTCAAAGTGATTGTTTTACTTTAAATTTTTAAAATGCTCTGCTGAGAAGTGTAAAAAAGGCACTTGCGTTGTTATTTCTTGTGACCACAGAATTATTGTTTGAGGTAATTAAAATGAATTAATTAATTCAAAATTTCAACATTTATTTATTACGATCTTAATAAATTTTTTGAATTCGAATTTTGAATGCATTATAATAACAGGTTCTATCCAGACATTTCACGCGTAACGAGTTTAAAAATCTCGTTTTATTACGAAATAATTTTAATTTATATACAATCACAGCTCAAATCGTTAAACATTTCTATAGTTGATTGGCCCAACTTGGTACAACTTCTAAGAAGAGCACAATAAACTGAGCTTAAAAAATTTTTTTTAAATCATATTAATACAATTTTTCACACTGGCAAAAAAAAAATATTTAGCATCATTTTCAGAGCTTTTATATTTTTTTAGAGATCTATCTTACTGGGTTTCCCAGAGGAATATTTTACAAATTACACATTTTTTGATTTAGAAATTTGTTAAAAAAGAAAATCGCATATAGAAAAGAACTTCGTGTTCGTTTTCTGAGTTTACGGCTGAGCTATGACCCGCACATTGGTTCGGTTCCATAAATTTTTTGGAAAAAGAATAGGAGTGGCCCTCGTGGGCTAGTTAAGATATATCTTATAACTTTAAACGAGCTAAACTTGTATATTTGTATATTTGTATATCCAGGCTATCTCGGGAACCGCTTGACCGATTTGGATGAAATTTTGAATATAGGTAGTATGGTTGATTCTAAGACTATCCACTTGAGGTTTGCCACCTGGGCGGCTTACAGGGTTGCCACCTATCTCATTTTTTTTAAATTTTGTAGTAAAATATTTTCAACGACATGCCAACATAAATATTTGCAAGTAGTGTATATAGTATATTTCTATATCCGGACTACTTTGGGAACCGCTTCACCAATTTGGATGAGATTTGGCATATGATAGTATGATTGATTCTAAGACTATCCATTTGGGGAGTGTACAGGGTTGCCACCTATCTCAATTTTTTTAAATTATGGAGTTAGATATGCCATGATGGGTATCAAATGAAAGGTATTTTCGCCGACATACCAACTAAAATATTTTCAAGTAGGGAAGGGACCATTTTACCGTACTGTATTTGTATTGTATATTTTGGGATCATATTTGGATTATTTTAGGATCATTTTGAGATTATTTCATTTCTATAATTTTGGGGCTATTGTGAGATCATTTTGAGTTCAATTTTCGATTAATTTGGGACAATTTTGTGGTAATTTTTGGATCATTTTGAAGTCATTTTGGGATCATTTGGGAATCATTTTTGGATCATTTTGGAAATATTTGAGGGTCTTTTTGGGGTCGTTTTGGGATTATTTTCGCATCATTTTTGGGTCGTTTTGGGTTCAATTTCGTGTCATTTTGGGAACATTTAAGGGTCTTTTTGGGATGATTTTAGTATTATTTTGGGATTATTTTTGGATTATTTTGGGTAAGTAAATTGAGAGCACCGGGACTTTTTTGGTCAGAACTTGCAGTCTGTTAATAACATCTTATTGGCAGAAGTCCTACACAGAAAAAAATGGCACTGGTAAAATCAAAAATCTCGTACTGTTATCCTGAAGTTGACCAAATTCTATTGAATTGACCAAATTTTGATTATTTCAATGGAATTTTTTGTCTAAGTAACTGCATTCAACTGTTGATTGAACAGTCATAGGTCTGTCAATTTTTAATTAACAAAATTTGGTAAAACTCACAAAAAAGAACTGTTGTTGATCAAACTAAATTATGTGTTAAAACAACAACTTTTTCTAGTTAATTCAACAGCGAAGGAACTGTTTTTTGATCAAACTAAATTTTGTGTTGAAACAACCAAGTCCTGCTGTTAATACAACAGCGCGAATGAACTGTCTTTTAAAAAACAACAAACTTCTGCAGTGAATCCAACAGCGAAGATACTGTCATAGAACAAAGCTGCAATTCGCCGCCATCAAGCATGAGTACGCGATGGCCTGATGGTTGACATCTCCGTTCATCAGTTAAAGCAGTGTGAGCTCGATTCTCGGTGGAGGCAACAAAACAACGTGGGAAAGTGTCATTTAGAACAAAGCTGTAATTAGACGCTGGCAAGCATATGTAAGTAAGCGATGGCGTTTTGGTTAGACAATAGACACCTGGGTTGAGCGTTCAAGAGCCCTGAGTTCGATTCTCGGTGAAGTCACAATATACGAGCTCTGAAAAATTATTTTTTTTTTATTTTTTTTTTTATTTTTTTTGTTTTTTTTTTTTTTACTTATTTTGGTGTTAAAATAACTCTTATTTTAGTTATATATAAAAAAAGAATTATATTGACTTCACCGAGAATCGAACTCGGAATAAATAAAATAACAAAATTTTCTGTTACAAACGGATTAACTGTTAACTTAAGGTTACCAGTTAAGGGTAACAGTTTCGATGACGTTGAATCAACAGCATTGAATAATGGATACGAATTGACTATGATTTTGGTTGAATCAAACCATATTTTGGTTAGTATGACCAGCTAATTTTTTTTATGTTTTAAACATAAGCCAGCTTCCTCTCAAAGCATTCCACTAGGTAGTATTGCATTATCAATTATTTCTTTCTCTATGCCTAAACATAATATTTTACGTCATGCCACTTTTATGAAAGTTTGAAGTGACTTTTAGTCATTACATCAAAGGGGCAAATTTGGGCTAAAGCTTTTACTAGAATTCATAGATAATATTTCGAACTAGTGTTTTATTGTTCTTAGGAGGTATAGCACGCTCTAGCACACAAACTTTTTGTCTATCCAAAGTAGGAAAGGTAGCATTTATAGAGTAAGATTTTCCATGGCTTATATTTGTTTTAATATTTGATCAATTCCACTGATTTTTTCTTTATTTACTCAAGAATGTGGGATATTTTCGTACAAAATCACAAGTATGTAAATTGCTCAGTTTGTTTTACCATAACTATGAAATTAACATGAAACAGACTAGGAAATAAATTGTATCGTGCATCCCAGTACACACCCTCCTTCGAAAGCCTTTCCATAACTATTTGTATTTGCGCTTTGGCTTTATTTCCCTGTGCTCTACTACATTTTCATCCTGTTAAATGCACTTGAATAGCGAAACACATTGGCAATTAGCAGCAAAAATTAAAAATTAATAATGACGTTAATTAGTAAAAAAAGTAAAAGCAAACCAGAAAAAAGTAAGCATTTATATGCTACCGGTTAAGGTTATTGGTTTTGATTTGAAGTTCCACAAACATCGTGACGTTCATTACCAGAAGCGTTAGATGTTAAATGTCGATAAAACATTTTTCTTGCTCAGCTGCAACCAAGAAATGTTGCGACCTTGAATAACTATGTGGAGCTTAAACATATTTGCCGTTTGTTAAGTAATTGTCATTGTATTAGCATTTAATGGTTTTAACAACAACAACAACAACAACAACAGCACACAAACGAATTGTCCATTGTTTGTCTGTTTGTTTGTATGTCGGCCATAAATTACAAATTTCCCAGTACATACTTTTTGCATAAATTTTCAGTCGCAGCAAACACGAAAAATTAATTTTTATTGGTAGATATTACATTTGATTAGAATTTTTTTCGCAAAATAAGTAAGAAAGTCTAAGTTCAGGGACCGTAACGCAGCACAGTGGTTCAGCCGCGGAAAAAAATTATTTTTATGAATATCTAATTTTCAGATTTAAGTGAAGATATGTTAAAGTATGAACAATCCATTACATAAAGTTGACAGTTTTTTGAAGTTAACTCCTTAGGCGGCGATATGAAGTTTTGATTGAGAGTAAAATTTGAGAAAATGGCTAATGATGCAACGGAAACTATGCAACGGTAATAGAAATTGTAGCCGACTTTCAGGCGTTTTTTTTAAATATAGAGCTAGATATGCCAATATGGGTATCAAATGAAAGGTATTTTCGGCCGTATTCCAAATATGATAATTTGAAGCAGGGTTGCCACTTTGGGTTGCCACCTAACCGCAATTTATTTATTTTTTCGTATATCTCGGGAACTGCTTGACCGATTCGGATAAAATCTGGCATATAGACAATTTGATTCACTTTTAGACTATAAATATGGGTATTGCCACTTGCGTCGGTTAACATGGTTGCCAGCTTCCCCGATTTTTTTTTTAATATTGAGGAAGATATGCCAAATGATGGTATCATATGAAAGATATTTTCGACCGTATTCCAAATATGACAATTTCAAGCAGGGTTGCCACCTAGGGTTGCCACCTGACCGCATTTTATTTTTTCTTTGTTATTTCGACCATTATTAGTTGCCACCTATTTGGTATTTTTGAAAATCTCTTTTGGAAAGTTTTCACTGTTGGTAGATAAGATTTGGTGATAACTTCGAGGAATAACCGGTAAGCCGGTCACCCAGGTACTAGAAAATTGTAGCAGATTATTTTAGTAATTGAAGGAGTAAATTTAGCTGATTTTAGCTCATAAAAACAAGCAAGCAAAAGTCCCATTCTCATTTGTTATTGTCATCCTTAAAATGCTTATTTTCCTTCGCTTCGACTTTTGAATGAGATTAGGCATTGCACATAGAGAAAGAAAAATATGAGTTGATGGCCGCCAGTGAGTTTCGAACTCTGCTGAATTTTAGTGGCCTAGCATGAATACTTCTAGCATGAAAAATCCCATTTGTATGTGGATAGACAAAAAGTTTGTGTTATAAATCATGGTACACTAAAATGCTATAATAAAATGAATGTTTGGAATATCGTCTATTGATTACAGAAAGAAATGTTTGCCCATATTTGCCCGTTGATTTAATGACGAATAAAACCTTAAAATTTTCATAAAAGTGACATGGCGTATACGTAACATTTTTTTGTTAACGAATGTGGTGGCATAGAGAAAAAAAATAACTGACTGACTACCTTTTGGAGTACTTTAAGAGGAAGCTGAAGAAGCAAAAAATTATTACAGAAAGTATAGGTTTGTCTTATCTAGGAAAGGTGATTTTTAGCAATACAAACAGTCGATGGAATTGGATCAAGGACGTACACCTAGAGAATGAACGATTTCAACTATTTTTGGTAACAATACCTTTTATGAGGCTACTTTATGCACCAAGCTTCATAAGGATATTTTGTTTTTTGAGCTGAAATTTAAATTTCCATGTATATACATATTTTATGCATAGGTCCATTTTTGGAATATTTCTTGAGTACCTACCTCACAAATGACATAAGTGCAACACTTCAACGACCTAGGACAACTTCAAAAATGATGTTAGTATTCCTGAATTTTTGAAATGAACCCAATAAAAGAAGTTTTTGGCAGTACGAAGTTTGCCGGGTGAAATAGTTTGTTTCATTAAAAAATATATATATTTTTCCGTAGGCCACTCAATGCGCTAGAGAACTTGTGTTTATCATTTATCTAACTTAACTTTTGATTTTTTGGCAAACTTGCAATTTAAAAACTTGAATTCAAAACAACCATACCAATGTTTGAAGCTGGATTACCCGACATTGACCTCTCGGACGAATGTTTTTATTCTGACCTTTTTTGTGGAGAATTAAACCTTCTAAAATTCTATATAGTCTTCAACGGTTTGGCGGTTTTAAAGAAAAAATAAAATCATTTCGAAAAAATATAAACTAGGATTGAAAAATTATATCTAAAAACTTAAAAGTACTTTTTGGGTATACAAAAAAGTAAAAAAAAAAAAATAAAAAATTACTATACAATTTTCCTACTGGGTACATTTTATCATTTACTAGTTATCTATTACTTTAATTTTGTCCATATGTTTAACTTATTCACGTGTATATTAATTAGCATGCATGAGTCCATATGTTTTAATATGGGAAATGTTAATGTTATCTCTGAATGTTAATAAGTCTGACTACTACATTTACAAAGTTTTGCATAAATCAAAATCTCGTGCCGTGCCGGCGTTGTCAGCGTCAATAAATCGTGTTGTTCTGTCTGCAATTGCAGTTTGAAGTCTTTTAATTGTTTCAACACCTTGCGCGATACGCTATAACACGTTACTTTTATTACGATAACAATGACAACAACAACAAGGGCAATAACAACAATGTGTAGTGAAACAATACATAAATTGCGTGAATGGCCCCACAACCTTGAATTGAAGTTGAACTGTTAAGCTAATGAATGACGTTTTGTAAATTAATCATATCGTAAATTCATAAAAACTAAATAGCAAGCCATGTTTATTTGTTTTAAACATAGTTAATGACTTATTAGCTATTATGTTTTTATGATATGAGTTTTTGTTGAGGTTAGGTCATTAAAATTTGTTGCTTGCACTGAAATCAGATATGCCAATTTTTTTTTTTGGGAAGTACCTGTTTTACAATGCCTAAGGGAAATAAAATTTTAAGATCTAAATTGTTAATTTAGTTTATTTATTATTGGGTTTTATATGCATTGGACGGTGCCAAAAAAATTTTTTATTGCTATCATGTATTTTTTAGATAGGTGAAAAAAATTCATGTTTAAGATTTAAATATTATGTTTTGGGGAGATTTTACATTGTTTTGGCTTACTCTCGTCTTTGTTTTAAAACTGCCAAGATATTAAAATAAAAATTAAACTAACCACAAAAAAGTTTAGAATGAAAAATTTCGTTAGGGGCCGATGCGGAGCAAACGTTTAGTCTGATGTCACGTTTTTACTTTTGAAATTTGTAACAAAATTAATGACTTCTTTATTAACAATGGCTCGTTGTTGTTGTTGTAGCCGTACTTCGCCCTGCCTAATCGGAAATTCCACTTATAAAATGTTACGTGACGGACCATACAGGGTTGTTGACAGTCCTTTGTCGGATATGAATCCGGTACGTTCCGGTGAATAGTACCTTATGGTACTAGCCCGACTGTCTTGGGAACGATTTCGTTGACCCCGTGGTCGGGATCGATGTGAATTTTAGTCGCCTCTTACGACCGGCATACCTACCGAGTTTTTTTTTTTTTTTTTTTTAGTTAAAATCTTTCATCATCATCATCTTCCTTAACTCCTATTTAAACATAGGGCCTTTGCCTAAAATAAAAATATGTTTAAAATGTTGGTCAATCATAGTCATATCAAACGAGGATTCCTTTACTTTCCTTTCCTTCCTTTCCTTTCCTTTCCTTTCCTTTCTCTTACTTTCCTTTCTTTTACTTTCCTTTCTTTTACTTTCCTTTCTTTTACTTTCCTTTCTTTTACTTTCCTTTCTTTTACTTTCCTTTCCTTTACTTTCCTTTCTTTTACTTTCCTTTCCTTTCCTTTCCTTTCCTTTCCTTTCCTTTCCTTTCCTTTCCTTTCCTTTGCTTTCCTTTCCTTTCCTTTCCTTTCTCTTACTTTCCTTTCTTTTACTTTCCTTTCTTTTACTTTTCTTTCCTTTCCTTTCCTTTCCTTTCATTTACTTTCCTTTCTTTTACTTTCCTTTCTTTTACTTTCCTTTCTTTTACTTTCCTTTCTTTTACTTTCCTTTTCTTTCCTTTCCTTCCCTTTCCATACTATTCCCTTTTCCTCCTGGATTATTTTTTAATAAAGTTCATTATTTTATTTATTTAATTTTTTTCCTATAGCTGATTTTCCACATATTTTGCTTTATATAAATTTACTTTATTTAATATATGTAAGTTGTTTTTTAAATATATTTCACCATAGATTTTTTGAACAAGAACACTCCCTTTTTTGACTTTTTGTCGACTTTGACTTTTTTTTTAATTTCATTTGTTTCAAAAAAGAGGAAAAACTTTTGAACATTTCACATTTATATTGCTAACACGTCGTTTTGGGGCAGTTTTAGGCTCACTTGCGGATTTTTTCAGGTTATATACGAACCTCGACCTACTAATAAATTTTTACGACGGATTCGTATTAGTATATAATCTGTAGGTATTTATCTTTTATTCATATTTATATTTGTGCCTTAGGAGACTGTTCAAAGCTCGATTTCTCGGGAAACGAAATATAAAATTTTTTCGATATCCAGCCTAATATGTAGGCATATAATTTTTAAACATAAGGAAGGAAAATGTTCGCTTGAATTATTGATTGATTTGTGGTCAGTCTAAAACATGCGCGGGTTAATAATTTAGTGGGAGTTTTTGTTTACAGGTTTCATTGTTTCTTGGAAACTACAGAGGATATTTGTTTAGAATTAAAATGATTTCCAAAAAAAATTGTCAACGCTTTTTAAGCGTAATCTACAATGGCTATACTTTTTAGGATTGCAGGCGGATATTACATCTTGCCAGGTGCCGACCGACAGCGTCAAGTGACTTGAAATCGGTAGTTACCTCTAATTGGCTATCTACTATACACACCTTTGGGGCTTGTTTAATTCTTCAAATTATAACTTATTATCAATACAGGGTGTCGATTGCCTAGAAAAATAAATTTTACTTTAACTGACAGATACCCAGTAACGAAAAATTGCATTCACATGGGATTACATGTTGGCTTCTGATGACAGCTTTTAATGATTTACGACTTTCAAAAGAAACTATTAAAATAACAATGCATATCGACACAAATGAATAAGCGATAAATGTCGAAATTTATAAACTAAAATTTAGCAATGCATATTTTTATGAACACCCCTAGGCGATAACCAGTGACTATAATGGAGAAACACATAGCCCCGTAATCATAGCCGAATTAGAAAAGAGTTTATTCTACTTTAACATGATTCTAACATAAACATCGTTCTATGTCTGGTATAGTCAACATAAAATAAATTGTATGCCTAATATGGAATTTTAAAGTTAAAATGAAGAAAATGCCATTTTAACATCCGAATATAGCGGTGTGTGTCTATGGTTGTGTGGGTGACAGTACATGAGTTTGCCCTCTGACGGTTATTAGCACAGATGTGCTATGGTTTGTGAAACAGCTAAGCTATGTTGGTTGGCACAGGGTGATCTTGCGAAAGTTAAAAACAATTCTTCATAACACCAACCAACTTAATTTCTTTTCGTAAGGTGTCCCTGTTACATTTCATTTTAGCTAATATGTTTGTTTAGTATGACTATGATGATTTTAAATGTCTTTTTAAGTTTAGTCAAGATATTAACAAATACGCGTGTTAAGCAACGACTATGATTACGGGCCATAGATTTTACTAAAATAAATAAACATTTAAAAACTTAGCAATACACATCAACGAGACACCCTGTAGAAGTAACACAATCGTTTGATTAATTTCATATATAAATGAAACTTGATTTTAAACACTATTTCAGCAAATAATAGCGGAATTGAAACAATTTCCATTACACATACATACATACTAATATACGAGTACTTAAAAAGAAACATAAATTAAACATTGTTATCTTGAATTTTTTATCTATTTATATCTACATATATTAATATTCATTGTGCCAACTACGTATAATAACCAGAATATATATTTAGTTACCTAGACCCAGCTGCGAAACCAACCGGCTGTAAACTATCTCACAACTATCAGCAGTCAATGAACTATCGAATTTTATATGCTCTTCAATTTTCCTGGTGTCGAAAATAGAGCAGTGCTTCGTTTGGTTCAAAATTGTATAAAGCATTCTACATCGTTAGAATCCTCCTTTTTTTCATCTGCTATCACTCCAGCACAAAATCGGAAGCTGAGTGGAAAATCACCATACATAAAAATATATTTCAAAAACGGCTTTTCTCAAAATTTGTTTAAAAAAAGTTCTATTTTAGAAGTTATCACTACCGTTAAATGAGTGTCCAATGCCAAAGCATACTTGTGGACTTTCTTGGGATCAATTCGAGACTTTTTCGGAATAGTTTCTGGTCGTTTTTGATATAATTTTTGGACTTTTTCGGTACCATTTCGGGATATGATCCGAAATTTTTCGTGACCATTATGGACTTTTCTGGGATTATTTTGGAACTTTTTCGGCACCATTTCGGGATGTTTTCCGGGACTGTTTTGCGACCATTTCGGGATTTTTTTTTGTTATCATTTCAGGATGATTTTCGGAAATAGTCTCAAAATATCCCGAAAAAGTACTGAAATTATTCCAAAAAGGTCCAGAAATGGTTCAAAATAGTCCCGAAAACCATTCCGAAATGATCCCAACAAAGTTCAAAAGTGATCTCGAAACCCATCATGAAATGATCACAAAAAAGTTCAGAAATAATCGCTAATAGTACCGAAATGAACCCAAAAAATTTCGAATTTGTGCTATCGATTTTTACGATAAGCTGATATTGCTACAAATGCCACTCAAAATACAGTTGCCATTATGTCGCAAACCAAATTTCATACAAAAATTGCCAGCTCAATTGCGACTTTTGCCATTTCGCGACGTTTACATCAAATGCAATAAGTTTGCAACCGGCCCGGTTATTCAGTGCAAGTTTAAACCACAGACAAAGTTGACTAGAGTTTATCTCATACAAATTGACCGTTTAAACTAAGTTCAAACCCGCAGTAAGGGTTAAACTTGCACTGAAAAACCGGGGCTAAATGATTACCCTTAATATTTTAAAAAATTTGTGAGATAGGGAGTTTTTGAAAAGTATTTTGAGGCAGGGTGATCTTCCAATCAGCAGTCGTTATAAATTACCACAGCAATACTTAAAATGTGTTTAAACTTTTGACACTCCGTTACCCTTCAAATGGGTACACGGCTAAAAAAATGAGCCTAAATTTCAAACCGGTCGAAAGTTTAAGCGATTTTTTAAACTTTTTTTGGAATATTTTAACCCTTTCAAAAGTTTAAAAAGAACTTCAATTTCGTTTGGTTTCGATTTAAGATCTGAATGAAAAAGGAGTCTCACTTTTTTTTTTTTTGTTTGAAAGTTATTGACTTTTGCCCACAAAAACTTTATGTGCGGCATAGCTCAGCGGTAGAGCAGTCGGCTGTGACTCCTGAGCTCTTTATTTTTATTTTTTTTTAATTTTATTCTTAAAACTTTTCGGTTTAAAATTAAAACTTTTTCTTTTTTTTTAAATTTATTTTTGAAAGCCTATTCAAGATTGAATTTTTCCACAACATTCATGTGTGCGATGTTGCTCAGTGGTAGAGCAGGCGAGCATGATGCTGGGAGTCTTGGTTCGAGTCCCAGCCAACGGACAAAATATTTTTTTTTTCTTTAAAAAAATGTTAAAACATTTCTGGTTTAAAATTGAAACCAGTTTCATTTAACAAATTTTCTTGAAAACTGGTCTAGTTCCAATTTGAAACCAAATTTGGTTTGGTTATACATATATGTAGTCCAAAAAAGTTTAGAATTTGGGCTCAAATTTTTAACCGTGTAGCGAAGATTCTAGAACACCTTTAAAAAACTATCTGTTTTAATAACAAACATTTTTTTTAAGTTAAGTATTTTTTGAGTTGATTGATTTAGTTGGAACAAGTTTAAGCTTTTATGCTCCAGTCCGATAGCAGTCACAAAATCGAGTTGTAAACTAGTTTTTAATCTCATAAGTTTTCTATTTTCCTCCTGGGGACATAATCGCACATTTGCATGTACATACGTAAGCATGTATTTAGTTAGAAAGGGGGCTCGTTTCGAAAGAACTTGCAATTTAAACTTTTGCTCTCAAACAAGTGAACGCAGTTGGGGGCTTTTTCGCTGTTTGTGTGTACGTGTGCTGATGTAAATATGTATATTAAATTAAAGCAGTATAAAAATAAATCAATTAACGTTATATGAGATGTTATCCACCCCTCTATTACTAACATGCACAAAACTATTCGCATTTATTTCAACTAATTTAATTAGTTTTGGTTTTTGATTATTGATAAAAGCACTCACTGAAACTGCGTTGAGCGTTATAACTTGTTTTCATTTATTACATTGTATTGGGACTTGGGACTTTATTAGACAATGCACCTGTTCCGAGTAATCGTAAAAATTTATTAAAGAGAAGGGAAGGCTTAGGGTATACAAACTAATTTTGATTTTGTCGATAGAAACACCTTCTTAGCCGGAGCGTCTGAAGCAGGATTTATGATTAAGAGCCACATATCAGGATCTGTAGCAAACGACCTAGCTAGATAGGGAACTTACTTAGAAGCTGTCATAAGAGGAAACTAAAATCCATGAGACAAAAGGCGGCGTAGTACTAGAAGTTATGGACCCACTTCTTCTCTTCGATCTTGCCCGGGTTTGCACAGAGAGAGAGAGATTGTTGGTATACGAAATCGGCACAACGGTGCCTTAGGACAGAATACAATGAAGATACCTCAAAGGGTCGGGTTTTCTGTGCACTGGTACAAACTCTAGTCAACTTTGTCCGTGGTTCTAAAAAAAACTGGTCATACGTTTTTTGGCCTTATGAACCGAAGGACATCTCAACAATCGGTTGGCCCATAGTGAGTTCGCTGTACGACGGATATGACCAGCCCGCAGTACCGCAAATGCTTTGAGAATAAAGCGCAGATACTGCTAACTTTTTGGTTTGAACCATTCCCCGTCTTCCTTAAACCAATTTCCGGGCTGAAGCGTCTTTCGGCATACGGTGTACATACATATGTATGTATGGATGTGTTTATTTTATGGTAGCTTGAAAGTGCAGCGATCAATTAAGTACAAACCTAATAAATAAAACGTTGCATAATTTTAGGCTGTATAAAAATTCTAGCTCACACACACTCTCGAGCTTTTACAATCGCACAGGGCATCCATTTTCGTTATTTTTGTTCAAATCTGGTTAATTTCAATTGTAAAAGTTTCTTCTTCGTAAATTACAATAGTAAGTATTAGGGTGATTAAAAAAATCGATTGCTTTTTTTTGTTTTTTTGAATTTGTACTTCGAATGATGGTTTGCTAGATACATTTCGAAAATTTATGTAGGAAATTGAACTATCTACAAAAACGTATAATAACCATTATAGTCCAGTCAGTATAGACATAAAAATAATAATGGTTAAATAACAATAATTCCCACAAAGCCAAATTTTGATAGAGAGCTTAGGTTCGCCGTCAGAAAGAAACCTCCAAAAGTTCTCATCGATGCCATGTGTGCTAAAAAAGTTATTCGGGGTCAAAGTCAAAATTTTAGGATTTTTGGACTTTTCTAGGTAAGTTTTTTCGAAAAATTTTGAATGAAGTTATTCGGGGACAAAAGTCGAGAAAAATATGAAAAAACCCTCAAATTTGGATTTTTCTCGACTTTCGTCTCCGGTAAAATTTTTTTTGCCACAAATGGGATCGATGGGGACTTTTGCAGTTTTCTTCCTTGGTGAACCTAAGCTCCCCAAAAAAAATTTCCTTTTCGGAATTTTTGTTATAAAAGATAAACTAACGGCGGCCGCCGTGGTGTAGCGGTTAAGTGTTCGGCCTTCTAAACCAAGTCGTGGCGGTTCAATGCCCGGCAATAGTAACATCAAAAATTATTTAGAAAAAGAATTTTTCTAAACGCGGTCGCCCCTCAGCAGCAGTTTGCAAACTCTCCGAGTGTATTTCTGCCATGAGAAGCTTCTCAGCAAAAAATTCATTTGCTTTGCAAGTGCCGTTAGGAGTCGGCAAAAAACTGTAGGTCCCGCCAACTTGTAGGAAAAACTCAAAAAGCAACACACCACAAGTTGGAAAGAGAAGCTCGACAAAAATCTCGTTAGAGGTTATGATAACCTGTTGGTATATCGCCGCTATTAGGCTTTACAAAAGTTACTATTTTCATTGCGAAGGAGAACTTCATGACTAATAAACGGTCAAAGAAAATTTTTCTACGCATACTAAATTTTTCGAGAAAAGTCCTGAAAAGTCCATACGTGGCGTAGATTTTTATATAATTTGCAGAGCTAATTTTACAGTCGCGATATCCCAGAACTGGTTACTCTTAGGAGAAAAACGCCAAGGCCATATTTGTAGAGAATTTCCAGGCCTACAAAACTTACCGTTTTCGAGAAAAGTCCAAAAAACTCACATTTTTGGCCTTTGAGCCCGAATAACTTTTTTAGCACAGATGGAATCGATGAGGACTTTTGATGTTTTCTTCCTGACGTAGAACCTAGGCTCTCTACCATAATTTGGCTCTGTGGGAATTAGTTTTGTTTCAAATGTCTATATTGACCGGACTATCGAAGATATTTAATTTTAAAATTTGACCATTTTTTTTGGCGAAACTCATTTTTTCTTTTAGTTTATATGGCCAATTTATATGAGATAACCTCTAACCTGAAAACCCGGGCCTAAGAAGGGTTTACTTGTTTGACCTCATAGAATTTTTGTGGATTTTAGCTTCGTTAGATCATTATTCACATTTACGTCCTTTCCGTGCCGACCACTGATTCTAGTTGCGTCTTACAACAGACGTACCTTAGCAACGGCATGGAAGGTGTTGGGGGTGCTCCCACCTACAGTGCTTATTAAAATTATTTTTTATGCATTCTTTTCGTTCAAAACGTGATCACTGATCACCAGTATAAATGAATGTTTACGATCGGAAATATTGTTTACAGTTTTTCACATTCTCAATTACATAAAAACGTGTTCTCAGTAATAATATACTTAACTCTTGTAATGTATATATGTAATTACTTATGTATATATATACCGTAGTGATTTAAATTAAGCTAGCTTACGTCGAACTGGAATGTTCGATTGCTTCAAAAATAAGCTGAATAATATGCCTTTGACTGGTATGGGAGATTGCAGTTTTTGCAGGTTGTCCTTTTAGTTCAGTCGATAGACATAATAAATAGTGGTTAGATAACAATAATTCACACAGAAACACATTTTTGTAATGAGCTTAGGTTCGCCGTCGGAAAGAAAACTTCAAAAGTCCCCATCGATCCAATGTGTGCTATTCGGCGTCAAAGATCAAAATCCAATTTTGAGGGTTCTGATTTTTATTTTCCTCGACTTTTGACCCTGAATAACTTTTTTATCAGAAATGGCATCGATTGGGACTTTTGCAGTTTTCTTTCTGGTGGTGAACTTTAGCTCCTGACGAAAAAATTGGCTCTGTGGGAATTTTTGTTATACAAGATAAACTAGCTCTAGCTTGAGAACTATAGATAAGCTTTATAAAAATAAGTATAACGATAAAAGAAAAAGTTTCAACGCATACTAAAGTTTTCGAGTAAAATCCTGAAAAGTACATACCGCACCATTATTTTTATATAATTTCAAAAGATTATTTTTACCGGACTTTTTGTCCTAAAAAATTAAAGTATGTATATCTAAGAAGTAGTTTTTCCATAAAAGTCATAGCAGTTACGAACCCTGCAGGGTTAAAAAAATTAGCTTAAATTTTAAACCTGTCTAAAGTTTAAGCGATTTTTAAACTTTTTTGTAATATTTTAAAATCTTCCAAAAGTTTAAAAGGAATTTCAATTTCTTTTGGTTTCGCTTGAAGATCTAAATTAAAAATGAGTCTAAATTTTGTTTTTGGTTTGTTTGAATGTAATTAAATTTTGCCCACAAAAACTTTATAGCGGCATAGCTCAGCGGTAGAACAGTCGGCTGTGACTCCTGAGCGCTTTCGTTCGAATCCTGCCAAGTGCCACATTTTTTTAATTTTATTTTATTGTTAAACATTTTCAGTTTAAAAATAAAACTTTTAGCTTTGAATATTAAAACTTTTTGGTTTGAAAATAAAACTTTTCGGTTTAAAATTAAAACCATTTCGGTCTACAATTTTTATTTTGTTTTAATTTATTTTCGAAAGCTTATTCAAGGTTGAATTTTGCCAACAACATTTATGTGTGCGATATAGCTCAGTGTTAGAGCAGGCAGGCATGATGCGGTGAGTCTTGGTTCGAGTCCCAGCCAACGGACAAGTTTAAAATTTAGGCTCAAACCGTGTGCTAACAAATATTTACATGAATACTTCTTAGACCGGTTCGATTCATAATCCCGTGGATAATTAACAAGTGCTACTTGAAATCAAGTATGTCGTTCAAAAGTAAGCTCATAAGCGATAAAAAAATAAGATATATGACATAGGTACATTAGGGTGGTCCTCAAAATCAAATGTAGTATTTTTCCAGGCTCACCCTCTAGATCGGTTGCATCACGAATTTTTATCCCGATTGGAAATGGTTTAGGCGTGTCGCAGGGGGGTAAAAGTACAGATTACTCTATGGAGACACAAAAAATAAAAGTAAAAGTTGAAACTAGATTTTGCATGTGATATCTCAGACCATAGTGCTACCGATTTCGAGTATTAGATAAAAGAAAAATCACTTATTTTTTGAGTCCCCATAGAGCAATCTGAACTTTGGCCCCGCTGCGACACGCCTAAACCATCTCCAATAGTGATAACATTTTTTGTGTGATATCTTCGGCTATATTACTATCGATTTAGGGGTTGAGCCCTGAAAATCTGATGATAAAATTGTCTCCATACAAATAAGGACCACCCAAAGGTACATATTCGCTCATTTTGATAAAGTGGCTATAACATTGTCCGTGTTTCTTCTTTTTTGAGTATTCAACAGCACCGAACCTCGACCATATAGGGCAGACCCTTTATCGTTTAAGAACTAGATGAGCTTATTAATATTTTTATGAACTTTTAAATTTGTGCCAAACTTAACTATGCATCTGGCAAGTGAAATACTAAATTGTTGTGTATTTTACAAACATGTTTAAATTATTGACCTTTCAAGGTGATTATAGTAGCGGCGTGCGTGATATAGGGAGATATGAAAAAATGTTTATTCACTTAAGAAATCATGACGATAAAAAGCAAACGAGAAACGAATGCGTCAGCTTTTAAACTAAAAAAAACTCAATGACGTTCCTTTTGTACCGAATTCCATCATTATTACAATAAAAACATACTGACATACATACCTACCTGTCTACCTACCTACTTTCAGGCTTCCAGAATGGATAAAATTTAACATCTGTGATCAGAGTGGACAAAAAAGGTATCTTAGTAAGTATCAGGCCTAAAAATGAACAGATTCATCAAGCTATATTTACTTTTTCATTGTACCAGATTTGAGTCAAAATACCGAATTAAGGTACCACCTCGAATAAAGATACAATTATGTTTACTTACACATCTCTAATGCCCTCAAATCTATCATAACATAACTAGTTTATTGTGAAATGCTTAACTATTTGTTGCTTAGCGGTATTCACAAAAGACAACAATAAGAAAAACAAGTACCAACTGTAGGTGCGCTCTGCTGTGATTTTTTGGAGGTGTGTTAACAAAAGTTGTCCTTGTTGTTGTAGTTTATTTTATATTTTTTTATGCCAACTATACGTCACCCAATGTTTCGTCTATGTAACTACATAAATAAGTATATAAAGGTGGAGAACTACGTAAATAATTAACAAAAGGCAACAGAACCCGTTTCTACCATATTGCTCGTGAGAGAACCGGTGAGATATCAGGAATCAGCTGTTCAATCGATTTGTTGCTATTTGGTTTGTAGGTAGGTAAACGTGAACAAATTTTTTAATGTATGTAGTAGACAGATACAGTGACTCGCAAATAAAATAAAACAGTTGATGGATGGATCTTGGCCGCTTTTGATATCGACTTTAGTAACTTTGGGCACTGCGTCTACTCCGCCTGTCGATACGTTTCGGTTTAGTTTTCAGTGCTTACTCTGGGCCAACTCCTTTGCTAATATTGTAATAGGTTTACAGAAATATCTCTGTTCCGTTTCAAACTTATCTAACCTAGTTTCTAGTTTTTAGTTTTTATCGGTGTGTCTACAAAATTCGACTATCCACCATCACTAATACGCTCAAATTAATTTGAGAATGCTAAGATTAGCAAGTCTTTCTCGCAACATCTGCTAACTTTAGAGGTCATTATTTATCTAATCTTCACCTTAAACTTATCAAACGTCAGTGGCTATCGGATTATTCGCTCAAGAGTTTGTCAATTAACTAATTAAAAAATCTTGTTTAATTAAAAACTTCGTAAATAAGTTTATATTCATTGGAGGAATGGGTAAGATAATATGCAGAGCTTTGGTAAACAAAAAGAACTACGTTAACCCACCATTGACTAGTCAGTATTTTTCGTATCTTCATTCAAATTTGGAGTCCCTGGTTATTAGTTTCCGATAGGTCAAAGTCCGTGTGAAAGGACAGAGGAGAGAGAATGTGAAACAACCCAGCGGCGAAGTAAGTTTGCAGTCTAATCATGTGAAATAGTTTGGCGATGCCGATAATATACTTTTACATTACAATTTTGTAATGGCATACCTAATGGTCAGGCCCATGACTTTCCCAGCTAGCGCAAGACGTCACGAGCCGATGAGCTGTATGAGCTTTACGCAGATGTTGACATAGTTCAGCGAATTAAAACCCAGCGGCTTGGCTGGCTAGGACACGTGGTGCGAATGAACGAAGACGCTCCGGCCCAGAAGGTATTCTTATCGGCACCCGGTGGAAGTAGAGGAAGAGGGAGGCCACCACTCCGATGGCAGGACCAAGTGGAGGCAGATATGAGAACACGCGGTGTCTCCAATTGGCGCCAGTTGGCTCAACAAAGAATCGACTGGCGAAACATGTTAGATGGCCAAAATCGCCCAGGCGGTTAAAGGCTATTTTAAGTAAGTAATTGTTTTGTTTAAAAAATTTAAAAAATACGCTTTCAAATAAAAAGAAAGTGCACCAATCAAGTAAGAAGAGCAAGAGGGCCCCGCCCACATTAAACCTTTTTCAATTTTTTTAACAAAAGAATTAGAAAACCAAATTTTCGAAGGCTCCAACTTCGAACTTCGAAAGCCCGTAACTTCATATTGGAGGCTAGCGTCGAAAATCAAGGAATGCCATTTTTTTACTTTTGTCTTAATCTCTTCAAAAAATTCGTTTTGGTCCAGTCCCAGAAAAAAGTGGATTTTGTCGTATGGTGTTATTATATTGGAAAAGTGTTATAAAAACTCAGACCTATTTTGCAGCTACATACTTAAATTTTGTAAAATTTTTTTGCGTTTGTGTTGTTATTTGGAAACCGAAACCGGAACGAACCCGTAACCGAAACCGAAATAAATTTTGTAGAAGGAAACCGGAACCGAAACCAAATCTTGTTACAAAACCGAAACCGGAACGTTATTTTAATCGGTTGCATACCCTGCTAAAAACACTTTTTCTACTTTTTAAAATTAAAGTGGCGATAAAAAAATTTAATCTGAGATGGCAAACTAAATTGGTTGTTTTACTACATATAATCATTTTATCCCACCTCCAAACATAATGGCCCAAAAAGCCGTATATCGGTAGGGCTTTGTCCGCATGCTTTGTTGGAAATATCACTTTGTAGTATGAGTAAATCTTTTTCGTTGACCCCGGAATCGGGGTTAATGTGAAAATCGCTGTCGAGTCCTGGTTATAAAATAGGAAAGGTTTTTCTGATATGGTAAAGGACATACTTAAATCTTTAAGGTCTTTGCTTCTGTCATCAAAAGTTTGTTTTTATCTAAACAAAGAGCTTATTTGAAAGTTTTTCTTAAAATATATTGCAAACTCCAAGGCTTTTGAAAAATTGGAGGGCGAAAAATCTCTCACACCAGATGGCTGCTTACGTCAATGAGTGAATGGTTCCCAAAAGTAGGCTGCTAAATTTATTCTGCTACAATTTCCTACTTCCAAAGGGTCGAACTACTCCAAAAAAAACTTCAAATTTCACTCTCAATTCAACTACATAATCTGAATCTATGAAGTTGACCTCAAAAATTTAAATTGCCCTTTTATTTATATGTTCAGTGAACTGTGTAACGGTGTAAGGAGGAAGAAAAGTTGAAAACGAATTTCGCAGGAATTTTTACAGGGTGCCGAAAAAATTGTTTTTCCATTTTTGAAATCACCAACAAGTAAACATTCAAACCAGGGGGGAACATTTTAAACTTTTTTTGGCGATACGCTCTAATGTTCACTCTTAAAATTTAGGAATTTTTTTAAAATTCTCAAAATTTTTTTGGAAAAATTTTTCAACTCACTGTGTTCACATACATATAAATTTATATAAACATAGATATGTAAAATTTTGCACGTTTCGCATTTTAGTTGTTTCAGCGCTCTCCGCTCGCTTATTTATACAGTTTTTGAGGTTAATATAGCAATTTCCAATTTTTTTTTAACAAATTTTAAATGAGTTGTTTATAACTTGTTATTGTAAAAAAATATGGAGTTTGTAAGTTGTTGTGAACGAGAACGAGTTCTAAGCCATTTGTGACTCTCTAGACGAAATGAACGAAGTTCAAGTACTATACACAGTACATAGCTATATTTATATAAATTTTTTAAATTATGCAATTTTTCACAAATGTTTTAAGAACTTGAAACACAACTAACGTTTTGCACTGTTTTGTATGACAAATTGTTATTGTTTTTTTTTTATGACACTCACCTTTCGTTCTTCATATTGAATTGTTTGTTTTTGTTGTAAGTGTTGTTGTCAATGTTAATTATGATGTTGTTTTTGTTGTTACGCCTTTGAATAAATTCGCTGGAGGAGCAACTGATCTTTACACTTCTAGAAAATAGTCGCGGCTTATTAACGCGCAACACCGCTTTGTTGTTGCTCAACGTCAACGCACAAAATTTTCCAACTGTAAAATTAAACAATTAAAAAATTCGTAATTCTTTAATCAATGCAATTTTTCAAGAGACTTAATTAAACACTTATAAAATTAGGATTAAAAAAAAATATTTAAATTGCTCTCGTACCTTCCTCACCACACGCACCGAGAGAAAAACTTCCTTTAATTGCTTTTTAAAACCGTCAAAGCCCCTATGACGTCGGCTAGTTGTTGTTTTGCAAAAAAAAAAAAATACAAAAACAACTTAAAAAGCGTAAAGTTTTTACACAAACTTTTTCTCGAAACGCTTTATAAATAACACAAATCGACTGTGTTATGCCGTCGCTTTTCTGCTTTACTAACTGAATGACTGACTGACCACTGATGGATTTCGTTGTGATCGCTGCGATGTAAATGCAACAAAGATATATATATACGAATTTTTAGCAACACTTTTATCAGCTCTTTTACGTTTACCCACTTTTATTTGTATGTGTTGTATCCATTCTCACCAGCTCAGCTGGCGGATGTTAGTACGAGGGCAGCCACACAAGTTTTTACAAGGAAAACTAACTAAGAAAGAGTGGATCTGAATTGAAATTTTAATTTCCGCTCTGCGTATTACTACATGGAGGACCCTTGATGAAGGTCACTCTTCCATCCTTAAAAATCTCCCTACGCACATCTCGGACTACTGCTTACCGAAGTACGGTCTGGAGAAGAAATTTGATATAATAATACCTGAAAGAGAATTCTGGGATAGAGGTCCTCCCCGTGACAACGGTTCAATCCATTTGTATACAGATGGGTCGAAACTCGAAGATAAGGTAGGGAGTGAGGTTTACGCCGCTCAACTGGGTTGCAATTTTGGCTTCCGGCTGCGTGACCACTGTAGTGTTTTTCAAGCAGAGGTGGCCGCTATACAAGAAGCGGTAGAACTACTGAAGACAGTGAACAACAATAGCGGTGAGGTGTACATCTTCTCTGACAGTCAAGCAGCCCTCAAGGCTTTGGGGCCTCTACATGCATTTCCAGCGCTGTGAAGAGCTGCCGCAGATCTCTCAACGAGATGGCTGAGCAACTCTCAATTCATCTGGTATGGGTGCCTGGACACAGAGCCATACCGGGAAATGAGACGGCAGACGAACTAGCTAGAGGGGCACATCCCACAGTCCTGAAAGGGGCTAGGCATGCCGCTCGCGACCAGCAAGCTCTTAACGAGGAATATATTCCTCAACCATGCAAGGGACAGATGGAAAAACATAGGCACTTGCAATCACACAAAACTGGTGTGGCCAGAGATTATCCCCAGTAGGTCAGAAGACCTGCTCAAGCTAAGAAGGGAGGAGCTCTCATTACTCATGGGACTTCTCACAGGGGATATAGGTTTGGCATGCGGAAAGGCTGGGCAATCCCTATAATGATTTCTGCAGAGATGAGGAGGAACCTGAAACAGTGAGGCATCTTCTAAGCGAATGTCCCGCGTTGGTGGGCAAGAGGTTGAAATACCTGGGGTTGGGTATTTTCTACCACCTTGGCGAGTTATCAAGAACTAAGCCAAAGGATAATCTGCAGTTCGTGGAAACCACGAAATGGTTCGAGAGGGGGTCATTCAGATCCATGTGGTATCACAACGGGACCTACGAGGCCTATGTGTGCTAGTCCGTTTACTAGTAGCCACTGTAACCTACCTACCTACCTAACTCATAGGTGTGCGTTTCCATGCCCATTTTCAATAATAGGTCCGTCCTTTGCTGCAATTTATGCATAATTATGCCTAAACAGCGTTTTTTGATTGCTAATTCCAGCAAATTCAGCAGTTTTTTGACATTTAATTGAGATAGAGAGCTGCAATTCGCGGCAAATTATTGTTGGGAATATTTCGTCCAGCAGAAACCAGCAAACATGAACAGCTGATCGTGACATAGCAAAACAACAACAAAAAAATTCAAATTCCAATTTTTAGCCAATAAAAAACGTAACAGCTCTTTTGTCTGCAAATTTCTACCGAGTCCTGTTCGACGAAAGCTTAGCAAATTTGAGATTTTTACAAAACTCTCTTTTGCTGGATGTTGGTTGGACAGCTTTACAAAAAACAGACCTTATTTTGCAAAGCTCAATAGAATATCAAGAGCATTTGCAAAGTTCAAAACACAGCCCAAATTGTAAGAGAATCTCAGCACAAAAACCTCTTTAGAGGTTATAATGATAACCTATTGGAGCATACATATATCGCCGCCATATATGTTTTTTAATTTGTGTCGAATAGAATTTTCTAACTTACGACCATTATGGCATGTAGGGCGGACCAAATTTTCTACAATCGAAAAGTTCTTACAGAAAATCGTAAATTTTGACATTTATTTATAAGCACACGCGTTATTAAACAGTAAAATATAACATAATGCAAAAAAAAGCAATAGGAAGGCATAAAACCACGTGAATTGAAACACAAAATATTTACTTTGGCGGACTTTTCCATATGTAAAAATTTAATACTGTCAAAATTTACCTTTTAGTTTGGTTTAGCAAAACAGAAAATATTTCTATACCATAGGAAATTTCTTCACCTCATTTTGCTTTGTTTAAAATTGTTCCAATTTTTTTTTTTTCGTAATAACCATTTTGACTGGAAAATGGAAATGACTTAGCTAAAGTTTAATATTGTTAGTAGTGCAGAAGCGAATCAAATTTATCAAAGTCTTGAGAAAAACAACAAAAAATAAATAAATTGTCTTTTGAAAGAACATTTTCAAGAACATTGTCACAATTGTCGAGGTCCATTTCAAAAAAAAATAATATTAAAGGATAAAGATCAAGATTTAAGTAAAAATTAAAAATGTCCAAAATTGAAGTAAAATTGATAAAACTCTTTTTTAATATTATATTCGAAGAGAACGGAAAAAATACTTTAGAAAACGGTTTCCATGTTCCTTCTTAGCATGTCAACTATGTACATGTCTTCTAGTTTAAAGAAGAAAGGTTTACAAAAAATTACGAATTCAAACCCGTATATCTCGGTAATCATCCAATATTTTTACGCGACCTTTGGAGATACAACGTCTGCCGGGATTTTTATAGTGAATTTTCAGGTGTACACTGTACAGCTTGGTCGAAGGTAATTTTTCGAAAAATTCGTAAAACCCTAAATGTTCACCTTTGCCCCCAAATAACTTTTTTACCACACATGATATTAATGGAGACTTTTGAAGTTTTCTTTCTTTACCAAAGTTTGGATTTGTCGCAATTTTTGTTATTTCAAATGTCTAATTTGACCGGAAATCAAAAAATATTATACCATGAGTTTGGGACTCATATTCCAAATTTTATTTTTTACAGTCAGACAAAAAAATTCACCCCTGAATACGCGTCTGCCCTAGGTACTTAAAATTAGTTAGTTATGCCAAGGTTCTGTAAGGTTCTATAAGGTTCGAAAAGTTTCTCCTTTTTATTTTTGATTCTCTTAATACTACGGGGCGTATACGCAACAAAAAATATACATCCCTTATCATTACTATAGGACACCACCTTCTGACATATTCTAAGCGCTTAGTTATGTCATTTCATTTTCATTTTTTGCTTATGGAATTATAAATTGAAAACAGTAAAAGTCTTCGCTCTAGGCGTTTACTATTTTTTTTTTTAAGTTAAAAAACTGTTTGGTAAATGTACAAAAAAGTCTGACAAAGTATAAGTTTTAGTTGCCTTAAAAATCCTCTTTGATTTTTAGAATTTTTTTTCTCTTAGAGATCGGAAAAATTTTGTCAAATCAAGTGTCTGAAGAGAACTTTGTAAAATTAGGTCTGTTTACTGATCAAAAAAAGGTTCAGAGCAGGTTAGAGCAGAGCAGAGCAGGGCAGCTGTTAAAAAGAAATAGAGCAACTCAGAGCAGAAATGCCATGAAACACTTGAATCTCGATAGCTTCTATTTATTTGGTTGTTTTGTTTAAATCCTCAAAATTAAAGCAAATGCATGTTTACTAAAATGTTGCTTTTCTTGCAAGCTAGTTTTTTTGAAGTTTTTAAAAATTTATTTTTTCTTGACTGACAATTGCTTCTCTGCTCTAACTTACTCCACAAAAAAAGCTAAAGCAGAAATTTGTGATCTGGTTTACTCTAGTTTTGTTTTGAGCGTACTCATGAAACAAAAGATAGAGCAACCTAGAGAAAGAAAAGTGATCATTAAACACAATTTTGTGAAATATCTCAACCTGGCGTTGTTGTTGTTGTTGTTGTTAACAACAAAACACTCCCCGAAGGTTTTGGGGAGTGATGCCGAAGTTGCCAGTCCTTGGCCGGATATGACCCCGGTACGCTGCGGTGCTCCCTTGCGGTACTGCCCGACTGTTGTGGTAGCGATTTGGTATGACCAGTGGAACCTTCTAGGTCATGGCATCCCTCCATCCATGAGGAAGGAGAAGATGGGTAATGAGAGGTGAGAGGCATCATATCCGTAGATCAACCATCGAGTTAGCACGTCAATTACCTATGTGCATATTAGTCGCCTCTTACGACCGGTATGCCTACCTCGGGCATATTCTAAACCCCTAACCCGCAGGGTAACTCAACCTGGCGTAAGCTAGAGCAGCTCGATAAACAAACCTATTATTTAAAAAAAATTTACTTGATTGTGGCAATTATTTAGCATAATTTGAGGCGGTTGATTTTGACATACATACTTTAATAATACTAATTATGATAAGGGGTGTAATTTTCTTTGACAAAACTTAAATGCCCGCCCTCGTGTTCATATAACAATAAAGTGGCGTACACGCACATTGAGAGCGCAACAAAGAATATTTTGTTAAAACAAAAAAATTAAAAAACTGAATCGCAACAGGTGCAAAGGTATTGGTGAGTAAATCTCTGTAAACAACGTTGTGTGTTTTTGTATCGTTTTTCTTGGTAATGAGAATCATCTCACTATTTTGCTTTTCATATATTTTATATCGCTTTGTTGAGCCCCAGTAAGAAAAATTTAAGCCGAAAGTAGTAGGAAAATAATGCAATTGAATCAGGTCAAACCCTATAAGTCATTATCTGTTTAAAAACGAGGTCATAGTTATATCTAACGTGAAACGAAGCCAATCTTTTACGAACACCAAAAGAGATCGAGTAAGAGACTTTTACCTGCCAAAGAACCGTTTACAGCTCTAAACCAAAAACACCCTTGGACAGAGGTTTTTTTCGATCCCCAAGGGGCTACTAAGGCTGCGAGGTGGCTGTATAAGTTTCTTATATGTTTATCTTTTCAATGAACAGGAGTTTTTTGCAACAGCCCTCAGCTACCAATGGTTATTCCTACAACGAATATAAATTCGTGTATTGCTCTCAACGAGTATTTAACAAAGTGAGTGTTAAATCAGACACGTCACATGTTTGTATACCCTCTAACTCAAAGTGTCGATATTAATGAGTAAAGTGAGATTAAAAATATTTAAGTAAAAGTACATACACATATTTTTATACAAACATTCATCACACAGCCGTGCCTTATACCCTCTTCGCATTACGAGTACACCGCATTAGTAAGCTCGCAAAGAGCAACTAAAATATTCCATTATTCCTCATTCACACATTAATGTCGCAAATAGCATGAACGATATAAACACTGAAATGTTTTTATCGTTGGGATGAGAAAAACACAAACGATATGCTAAAAAAACCAATTAGGTATAAGAACAAAACAAGATGATAAAGAAGCAGCCGACAATTTTTACTTAATCAAACTACGGTCCGAATCACTTCTAACTAACCTTTTTTTTTTTAAATTATATTGATTTTTTTTTAAAATAGCCTAGTCCTATGTTTACCAGTACTTCGGAATATTTTTGAAAAACTCCGATTTCTAGAGCTTGTGTCAAAAACACCTCCAGATTTGAAAATGTTTTGAATTTTCATTGTGACATTGCTTTTTTGAAACAAATCCTGAGGCAAGACTTTCTTAAAAAAATTTCTGGGCAGACTATCGTCACTTTGAATAAAAAATTATTAAAATAAAAAATTAAAAAATATTCATCTTTTATAAATATTTTAATGATGAGTGACCAGATATTTTTAATTCAAAAATAGCTACATATGTTACTAAAATGATCCCAAAACAGCCCGGAAATTATGAAAATAGTCCAGAAATGATCCAAAAACAGTCCCGAAACTATGCCAAATCAGTACCGAAATGATCCCGAAACACTTTCGAAATGATCCCAAAAATGGTACTCTTAAGCGGGCTACTCACCTGCCAAGAAATGCCTCAAGAAAAAAACGAGCATATATTTCTTATGCCTGGTCAAGAAATTTTGACGTTTACGGCATTTTCCATTTAATTGCAAATTACTATTATAAAAATGTATAAAAAATGTGTAGCGAAGTATATACTCATCTTTGCCGTGAATCTGCACGTTTACCTCAAGAAATATATACGAGCATATTTATTTCTTGAGGTAAACCGGCGTTGCCAACCATCGGAAATTGTAGTATTTTTTCTTATGAGCTGAGTATTGGCTCAAGAAACTTTGACGTGTGAAAACAGTTCTTGACCATTTCTTGAGCGTTTTTTTATATGGAGTTTGACATTTCTTGTCAGGTGAGTAGCCCGCTTTAAAAACGAATAGCTGATCCGTTTCTGTATAAAAATCAGCAAAATTGTCGATTTTATTGTCGCCACACTCGACTCGATTCAAAAATGAAAAAAAACTTCATATCGGCGCGTAAGAAGTTAACTTCAAAAATGTGGTCACCACCTCAAAAGCAAGTCAGAAAATAAATCGACAAAATTTTATTTTTTTTACAGAAACAAAATAAAAATTAAATTGACGTCATTATGACGTAAAATCGATTATTTCAGTCTAGACGATCAATCGAATAGAGTTACAGAAACGCAGTACAGTGATCACTCATCATTCAGTTTTTTTTTTTGAATAATGAAAAAATGTATTTTTATACCTTTCATGAACATGAAATGATATTATAACTTTGGTCCGATGTTTGTAAGTATGAGAAGAAGAAGAGATAGACCCACTAATAAGCATACCGTTATGATCGGGACGATGAGATGATTCCATTTATCCATTTCCGTCCGTCTGCTGGCCGTCTGTTTGTACGCAAACTAGTCCTTCAATTTTAGAGATATCTCGATGAAATTTAATATGGAGGCGTTATTTATATGAGAATAATCATTTGTCGGAACCAACAAGATTGGACCAAAACTACTCATAGCTCCCATACAATCGAATTAACGAATTTCTGGCTATAACTTCTGTAATTAAAGAGATAGTAACGTGAAATTTTGTAACTTTATTTATCTTTGCATGGAAAATGCCAATATTGAAAACCAGTAAGATCGGACCAATAGTACCTACTCATAGCTCCCATACAATCGATAGTACCGATAAACGGATTTTGGGCTATAACTCCTGTTATTAAAAAGGTAGAAACGTAACTATTGCTCTTTTTGTGTGTGCAATATCGACATTAGGGTTGACCTAATTTTCCACATAACCCCTACATAATTAATTGCATCCTTTATATGTATATCAGCGTAAGAGCGTCACTCCTTTATAGTGTGTGCATGTTTCACATAACGTGACTCAGACTCATGAAAGAAATAAAGCCGTCGGCACAGCCGAAGACAACCTTTTCCTTACTTGTTTATTTTGTCGTCACTCTTCACTCAAATTTTCTAATAATGTCCATCCCCATGTTTCAGTTATAAGAAGGTTTGATCTTCCCTTGACGTTTATTATTGACTCTCCCAATATGAAAATGTGTACGGGTTTCGTATGCGATAAAAAAGTAGGAATGTTTTTTCTTTCGTCAAGGAAATGGTAGTAGAAAAATAGAAAAAGGAGGATATAAATTGTAATGAAAATAAAAAATTGCAAAGTAACCTAACACATCCTAGTTTAGATTTCACAGACTTTACCTCATATTAAGAGTAAGATCTCGGATTCCCTACAAAAGCTGCATAGCCTAAAATTTCCGTTTTCTAGTATTCTAGCCTCAAAGTAAGTGCCGATTTTCTGGTCGATTTTTTTGTCGTTCCACCATGTTAATGTTAGACTCAACATAAGTGTCGATTTTCAGGTCGACTTTTTTGTCGTTCCACCGTGTTAATAATAATAATTCGACCAATCGACAACTTGCATTTTATAGTTGAATACAATCGAACGTCGAATAGGAAATCGACTCATGTAAATCAGTCTTAACCTAAATTTTTCCTAAAAGTCCTTGGAAGCTTTTCAGTTCATAAAGACTATCGGAAAAAGTCTGCCAAAAGGATAGTATTACCACTTTACTAACCAACTTTAACCAGTTCCAATAAATTTATCTCTAACCCTTTCATGCACATTTGGCTGATGATTAAGAATGAAAATAACATACTCGAATCACAGAAGGAAAATCTTTAAAGTCAGTTATTAATGATAAATGAATAAATTTTCCAAAAGCCAACCTCTACTATTTTTCTAACTACTACTATTTTAAAGTACTTTTCTAACTACTTTTTTGGCTCAATTGCTCAAAATCTATCAGGGAAGAGCTAACCAGGTAATAATTGAATCATGGTCCATCCCTGTTTCTGGGTATACGTCAATTTCTGACACATTGAGGGTGACCTTGAAATCTATTGTCAATATGTTCTAAATTGGACCTAAAAGGGATCATAAATACCAATTTTGTCGATCCATGTACGAGCCAGCGCCATGTGGGACCCTTTATTTAGGCCTGGCATACTCCCAGGCTAAAGTATCCACGGAAATTGTGGTTTAAAGTTACACTGTAGTACCTATAAGTAAGTTATCTCTTTGAATATGGAAAATGCGGCTTAATAATGCGGGCATAATGATTTCACACATTTTTTAATTTTTTCTTTTTTTTAATTTTCTTCTTTTTTTAAACATGACCTATAACTTTTTGCGTACTTATCTCTGCGTAAATGCAATTTTAGCAAATTTAAAGCCCATAAAACCCAAGCTTAGCTTGATTTAATAAAAAGCGTCTCAATTGACACGAATTACATGCGGCGAGTGAGAATGGAGTGCCGCACTCTTGCCCACATGCCAGTGAGTGTGTTATCTTTTTAAATGGAAGCGCGAGTTAAAGAAAAACTAAGACACTGTGTATGGAGTAAAAAAAGGAAACGTCTTTATTTCTCGACAATCAAAGCTTAACTTAACTTAATCTATACTGGTTTGCTTATTTATAGTCATGAGTAAACAAATATTAATATTCTAATACATAACGCCACATTTGGCAAACAAAACAATAACTGTTATCCTTATTACATATTTGTTGGTAGGTTTGGTGATCACGCCACCTTATGAAGGGACTAGTGTTGCTGCTACAAGAACAGCAACGCCAGTCAGTTTCACAATATCAGGCCATATCACTGTTGTTACTTAAATTGTTGTTGTATTTTTTGTTTACTACTTTTTGGTAAACAAGTTTTTCTTCTTGTTGTTGTTGCACAACTATTGTGCACTGATATTTTGTTTTGCAGGCATTAAATTAGTTAGGCCCTATGCTCCAATAGGAGTGAAGGAAATAGATGATGCTATATAACTTATGTTTGTACATATGTAACTATGTATAACGAAAAGGTAAGTATTCAAATTAATAACAAAATAGGTAATACATAATTGTGAACAGGTAAGTGTAATATACATATAATATGTGTAGGTTTTGTAGGTTTTATATGCACATGCATATATGTATGTACATATAACTCCCCCCGGGCTGCTCAAAGAACTCCCCCTTATTTTTTTTTTTTTTTTAATACTTAACTTAAACTTAAACTTAAACTTATAAAAGAAAGAAAATTAAAGAACGGCAAATGAATTCATCGGTAATTTATTTAAATATATAAAGATAGTTAAAAAAAAAGTTATTTAATGACATTGGTGTAAATGATGGTAGTAAAAAAAAATTATGAAATGGATCAATAGAACTTTTATTTAACTTACATTTATTTTATTTTTAATTTATTTATTCAATCTAATTATATATATATATACATATATATATATATATATATATATATATTTTTTTTTTTATTTAATTTATTTGAATGTTAATAGAATTAAATTTTAAATATTTTTATCTTAATTTAATTAACTTATTTTTTTTTTTTTTTTATTATTAAGTTTATGTATCACTATCGCCAGCTGTTGCTATCATACTGGAGTTATCATCAGAAATTGAATTATTATCAGATAGATTTTCATTTGTATATTTACAGGGTCTTTTAATGTTAGATAAATGCACATTATTTAATGGATTCATTCGAAAATAAGGCTCGTCCTTGTGTCGAACTCGCTTATAGTTTTTAATTGGGCCTACTTCTCTACTTTCTTTATAAGATTCTCTAGTTTTATTTCGTTTATTTATTACTCTTTGTTTTACTTTATTTATGTTATCATGCAAAACTTTTGGATCAATATTATTCTGAGCCATTCTTGGAGAATATTTGATTGTGGAATGGTAGCGGTCATTATAGTTACCTATTGCAAGTTGGATTCGCATTTCGGTTGAGAGGCTTGAGTCATCGATCCCTGTTAGCTTTTCTAACAGGGTTGAGTGTAGCCTCTCAATATCCGCATTGCCCGTATGATTGTTTGGTTTCGTTAAATGAACCTCAATACCTTCCTGCCTAAAATACTCAATAAGTTGTTCAGCTCTAAACTCATTATCCATAATGACCTTTTTTGGCTTACCAAATTTAGCAATTTGCTCAACTATAATCGCTTTCTTCGAGCGCCAATTCCGATCAGTAATAGTATAAGCTGAAGCGAATTTTGTTAATTTGTCGATAAATGTGACAAATGACAATTTTTTAAAATGAAATATATCTATGTGAATAATCTGATTTTTTTCAGTAGCCGTTTCAGTAAATTGAAATAAAGGTTTAACCGGCTTCCTAGAATACTTAATCTGTTGGCACTTTTCGCAATTGTTTATAATTAACTGTATTTGCTCTTTTAATTTTGGAAAATAAATTTTATTTTTTAATGTTTGGTATGTTTCGTTTATACCACTGTGCATCGACTCATTGTTGTGATACAAAGCTATTTGTTTATGAAGTGTTTCTTCATCTTCTATTTCGGTTACACGTTGAGTGCATTTAACAAATTTTATTTTATTATCAAGCGAAAACATCGAGATTAATATTAGTTGAATTTTGTGATAATCTTTGTCTGGTACTTCAGAAAAAATTCCTACGCGACCGATTTTAATGTTGTTTTTTAAAATGTTTCTAATTATATTTTCGTCCTCATGAGGATTTAATTCAATTATTTTTCTTTTATGCATTACTTTTATGCCAAATGATGGGCTAAAGGTCAATATAAGTTGAAATTTATACTTATTTACAATTTCGTTTTTTATTATAATGTGCTCTAATAACTCTTCTGCTGCCGAATGAATAGTTTCCGACATTTCAAAATTCGAAGCATTGGAATTATTTTCGTTTATTTTTGGCGATGTTTCTATACGACTTAGAAAATCTGCCACCCTATTTTCTTTACCATTTAGGTATTCAATTTCGTAACTGAATTCTTGCAACTTTAAAAGCCATCGTTGATGACGAGGCGAGCATTCTTTGCCTTTATATTTATTATTAAGATATTTTATAGGACAGTGATCAGTGACTATCCGAAATTTTTTTCCGTAAATATATGGCCTAAGGTAGGTAACAGCGTAAATAATTGCAAGGAACTCTTTGTCGGTGGTACTGTAATTTTGCTCATGATTATTAAGGGTCCTAGATATGTAACATACCGGATGCCCTTGTTGGGATAAAACTGCCCCAATCGCATAATCACTAGCATCTGTTGTTATAACAAATTCTTTGTCGTATTCTGGGTATTTTAATATTGGATGCGTGGATATTAATGATTTTAAATTTTCAAAACTTGCAATGTACTGAGGGTCATTAACATTAATTTTGTTGTCCTTTTTCAAATATTTGATCATTGGATACGCGATTTTCGAATAATCTTTAATGAATTTTCGGTAGTAACCGGTTATTCCTAAAAACCCTTTTAATTGTTTTTCAGTTTTTGGTATTTGTAAGTTTTCAATTACTTCGATTTTATTAGGGTTCGGCTTAATACCGTTAGGCGTTAAAATGTGCCCCAAGAAAGGAGTCTCCTTTTGCAAAAAACTACATTTCTCAGGTTGAATCTTCAAATTATGCTCTTGTAATTTGTAAAAGATTTTTTTTAAAGAGATCTCATGCTCCTCTAGGGAGGTGGAAAATATAAGGATGTCATCTAGGTACACTACACAGATTTTGTTTATATATTCCCTAAGGACTTCATTAATTAAGCGTTGGAAAGTAGCAGGGGCATTTTTTAAGCCAAACGGCATCCTTACATATTCGTATAACCCAGATGGTGCCACAAATGCAGTTTTCTCAATATCCTTCTCTGCCATTAAAATCTGGTGATAACCTTTTGCTAAATCTAATGTGCTGAAGTATTGTGCTTTGCCCAACTTATCTAAAATACTGTCGATGTTAGGCAAAGGATACTTATCATCAATGGTAATTTGATTTAGCCTCCTATAATCTACTACTATTCTATATTTTTGAATACCTGATTTATCTTTTTTCTTAGGTACAACGATTATTGGTGAGCTATACTTACTTCTACTCTTTCTAATTATACCTTGCATTTCCATATCATTGATCTGCTTCCTAACCTCCTCCTCATGTTTTGGTGGTAATCTGTAAACTCTTGAGTTAATTTGTTGATTAGTTGTAGTTCTAATTTCATGAACAATTGAATTTGTATTAGTTAAACAATCACCTTCTTTATATATTAGTTTATTAAATTTTTTCAAAAGTTTACTGATTACTTCTTTTTCCTGGCTATTAAGATGATTTAAATCTATGTGTTGCTCTTCACTAATTTCTAAAACTTCTCCATATTTTTGCACTATTTTTGTTAAAAATGGAATGCATATATTATTATTAAGTTTTAATTCTAAATTGTGAACATCAATGTTCGTTACATTTTTAACTATCCAGTCCATACCTAATATTAAATCAAAGGGTTTACTAAAATCTAACAAGACCCACTTCATCCTAGCATTTTGTGGAGCACTAAATTCTTTTGGACATGGTGTAATTACCTTTTTATTAGGATTACTGACCACGCCATTAATTGTTTTTAATATAGTTTTTTCCTTTTCAATTAGCGTAGGTAAATTAAATTTTTTAAAACTACTTTCTTTGAGAATACTTAAAGTGGACCCTGTATCTACTAACGCTATCCATTCATTATCAAAAAGGGTAATTTTTAAATATATTTTTGAAAAATCCGAGGCTAATTTAAAAAAAAAATGTCATCTGTGTTGCTTGTTGTAGCTTCTTCAGTATGACTTACTGCATCTATGTCCATCGGAACATTAGACTGTCTCGTTTGCTGTGTTTTACTAGTGTGATTATTGCTACGGCGCACATTTGAACTGCCAGGATTTTGCCAATGACTATTCGTCTGATTCAAATCTCTATTGGTAGCTTGATTAGTAAAATTTTCATTATTACCATTAAAATAATTATTGTTACGAGCTAAAGCTTGGCTCTGAGGCCGACTGTTGCTAATTTGGTGTGTGAAATTACTATTATTATTTTGTTGATACCGGTTATTTATCAGCATCGCATTATTACTATTTGAGTTATTTTTATAATTATTATTTTTTATTAATAAAAAATTATTTAAATTTCCTTCATCCATACCTACAAATTCATGGATGGTTTTTTCTGTATCCACTAAATTAATTTTATTTCTAATAGCGTATGCCAAAGTTCCGGAAACTAACTGTTTCACCCTTTGAATAATCATGCCAGAGAAAATATCTCTCATCACCGCACCATTGTCATCAAACGCACAATATTCCGAAACATCGTTAATTATACTTTTTAACTTAATACTTAAATCCTTTACGGAACTTACTCTAAGCGACATAATATCCTTGGTAAGCTGCATTTGGTCCTTCGATGACTTAAAGTGCTGCTTCAGCCTTTCTTGACACAGCTCCCAGCTTTCAGGTCTGTCCAGTTGCAGAAAATTTTTGGCATCTCCTTGTATTTTCAGGTCGAATACTATTTGGTATGTCAAGTCTCTTTGTGTATCATAATCCAACATGACTCGATCAACAGAATGTATGAAAGCTGGTAGCATTTTTGCTTCGCCGTTAAATGCTGGTAAGTACTTTAGATCCCTTTCAATCTTGTTTCTTAGGGATGTTGATTGCTGCGCTGCTGATTGGCACAAAAGCTGTGTAATTGCGTTAAGGCATTGAGCCATGGTGGCATCTGCTGGTAAATTTGCCTGAGCCATATTTAAGAATTTAGTTTTTTAATTTAAATTTCTGAATTTTTTTTTTTTTTTTAACAATGGGTCAGTTTACGGTACTATTTTAATAGTTAGAGCTCACTATGTCAAAAATATTCTATTTTTATGTAAACTTTTGAACTTCGCCAATTTTGTTTTTTAATTTTAATTTAAGCACAGTTAATTCTTGTCACTTATTTTTAGTTTATTTATTTCACTCTTAGTTTTCTTCTTTTTTTTTTTTTTTTAAATTTAAGATTTAAAAAAAAATTTTCACTGTCTGTGTTGTTTCTATAGCACACAAATGTGTATACCTTCGTTTTCAACACCTTTTCGAATATTGTTTTATTAAAATATTTATAATTTATAAGCACTTTTTGGGTTGTTTCTGCGGTATGAATTTAAACACACCTTCGTTGTCAACACTTTTGGCTATAGCAGTAACCGACTGCGCCAGTTAAAGAAAAACTAAGACACTGTGTATGGAGTAAAAAAAGGAAACGTCTTTATTTCTCGACAATCAAAGCTTAACTTAACTTAATCTATACTGGTTTGCTTATTTATAGTCATGAGTAAACAAATATTAATATTCTAATACATAACGCCACATTTGGCAAACAAAACAATAACTGTTATCCTTATTACATATTTGTTGGTAGGTTTGGTGATCACGCCACCTTATGAAGGGACTAGTGTTGCTGCTACAAGAACAGCAACGCCAGTCAGTTTCACAATATCAGGCCATATCACTGTTGTTACTTAAATTGTTGTTGTATTTTTTGTTTACTACTTTTTGGTAAACAAGTTTTTCTTCTTGTTGTTGTTGCACAACTATTGTGCACTGATATTTTGTTTTGCAGGCATTAAATTAGTTAGGCCCTATGCTCCAATAGGAGTGAAGGAAATAGATGATGCTATATAACTTATGTTTGTACATATGTAACTATGTATAACGAAAAGGTAAGTATTCAAATTAATAACAAAATAGGTAATACATAATTGTGAACAGGTAAGTGTAATATACATATAATATGTGTAGGTTTTGTAGGTTTTATATGCACATGCATATATGTATGTACATATAACTCGCGTAAATATTTAGCGGAAATTGTAATTTATTTATATGAAATATTTTTATTGCCGTCAACTTGAGGACCGGATTCCAATACTTGGCAACCACACACAAGCGAAAATCACACGTACACGCATACAGAAGTACCAATAGATTTGATGTTTGATATTGACGCCCATTTATGATTCTATCAGCAAAATGCAATCCAATTGATAAATCGTTAATCGTTTCTATTTGCAAATTCAATTGATTGAATCCGTGTGAGTCGAGCCAACAGATTAGCTACAGATTCGATTTGAGCACATGCACTTCAGCCATCAAACATAAAAGTGAAGGGAATAAAGTCAAGAGTTGACGTGACATACAAACTCAAAAAGAGAGAAAAAATTTGACCTTTAGGGAGACTGCATAACTAATTTGTATGTATGTAGGTATGTATGTTCATATAGGTTACATGCGCACGTGATTGGAAACATGTTTTTGGATAAGTACCTGAAAAGACAATACAAAAAAATTGTGCAGACGAGTGCGACGAAAATAATGTTTTGATACCCATATTGGCGACTTAATATTTAACAAAATTCAATAGAAAAAGTATTTCTCTGCAAATGCTGGAATATCTCTGAAATTTGCTATTTCCATTGCAACCAGACATTGAAAGTATCAGTTAACGATTTCAAAGGTTTTGAAAATTCGCATTTTTTTTTGTGCAAGCCTTTTTTCTTCAAATAAGAAGTCTCTCGAATACAAATTTTAAAAGCAAAATTTTATTGAAATATTTTATTAACAAATTTTATAAATTTTTTCAAATTTGGACATTTTTATTATTATTTTTTATTTTTTTATTTTAATTTAAAGCTTCATTTTTTTCTTTTAAAATAACACCTTTTTTGTAATGAACCTTGAAAATTTTATTAATGAATTGTTACCTATCTTAAACAAAAAAAAGCACACTATAAAATGAAATTAATTTTTATTTTCTTCATGAAATGATGTGTGAGTCTTAGCTTTACATTTTGAACAATAAATCACACACCATATCAAATCGAAAATTAAACAAGTAAGGAAGTCTAAGTTCGGGTGAAACCGAACATTACATACCCAGCTGTGCACATAAAGTGGGCGTGATCGTTCACCGATTTTTCTTATTTTCTGTGGTAGTACTCTACATAAACATAACATGCCTGGTACCTAGTTTCGTAAATCTATCTCACACCGTTCTGAAGTTGTTAGCAGTCGAATTTAAAAATTGCTTGACTCATAAGTGGGCGGTGCCACGCCCACTTTCCAAAATTTTGAAGAAATTATGTAAAGAATATGAAAGTTGATGTATGTACCAAATTATATTATTATAGCGAAATCAGTTAATTAGATATGGACTTTTCAATATTTCCACCTCCTTTCAATATAACTTTTATGAAAAAGTAGGCGTGGTCGCGAAGCGATTTCGTTTATTTTCTATAGCTGAATTTACCACAACAATAGTATGTCCTCTACGAAATTTCGTTATACTAGCATAAACTGTTCTGAAGTTATTAAGAGTCAAAATTTTAAAATTTCTTCAAATATACGTGGGCGGTACCACGCCCCCTTTTCAAAAATTTTTATAAAATCGGCCTTAGAGCATCTAAATCAATACATATTGCAAATTTTATCATTGTAGCTGCTTCTAATATTGAATTAACCCATTTTATACGTTTTTCGAAATTTTCGATATCGAAAAAGGGGCGTGGTTATGGTCCGATTTTACCCATTTTCAATAGCAATCTATTCTGAGCCCAAATAAGTACGCATGGCAAATTTGGTGAAGATATCTCATTATTTGCTCAAGTTATCGTGTTAACGGACAGACGGACGGACGGACAGACGGACGGACATGGCTCAATCAAATTTTTTTTCGATCCTGATCATATTGATATATGGAAGTCTATATCTATCTCGATTCCTTTATACCTGTACAACCAACCGTTATCCTAACAAAGTTATAATACCCTGTGTACAAGTACAGCTGGGTATAAAAAAGTCCGTATATTAATTGAATTTTATGTGCTTTTTTTGTTTAATATAACAATTCATTAAAGAAATTTTCGAGGTGCATTAGAAAAAAAAGTTACCATTTTAAAGGAAAAAGATAAAAAAATGTCGAAATTTGAAAAAAATTGATAAAAGTTTTTTTTCATAAAATTTTTACTAAAAACTTTTCAATACAATTTTTTTAAATTTTAAATTCGAAAGAACGGAAAAAATACTTTTAAAACGGTTACACCAAAAAAATTTCGAATTCAAACCCTTTGGTGATATTTTTTTTCTTACATAGCAGATCACTTTCAACAAATTGGTCCACTTGAGGAATTTTACCCCATATATGAATATGCCTTTAAATTTACTCTACTACAATTTGCTATTTCCGTTGCAGACAGACATCGAAAATATCAGTTAACAATTTCAAAGGTTTTGCAAGTAACATGAAAGTTGAAAACAAAAATTCAAAGTCAAAAAAAGTTTGTTTGCCTCAGAAAGAACCTTACAGTTTAAGATTTGCCATTTTTTCTCCGATTGTAATAACATTATACAGCAAAAACTAATTTTTTTCTGGGTATGGGATCTTACCAACTTTTTTGAAGAGATTGAGACATACTTTAAAAATTACGTACCCCGTTTTTCGAAGTTAGCCTTCAAAATTTAGTTATGGGCTTTCGAAGTTCGAAATTAGACCCTTTTAATTTTGCCTTTCCAGTTGATGTAACATTATACGGGGTCAAAAGTTAGATCTTCGAAAATATTAAAACCCGCATATTTCAAAATTGTTTCAACTGATTTCGAAAAACTTCATTCCGTTGTGAAAAACAGTGTATCAATCGAACAAGCATGTCATTCGTGCTCTCTTCGCCCCTCTTCTTCATAGGTACAACTTAAGCGATGACATGCTTGAAAAAAACGACAACCGGGCAGTACCCCAAGGGAGTACCGGAGCGTACCGGGCTCACATCCGGCCAAGGACTATCAAAACCTTGGGGAAGTGCTTTTGTTGTTAACAACAACAACAACAGTATTCGTTCAATGTCGTAATTGCCTCGTAAATGTCGTATACATCGTGATCCTCCTAACCTTGTATGGAAAATGATAGATATACGAAGTTTAAAATATTTACAAGGCAGATAAGAACATAAATGAAAAAATTGAGACACAAAAACTCTATAATGAAAAAATTGCATTTGTCTGCATTATTTTGACGGGTATGATATCGAGAAATTATTAGGTACAGACTTTCTTATTTGTGCAAAAATTATCTAAGACTAAATGATAAAAAAATACCTGTATCTTTTTTTGCTTAGCCAGTAAAAACAAAATCGTACGAATATGTGCTGCGCATGGCCTTTTCCAAAAGTGCTAGAAGCTACTTTGTTTAGCCGAGTTGTATTATACTCTGCATGTATATCCAAACTTGAACAGATGTACTTGTGTGCTCATGTGTTCAATTGAAAACATTTTTTTAATCTCCCTATGTTTTAAGTAAAAATTGCAATTGCGCGTATATATTATACATATGAAGATCTACATAAATAAATTCATTCTAGGGATGTAACGGAGCTTCGATTAGTTTCCCGAAAGGTCGAAGCTTTCTTTTTAACTGTCAAAAATGGATCGATATCACTACTCAACAAATTTTGATCGACTTTAATTTCCAAGAATAAAATAGAGCTTTCCTAAAGAAAAAAACTTTTTCTCTGATTCCGAATATCACTTCCATTTTCCTGTGGCATATCTAGTTTCCGAGATATCGGTGAAAATATACATATATACTTCATATAGATAACTCAAAAATTTGTATTTTTCATTTTTTCGGTTTCATCATCATCATTTATTGGCGCTTAACCGCCTAAGCGATTTTGGCCGTTGCATATCAAAGCACGCCAGTCGTTCCTTTTTAGCGATAACTGACGCCAATTGGAAACCCCAAGGGAGTTCAAGTCATCCTCCACCTGTTGTTTCCATCTCAGTTTAAACTGTAAAATTACACATCATACTAATTGCCATAAACATTTTTTGCTTTTATCTCTATAAGTGTATTCTATAGTTTGGCCACTATGCCAAACAAATTTCAAAAAAATTTGAAAAAAAAAAACAATTTTTTTACAAAATTTCAGATTTACCCACTTTAAAATCAGAAAAAGTCTATGGACGAAAAAAAACTTTATTGTAGATAATTTAATTACTAAATTTTTAAGCACGCCATTCCCTACAACATTGTGATGTGCTCTTGACTTTATAAGCCACGTTTTACTAAAAGTCATCAATAAAAAATTTTCTATTTTTACCCGACAAATTTTCAAAAATTTCCATGTTCCCGACATTTAATAGATGATTCCTATGTAGAATTTGGATAAATAAATAAATAATAATAAAAAAGTAGAACATTCATATCTTGAAAGTTCAGTTTTTGAGATAAGGAAAAAAGTGGTATTACTGATCTGTCAATATTTACGCTATTAACTTCTTGATTTTTATGACATTTGATTTCATTTCGAGAAGATGAAATTCCCTTTCCAATAAAGCAAAAATAAATAAAGCACAAAATGTTACAAAACGGTGAAAACTATCAACTTTTAAACACTTTTACCGCCCGATTCTGGGTTCTTGATAAATTGTCAATCTTTCTTTTTGTTGATAATTTATCAAGATTGACAATTTGTCAAGAACACAGAATCGGGTGGTTAATTTATGAAATTTCAAAATATCGAAAACTATTATACTTTTAAACCAAATGATTACATGTTCGGAATCAGCAGAAAATTCTACACATAAGTAAGGGATCAAATGTCGAGGATACGGAAAATTTGTTGGGTGAATAAAGAAAGTTTTTGATTGAAGACTTTCAATATAAAGGGACTTATAAAGTGAAGGGCACGTCACAATATTGTACTGGTGAACTTAAAAATTTCGTAATCGAGCCGCGTTTGACATTGGAGGGCTAACTTTTTTTCGTTCCTAGATTTTTTCTGATTTGTTGAACGTTTTTTGCATAGTGGGCAAACTAGTTAAGATACTTATAGAGATCGAGGTAAAACATGTTGATGGGAATTAGCATATTATCCAAAATTTAATTCAAATGAGGAATATTAATTTCTAACGCATTTGTATAAAACAATGTTTAGTAAAATGGGTTTTTTTCATATTTTCACCGATATCTCACAAACTAGATCTGTCACAGGAAAGTTGATGTGATATTCGGAATCAGGAAAAATATTTTACATTGCGTCAACGTTATCTCCTTCTTTCTCACTGCGGCTCTTATACCCTGCTTCAATTTCTGATCTCTCGTGACACAACAAAACCAACTAAGTAGTTCTCCTGTGACAACAAAAAAAAAAAAACACAAGTAAGTCTCAGTTACTATTTCCCCCCACTACTTACTTGGTTTTGTTGTGTCAAGGGAGTGATGCCTACAACGCAAATTTCAAACATTCGATTTCAGTTCCGACTCTGATAAACTCAAATTCGTAACATCCCCAACACATACCAACTTATTTACTCTATATACCTTAATATATATGTTTGTAAATATATTTAATTGCGCGTGAGTTGTTATCCAATACTTTAAAACAGCTAAATAAGCAAAGGCATGTCTGACCATTTATTATTTTTTTTTTTTTCATTCTCTCGAACATTTGATAGTTGAATTTCGCCTACATTTGATTTGATTTCACACACGTGCAGTTAACATATGCGCTCGCTCTTATGTAGGATTAGACACTCACTTACCAAAGTTGGGGGCTCGTCCCTCCATATACTATGCACTAATACTTAAACGACTGATGTTGTTATAGATACATATACCATGAATCAAGCAATCACTTACAACGAAAAATGTATGTGTGTGGTGCATACAAAATATTTTACACTGCGAAAAAATGGAGAAATTAACCGATTCAAAATATAGCTCAGGTTTTGGTATCGGGTCTAAAACTAAAATATCCCATTATTCAATATTTCAATAATTTTTGCAATCGTAACACTCAACCGATTTGAAAAAAAAAATTGTTGAAAATAAATTATTTTGAAATTAAGCACAAAACTTTCGAGCCAGATTTTTTTAAAGCTCGTATAAATTTTAGTTTTGCTAACATTAGTAATTAATTAGTTTAGGAATATCCCCACAATTCCTTTGAGCTATTTTCAATTATGTACAAAATTCAATTTTCTAAAAATTGTTCAAATTCTTTGAGCTTTCGTTATATCAAACCAAAATTGAATTAAGGCGCGATATATTTATAGGTATATCATCATAAACCTCCGCAGAGATGGTGTCCTGCTTTTTATGTTACTTTCTCCGGGATGCGAATACGCAATCCTTGGTGTGATAGGCCAAGCACTCAATTTAAATCTTAAATTTTTTAAAATCGGTAGAAATCTACGACCTACAAAAATATTGAACATATTTTTAAAATTTTCTTCACAGTGCGCCAGGGCGTATGCGTAACATTTTACAATGTCTTGCCTTGTTGTTGTTGTTGTTGTTGTTGTTGTTGTTGTTGTTGTTGTTGTTAACAGCAAAAACACTCCCCGAAGGTTTTGGGGAGTGATGCTGAAATTGACAGTCCTTGGCCAGATATTAAACCGGTACGCTGCGGTACGATTTGGTATGACCAGTGAAACCTTCTAGGTCATGTCATCCCTCCATCCGTGAGAAAGGAGAATATGGGTAATGAGAGGTGAGGGGCATCATATCCGTAGATCAACCATCGAGTTAGCACGTCATTACCTATGTGCATATTAGCCGCCTCTTACGACCGGTATGCCTGCTTCGGGCATATTCTAAACCCCTAACCCACAGGGCATGTCTTGCCTTATACTTCCTTTCTTTGCAATTGCGTTTTTTTTCGTTTCCTTTCCTTTACTGGTTCGATCTCCTATTCAGCTAAACGTTATTTGAAAATTATAGTTTCTACCCCTACTCTTTCTCCTTATTATCCTCATTTGGCTGGACAAAAAAAAATATGTAGGTTTATTATTTTTCACAATATGGAAAAAAAAACTTTGTAAGTTGTAGAACCTAATGTTATTAGTGGCCTATCATTGCTAGTTTAGATTTTTAGGATTGATCTTACTTCGATTTTTGCCCGTTAATGCCTAAATGTAACCTACCGGCAAGAATTCTTTTGCAATTCCATTAATTATTCCACTTTTAGTTAAATTAGTCCTGTCAAATTGAACATTTGAAAAACAAAAATTACCACAGAGGCAAATTTTTTTTTGAGAGCTTAGGTTCGCCATCATAAATAAAACTTTAAAAGTTTCTATTGATAGCATGTGTTCTAAAAAAGTGATTCGGGGTAAAGTGTCAAAATTTCAGGTTTTTTGGACTTTTCTCGAAAACGGTAAGTTTTTTTTTGAAAAATTAGCTGACACCAAGTTGTAGACCTAAAAGTTCTCTACCATATTTGACGGGGTTTTTCTAGACTATTGACTCCGAATAACTTTCTTAGTTTCCTTTCTGAGGCTGAATCTAAGTTCTCCAAAAAACTTTGGCTCTGTCGGAATTTTTGTAATACAAGATATCCAAATTTACCGGGGACTATGTTGTAGCCATTTCCTATTTTGGGATAATTTCAGTACTTTTTCGGGATATGTTTTGGACTTTTTTGGGATCATTTCGGGACATTTTCCCTATCCAAATTTTGGAGGCTAACTTCGAAAAACGAGTTATGCCATTTTTTTAAAACCTTTATATTAAGTCGCTTTCTTGTTTGCATCACCTTTTCCATACGAAATTTCGGAATCTTGCTAAGTCTTTTTAGGTAGCTTCCCGTTGAGCTAGACACTTGAAACTTGGAACATAGTTCACGTTTAAAACTAGGGCAAACAATTTCTGAGAGCCTAAATAGAAGTTCGGTTATCGACAAAACATTTAAAGCCTATTAATTGCACTCCACCTTTATATTTTCAAATCTCAAAAATTTATTACTATTGGTATGAATAAAATTTCAAAACCAAAAACACCGAAACCATGTCTTTGTTTAACGACAAATTTGCTGAGGCTTTTTGACAGCATTCATATAAAGGTTGCCTTTAAAATTTTTTTATCATCTTTTTTTCACTTATGTCTAATCTCTTCAAAAAAGTTAGTATGGTACCATGTTGTTGTTGTTGTTGTAACGAGGTGTAGTCCTGCCCAACTCGTTTTTTCCCTTAACCTAATTGTCATCAATATCGTCTAACGGGAGTCCAAGAAAACTAGCAGTTTCAATAGGGTTGGACCAAAGAGAGATGGGTGTTAGAAGAGTGGGCTCAGAAGAGCAAGAAAATAAGTGATTGGTATTGTGGGGGAACGAGCCGCATGCCGGACATACATTCGGCACATCAGGGTTCAGTCTAGATATGTAGGAGTTTAACCTGCTACAATATCCAGAGCGTAATTGAGCCAGAGTGACCCTTGTCTCTCGAGGAAGATGACGCTCCTCTTCAGAAATGCCAGGTGTTGCGGCATGTAAGACATTGTTTAGCGGACAGAGCGCAGAGTAATGGCCAACAGAAGTTGTATGGATATGCCCCAAGGCCTGTTTATGCACCTGTAGAACAAACGGCGTTGTTATATAGTGTCGGATCTCATCAAAATGTTTACGTAAATGCGATCTTATGGTCCTAGGAGGCGGAATGAGTTCAAGCAGTTGTCTACCGGGATGCTGTGGTTTACAGCAATTCAGTAGGTACTGCTTGTTTAGCATTTCATTATGCTCCCTAACTGGAAGCATTTCTACCTCATTGTGTATATGAGATATAGGTGACACAAGGACGCACCCCGTAGCGGTTCTGAGCGCGGTGTTTTGACAGGCCTGAAGCTGATTCCAGTGAACGTCTGCAAGCCCCGGCGACGCATAGTTCAGGATGGGCCGACCAATTGCCTTGTACGTTACCAACAACGTTTCTTTGTCTTTACACCAAGTACTGCCGGCTAGTGATTTGGGGATTTTGTTACGGCTCTGTAATTTTGAGACAATTGCAGCTGAATGGGCAGCGAAAGTGTGCATGGTGTCGAAAGTCACTACTAAGATTTTTGGGTGAGAGACAGTAGGTATTTTATGATCACTTACATAAATTTCTAATTCCATGCCAACCTGCGCTGTCCACGTCGTGAATAAGGTCGCCGAAGACTTTGTTGGCGACAATGTCAAGCTTCGGACAGTAAAGAACTCGACTAGAGAGGGGAGATAACCATTTATTTTAGAGCACAGCTCATCAACGGAAGTACCAGTTGCCAATATCGAGCAATCGTCTGCGTAAGAAACAATCGTAACTTCTTCTCGTGGAGGAGGAAGCTTCGAAATATAGAAGTTAAACAATAACGGGGAGAGGACACCACCCTGTGGTACCCCTTGTTTCATCTTCCTGGCTTTAGATTTTTTGTTTCTCCTACCTTTCCTGAAGCCATGTTGGTGCTCAGCTAACATGGAACGGGGCATAGTTTTTGTGTTTATGCGCGCGCCTGAAGATTCCAAGTCTTCTCCTGTCTTGCGCAGGGTGTGGGACATATTGTCGACAAAAAGCCTGCGCACATTTCCTGAGGTCATTTAATGTCTTGTCACCAAAGGTAATGTCGACATTTTTTGGTGGAACCGAAGGATTCGACAAGGACTTGACGGTGGACCATAATTTCCCAACACCGGTAGAGAGGTTACAAGACCTAAGGTGCTCCTCCCATTTGGTTTGTTTGTGTACGTTAACCAGCCGCCTGATTTCCACGTTGAGATCACCGATCTGTGGGTCAGAAGGATCGATGTTGCGTATGAGGTCACGTTCGTTGGCCAAGGCTGCGGCCTCAGCTGGGAAGTTAGGCCTAACATCTTTTATCCTACCAGCTGGTATAAAACGTGCAACATATACATATACATACATATATGCAACTAAATTTTTCCCCTCAATATGTTTCCTGTTGTAATGCAAAAAATAGACTCCCTTGAAATAAATATTAATATTACGATCTGAAATTTTTTAATAAAATAAAAAAAAAATTTAAATTATGGCCCAGTCTAATGTACCGTATTTATGAAATCTTCAAAGAAGTTGTGTCACCCTGTGTTAGTTATACAAAAAAAGCTCACAAGAAAAGCTCACTTTTGTTTCCATAGCATTTGCACAAAATCCAAACAGTTTGTAACATTGTGTAGCACCCAGACGCCACCGCAGCCCGCCAGCACTAAATTCCTAGCACAAAGTAAGTTAAATAAATTAAACTACCGGAAATCATAAAATTTAACTAATTAGTGAATAACTATGTAGCTTTACACATATTATATATATACATATACGATTTCCAATACATACATAGGTAAGTGTATGCGCTTCCAAAACGAACTCGCAGCCACTGCATTAACTTACGCCACATTTGTTGCAACATGCCGAGCACCGATTAAAATTTTTACGTTCATTCAGTCACACTCACGAAACTTTAACTAAATTAATCACGAATGTTTGCATAAAAGTAAATCGCATTTTTCACAATAAAATAATTGTTGAGTTCAGTCTTAATAATTTACAATGAATTAAACTTTTATCAACAAACTGTTGAGCGACCGGCGATATCGAAGAAAAAACAAAAAAGAGAAACAACTAAAAGGGGCGTTTGTTACAGTCATTTCATTGCACTCTAAAGAGTGCGCGGACTTTTTCAAAACATGTAGTGGAATTTATATGCAACAAGTGAGATAAGTTGGTGGATTTCTTGTTGAACCTACATTTAGTAAAGCAACGGAAATAGGAAATTGTTGCAGAAAAATCTAAAAGCATATTTCGACGTGCCATACGAAAACTAACACTTTTAAAATTTTTTACGAAAACTAACACTTTTCAAATTCTGTAAGAAGACTAACACTTTTATTTTGTGTCTGACGAAAAATAACACTTTTAATTTGTGTCTGACGAAAACTAACACTTTTATTTTCTGTCTGACGAAAACTAACACTTTTGGCTAGTACATTTTCTTCAGAGAAAACCTGAAAGTGTTACTTTTCGTCAGACACAAATTGAAAGTGTTAGTTTTCGTCAGACACAAAATAAAAGTGTTAGTTTTCTTCAGACACAAAATTTTTGGTGTTAGTTTTCGTATGGCACGGCGATTTTATAATTGAAGGGTACTCGACGTTGTCTGGGTTGAATATATACTTTAGGGTGGCCCTACTTTTGCCGTTCGGTGTCGGCCAAACAACTGTATGTCCCACCAACTTATAGGAAAAAAATTAAAGCAGCACACTACAAGTTAGAAGGTTATGATAACCCGAAGATATACCATCGCCATTAGTTTTTTTTTTTGGGTTTTTTTTTTTTAGTGCAGATGAGCTCTTTCAGTGTTTTATTAGTCCCATGAAATAAGACATTTAAATAACAAAAATTTCGACAGACCCAATTTTTGTAGAGAGCTTAGGGTTGCCGTCAGAAAGCAAACTTCAAATCCCATGTGCGCTAAAAAAAGTGGTTCTAGTTCGAGAACTACTTAAAAAAAATTATAGCGGCGATATACAAACAGACTATCATTATAAAGTCTAAAGAGATTTTTCTGCCGACCAGTTGCGGATCCAGGTTTTGGGAAGGGGGCGTCCAGATTTTTTTTAATAACGAAGACATTCACAGTTTCTCAAAACTGGCCTTTTATGTTTGTTTTTCAAAAGAAATATATATCTACATTTGTTGGTATAGGGAATGTCAAATTCAAGGTATCACGTTTGTAAATCGTTAAAAAAGTTACCGAATGTGTTTACGTAAACGCAAAATATCAGTTGGCAGTTTGCTATACACCCAACGGACCCAACGGTCCGGAAACTATACTGCTGGGCTGATTTTCCGTTGGTTCGTTTTTTTTCACAATTTTTCGTATTCGAAAACGCCCGCAAATTATACTGATAAAAACAGTGATCCCAAAAACACCAACAAATTATACTAAAAACATCAGAAAATTATCCCAAAAATTTCATAAATCGTAACTGAAAACGTGTAAACAAAAAACATAAAAAATGCATGATAGAATGCGTCGGTTTTAGGAAAGTTTTTTGTACTTTTACAGACATACGTTTCGTTCGCACACTTTAGTGGGAAAAAGATTAGAAAAAGTATTTTAAATGGAGCATGAAAACGGAAAAATATACAGTTTTTGCTAGTTTTTATACCCAGCGTACTAGTACTAGTACAAGGGCGGCCGCCGTGGTGTAGCGGTTAAGTGTTCGGCCTTCTACACCAAGTCGTGGCGGTTCGATGCCCGGCAAAAGTAACATCAAAAATTCTTTAGAAAAAGAATTTTTCTAAACGGGGTCGCCCCTCGGCAGTAGTTTGGCAAACTCTCCGGGTGTATTTCTGCCATGAGAAGCTTCTCAGCAAAAAATTCATTTGCTTTGCAAGTGCCGTTCGGAGTCGGCAAAAAACTGTAGGTCCCGCCAACTTGTAGGAAAACTCAAAAGGCAACACACCACAAGTTGGAAAGAGAAGCTCGGCTAAAAATATCGTTAGAGGTTATGATAACCTGTTGGTATATCGCCGCCATTAGTTTTTTTTTTTTTTAACAGTTGTATGTAACGGCACAAAATAATCGAGATAGATATAGAGTTCCATATATGAAAGTTCTTAGGATTAAAAGAGGAGTTGATTAAGGCATGTCCGACCGTCTGTCCGTCCGTGTACACGATAACTTGAGTAAAAATTGAGATATTTGCATGAAATTTTGTATACAAGTTACTTTGTGGCCTAGGTAGGTTGCTATTGAAAATGGGCGAAATCGGATGATAACCACGCCCCCTTCTTCGATATCGAAAATTTCGAAAATCACACAAATTGACATATCTCGGCAAATTGACATATCAGCGGCAGAAATGGCTAAAATGATATAATTTTATAGGTGAATACCCCTGGTCATTCTCTCATGAACTTAAACTGATTACGATAGAATGATGCAATTTGGCACAAAGCATACTAGTATCGTTAAGAGTATACCAAATGAAACTGGAAAATATCGCTCTCCAACGACGCCCACTTTCGATATCGAAAATCACATAAATTGAAATAATTCGGTAACGGAAATTTGGTAAATCCTCCTAGAGCCTAATGATTGTTATCCTGTTCTAAAAATTACCGCTGGGTATTGAATGTTCGGTTCACCCGAACTTAGACTTCCTTACTTGTTTTTTTTTTTTCATTTTCATATGCGTTTACGGAAATTTTGATGGCTGTGCATTTTGTGTAATTTCACGGTTAAAAAAATGAGCCTAAATTTTAAACCCGTCTAAAGTTTAAGCGACTTTTTAAACTTTTTTTTTTGGAATATTTTAACCTTTCCAAAAGTTTAAAGGAATTTAAATATCTTTTGGTTTCGATTTAAAATCTAAATGAAAAAGCAGTCTAAATTTTTTATTTTTTTGGTTTGTTTGAATGTAATCAAATCTTGCCCACAAAAGCTCTATGTGCGGCATAGCTCAACGCTAGAGTAGTCGGCTGTGACTCCTTGTTGTTGTCCTGAGCGCTTTCGTTCGAATCCTGCCAAGTGGCACATTTTTTTAATTTTATTTTATTCTTAAAACTTTTCGGTTTAAAATAAAACTTTTTGGCTTGAAAATTAAAACTTTTTGGTTTATAATTAAAACTTTTCGATTTAAAATAAAAAAAAAAAAAATTCGGTCTACAATTTTTGTTTTGCTTTCATTTATATTTGAAAGCTTATTCAAGTTTGAATTTTGCCAACAATATTTATGTGTGAGATGTAGCTCAGTGGTAGAGCAGACGGGCATGATGCGGGGCGGGGCGTCTTGGTTCGAGTCCCAGCCAACGGACAAAATTTTACTTTTTCTTTAGAAAACTGTTAAAACATTTGTGGTTTAAAATTGAAACCTGTTTCATTTAACCAATTTTTCTGAAAACTAGCCTAGTTTAAATTTGAAACCAAATTTGGTTTGGTCATATATGTATTCCAAAATGTTTAAAATTTAGTTTCAAATTTTCAACCGTGTTGTAATTTTTACAATTTTTTTTGTGTAATTTTTACAATTTTTTTTTTTTTTTTGTAATATTTACTATACTTTTTGGCGTAAATTTAACTTTTTTGTGTATTTTTACTACTATTTTTTCGCGTACATTTTACTAAATTTTTTCTGTAATTTGCACTAAATTTTTTGGGTAATTTCTACTATATTTTTTATGTAATCCGCCGCTGGTGCCGACTCCGAATTTTTGCTGAGAAGCTTCTCATGGCAGAAGTACGCTCGGAGAGTCTGTCAAACCACTGCGACCCCGTTTAGAAAACACTTTTTCTAAAGCATTTTTGATATTACTTTATCCAGGATGCGAACCCGTAATATTGTTGTAGTAGGCTGAGAAAGCTATAAAGTGGTAAAGTCCGTGCACTGACAGGAGTAGTTGCTTGAGAGAAAAAATATGGCTTTTGTTTGTGGCTCGCGTGAACTTCACAATCCATGAAATTGACAGCTAAGTATGTAAAAATATGTGAGTCAGCGTTGGTGTGTGTGAGAAAATGCGCACGGCATATGGACCATGCAAAAAAATTATGTGACTGATCTCTAAAAAAATGCCCCCTAATAACCACTCTCTAATGTAGCATATTTATAGACGTATTCTTTGCGGTAGAAAGTGGATCAGTCCTATCGTGGGGAAATTGCCCTCTGCATAGGAAACGCTCAAACAAATGACAGCTGTTCAACCCATATAAGAATACAGACCGGAATTAGTCCCCTGCTCAAATGCGACTCATCCTGGGTTCATCCTAGACAAACTCATTTATTGCAGGGTGATGATTGTTTATGTTTACAATCAAAGTTTTTCTCAAGTTGGTGAATAAAAAAATGATATGAAGAGATACATAGAATAGGCAGAAGGAAGAAACGGAGAATAATGCTGGGGAAAAAGTAAAAGGAGAGGAAAAAGGACAGGGGAAATAAACACAAAAGTTAAGCAAATGTGGAAAAGAAAACGAAAACCATTGAAAAAATAAAAAATGGAAGAGTAGAAGAAGAGGAACAAGTGGATGAAGGGGGTAAAGTAATTGTGATGATGATTGGAATAATAGTTATGATGATAATTACGATAAAAGAGAAGACTTAAATGCCATTCCACTTAAAGCGGGCTACTCACCTGCCAAGAAATGTCAAACTCCATATAAAAAAACGCTCAAGAAATGGTCAAGAACTGTTTTCACACGTCAGATTTTCTTGAGCCAATACTCAGCTCATAAGAAAAAATACTACAATTTTTTATGGTTGGCAATGCCGCTTTACCTCAAGAAATAAATATGCTCGTATATATTTCTTGAGGTAAACACGCAGACTCACGGCAAAGGTGAGTAAATATTTCACTAAACATGTTTTATACATTTTTATAAGAGTAATTTGAAAAAAAAAAAATGGAAAATTTGATAAACATCAAAATTTCTTGACCAGGCACAAGAAATATATGCTCGATTTTTTCTTGAGGTATTTCTTGGCAGGTGGGTAGCCCAGGTAGTCTGAAAACTAACTGCTAAACCATAACGGTCTGTAAGCCTTTTATGGGTCCATGATGGATACTTAAGCATAATGAATCAGTTCTCAGCTATTATTTATTGACAGATATGCGTGGATTATAAAAATAGTTACAACGTCACACAACTTTCAGGTCACCATTCAAAATTGCAGATCTTTGTTAGTATAGATAACTGTACCACAATGAGTCATCAGCGTTGCCAGATCAAATTAAAAACATTTTATTTCTTTACGCGCACGGAATACGACAATTAAAAAGTTTAATAAGAAATTCGGAAAAAGGCCACTGCTTAGCTTTTTTAAAAGCTACTACAACAAATGAAAGTTTATGTGATGACATCAGCAGTAATTTTCACAAGTGACCTAGCTACCTACCTAACTAGTATGTAGTACAACTAAATTCGTACTCGTTATACACGTAGCACACAATCAAACAGACGCCAAAACAAATAATAAAGCCGGCAACAACACCGGCATTAATCGCCAAACGCACACAACATTGACACTAATATTTACCGCATAGCACTGTGGGCCAAGCGACTTGACTTATTAGTAAAAAATACATATGGCATTATTTGAACTTATGTATGTATGTGTTTTGGTGAAAGATGTGCTTGTGTATAGAAAGTAGCCCTATCAATTCCCATCCTTTAATTATTGCACTTAGTTCCTATGGCCACAGTTGAAACAAGTCAATTTTATAATTATAGGTATTAGAAAGAATTGAATGCAAAATTTTATACAGCAGAATGGTAATTCACTGACTAGTTTCCATGCGACCAAGCATTTAGACGTAGTGTTTTATCCGGTCTGGCTGGCATCGAACCTACCAGACTGCATTGGCATTGCGTTCTCTTAACGCTTTTGAGCCATGTGCCCTGCATGCAATCTTGCATTTATATTCTTACTAATATTTGCCATGTGTTTTCCTTACTTTATAGACTTCTTGTCTTGTCAATTTTAATTTGTGTAGCATACTTTTAGGAGCAGCACCCGTTGGTGTAGAAAGAGATTCACTCTTATCGTACCGGTTCGGTTATAAATACGTAGGTGAACATGGTCTCTCTATAGCACATCCTTAAACAAATGTGAATAGTCCCCCTTTGCAATTACGTTTTTGCTGGGCTGCTAGTCCTCCCAGAGTATTCCTACACTAATCGCTTTTTCTTGCAGGGTAAAGATAACACTGGTCGCCAATGATTTTGTATGCCCGAGATATATTTTTGATTTTAGACATATTTATGCTTCCAAATCATGAATCAATCAGTGATTCCTTTTGATTTGCTCTAGTTTATAAAATAAGGGTCAAACCCCCATTTTCCATAGATTAGGGAATGTATTGCCCCATAACTTTTTAATGTTGTTCGCAACAACTTGATGTTGATTTTGTTGAAAAGATGTTATTTTGCCACTTTTAATAGTAAAGGTGCTGGAGCACAAATTATCCTGATTAATGTCCGACAAACTGTTAAAAAATGTGCGAAAAAATAGATTTAAAAAAAATAAAAGAATTTTTTATGACGATTTTCTAAAATAATCTATTAAATAGTGTATATACTGTGAAGTGGCGGGTCCTGGATTTTGGTTTGAACCTGAAAACCACCCCATGGATGCTGTGTAATCAAAAATTCGTTGATAGTTGACAATTTAAAATATTTTTTTTTGTTTTGATATTGCTGATCCGCTTATTTAACTATGAGGGATTTATTTAGGCTAGTGAATCTAGTGGTGCTTAGTGTAAGTAAGAACTACATTAGTTCGTTCACTTCACTTTGTACTCGACGTTTCGCTACTGATTTGTAGCTTCTTCAGGAGTAGGTGAATCTTTATTTTTGGAAGACAACAACAATACATATTAATACACTATTTGGTTGAGGGTAGTGGTATGTAAAAACACTTACACAAATAAAGCAAATTCTGATTTTTTTTTTAAATTAACAAATAATAACATGTTACTAATAATAATGGTTTAATTGCACATTTATGTGTATGCGCATGTCGGTAATTTCGGTACCAGTTCACCTAGGTACACTTGTCATACTGAAAAGTTTTCATAAACAAAGCGCATAGCTAGCCCCAATATCTTTCGTGTCCTCCTTTATGTTTACTGTGCGCTCTCTATTTTGTAAAATCCGGAGGCTTTCCATTGTGTATCGTATTTTGCCTCTTTTTTCTTTATCTAATATTTTTGTGTTAGTTAGATCAGCTGTGTGCCCAGTGCTGAGAATGTGTTGGGAAAGCGCAGTACTCTCTCTCTTTCTTCTTATGTCCGCTTCATGCTCCGCTAACCTTACCCCCAAATTTCTCCTAGTAGTCCCGATGTAAATCTTGTTGCAGTCTTCATCTTCGTTACCTTTACATGCGATTTCATAAACTACGTTGTTTTGTTGTTCTAGTTCAACAGGGCTTTTTGTTTTTGTAAAAATTGTGGATAATGTAAAGTACGGTTTGAAAGCCAAAGTTATGTTTTGTTCTTTGTTGCTTAAGTCGTGCTTGAATTTCTCAGTTAGCTTCGGGATGTATGTGACGCTGTAGTATTGTTTTCTTTCTGTGTTTATATTGATCGGCGCACATTGGGTAACGCTAAATTACCTACAGACGCCTACACGGCTAGTTTCTACATATTGCCGGTTCTACGAGAACGATACCAGTACTTGTGATATACCCATCGTACCGAAACGGACCAGGCCGGTTTTTTATATCGACACGACTAAGAGCAATACACCGCGGGGTGACCTTCTTGACATTTGGGCAGGGCGACACCTCGTTACAACAACAACATGACGTGAAAGTGATAATAAAAACTCATGAAACCGACTTTCAAGCGCGCATCTAAAATTTCTGTAATCATAGCTGCCCATTCAGAACACCCCCACTTTCACAAAGTTAAAGCTTTTTTATTTATTAAAAAAAAAATCTCTTTGAAATTCTAGAGAATAGCCTGGTCAAATAGACATAAAAATAATGGTCAAATGACAGAGCCTAGGCTCACCTTCAGGAGAAAAAATTCAAAACTCTAAATCGACTCAAAGGTCAAAATATGAGGTTTCTTAGATTTTTCTCGAAAACGGTATATTTTTCTAAAAACTACCTGAGAATAAGTTGTAGACCTGAAAATTTCTGCAAAATCATTTTTAAAATAGGGGTATTCACACTAACACACTATTGTCAAAATTGCAAAATGCAAGAACAAAAAACAGACGCATTTTGATGTTTCATGAAAAAAAATTTGAAAGAAAATTTTCCAATTTTGACAATACTGTGTAAATTTCCTGTGTTTTTTATGAAAAAAATTTAGAGAGGAGACCCCTAATGTTTTTTCTCTAAGAATCACTATTTCTAAAATATCGCGATTGTAAAAGTAAGTCTATGCATTATATGTGTGCACAATGTGCCACGTATGGAATTTTCATAATTGTTGTCGTAAACGTTGGCATGTATAGAAAAATTTTCTTTTTCCGGAGCAAAAGTTGAGAATAGTCCAAAAAACCACAAATATGGATATTTCAAATGACAAATTTTACCGTTGTAGCGAGTTTAGTTGAATCGTCTATTTTCAAAACCGACCTTCTCACAGAAGAATTGACTGGAGACGGCCGGTTTTGAAAATAGACGATTCAGTTCACTTTCAAGAATGAAATAAGTCGAATTAGAAATCAGAGATTGATTCTTTCGTATTTCCCCGGTCCTTTTGTTTACTGCGAATCATCATAAGCGATTCAAAAAACTCTAAAACGAGCTTTTTTTATACAAAAAAATATGCCTCCAGGCCCACTGTGCATCGACAACGACCTCAGAATAGGCCATGTATGTATGTATGTTTAGGTAAATCCATGTGTCAATGAATGTGCGCATTTACCCGGTAGTGAAATCAACTATGTTGTAAACATAAAAGAATATTTTTATTTGGCCAGTCCTGCATTCAAAGAAAGTAGTATAAGCATAACGCCCACCTAGTCACCTATTGTAGTTTTTCTATATCCTACGAGATGTTAATAGTAGGAGAGCCCCCATAAGGAAAATATTTTTGATTAATAACAAGTTAAATTTTTTAGCGGCTTCCTTTCCGCGAGACGCCTAAATTTTGTATCTTCGAAAAATGTGGTAAGTACGCCACCTGGGATTTAGGGGGCGTGAAACATGTCAATTGGTGCACGCAAATTTTTATTAATAACAGTTTAATTTTTTTTTTTCTTTTACTGCTACTGTCGTAACCAACTCTGGAATATATGCGCCCTACAAATTGGGTGCGACACAAATTGGGTCCGACAGCTCAAACATGTCAAAATAACTCCATCAAAATATTTATTAACATACAGCTAATTTTTTCACAGTTCGTTGTCAGTGATGGGCATAATTCAATGGCATACAAAAAAAGTGCAACATGCAGCCAGTCTCGTAAATTTGACATCAAATCAACGTCTTGGGGAAAGGAAACCGTTCAGAAAAATTTAGCTTGTTATTAATCAAAAAGACAAAAGAGCTGTAGCTAAAAATATCGTCGATTGCTATGCAAAACCGCCTATCTACACATATTTGAAAGCAATCAAATTTTACAGGAGAGTTAAAAACGAATTTCCTTTAGTCCTATGTATAATCTTGCAACTGAATTTTTGTTTCTGTTTTTAAAAGATGATATTTACCTGAATATCCTAGAATTGAACTAAAATTTCAAGTAGTTAGCTATGTATGTTCTTGGTGAAATTATTTTGCCTATAGACGGTTTTACAAATAAATTTGTTGAAATTTCTATTTTTACCAAACGATGCAGCTAAAATTTATCCACCCCTTACATTCGCTAGGCAGTTTTGGTTAATTTTTTGTTGGAATGTGAAATTTATTATTTTTAGGGCCACTTGCATAAAAGCCGATAACGACTAATCGGAGTTTAATTGCCGTATTTTGTATGGTTAGCTGTCAAGTTTATCACCGATTAGGCGTTATCGGCTTTTATGCAAGTGGCCCTTATTGATGAAACTCGATGCCTGGAACCCAGGGTTACCAAATATATTTTTTGTTACTTTCGTCATTTGGGAGGTTTTACATCTGGTAGATATTTAGGTGGTTTTGCATAGTCCGGTTTTACATTTGTCAAGTATTGCTTTCAACTCTGCTGGCGTTCTCTTGTTTGTTTTCTATTCGTGTCTACACTTGTCAATTTTCTTGAAAGCAATTAGCTCTGGTCCCTTACTTTTCTGACTAAAACTACTAGAACTGTCAAACTTATTCGCTTGACAGTTCTACAACAAGGAGTCAGAATTTACCAGGAAACAAGTAAGGAAAGCTGTCTTCGGCTGTGCCGAAGGCTAAATACCTTTCATGAATAAGCGTCACGATTTTCACTGTTTGATCCCCAGTACAGCCTGTGTGAATTTAACTTTAGCTCATACCGAAATTATCGGAGCTATCGATTATATGGGGACGATGTGTTATATTGGTCCAATCTCATTGATTTTTAACATCGACATTCCACATTCTAAAATAGCAACATTTACGAAATTTCACGTTCCTACCGATATAATTACAGGAGTTATCTACCAAAATCCGTTTATCGGAACAATCGATTGTATGGGGGCTATGTGAAATATTTATCCCATTTCAATGATTTTCAACATCGATATTTTACATATAAAGATAGCGATGCTTCCAAAATTTCGCGTTCCTATGTGTTTAATTACAGGACTTATAGCCCAAAATCCGCTTATCGGAATAATCGATTGTATGGGAGCTATGTGAAATATTTATGCCATCTCAATGATTTTCAACATCGATATTTCGCATATAAAAATAGCGATACTTCCAAAATTTCACGTTCCTACCTATATAATTACAGGAGTTATCTACCAAAATCCGTTTATCGGAACAATCGATTGTATGGGGGCTATGTGAAATATTTATCCAATCTCGATGATTTTCAACATCGATATTTCACATATAAAAATAGCAATACGTCCAAAATTTCACGTTCCTTCGTGTTTAATTACAGGAGTTATAGCCCAAAATCCGTTTATCGGAATAATCGATTGTATGGGAGATATGTGAAATATTTATCCCATCTCTATGAGTTTCAACATCGATATTTCACATATAAAAATAGCAATACTTACAAAATTTCACGTTCCTACGTGTTTAATTACAGGAGTTATAGCCCAAAATCCGTTTATCGGAATAATCGATTGTATGGGAGCTATGTGAAATATTTATCCCATCTCTATGATTTTCAGCATCGATATTTCACGTATGAAAATAGCAACACTTATAAAATTTCACGTTCCTTCGTGTTTAAATACAGGAGTTATAGCCCAAAATCCGTTTATCGGAATAATCGGTTGTATGGGAGCTATATGTTATATTGGTCCGATCTTGCTGGTTCCGACAAATGATTCCTATATTGGAAAATGGTGGCCGCATACCAAATTTCAGCCAAATATCTCAAAAACTGAGGGACTAGTTTGCGTTCAAACAGACAGACAGACAGACAGACAGACAGACAGACAGACAGACGGACAGACGGACAGACGGACATGGCTAAATCAACTCATCTCGTCATCCTGATCATTTCGGTATACTTATTGATGGGTCTATCTCTTCTTCTCATATTTACAAACATCGGACCAAAGTTATAATACCATTTCATGTTCATGAAAGGTATAAAAATCTGCTGACTAAATCTTGCAACTATCTGTCTGGAGAGAACTCAATTTTCTGCTCTCACCAGTCAGAAAAGTGGCGTACGGGATCACTTTCCTGTAGTTCGTGACTGTTTCTGAATATCAAATTGATGTAAGTGATGAGAGCTAATATGAAACAAAATATGGGCGTACAAGGAGGAGTGAAAGAGATACCAAGAAAAACTTGAAACGAGTTGACGGTACGCTTTCAAGTGTACTCTTCTCCTCTCTTCTCACGCCCTTCGCCTATGTCGCGGCAGAATTGAATTCAAGACTTGTATTTGTATTTGTAAGGGGTGATAGTCATTGACGATACATATGTATATTTCAGGTATGAGTTGAGTTCTCCATCGATTAGTTCCACACCAGTCGAAAATAACTAGTTGCATACTGGTATATTTTTTGACTAGTTTGGTGTTCCACTGCAGGGTATATTTAACACGAATGTATACAAATTACTAGCGCAAATGAAATCAAATCCAACAACACTTTCATACATAGCATCTTCTTGTTATGGCCACTTGACGCATTAGTCATTCTATGAAAGAATAACGAGTAAAATCATTCTCGCATGAATTCGTGTAAAGCAAACCTGAAGATCGCGGGGAAACAGAAACAGCATTTGAAAGCTCGCCCCAAAGTTTTGTTAGCTTCAGTTTGAGCTTGAATCTCGTCGAGTGAGCAAGTAAATTAAAACGGTGAAAAACTGAATATTTAAATATATTATTTTATTAGTGTAATCAAAAAAGCAAGAAAACTTGAGAAAAATGCCAGGTAAGTGATGAATTTAACACAAAAATTATAAATATGTTAATAAAAAAAGCGTGATAATTTTACAAAAAAAAAAGTGGGACAAAACATTGAAATGTGTTACGGAAAAGCGTTAATTGACAGCCGTCATGCAGAATTATTTGGGCGGCGTTTTTTTTTTTGCCCATTTGTCAACTGTCATTGAGTTATCCAAATTCTTTTCTTATAAATGACATTGAAAAATTTGAATACGTTTTGTTGATATATTAGAGCCATAGCAAATGTCAGCTTTAACTGTACTTTGTAGTTATTTATTAAGATACCGACGAACTTAGGTCAACCACTTTCTTTAATTAATTTATGCTGGAATGTTGTAAGACAATCTATGATTTTGAAAAATATGTAAACGCCAAGTATGTAAACCGCTTATTTTTAAAATGGTACAAGTACAGTTTTGCAAAAAAAATTTCAAAAATGTTTAAAAAACATATGTTTAAATATTTAAATAATTACTTATAAAAACTACAAAATAAATTTTTATATTTTTTTTTTAAATGAACTTACATATTTTCAAAAAAATTTTGAGCAAAAAATATTAAAGTAAAAACCTAACTCTATAGCTAATTCATTACCATAATTTTTTATAAAAAATACTTTTTTCAAAAAGTTGACTTATGTCATTTAAAAAAAGAGCGTTTTTCATGTTGTAGATCGCTTTATGCAAATTTGAGAATATGTATTATGTCATGCTCTAATAGAAAATAATGCAAGCGAAGGCAATGCCAGGGAGATATTTGTTTGTAGGTATTTAGGTGTGTTCAATAAAATTTAAACATATATCAAACACATACATACATCCATACAAGTGCAGTGGCGAGCGAAATATTAGCAGCCATACTTGGTCATAACATTTATTTGGATTCGTTAGCTATTCAATAACGCTGTACAACAAAAGTGAAGTTTTGTGAAAATCCCAACGGGTTTCTCAATGGTTTCTGAAGCTTTTGGATGTGCTGAATCCGAATCTGAAGTCAGATTTTTCGGGTCGCCCTAGGATTGGCAGCACCTAAGTTTTTACTGATGAGCTTTTCATGACAAAAATACACTCGGAGAGTTGGCCGCAGGGCGACGCTTTTTTCCGGGCTTCTATAAGTTTTATTTCATATCACAATACTTTCACAGTTTAGCAGATTACAAATTAAGATTCAAGCTTAGCGGTAGTGGTATAGCGGTAGTGTACCCAGCCTACTACACCAAGTGACCTGGTATCGACTCCCGGTCAAACCAACATCAAAAAATGATTTAGAAAAAGCATTTTCCAAACGGGGTGCTACTGGGCAGTGGTTTGGCAAACTCTCCGAGTGTATTTCTGCCTTGAAAAGCTTCTCAGCCAAAATTCATTTGCTTTGCAGATGCCGTTCGGAGTCGGCAAAAAACTGGTCCGACCAAATTGTAGGAAAAAATTAAAAAGTGGCACACCACAAATTGGAAGACAAGCTTGGCAGAAAAATCTTCTTGGAGGTTATACTAATAGCCTGTTGGTATATCGCCACCATAAGTTTTTATTTTAATACTTTCACAGATTTTTGTAGGATATACTAAAATACCCACTCACTAAAAGTTGTATAGGGTTTGTATGTTGTTGTTGTTGCTGTTGTTGTTAACAATGCATTGCCCTGCCTAGAGTGTATGATCATTCCGAAGATCTTCATCAAGCTCTTCTAACGGGAGTCCAAGGAAACGCGCAGTTTCAACAGGGTTGGACCAGAGGGACAGAAGGGGTTAGAAGAGTAGGTTCAATTGGACAATTGATTGTATCATGGGGGTCCTACCACGTGAAGGGCATCTCGTCATAATGCTTACGGAGATGACTCCTAATGTCTCTCGGGGCCGGATCTGTGTCCAAAAGATGTCGGTTTGGATATCCCGGCTTGTGGCAGTACTGCCGGCAAGTGACTTGAGGATCTTGTTGCGACCTCGTACCTTTGAAACCATTGCAGACACATGACCAGCAAATGAGAAAGTATTATCCAATGCCACCCCCAGTATCTTTGGGTGGCTGACAGTTGGTAGCTTAGTGCCATCAACGTAAATGTCTAATTCGTTTCTCACTTGGTGCGTCCTTGTCGTAAAGAGTGTCGCCGTAGATTTAGTTGGCGATATCGTCAGATCTCGCTCAGTGAAAAACCTGGAAAAGTCGCAGAGGCAACTGTTGATTTTCGCACAGAGTTCATCAGTATAGGGGCCCTTCTCCGTCGCTAGGTAAAGTTAACCAACGCCTGCCGTCCGTTCAGATAATTAGCAATCCATCTCTTTAACCCATCAGGGAGTTGTGTTTCACGCAGATATAGGCATAGAGTTTGTATGAAAAAGGCATGTAAAATGTTTCGTTTGTTAGTTAGGGGTAAGGGTATACAAGTATTTTGTTTGCCACTGTACAAGCAAGTATAAACATACATACATATGTACATACATCAAACACTTTCAGACATGCTTTCCTTTCACCGGTCAATAAGAAAACAAAAATTAAAAAAAAAAGAAATAAAACAAAAAAAATATATCGAAACCAGCTGCCGCATAGAGCCAGAGCCATTGATTGCTTTGTTCATGGTCGCTGTCATCATTGAAAATCGGAAAGAAATAAATAATTGGAAAAAGTAATAGAATTAAATGTATGTATAATATGTATCTCCATATCAACATTCGGGTGGTTCAATTATTTTTAGTGATTTTCCCACTAGCCATTCAATAATTTTAGACTCTTAACGAATTCCATTACGTTTACGAAATTTCAAAAATATTAATATTTTTCTCTGAATTTTGAGAATTTTTTGAAGTATTCAGTTTTGTACCTAGCAAATTCAATTTTAACACAATTATTAATTTTAAGTTTGTGAAACATTTTGCTTTTTGGCAAATTTTTGATTAGGTTTTGTGCGTTTTCGTCCGTTTAGGTATATGAAAGCACATTTTTATTTGAAAGAAAATAGTTAAGCTCATAAAAAATTTATAAGCTTACACCCTGCAAAATCGAGAGTACTCTATTTCCTATCCAAAGAGTACTCCAAATGAAATCCTTTTTCATATAAAATTTGTGCTCCAATTAACATTGCGATGTCCTAGGACTGTACCATCTACTCCAACCTTCGCTTTGTATCTGCTACTCGATGGAGTACCTACAGTCAGAGTAATTTGCAATGTACTCCAATGTTGTGACTTCTTGGAGTATATTCTGTCAGAGCGATAGTGTCGTGATTTTCGTCGATAAGGCAGGAGCAATGATCGGCTTTCAAAAGGCTGAAGGTGGTCCGATGAGGTATACAAAGGATTACTATTGGAATACTCCAATATCAAAAAATTGGAACACATAATCCAACGAATAAATAGATAAATAACTAAAAATATTCAGGATTTTAAAAATAATTTTCATTTCAAGAGATTTTTCTCAAATTTCAAATTTTAGATATGTGTAACAATAAACTGAAATGACTTGAAAGTTTTATAAGTATACAATTTTTTCACGTACACTTGGTTCACCCTAATGAACATGTGTGCACGTATTAGTTTCTTTATACTTTGGTTTTGCTCCAAAAATAACAGGGCATGTATGGGGCCACCTACTTTCTCTTCGTCTAGCTTTTGAATTTTGGTTTGTCTTTTTTTAATTCTTATTAAATTCTTAAAATAGCTTTATTTACTTAAGTAGCTTTATTTTTCCATCGCTATAAAAACATACCAATACATATGTAAATCCAAATCAATCAATGCTTATTAAAATTATAAAAAATTAAGTAAACAAACTTTACTTAAATTTCTAAAAAAAAAAAAACAGATTCTATATGCCTCGAAGCAAAACTTTTTTTTTTAATTTTGGTTCATAAAAACTTTATCAATGGGGATGGGGAAAGGCTCCAAGAGGTGCCAAATATCATTACTATAAGTCAAATATACCTAGGGCTATACAAAATAAAATAAAAAAGTTGGAAAACCAACTGTTCCTAAAAGGCTTAGAGCCCCATCCCATAGCCTATCTCTTCTTCCAGACTATTACCTAATTGACGTAAAAAAATTCGTCTAAATCCGTTCAGCCGTTATCGCGTGATCGACGAACAAAGACAAACCTCTGGACATCTTCACATCCCAACATTCACATGTGAATGCATGTATACATGTATAATATTAATATGATTCACTTGTCTTGTAATGGAAAATTCCAATTTAATTATATTAAAGAAATGAGAAACAAAACTTAAGTAATTTCCAGCTAGAATAGTTATTTTTACATATGCGATAAAGCTCTTATGGAAGGCAGAACTTGTTCCTATTTTTATACAAAAAAAGTAGTGTTAAGTGACCGTAGATAATATGCTTTCTTATAAACATCCTTCGTTTCTTATCTCAATTGCAATTAAAAATATATTAATCAGCCTTGAAGACTCACAGAACCACATTTTCTTCAACATTGTGTCGCTGTCACGGTGGCCACAGTTGATAGTTTTCTACCAAACTTGGTAGTTTTTTTCTGATTTGGTAGTTTCCTTTTACTTAGATATCACATCGAATCGATGGAACTCCCAAATATTTTTGCTAATCTTAAATCTTACATGTATGTATGTAATACTATTTTGTATTAAAAAAATTGTTTAATACATTTTTGTTTCTTTACAACAAGAACATGAAAATAAAATTTGGTAGTTTTTTTTTCATTTGGTAGTTTTTTCAGATTTTGGTAGCTTTTTTTTTGCAAGTGGCAACCGTGGTCGCTCCAATTATCTTTCGTACATTAAGACAACAGCCGTGTTTTTTTATTAGTTTTTAAGTCGACATTTGATGGGCCCTGAAGTCATAGTAAACTTAACAGGCTTTTTACTGCCAACTTTCAAGGGAGTCATTTTTGAAAATTCGACTGGTCGTAACTTTTAAGCTGATTATGGTAGAGCGATGAAATTTGGCCCAACGCATACTATGTAGTATCGTGGGGAGTATACCTGATGAAATTGGATAAAATCAGGGGGGGAGGGGCATTTTTGAAAATTCGACTGGTCATAACTTTAAAACTGAGTATATTAGAATGATGAAATTTCAAAAGCTTATATTGAAGTTTTAATATTTATTGCGTTGTTTTTTTTTTGTCTATGCATGAGAACTCAATGAGTCATTTTATATTTTTGCCATAGCTAACGGCTAATAAGCTTTCATCAACAACGTCATTTGAAAATATTGAATCATAAGATAAACTGCGTATGGCATTAAAAAATAATTATGACATCACTACGTTTAAAAAGCAATGCATATAACATACTCATAAGGGATGTTAAGTTGTTTCGATTCCGAAAAGTCGGAGTTTTGATTGATGTAAATTTTTTATTCCTATTTCACTTCCAACTAGCAAATCAGAGTTATAACGGAAATCGGACAGTAAAAGAAGTCGGCATGCACTATAATGAACTTTTGTAGAGTTTTTCCAAAACTTACCCACTGTAATGATGAAGCTGTATCCCATTTTGTAGCTTTGACTGCTATTATTCTGCACAGTACTATAATCGAATCCGAATTTAACGGCTATTTTAAGCGTTTTATAGTAGGCGGCCAAGCGACCATAGCTGGATGTGCTTTATTATCAAATAGCACCGTATAGAGATTTCAATGCAAAAATAATTCACATACAAATCAAAGTTAATTGCACTTGCAAACGAGCGTAACTAAAAAAAAATAATTAAGAAGAAAATGTATGTATTAAAGTCACAATAAAAATGCAAAAAGATAAGGTGAATACTTGATTACATACTCAAGATCATTTAAACAAATATGTGAAGGTACTCATTAGGGATGATAATGCCGAGATGTTAAAAGATTGATTTTTATTTTACTTTATTTTAGTCCATTTTACTTTATTTTATTCCATTTTATTTAATTTTTTTTTTTAATTATAGTTTATTTTATTTTATTTTATCCTAACTTATTTTATTATACCTTTCATGAACATGAAATGGTATTATAACTTTGGTCCGATGTTTGTAAATATGAGAAGAAGAAGAGATAGACCCATCAATAAGTATACCGAAATGATCAGGATGACGAGATGAGTTGATTTAGCCATGTCCGTCTGTCCGTCTGTCCGTCTGTCTGTCTGTCTGTCTGTCTGTCTGTTTGAACGCAAACTAGTCCCTCAGTTTTTGAGATATTTGGCTGAAATTTGGTATGCGGCCACTATTTTCCAATATAGGAATCATTTGTCGGAACCAGCAAGATCGGACCAATATAACATATAGCTCCCATACAACCGATTATTCCGATAAACGGATTTTGGGCTATAACTCCTGTAATTAAACACGTAGGAACGTGAAATTTTGTAAGTATTGCTCTTTTTATATGTGAAATATCGATGTTGAAATTCATAGAGATGGGATGAATATTTCACATAGCTCCCATACAATCGATTATTCCGATAAACGGATTTTGGGCTATAGCTCCTGTAATTAAACACGTAGGAACGTGAAATTTTGGACGTATTTTTTTTTTTATATGTGAAATATCGATGTTGAAAATCATCGAGATTGGATAAATATTTCACATAGCCCCCATACAATCGATTGTTCCGATAAAGGGATTTTGGTAGATAGCTCCTGTAATTATATAGGTAGGAACGTGAAATTTTGGAAGTATCGCTATTTTTATATGCGAAATATCGATGTTGAAAATCATTGCGATGGCATAAATATTTCACATAGCTCCCATACAATCGATTATTCCGATAAGCGGATTTTGGGCTATAACTCCTGTAATTAAACACGTAGGTACGTGAAATTTTGTAAGTGTTGCTATTTTTATATGTGAAATATCGATGTTGAAACTCATAGAGATGGGATAAATATTTCACATAGCTCCCATACAATCGATTATTCCGATAAACGGATTTTGGGCTATAACTCCTGTAATTAAACACGTAGGAACGTGAAATTTTGGACGTATCGCTATTTTTATATGTGAAATATCGATGTTGAAAATCATCGAGATTGGATAAATATTTCACATAGCCCCCATACAATCGATTGTTCCGATAAACGGATTTTGGTAGATAACTCCTGTAATTATATAGATAGGAACGTGAAATTTTGGAAGTATCGCTATTTTTATATGCGAAATATCGATGTTGAAAATCATTGAGATGGCATAAATATTTCACATAGCTCCCATACAATCGATTATTCCGATAAGCGGATTTTGGGCTATAAGTCCTGTAATTAAACACATAGGAACGCGAAATTTTGGAAGCATCGCTATTTTTATATGTAAAATATCGATGTTGAAAATCATTGAAATGGGATAAATATTTCACATAGCCCCCATACAATCGATCGTTCCGATAAACGGATTTTGGTAGATAACTTCTGTAATTATATCGGTAGGAACGTGAAATTTCGTAAATAATGCTATTTTAGAATGTGGAATGTCGATGCTAAAAATGAATGAGATTGGACCAATATAACACATCGTCCCCATATAATCGATAGCTCCGATAATTTCGGTATGAGCTAAAGTTAAATTCATACAGGCTGTACTGGGGATCAAACCGTGAAAATCGTGACGCTTATTCATGAAAGGTATTTAGCCTTCGGCACAGCCGAAGACAGCTTTCCTTCCTTGTTTTAATTTACTTTATTTTTTTTTTTTTGTTTTACCTTATTTAACATTATTTTATTTTAATTTTTTTTTATTTTATATTATTTTATTTTATTTTTTTTTACCTTATTTTTTTTTGTTTTGTTTTTTATTTTTTTATTTTTTTTTTTTTTTACTCTTAAATTATTTTATTTTAGTTCTAATAAATATTGTTTTGCTTTTTTTAACATTATTTTATTTTAATTTACTTTATTTTATTTTATTTTATTTTATTTTATTTTATTTTTTTACTTTATTTTTATTTTACTTTTTTTTTGTTTTATTTTTTTTTTTTTTTTTTTCTTATATTTTATTTTAATTTTTTTATTTCTCTTTCGAACTTCGAATATAAATCTGTTAGAACGCCGAATTGCGGTAGTTTTCAAATTCTTTCGGGATTGAGTGCGCTATTATAGTCAAATTCATTTTAAATTTATTCAAGAAAGCGCGAATTTTGTTTACTAAAATTTGTTTGTGTTGCTTATTTGTTATTCCCATTCTATAGTTTAAGCACCTGCATTCCTTCAAACAAGTTTATTTTTTTTTTTTTGCTTTCCAGGTGAACTATTAAATAGCGAAAAAAGAGAACATTTAATTTTTGTTCTACTTAACGCTCACGCTATAAAAAAATAATTTTATATTTTATGTTCGCGTAGAAGCTTTAAACCTTATAGCCAACGGAATTTTTTTTTATTTTTTTATTCTTTGATTTTAATAAGCTTCGCTTTAAAATGATGTCATATATTGTTTTCTTACTTGAACAGATTCTATTTATTCATTTTATGATATTATTCCACATATTCTTGATGGTCAACAAAAACTGAGTAAGAAAAGAAGTAGAAGAAAACAAAGTAATTTATTTATGTTAACCTGGCCCTGGGTTTTGAAATGTCCACTTCTTTCGGATATATTTTAAATGATGAAAAAGTGAAACTTTCAAAACTCACTGTGAAAAAAGTTTGTGAGACCTTTAATGGTCAGTTACATAAAGCTTTATTTTGACTTTACCTCAAACTTTGACTTTGACAGAAAAGTTCAGTATACGTATTTAATCGAAGCATGGCAAATTGGAGACCTCAAAGTTGAAGCAAGGTTAAAATTTGGCAAACTCTCAAATTTTGCTTGCTTTGACAATCAGACGTTGATGACTTTGCTTTAATTAATTTTCTCTATTAAAGCGGGCTACCCACCTGACAAGAAATGTCAAACCCCATATAAAAAAACGCTCAAGATATGGTCAAGAAATGTTTTCACACGTCAAATTTTCTTGAGCCAATACTCAGCTCATAAGAAAAAATACTACAATTTTCGATGGTTGGCAACGCCGGTTTACCTCAAGAAATAAATATGCTCGTATATATTTCTTGAGGTAAACGTGCAGATTCACGGCAAAGAAGAGTGTATACTTCGCTACACATGTTTTATACATTTTTATAATAGTAATCTGTCATAAAATGGAAAATGCCGTAAACGTCAAAATTTCTTGACCAGGCATAAGAAATATATGCTCGTTTTTTTCTTGAGGCATTTCTTGGCAGGTGAGTAGCCCGCTTAAATTAATAAATTACTCAAAACACTCTGAATGCAAAGAAATAACGAAAAGAAATGTATAAAAGAGAAGCGTCAAGGCGTTCTTTGTAGCATACCTCTGAAGTTGGACGCAAAGTTTTGAGGTAGCAAATGTCAGGCGAGGTTAACAAAGCTTTTTGTATTTGACCCTTTATTGTAGAGCGTTGAATTTCCCACAAATACTGGGGAAGAAGTTTTACATATGTTCAATCTTTAGGTGATGAGATATATTCATCTTAATAAAGTTTATAACGAAAATAGAAAAACGGCAATGAGCACCACCTTAACATTAACATACAAAATTCTTATCATTATACCAAATTTTCGACTAGGAATTCGATTTTCTGTATGCCAATAAAAAAACCAAATTCGCCACTCGAATATTCAGCTTTTATTTATTTTACCCAATTTCAGTTAAAAATCCCGAAACTGACTACACTGATATACAGTTACATTTTTTTACTTAAAAAGTCTGGCAGTTTTTTATTTTTTTTAGTATAATAACCAAACAAGTAAGGAAAGCTGTCTTCGGCTGTGCCGAAGGCTATATACCTTTCCTGAATAAGCGTCACGATTTTCACTATTCGATCCCCAGTACAGCCTGTGTTAATTTAACTTTAGCTCATACCGATATAATCGGGACTATCGATTATATGGGGGCGATGTGTTATGTTGGTCCAATCTCATTGATTTTTAACATCGATATTCAACATTCCTACCCATCTAATTACAGGAGTGGACGATAGCTCCAAAACCGGTTGAGATATCGCAAAAAATAGTATCTTAAATTTTTTATTTCTTATAAGGTAAGAAAATAGTACATTTAACTTAATTGCCATATTAAGCTTTTTGGTATTAAGAAGGTTCACATTTTATGAGATATCTCCGGGGTAGGTTAGGTATTGAAATTAATCAAATAATTTATGACAGCATTCATAAACACCTTTTGTTTGATACCCATAATGTACTAATACATTTTTGTGGAAATATTCGTCGATACCTCCGAAACCGGTCGAGCTATCGAAATCTCAAGATATCTCCCAAACCATTTCAGATATTTCAATGAATCACATCGCATATTGCAGCACTCGTTGACACTTTTCGTTTGACACCCATATTGTACTAAGACATTTTTGGTCACCCCTGGTCCACATATTGGGCGATAACCCCAAAACTCGTTGAGATATCGCAAAAAATAGTATCTTAAACTTTAAGTTGAGCGTCTAGCAATCCAACGATTCAATTCCATTCAGTACTTTTAGAGTGTTATGACCACAAACATACAGACAGACATGGTCCACATATTGGGCGATAACTCCAAAACCGGTTGGGATATCGAAAAAAGTAATATCTTAAATTTTAAGTTGAGCGTCGAGCAATCCAACGAAAAAAGTTTCATTCAATTCCATTCATTACTTTCAGAGTGATACGGCCACAAACATGCGGACAGACAGACAGAAACACAAAAATTTTTTTTTAATTTTTACTATATTTTTGTCCAATTTTTACTACATTCCCTGGGCAATTTTTACTATACTTTTTGCTGTATTACTGTGAAAAGTATGACTTTCTATACCGAAGGGGAGGGTTTGAACCTGAAAACCACCCCCGTGGATCCGCCTCTACTCTACCCACTTTCAGGCGAAAAATCTCTAAAAAACTAAACTGGCAACGCTGGTTTACCGTTACATTTTTTTTTCACTTCAATAGTTTGGCAGTTTTAATACAGTATTTTTTCAGTATAATAAAAAAATATATAAATTTATTTATCTCAGTGTAATGGAAAGTTTTTTTTGTTCATTTTCTTATTAACAAAAATCTTCCTTAACACAATTGAGCTAAAACGTGAATTACTCTGCCTAAATCAATTAGCACTCTGAAAGTAGGCTGAATTAGCACATTCAAAAACATATTTTGTAAAGAAGACAAGAACAAAAGCTCTCCCCTACTCGTGATATATCAACACAGCAACTTTATCAAAACAACAATTATTTTCTAAAATTAACATGTGATTACTTAAATTTTTTCTTCTTCTTTCATCTCTCTCGCTCTTGCAGAAGTCAACACACCCGACAAATTGGAATACCAATTCCACCCGGTCTCTGGTGGTTTTTTCACATTCAAAGTGCGCGCTGCACACGATGCCCATTTGGCGCTCACGTCAGCCCCCGTTGAGGCGGATCCTATGTATGAGATCTTCATTGGTGGTTGGGAAAATACCAAATCGGTGATACGTAAGAATCGCCAAAAGCCCGATGTTGTGGAAGAGCATACACCTGGCATCTTGGAAGCTGGCGAATATCGCGGTTTCTGGGTGCGCTGGTTCGATAACACCATCACTGTGGGACGTGAAGGCGAGGCAGCTGCATTTTTGGCATACGATGCACCCGATCTTTTCCCTGTAAATTTTGTGGGCATTTGTACCGGTTGGGGTGCCAGTGGCTCTTGGTTGATACAAGGTTAGCTAGTTTGTCCTAACATTTTTTGTTTAAATTTTAATTTTTTTCTTTCTTTCTATCAAACACAGATGCACCACAGGCTAGCGCACCAGCTATGGGCTTTGCACCACCTTGCGGCAGTGGTCCCGGTTGTTGGGTGCCCGCTGCAAATGGCACGGTGCCACCCAGCGCTGTCGAAGGTGGCTTTGATGGCAGCGAACAATTGTATATAGCACGTGCACGTCATGAGGGTGATCTCATTCCCGGCAAATTGCATCCTTCACATGGTGTCTGCTACGTTGCATGGGGTGGTGGCGAACATGGTCATGGTGAATATGAAGTGCTTTGCTCTGGCGGCGGTCAATGGGTGCCAGTTCATGATGGCCAAATTCCACCAAATGCTTTCCCTGGTGGCGAAACGGCTGAAGGTGAACCTTTGTTCATTGGACGTGCCACACACGATGGTACCATCACCGTGGGCAAAGTTCAACCATCGCATGGCAGCTGCTACATTCCATATGGCGGTGAAGAGGTGGCCTACAAGGAGTTCGAAATTTATATTGCCGCTTAAATTTTTGTTGGAGCGCATATGATGGCGGAGCATATATTCAAAGCACTAAAATAAGTAAATATTTATGTCTGAGACTCGAGAAGTCTATTTTCATATGTAAAGTAGAAAAGCACAAAATGCACTCAATTAAGTGATTAATTATTTAAATATAGTATGTAAACGAAACTCGAATATGAATGATATTGTTGTATGCAGACCTGTTAGATTCGGATTATCAATTGAAATGATTAATTTTTATACCTTGACAATTCTTCCAATAATTAGTTTAAAACTACTTTTAATTCGAACTGATTAATATCCAAACAAAAGTCAAAAATTTAATTAAAATAATCAATCAATTAAAAAGTCAAGAATAATCAGAAATTATGCAAAATAATGAAAGTCAATGTTTCATTACAATTTGTTGACTATAATGGTAGTCAACTTTTAATTGTTATTTTTGAAAAAAAAATTGAAATTTAACAGGTCTGCTTGTATTGTATTAAGCTAAACCAAGAAGAAGATTTATGTAAAATGTATATAACCAGCATGTTGTTAAATTAAAGAGCTTTAAAAACGCTCGAAGCTGTACGATCAATTACAAAAGTTTAATTTCATTATTTTCAGACTGTGAATAAAACTAAATAAAACTAAATAAAAAAAAATTATTATGTAAATTTTGTATTGATTTTAAAATTTTTTGTAATATATTTTGGTTAATTTATAAAATAAATCCAATTTTACTCGAATAAATTATGAGCAAATGTCAAAAAAAGCTTAAAAAACTCAAAAACTTTGTTTTATTTAGATTATGTTGAGGGGGTCCTATCGAGTACGAGTTAGTCCTAGAAACTATTCCAGAGTTAAATACGCGAATTATAATAAAGTCCGACCAAAATAAACCTTTGATACATATAACAATAATTCCCACAGAGCAAAATTTTGGTAGAGAGCTTAGTTTCGCCGTCAGAAAGAAACCCCCAAAAGTCCCCATCGATCCCATGTGTGTTAAAAAAGTGATTCGGGGTCAAAGGTCAAAATTTAAGTTTTTTGGACTTTTCTCGAAAACGGTAAGTTTTTTTTCAAAAAATTACCTGTGCCCCGTTTCTGTAAAATTGAAAAAAAAGAAATTTTATATTTACCTCAAAAGCAAGTGAGAAAATAAATTGACAAAATTAATTTTTTTAATATGACGCCAATCGACAATTTCAGTCGAGACGATCGATCGAATTGATTTACAGAAACACACTACCAAACCAATACGAAATGGAACTTTCTGAATATAAATTGAAACTTTCTGAATATAAACTGAAAAAGGTGTAGTAATTTGGTCCCAAGCGCCCTACAATTTGGTCGTTCTCAAAATCACCCGAGTGACAAGGGAAATCGGAGCATATCTCCAAAAGGATTTCTGAAGTTCCGACTTTGATTGTCAAAGTTTGAAGAGTCCTAAGTTTAATCACTTAGGGTGACCCAATCGAGTTCAAACGTAAAATCGACCTTCACTAATTTTGGAGGACCGACCCACCCAAAACGCTGATAAATAGCGGCCTAAATCAACCCCAACTAAATCGCAGAACTGTGATAGTGGCACTGGACTTGTCAAAAGCTTTGATACAGTCTATCAAGCTACGCTCATAACAACTCCCTGATGAGTTAAAGAGGTGAACCGCTGTGCGAAAATCAACAGTTATCTCTGCGACCTTTCCAGGTTTTTGATCATTGAGCGAGATCTGAAAATATCACCGACTAAATCTACGGTGACACTTTACGACATGGACGCACCAAATGAGAAACGAATTAGACATTTAAGTTGATGGCACTAAGCTGCCAACTGTCAGCCACCAGGATCTTGTCCTCAAGTCACTTGCCAGCAGTACTTGGGGAAAAGACAAAGAAACGTCGCAGACTACATATAAGGCCATTGGCCGACCAGTCTAGTACCAAATGGTCGCCTAACGTGCATAACACCAACTGGACGAACTTACAAGTCTGCAAAATACTGCTATCAGAACTGCTACGGGATGTCTGCTCATGTCTCCTGAGTCTCACCACCATCAAGAGGCGAAACTGCCCAATGTAAGAGAGCACGCGGAAATGCTGAGCAGGCAATTCCTTCTGAACTGCCACAAGCCAGGACATCCAAACCGTCATCTTTTTGGACACAGACCCACCCCAAGGATACATCTCTGTAAGCATTATGACGAGATCCGGCGTCATATTACCTTGCCGTTTGATCTGCGGAATCATAAGCGGGCTCTAACCGACATCCACACTGAGTCGGTTGATACCTTTATCAGATTTCGGCCTGTGAACCCCGTTTTAAACAATCTTCCACCCGCTCATGACACTACATCTCTTTAACTGTTCAATTGAACCTACTCTTCTAACCCCTCTGTCCCTCTGGGCTAAGCCTTTTGAAACTGCACGTTTCCTTGATGAAGATCTTCGGAATGATCATACACTCTAGGCAGGACGAAGCATTCTTAACGACAACGACCCACCCATGACAGTGGCACAGCCACTCCATAAAAACCATACAAACCAAAAAAAAAAACCATTCGTCTGCTCACAAAATCGCCTATCCATTATCTATCATTTTCATTCGCTCCATATATTTTATTTTAATATTTTCAACTTTTCTTCGACATAAAAAACAAAAATGAAAGAAAATGCGATGGTTAGGTGATATTGTGAGCAGACGGAATCGTTCGTCTGAGCTATCGTTCGTTATACATAATGAGGCCCTCAGTCTGATAGCAAAATTAAGGAAATTCTCTCCAAAACAATAAGTTTTTGCCGCCTTAATTGGCGAAGCAACCCACTGTGCGACGATTCAACAACTTATTAAAACTATAAAACCGCTACTAAACAAAATTTCAAGAATTACATACATACTTTTAGGCGTTCGATTTTGTACATATGTAAACCGGGGAAAAGAGAACCCCATCGAGTTGAAAAACTTGACACTTACACTCACAACTAACCCTTAACTTACCTTTTCTCCTTTTACAATGAAAACACACATTTTAGAGTTTACTTTTGATTTTCGCTTACAAATGCAAATTTATTTATTATTTTGTAGTTTTTTTTCTCATTGCATTTATGCTTGTAATTTTATAATATTTTTTTATTTATTTTGTAAAACTGGATTATTGTGCTTTATGTATGTGTACTAATTATATAAATATTTTATATATAAGTTTAAGTACATATGCACGTCTTTTGTGTTTTTAACATAATAAAAACACTATACAACAAAATTTAAATTTTTTTAAATCCCACAGGGTTTCCCAACGGTTTCTGAAACTTTTGTGTGTGTTCAATCTGAATCTAAAGCCAGATTTTTCGGGTCCACCGTAGGTTTTCTCTCCAGAGTGTGGTTTGTAAAGAGATTGGTAGTTGTGAAACAATTTTTTTTTAATTTATCCATTTTTCTGGGGCCAGGGAACCATAATTTAATTTTGGTTTATATATTTGGTGGCGTACAGATGTTCCATAGTGCAAAAAGTTGAGGTATAGTTAGTTATTAAAAAAAAAAAATTTAAAAACCTTAAAAAAAATTAATTTTACAATCTCTGAACAATCTTCTCTCTGTAGAGAAAACCTAGGGTGACCCCCAAAAATTTAGAAAACGATTAGAAATCCCCTTTGGATTTTTTGGCTGTTGTACAGTGTAATTATACTGTGCAACAAATTCTTGGTTACTGTACGAGGCATAATTGCAACTCTGGGAGAAAGATCCACTAAGAAAATAGAACTCCGAGATATTTTTCCATTTTCGGTAACACCCGAGCGGAAATTTTTCCAAATTTTATACCTTTCATGAGCATGAAATGGTATTATAACTTTGGGCCGATGTTTGTAAGTATGAGAAGAAGAAGAGATGGACCTATCAATAAGTATATCGAAATGATCAGGATAACGAGATGAGTTGATTTAGCCATGTCCGTATGTTTGTCTGTCTGTTTGAACGCAAAAAAGTCCCTCAGTTTTTGAGATATTTGGCTGAAATTTTGTATGCGGCCACCATTTTCTAATATAGAAATCATTTATCGGAACCAGCAAGATCGGACCGATATTACATATAGCTCCCATACAATCGATTGTTCCGATAAACGGATTTTGGGCTATAACTCCTGCAATTAAAGAGGTAGGAGCGTGAAATTTCGTAAGAATCGCTTTTTTTATGTAAGAAATGTCGATGTTGAAAATCATTGAGATGGGATAAGTATTTCATATAGCCCCCATTCAATCGATTGTTCCGATAAACGGATTTTGGCTATAACTCCTGCAATTAAGGAGGTGGGAGCGTGAAATTTCGTAAGAATTGCTTTTTTTATATAACAAATGTTGATGTTAAAAATCATCGAGATGGGATAAATATTTCACATAGCCCCCGTACAATCGATAGTTCCGATAAACGAATTTTGGACTATAACTCCTGTAATTATATAGGTAGGATCGTGAAATTTCGTAACAAATTTCATGTGGAATGTCGATGTTAAAAATCAATAAGATTAGACCAATATAACACATCGCCCCCATATAATCGATAGTTCCGATAATTCCGGTATGACCTAAGGTTAAATACACACAGGCTGTACTGGGGATCGAACAGTGAAAATCGTGAAGCTTATTCATGAAAGGTATATAGTCTTCGGCACAGCCGAAGACAGCTTTCCTTACTTGTTTTTCACAAGTTTTAACCCTTTAGTAATCGGCTCAATTACTTTTCTTTTAAAGTATGCGAATATGTGTCAATACTGCACCTTCGTGAGAGCAAAAGGGTTAAAATTGTATACCAAATGTTCCGCGTACAACAACAAATTTCTCTCTGTAATGAATTTTAACACTTTTTTCACTTTGAGTTCAAGTTTTTACTGCACTGGTCTATTTGAGCCCCTCATCACCAAAAATTCTGTTGCACAGTTTTATTTATTTGTGTAAGTTGTGTTCTGTTTGACCATGAATTTTCTTCGACGTAGGATTTATGTATATATATTTTTATGTTTAATTTATAACGTTTTTAATAATTTAACTTTACTTTGCATTTTTCTCATTATTTTTACTTTTTTCATATAACTTTAAACCTTCATTAGCTGTAAAATAGTATAATAAATGTTGTATATTAAACTCGTTCCATGCTATAAAATCTCATATTTATTACATATTTACGTTTTATATATATTTTATAAGTACAAATTCTTTTTTTAATTTTTGGACTTTTGCAACCTACGACGCTACATAATACTCATTTCTTTATGTACGTATGTATGTATTTATGATAGATTTTTTGTGATTTTTAGAACTACACCCTTTCACGATAACTCAGAGCTTTTTTGAAGAGCACCCTATTTCAGTATTTGGTTGAAGAACGCCGTATTTTAAGATCAGTTTATCAAACGCTCTATTTGAACGAAAGTTCAATAAATATTCATCTGAGATGAGGGGTTTTTGAATCAAATTTTGAAATTGGGCAATATTAAAAAAGAATCTGGGATAGAGGCTTTTTCAACCAAGTTTCTAAAAAGATTTTGAAAAAAATTGGCATTTTTTGATCTTCCATTCAGCCGCCGAAATGTTTAATAAAAAGTACATTTTAAGAATCAGTAATTAATTTGAGGTTTCCGGAAACACTTTTACGCTCTTCTTAACTACTTTTGATAGGGCTATTCTCTGTGTATACATTAGGATAACTAAAAAAAAAATGTTGTCTAGGTCTTACCCCCTAAAAAGTTAGTAATTGATGAGAAAATGCAAAAAGTTAGCGCTGTAACTTAACCCTTAGCCACCCATATTTTTTTCGCTCTTACCCCATGGTTCAATTACCCAGTGGGAAAAGGTAATGTATAGCAATGCATAAAGTAATGCATAGCTCCTATAGACTATACATGAAAACATGCATGAATTTTTCTACAGCGATGTCATAGGAAAAGTAATGTGTCGCTCGCCTACAAAACTAAAGCTACATGTTTACATTACTTTTTATATTACTTTTTATAAATGAAAAGATGCATTACCTTTCATGAATGAAAATATTCACTACAAGGGATACATTATATCTTGCATTGCCTTTCTTGAATGAAAAGATGCTTTACAAGGGGCATATTAAATTTTGCATAAATTTTATAAATTTCCTTGGTGAGTAACAAGGACATTAAGACGCAGGACACAGTGAGGCTCTACAGCGGGGGAAGAGTTATGGTCCTATTTTAAATGTTTGAATGACGAGCTCGTCATTTGCTACGACCAAGATGAGTGCACACAAAAAAATAACATAAAAAAAAAACTAATCAAAACCAAACAGGCAACGGCATCAGGAGCAAACAGTCCAGTCGACTTCTGAAAAGCCCAGCAGCAGCAGAGAAAGCGATGAAGATTTAAAAAACGAACAGCAGTTTCCAAATATGTAAATTTAAATTGTATTTATTTTTTCTGTTTGAAAGTTTTGTATTTTTTATTTTTGAAGTTTACAATTTTGAAGTTTACACATTACTCCCTTCCTTGCTTTTGGTGTGATCTTTTCTTATAACAAAATTCATACATCTTTTCATGCATGGAAAAAGGTAATGCATTACCTACTTTCCCACTGGGTATAAGCAGGTTTGCTCTTCCCTTGACGTTTATTATTGACACTGCCAAAATGAAAATGTGTACGGGTTTCGTTTGCGAATAAAAAAGTAGGAATGTTTTTTTTCTTTCGTCAAGGAAATGGTAGTAGAAAAATCGAAAAAGGAGGATATAAATTGTAATGCAAATAAAAAATTGCAAAGTAAACTAACACATTCGACGGGGCCAAAAAAAATTGTTTTTTTCAAAAATTATATTGATTTTATTTTTCAGAAAGGCGAAAAAATATTACTGTAAAAATTACAGATCTTAACATTAAATTCTAGAGGTCTATCATCGCTAGTTTAGATGTCACAGACTTTACCTCATATTAAGAGTAAGAACTCGGAATCCCTTCAAAAGCTGCATAGCCTAAAATTTTCTCCGACTAGCCGTTTTTCTAGTATTCTAGCCTCGAAATAAGTGTCGATTTCCTGGTCGATTTTTTTTTCGCTCCACCGTGTTAATAGTAATTCGACCGATCGACAACTTGTATTTGATGGTTGAATACAATCGAAGTCAAATCGAATAGGACATCGACTCATGTAAAGCAGTCTTAACCTAAATTTTTACTAAAAGTTCCTTGAAAGGTTTTCAGGTCATAAATATTATCGGAAAAAGTGTGCCAAAGAGATAGTATTACCATTTTACTAACCAAATTTAACCAGTTCCAATAAATTTACCTCCAACTCTTTCATGCACACTTGGCTGATGATTAAGAATGAAAATAACATACTCTTATCACAGAAGAAAAATCTTTAAAGTCAGTTATTAATGATAAATTCATAAATTTTCCAAAAGCCAACCTCTACTATTTTTCTACTACTATTTTAAACTAATTTTCTAACTACTTTTTTTACATGATTTTGCTAAAAGGCTACCCAGAATGTGAATGACAATTTTTCAGGGAGCAAGATGGCCGCAACTGACAGAATCTGTCATCGAAAAGCTAACCTGGTATAATTGAACCATGCCTTTACCCATACATTTTATTTTGTATGGGAAATATAGGATTTTTTTTCAAAGTGAATTTTCTTATAACTTTTGAAAATTTTTCCGAAAAAACTTTACATATTCTTAAAGTGGAGACTTTGAAGCTTTCAAGATGGCAAACCAATAGTGGTAAGATTTTTGTAGAGAGCTTATGTAGCTTAGCCTTCAGGAAGATAACTTCAAAAGTACCCATCGATCCCATGTGTGCTAAAAACGTTATTCGAGGTCAAAAGCTGAGATACATAAGTCGGGAAAATCAAAAAAAAAACTCAAAAGGGATCTTTGACTCCGAATACATTTTTAAGAAGTGTAATCGATGGGGACTTTTGCAGTTTTCTTTCTGCAGGTGAACCTAAGCTTTCTACAAAAATTGAACCGCTACTTCAGAAGAACAAAAAGCATTTCAAAAAGTCTGAAATGAACTCCAGACACCCTCAAAGATTGTTCAGAAACCCAAAATAGATTTCAGAAAACCTTAATTTTATTTCAGATCAATTGCATGGGTAATTTCTCTGTGTGTAGTAGAGCGTATCACCAAAAAAAGTCGGCCGTACCTCCCCTCATATGAAGTGTTTTTGAAAATCATTTAAAAAAAAAAATTTTATTTTTTTTCTGGCAACCCTAGATGTTGCCCAATTGCATTTTTCTTCATATCTTCGTCATAAAGTGTGATACCACAACGTACCTCCCCTCATATGAAATGTTTTTGAAAAACATTTAAAAAAAGTCGTATTTTTTTCTGGCAACCCTAGAAGTCGCCCAATTGCATTTTTCTTCATATCATCGGCATTTTTTGTCGGATTTTAAAGTGTGGTACCCTAACAAAACGCAAGAGCTCAATGAACTTTCTTGAGAAAAAACCCCCTCTTTGAGACGAAAAAATTGACGTGTCAAACTTTAAAATCCGACAACAAATGCCAAAGATTTGAAGAAAAATGTAATTGGGCGACATCTAGGGTTGCCACAAAAAAAAAATTTTTAAATGTTTTTCAAAAACACTTCGTATGAGGGGACTTTTTTTTACCTGTAAGCCCGAGACGCTCTAGTGTGTAGTTTCCAAAAAAATTGGCTCTGTCGGAATTTTTCTTTATTTGAAATGTCTAGTTTGACCGATCTATAGTTTTCGAAAGCAATTCAACGGTTTTCGAAAATGTATTGAAAAATCTTAAAAAACCTATTTCTTTTTCTTAAATACTTTTTGCACTTCTGAAAAATGTGAGTGGCTTTCTGAACTTCTTTTCAAGAATTCTGAAATACATTTGGAATAATCTGATGTAAATAACCTTCTGAAATAAAATTGAGATTGTCTGGAACACTTGGAATATCCGAAATACTTTTCAAAAATCTTAAAAAAATTTTATTTTTTTAAAACAATCTAAAGTTTTTCTGTACTAGCTACTTATGAATTTTTCTGAAATAATTTTCGTTATTTTTAAATACTGGAGCTTTTCTGAAATACATGAAATTTGTTTAAACAAATTTTTGTTATTCTGTAATAGATTTGTGATTTCTTAATCACGAATGAAGTTTTCCGAAACACATTTGACTTTTTCTGAAATACATTTGAGCTTTTCAGAGGTAAAACTCAGAAATAACGGGAATACTTTTCGAAAATTTCAAGTACATTTGTGCTTTTCTGAAATTAAAATGGCGTTTTCTGAAACGCTTGGTATATCTAAAATACTTTTCGAAAAACTGAAATACAAGACGATTTTCTACAACCAATAAACATTGGTAATTATACCCCCCTGCATTACTTTTTCTATAGTTCGGAACTAGCGAAAATTTAATGCACCGGGGGATAATTCCCACTGCCTATGACAAAGCCATGTTCGGAACTGGTGAAAGGGTGATGCAGATGGGGACAATTTCCACCGTGTGGGACATCGACATGTTAAATTCGTCATACGCCAACGAATTAGTTTAAGAGAATACTAGAGATTTTCCCCAAAGCTTTAGGAACCTGCTGTGAACGAACCATTTGACCGACTTTAATGAAATATGCACCGATAAAAAGGGGCGTCCCCGAAATTTAAGGATGGAGGTTACGGGGCTGGCGACCTCACGACCCCCTTAAGATTTTATTGGTCGAATTTTCGATCACAAGCGATACTAGTAGGTGTAGTTAAGTAAAATAGAGAAACAATTTGAGAAAAACTTCAGCCTCTAAGCAGAAAATGATCAGACTAGTGCATACCCTAAGGATTAATTCCAATTGGAATCTGAGAATTCTCCACCATATATACAAATAAGTGGATGTGGCAAGCTGCGTCCACTATCGTCAACCTAAAGTCGTATACAAACAACTTTGGACACGATTTTAATTTTTTTTTTTTAATTTACGACGATTTTTAATAAAAACCAAAAAAAATATTAAAATATGTTTTAAAATTTTATTTTTTAAGTCACTATTTGCAAACGAATTTTTTAAGCTTTATTTTGTATACTTAATTATTTAACAACTAAAATAAGCCGCAGTAGTTTCTGCGCCAAACAATGACGTAAAACATTTTAGCAGCTACATCTTTTTTTTTTTTTTAAATTTAATCTTTTTTTTTTTAATTCTAAAACACCCATTGTAATGTAACGTACAAAAACTATGCATTCCATTACAACTTAAATTAAAATGTAAGCCATTAAAATTTAGAATTTTTATTTTCTGTAATTTTTACTAGTTATAGTATAAATGTATTTATTTTATTTATTTGTTTCATGAGTCTTTATTTTGTAAATTTAATAAATTAAAAATTATTTAGTTTTCTTTTGCGAATCGCATAAATATTAGCATTATAAGTACATTATGAGGTTACCACTTACAAAATAAATTAGCGTCCAAAAAAAAATATATTAAACACAAACAAGGAATTCAACTCTACTGAGCGTAAATAGTCAGTAGTATTAGGGAAAATTTAAAAATTAATCGACCGTATGTTACGGATGTTTTGAAAATAACGCTAGTTCTCGTTAGTAAATAAATAACTTATTTTCTTTTGTAGAAAATTTCATGGACTATTTGACCGATCGAACAATTTATTACTTAAATAATTTTTTTTTTTGTTATTAACGAAAAACAAAAACGAATAATTTAAGTAATAAATTATTCGATCGGTCAAATAGTCCATGAATTTTTCTACTGTGTAATTGAAATGACCAAAAATCAAGCTTTCGCTTATTTTCTTTCTGTTTAAGAAGCTGTTTAAAGATATTTTCCCTTGTAAAATAAATCTTAGTAAAAAATTTAAACTTAAGCGTTACTTTTCTTGTTGTTTATTTCTTGTTTATTTACTTGATTGAATTTAGTCATTTTGCAAACGCCATTGGGCAAACTGTTCCTGCCAGTGATTACTCGCATTTGCCTGTAAGAAAGAGAGAAAAAAAATTAATTTTGAGATACTTGTGAAAAAATAATTTGTATACATATTAGACTGGGCCTAAAATTCATAATTTGTTTTTTTTTTTTTTTTCAAAAATAATATTGATTTTCTTTTTAAGAAAGGGGAAAAAAATTACTGTAATTTTTTCAGATTTTGAAATTAAATTCTAGAGGTCTATCATCTACAGGCTTTACCTCAGGCACCTCCCACAAACAAAGAACACCTTTCATTGCTATTTTTCTAGGGTCCGCTAGATTAGTATAAAAACGACAAACCATTGTTGAAAAACACCATTTACCTCAACATATTTTTGTAGGAAATTGAATTCCCTACAAAAGCTGCCTACACTAAAATTTTCTCAGAGTAGCCGTTTTCTAGTATTCTAGCCTCAAACATTGGCATGTTTTTTGGATTTCCCGATTTTGGTTTGAAAATTTGCGAAACATGAAGAAATCAACATCGAATAAAGCTAAATACATATTCTTAAGGGAAATTGGCTGCTGAATCCGAATTCGATATCAGAATTTAACAACAGGCCCGATGTTCGGCCCTAACCTTGCAAAAAAAGTCCAATATTATTTTGTGATGGTTTTGTTAGGTTAGAGGAGAACTGTGACCTGTTAGGCTAATTCTGATCACGCATTTGGATTTAGCTCGCCAAAATACATGAAAATTTATGTATTGAGTTCACAGATCCGTCAACTTTGTTTTTTTTGTGACTGCGCTGTGGTTGTTTTTGAAAGGAAAAATGGGAAATCGAAAAAACATGCTAATTTTTGAAGCTAGAATACATACTACAAAACGGCTAGTCTGAGAAAATTTTCAATGCAAATTTTGTAGGGAATTCGCGATTTCCTTCAAAAATATGTTAAGGTAAATGGTGTTTTACAACAATGGTTTGCGTTTTTATACCAAATATGAGATAAAGTCTGTAAAATCTAAACTAGCGATGATCTAGAGGTCTGACTTTAATTTAAAAATCTGAAAAAAAATACAGTAATTTTTTTCACCTTTCAAAGAAAATCAATATAATTTTTGAATAAAACGAAATTTTGAATTTTTGGTCCAGTCTATTACATATACATTAGGGTGATTAAAATAAAAATAAAAAATCTGTTTTCTAACTTTTGAGGGGGAGTTAGTAATTGATATGAAAATAACTCTAGCAAAAAGTAAGCGCTATAACTCAACCCTTACAGGTCGTTATTTTTTTTTAGTTTTCCAACATTTTGTATAAGAAAAATTGAATTTTTTTAAAGTGAATTTTCGCATAGTATTTTATATTTTTATCAAAAAACCTTTACATATTCTCGAAGTTGAAACTTTGAACTTATCAGAACGATTTACCTGGTGCTATTATCATAACTGAAGACATGCATGGATGAAGGGGGTATATCACATTTTGAGTGAAACGAGAAAATTGACTTTAAAGTTTTGCTTAAACATTTGAGGGTTTTTCGAATCTTTACGGAAAACTGACAAAAGAATTATGCAAAGCCATAAAAGACGTTGCATAATATGCAATAAAAAGCATAAGTTTATATTTAGTGTTTTATATGAAAAAATCGGAACATACCCCCTTCTTCCACAATTCATATTGAAAAGTTGTGTACATACCCCCTTCATCCATGAATTATCTTCTATAATTTTCACGATAGGCAGATTCTGATAAGACAGAAATATAGATCTGCATAAACAGTATTCACCAATGCCAAAAACAGAAATTGAGTGAGAATGCGACATACCCCCTTCATCCATGCATGTCTTCAACTGTGAAAGTAATTACAACCATTTGAAAATAACTAAATTTGGCTCCGAAATTAATGTTTTTTTTTTAAACCATTTACATATTCTTGAAGCTGAAGCTCTGAACTTTCAAAAACGATTTACTTTGTACAATTTTCATAGCTATAAAATTAATTACCACCATGTAAAAGTTTTTGAAAAAAAAAAAGAATTAATTAAAACTATAATAAAATTCACTTAATTTTGTACCTATTACTAACTTTTGAGGGGTTAGGAACTATAAGAAATTTTTTAATCACCCTAATATACATGTATTTTTTTTTAACTCTTAGACATTGAAATTATTAATAAAAACATAACAAACAACATTACTTTTTAAGATTATAACTATAGGTATAATAACCATCTAATGATTAAAATATATACAATTTAATGCGTTATCTACAAAGAGATTTGATGAGGGGTGTTCACACATTTTTTTTTTTTATTGAATGATTACTACGGCTCACTTGCACAATGAAAAGTTATATTTTCAACTCATACGCTTTTGACAACTTTTCAAATTAATTCGAAGTTAAAAAAAATAACTCGGCGTCGTGCAGGTGGGCCTATGGAGATAAATTATATACATAGCCTTCATCATTGTTGTAGATTGAGTTTAGCTGAGAAATTAAAAAAAAAAAAACTTGAAGTGAATTGAGTACATTAAAAAAGGAGGTAGACCATTTTTATAAGTTTATTCTCCAGAAATTTTTAGGGCCCAATTATTCTTTACGTGTACTTGACTTAACATAACTTACGCCGAAAGTTGGTAAGTTACGTTTTGAATACCAATTTCTACAGGTTTCTTATATAAGTATACGTAAAGACTAATTGGGACCTTATAGTCCAGAGACAGTTATTTGACACGGACGTTATGCGGACCATAGCTTTTTTGGTTTATCAAACTCTCCTAGTAATGGACATATGTATGTATAAGTGTTAAAAAAGGTTGTATTTCCTTTATTTCGGTAATGGTAGCGTCTGGAGCAAGCATCGGCGCCCCATAGATCTTAAGATCAGTCAAACAAGTTGGATTCATCACCCAGACACGTTGTGCTCTTTGTTTACCAAATGATTTAGTCGTCGCTGGGCAAAGGGCGAAACCACATCGCGTGGGGGTGTCGCTTGTTTGGTCTGCGAATGTTAAAAATATAGTTCGGACGATCACAGCGCGTGTATAAGCGTTCTCACTTATACACCTGCATTTACAAATCTGCCGACCCATGATCTGGAGCATGACATTTTTTTTTGCAAAAATTAAATATTTTTGGCATATTTCGGTAGAATAATAAATTTTGTTGATTTTTGGCAGTTTTTGTCCTAGAATTAGACCACCTACATATATACAAGTAGTACCTACTCGATAGAGTACTCCAATGTAAAGCGAGTTTAAAGTAGGCGTTCCTCTCTCGCTTTGCTTTGTACTCCAACTGGAGCCATCTAGTTGGATGTTTTTTGTAAAAGACTCTGGTGTGTTTTTTTCACACTGTCTAATGTATAAGTATTTCAAAACATTTCAAACTTATGTGCTGTTCATGCTGAGCCTGCATCTTGCATTTAACATTTAGCCCAAAAAGCAGCATTTTTTCCATACAATATTGAAAGCTAAACACAACTAAATGCTACTTTATTTCTGCATTAGCTTTAGCATCTTCGAAGATACAGGACCAACAAAAATTTCCTTGTATGAAGAAAAAGTGAAAAAAATGTTGCATACTTTTGGGCGAACTGCTGTCAATATTAGGATATCTTCTCACTAAGCAAGTCAAAGTACTTATGCAACAATTTTTCCTGTTAAAAGTTGCAATTTTCGAGGTGAAGAGTTTCCAAGTTTGTTTAGAAAGTCGATTTCTTTACCCGCGCACTCACTTTTATAAAAGAAATGGAGTTTATCTGAAAAGGCAAGCATACTTCCACTTGCGATGTAGGAACGCACCTTAAGCATTCGAAAATTAGCTAAATGCGCATTTTCAAAATGCGGCAACATCAACGCATCTTCGAAATGTACGATCAAAAATGGAAAATTAGACTTTTAAAACTTAGCATGAACACTACATTAGATACAACGACATACATATGTATATGAATAAATGGATATTATTGAGGATTTTTTTATATATGTATATATATATGGAGTATTGAGTAGCAATAGTAAGAATTAGAAGGAATGGCAACTATTATGATAAGGAGGGCTAAACATTTACGAGGTTAAATTCGATGTTTTCATTAAAAACGTATTAAATTTTTTCTTTTTGGTAACAATTCTTTACCTTAATATTCCATTCATTGTTATATGATTGAGTTTCATCAAAGTCTGTAAAATTTCATATAAATTTAATTTGAAAAAAAAAAATGTAATTAAATATTTAAAGGTTGTAAGTGTCTTTAAAACTACAGAGCTTCACTAACTTTTGATACTTAAGAAATAGTTTTTGTTTATTTTATAATATTTTTTTTTTTTTTTTTTTCATTACTCTGTGGAAAAAAACCATTGTATCCCAGCCAACCAGCAGAGGCCACGTCAAAAGTGTAACTGAGGTTGTTCTAGTGAGAGAGCAGTGAACGCACCAATAAAAATTACGTCATCTTTTTTTGCGCCGTCGATCACTAGCAACCACCAAAAGAACAGCGCACGTTGTTGCCTTGTTGCTTACAAGAGAGCGACTGAGCATAACAAACGACTTCCATTGATTGGTCAGTGCGATCATAACGTTCTCTCAAGCGCAGCAACCATTTCATCGAGCGTAGTAATATGTGTGAATTTGGTTCTCTGATTTTCGGACAATTGTTCCACTACTTGACGGGGCTTGCCTTCATCTTCAGAGTGCTAAACACATCTACAGTAACAAAGGGTTCCCTATGTACAGTCACTTCTCAGAGCAGAAAACCCAGGACATCGCCATGGATCTCTGCGCAGTGAAACCACCCGGGGTTTTACCTCGGCCAAGGACTGTCACTTTCAATGTAACCCTGTTTAGTATGTTTTGTGCCATTCCGAAACTATCATCCTCCCCCCTTGCAGCAGGGCTGCAAGATATTCTATTGTTACGGGCGGGCGTTGTGCCGAACCCCGGACCAAAAGAATGGATATGCAGTGTCTGTTGCAAAAAGATATATATTAAACGGTCGCATTCTGTGCAATGCTTCTCGTGTAAGAGATGGCTCCATAAATCTGGATGTTCAGGGCTTAACCTTAACATCCACATACCCTGAACTTTCTTTAGTACTTTCGTGGCCCCTTGTTGTTTGCGCCCTCGGGCGTCCCGCGGTAAGCGCCGTTCAAGCGCACCCCTACCGCCGCTTTCTAGTAGCAATACTAATAATAATAATAATAATGTCTTAACGACTAGCAGCACTTCTGCTATACCCGCCACACAAATTCCAGACTGTTGCTCGTGCCTTATGGCGTCAACATCACGCCCAGCAGCTCAACACACTCGCTCCCACCGGATCAGTTTAGACATGAGCAACTCCGAGCACCAGTCTCTCTCTGTTTCTACATCACCCCCCTCCCGTTTAAATTCTAACGTGAGTCAGGGTCAACATCTTCTCGCACCTGTCTCTACGTGTACTGTTTGTCGGCAAAGATTATACACGCTCGCGTCATCGGTCAAATGCAATAACTGCTTAGGCCAATGCCACGTACATCTATGCTCTGGGCTCGCTAACAGGACCTTTGGACGGATGCGTTCATCGCACCATGCTGTAACACGCCTCAACCTACGACGCCAGCCAACCCGGTTACACCAAGTCCACAGCTAACTAGGCACAGCCTTGGTCTTAGCCTACCAACACCTGGGCGAACACATCCGTCTCTCACGCCTATGGTTAACTCGGCATCGACCCCACCGGCGCACTTCCAAATCTTACAGCACAACTGTAACGGATTAACTGGTAAGATCGCAGAGATAACTGATGACGCAATATGACATAAAATTTGCCGCAGTCCAAGAAACCAAGCTCAGTCCTAGGTCGGACCTCATTACCTATGGCGGATATAACATCCACCGGAAAGACCGTCATAGAGTAACAGGAGGTCTGGGAGGTGGTCTAGCGTTCATAACGCACAACTCTGTACAGTATCATCTATTTGATACCCACATCGAAGGAACGGATGATATCTTAGAAAGCCAAGGTATTACTATCCGTACAGGAGATGTCGATCTGCAAATCATTAACATCTACATACCTCCTGTCTCAAGTTGCCCCAGCGGTTATCACCCCGACATTAGCTTGCTACTACGAGGAGATAACCGCGTGATCCTGGGCGACTTCAATGCGCACCACGACATGTGGCACTCAAACCTGCCAGCAGACAATAGGGGGCATGTACTTGCAGAACAAATAGATGATACGGCTTTCTGTACACTGAACGGAGACGCCCCAACGAGAGTATCGGGTAATTGCTATAGTTCGCCAGATATTTCTATCGTAAGCGCAGGTCTATTGAACCACATAAATTGGCGACCCATACTCACGTTGGCGTCTGACCATTTCCCAATAGTCATTACCATCGAACGACCGACGGACTTTATTACACCTGAGCATGGTACATACATTAACTTCACCAAGGCGGACTGGGACAGTTTTCAGACATATACGGACGAATCCTTGGCTGCTCTATCGATTCCTACGGACGTACGCAAAGGCGAACGAGACTTCCGCAACATCATTGACTTGGCCTCTAAACGCTTCATTCCTGCGGGTCGAATATCCCAAATAAGACCAAATTTCCCCGCGGAGGCAGCGGCCATGGCTAGAGAAAGAGATGAAGTGCGAAGTCTCAATCCCGCAGACCCCCGCATAAGGGATCTCAACGCGGAAATTCGTTGGTTGGTCGATAAACATAAACTGGCCAAATGGAAACAACACCTAGAGCAATGCAACCTCTCTGATGGTGTTGGCAAATTATGGACTACGGTCAAAGCTCTATCTAATCCAACGCAACACAAGGATAAAGTAGATATTACTTTCGGTGATCCCTCTGGACAAGCCCTGTTGAAACTGCACGTTTCCTTGGACTCCCCTTAGAAGAGCTTGATGAAGATCTTCGGAATGATCATACACTCTAGACAGGGCAATGCATTGTTAACAACAACAACAACAACAACAACAACAACAACAACAACAACAGTATCAAAAAAGAACTCCCGAATCATCCAAAAAAACAGTATTCGGAAGACCTCTAGTAGGTATGTTAAGTGCATCCCTATAGGTTGACTAGGATATTAAATTTACAACTTCATACGGATATACAGAAGCACGAGCACAGTCTTCGATCATGTCATGTTTCAACTTATTTAGTTTACACCAAATTGTTTTGCACTAAAATGGTATTATAATTTAGTTATTGTTATTATTGGTCATTATATTTACGAACTTTAAAAATTTTTGTGGACTTTTGACCAGTCGAATAAAACAAAGCGGTTTGACAAGATCCTTCAACAAGATGGAATTTGCAATCATCGTAGTTGGTATTGTTTGGAGCATTGTTCAGCTTGTTTTCGAAAAAACTCAAAAGAATAATTTCATAAAAATTATGCCGACTGATCAAAAGTCCACAAAAATTTTTAAAGTTCGTAAAATGGTATTTTTACAAAGTTATCTAACCTTACGAGCGCCTTCTATATATTACTACTTCTTTAATGAATTGATAGTATACAACCTCTAGTACATAGCATTTACATAGTTTTGAGTTCTAGCACTTTGGCAAAACTTAATTGACAGAACGTTTGAAAATCCTGTCAATAAAGTACTGGCAATGAATTAACTGTACATTGAACACTACATTTCTTACTATGTAGCATTCAAATTTAGCAATTTCTTTCTTTATTTTTACCTTAAACCCAATTTTGTTAGCAGTCGCCGAATTAACACATTACAAGCTCATACTATATTTCATAAGCAACGCGTGCATAATCAATTGCATCTCATCAATAGTCTCGCCAATTTCGTGTAGACCCGGAAAACCGGCATTTTCATCATCAATCAAAAAATCGGGATAATGTTTATAGCACATAACACGTTGATTGTCATTCGTACGTCGTTCCCAGTCGTCCAACCAGCGATATTCTTCATCGGTTTGAAAAACATTCTCAAATAGACGTCGCTCTTCTGCTGCAACATCTTCATTGTCGTCGATAACATCGTCCATACGGTAAGCGCCAGCCGCTGCTTCGCCATCAAGCGATGACTCACAACCCACAACTTGACGCATATCTTTTTTACATTTTGTTTTTATATAATAAGTCATTTGAAACAAAATCATTTTAGGATGGGACGTCATACATTGGCAAGCGTAGCCATTTTCAAAAATGTCAGTATGTTTTGTATGTATGTATGTCAAGTTTTAGCGCGCAAACGTTGGTTGTGTCACAAACATAGGTAAAGAGGAATGTAAGAATTTATGAGTCGTTATTGGTAGGTTTACAATTGCAAGGCTTTTTACGCCGTCTATTAGGAAAGTAGTCTAAAATAAAGTTTTGGAAAAGTTAATGTGTAAAAATGTTTTAAGTCAAAGTTGCCTTTAAAACGGTTGCATTACTATCTAAAGGAATTATATATACTATAATAGCAGATGCTGCGACTTTGTCCGCGAACCCTAAAAACGGATCATAAACACGAGTTTTTTAATATATCGATTCCAGCGGCACCTGGCGGGTTTTTGATTACATATGAAACGTACTTGCCATAAAGTAATATAATCGGATCATAATTATCTATTGATTTGGCAAATACAGCAAACCCAGCGCCATCTAGAGGAAAAACTATGCACTGCGTCGAGAAAACTTACCCAAAAAAGAAAACTCAAAATCTGGCAAAAATCCCTAAGTATTTTGTAAGCCATTTTATACACAAAAAGGAGCTAAAGCCAGGTTATACCACTGTTTCCACCAACGACAACTAAACTGATTCGAACAAGGGCACATACATACTCAAAATAATGAGTAGTTTAGTTGATTTTCCGGCTGACTGTCGTAAGAGGGGACTTATCGGGGCGACGAAATCATTCCCACGACAGTCGACGGGTGCCAGTACCGGAATGTACCGGATTCAGAAACCGCAAAGGAACTGCCAAGATCAGTGCAACAATGTTTGGTTAATCAGGTCCCATTCTATGAACAGATGCTAGGTACCGATCGAATCGACTTCCTCTCGGACTGCTGACTAATAATAGATCATATTTTGAATGGAAGAATATGAGACTCTACATAAAGGATTCTTTATCATCGTTGCCCCCTGACATCGCCGCCTTGCAAGAAATGCATAGAACAAGACAATCAAAAAAGCCTATCACGTCTTTGCAACTTTTACTAGAGTAAAAACAGAAAAAAACTCATATGTGGTGTGTTTCGGCGACTCATCTCAGTCAGGTATCACCAGCGGCCCACTTCATATCGCGCCAAGGAGACTGACAGCACTATCCAACATCTTTGGAAGTGTTTGAAAAGATACCCGGCCCTCTCAACTCCGGATAAGAGCTTCTGTCAGTGATTCTTATTCCTTGCCCAACAAGCCATAAAGTTAGATTTCGATTGGAGGCACATTAGAGAACTAGCCCCATTCTCTAGCCTCTAACGTTAGACGACTACTCGAGAAAAACTGGAGAAACATAGCGTTCTCCAACAAAATGGGACATTATTTTCAAATCGAGAAAACCATATTTCTCTAGTCTAATTCGAATGTCATTCTCTAATGGGCTTCTAATGTGAATTGTGTTTTGGGGTGATCTGTAGGGCACATTCAACTTCGTCTACACGGTTAAGCGCCTGTTTTAAGAAATTTTGATAGTCAGTGTCTTAAGATCTTATATCTTAGGTTCCTAACATCTTTTAGTTTTAACTGTAGCTGCCCAACTTACCAAGCGGCATAATAAAACGAGATTGTGAAGGAATTTCTGTAGACCCTGGAAAAGTGTATAACCATTTAGCATCAAATTCGCATATTATTCCCAGTTTAACCAGTTGCTAAATGAATTCGAGAAGCAATTTACAAATGTAATTAATGAGTATTTACGCTGACAATTGAGAAATATTGAATGCAAGTTATAGCAAAGCTAACAATGTGAAAAGGTCAAAGTGAAAATAGCAATTGACCAAAGTACAACGAATGTGGCTTTAATGATGAAATCTGCTAAAAGATGATATGACTGGTATAGCATACATAGGTATGGAAGATTAGGTATGTATGAAAGTTTAAGCGTTTTTACCTGTACTCAAATCGTTAACTAGATTTGAAAGTGCCGATGTGATGTTATCAGCAGCGTTACTTATCTCGATTATAGGATTATGCATGTAGGCTACGAAACATCAGTGTTTAAATATATGAAAGCACATATTTTCATACATTGACAGTACACATAGATTAAATAGTAGATTGTAAGTTAAAATAGGTGGAAAATGGAACCTGCGCTAATCACATTGAACATAAAAACATTTAAAGCTTCAAGGGTCTAGAAATTCTCGGCTCACAAAACTACTGTAACCTTTTAGTTGCACCAGTCAATGTTTTATGGAATTTAATATTTGTTATACAATAATATTATATTTTTATTATCGAAATTTTAGAGTTCAAAAAGAAACACGGTGTTATAATAAGGTATTCATTTTTAATTGAAACGTACATAGCTCGCCCGTATGTAGCCGTTTCAGCTCAATGATTTGCCGAAAATTTACAGGTTTTTCGAAAAGACAAAATTATCCAATAAAATAGAACAAACGATTTTTCCGATTTCTCCCATTTACAATACCAACTTTTATCGGGTAAAAATCAATAATTTATGCTGTACCCTAACAGTCAATGAGTGACTTGAATTTTGTGAACTGAGCCACCTACAATTTTTTCGACGGCCATGTATTTTAATAAAAGTTGGTAGTATGGCTCACAACGATTAAACAAAAATACATATATAACAATTTTTCGAAATTCGAATTATTTTCAAAGTTATAGCTATCAACACTTTTCTAAATTCCTCACTTTTTGATGATTTTCTCATGATTGGGCAAACCGATTTTGCAAATTTTTTAAGTATATATCAAGGATTGCATCTTCTACCAAACAACCATTAAAATTTTTGCAAAAAAAATTTTTTTGCTAACATTTTTCGCAATTTTCAACTTCTCCATCGTGGTCAGATGGCGCTTTTGTATGATGTTGTTGGGCATTCCATTAGTAACTATTAGCAAAAAAAAATTTGTTGGCACTCTAAGGGAGCGGAAGTTATTTACATTTTTTAGCTTCATAGTACACAGTACGTAGAGAAAAAAATTTCATGAAAAATTAACTAGTCTGTAAAAAAATGTAAATAACTCCCGCTCCCTTAAAGTGCCAAACAATTTTTTTTGTTGCTAATAGTTACTAATGGAATGCCCAACAACATCCTACAAAAGTGCCATCTGCCCAGGAACAAACAAAACAAAAAAATTTGTTTGCAAAAATTAGAATCGTCGTTTGGAAGAAGATACCATCTTTTATATATATTTAAAAAATTAACAAAATCGGTTTAACCAACCGTGAGAAATTCATCAAAAAGTGAGGAATTTCGAAAAGTGTTGATAGCTATAACTTTGAACATAATTCGAATTTCGAAAAAATGGCCCAAACGTATTTTCGAGACCGTTTTGGCCCATATTTGAAAAAACATTACTCGTTCAGAAAGTAGCCATTGAAACAGCCTCAGCCGATGTCTTGTCCAAATATAAACAATTTTCGATATCGAAAAAAGGTTCCGATTTCGAAATCGAAAACGCCAATTACGACTATCTTCGAAAAAACATTAAACGCCACTAAAGAAGCATTTTAACAGCATCAGTCAATGAATTAACAAATTTTAGATTATTTTCGAAATTTTCGAAACCGTTTTCGCCCATACATATTTGAAATAACTTTACTCGTTCAGAAAGTGGCCATTGAAACAGCATCAGGCAATGTCTTGTGCAAATATAAATAATTTTCGATATCGAAAAAAAAAGTTTCGATTTCGAATTTTTTTTAATCAATCTTGAAAACTAATAATGTAAGCTGCTGCTGCTGTCTACTATTTATATTTGAATGTATGTAGGTTAGCGATTGAAACACCAGTCGTTTTGAAACAATATCGACGTTGAAACCCAATAAACACACCTCCTCTTCCTCAATATTTTATGCAATTTACATATCACAATAAAATACAAGTTTATCTGATCCCTTTATGATTATTTATAACACACTTACTTGAGCTCGCATTTCCGCCGAGGGCTGCACGCATTTCATTGCTTATTTGATTCAACTGTTCGAGTTGGCTTGAATTAAATGACTGTTGTTGTTGGCTTGCAGTCTGTTGTGCTTGCAGTAGTTGTTGTTGCGTTGCACGCATCATATTGTTACCACCACCGCCACCACTCATTCCCATTAGCGAATGCGCTGCATTTGATTGACCTTGTTGCTGCTGCGAATGCATTGCAGAAAGATTGAGAGAATTGTTACCCATACCACCTGCCGCTCCTCCTGACCCTAAACCCCCAGGCATAGGTGGCGATTTGCCAGATCGTGGACTGGAGTTGGGCGTGGAACGTGGCGATGTGGTTTGTTGACTTTTCAGCATACGCATGAGACCCTCCAATTGTTCCATTAGTTGACGTCGTGAGTCCTGCAATGCGCCCAAATGCCCTTCCAATTCACCCTTACGCTGACGCAAGGCACGCAACTCATTTATTAATGCCGGATTTTCTGGTGTGATTTGTTCGACTTCTTGTTGGCGTCGCAGACGTGCAATTTCACGCATAATCTCTTTATTTTTGGCTTCCAATTGAGCAATTAATTCACGTTGCGCACGTGAGTTATCCGAGCCGATGTTATTCGTATTCTCTAAGTTACCAGCAGTGGCCGGCTAAAGAGAGAGATATTGAAATAAAAATTGTATGAATGAAAAGCGTTTAAATAATCACAACTCACTGCGCGATTTTCTTGGGCAAGACGTGCAGCATAGCGTGCAATTAAACGATGTTCTTCATCATTGGCCGAAGCGGTGGCCATACGTGACATACCAGCACCAGTAGCACTATCCAAACTGCGTCCAGTGGCGCGTGAGTCCAATGTACTTGAGCGATCGTACAAAAGACCACCACTATGCGCACCAGTGGGAACGCCGCCGCCGACGCCACCATGCAGCAGAGGTGGATCATTAAAGCCATTGTGCGATGGCAATGGTGATGGCGGTACAATATGCGAGAGATTCAGTGTCTTTTCGGGATGCTCGGGGAATCTTGGCAACACTTGTGTCGTCTTCTCGGGCACACATCGGAAGCTCTTTCGCAACGAATGGCCAATCTGTTTACTAGGCGATTTATAGCTTGAATACTCTTTGACTTCGTGGTCATTTTGATGATTCAGCGATGTCTTGCCATGCCAAAAACACTCTTGACATAGTTGGTAGGCGTGGCACCGCTGACAACGATAACGAAATCCTGTAAAATTTTCTTTATGACACACCGAGCAAATGGTCGGGTGAACAATTGTTTCAACAGTGGCCAAACGATGCAATAGCGGCAACCAAACAAGACACGATGGACCCGGCTCAGACATAAGTGTTGCCATGAAATCGTTCACTGTGACCTTATTTTCAGCTGGAAAAATTTCTTCTTCTAAGCCATCCTTATAATGGAATGTTGGAGATTCGTAGACAGCTGCAGGTAATGCTAATACTTCGCGTAAAAATTCACCCAATTTCCAAGGTACCAATTGGCCAGCACCATCCGAAATTTGTGAGAAGATATCTGGTAAAAAAATTTTAATGGAATTAGCTTATGCAAAAATATGTAAAAAAATTTACTATTACACTGCACTGTGTCCGGCTGGGTATTGGACCAAAATTAAATTTTTTGAAGAGATTGAGACATGAGTAGAAAGAAAATTTCCCTGACGGCAAACTGGGAACTAATTACCACATAAATAACACATAATTCCTTCCGGACCTTCCAAGGCTGAAATTTGGAACTTGCGAAAACCATAAAATTAATTTTGGGAGTCTAGCTTTGAAAAACAAAGTTGAAAAAGTTGGTTTGGTCCAATACCCAGCAAAAAATTGATTTTGTCGTATAGTGTTATTCAACTCACATCGCAATTTATCCACTAATTTTCCAGAGCACATAGTCGCCAAAGCCACCTTAATTGAGAATACACGGATTTTGCCAGAATTATCACTGCCAAAGAATACGAAAATAAATATAGGGGAAAGGAAATGATTTACTCGCAAACTCACCTTGTGTAGGCCGCTAATAGCCAATTGAGCAAAAGACCAGCCTTCGAATCGACAGGCACTTGCTGTGCCGTGGGAAGACGTTTGTTGAGGTTATGATAGAGAGATGAAACGAGCGTCTCAAGTCGTGCCACACTAACTTCACTCTGTGGTTCTAGCGTATTTAAACCATTTTCACGAAAGGCTTCGATTACATTCCAAATATCAACCAAATGTAAATTTGTCGACTTTTGTATGTAACGCAATTTGGATGCGGTGCGATACGAGGCAAAACGTATCGAATCGAATGTTTGCAAACGTAAATCTTGCAGTATAGCAATACTAGATTCCAGCTCCATGTTGAGTTGTAAGTTTTAGATTTAGATTTAAAGAACTACTTTATAATGTTTCGAGTAGTTTGTTGGGTCAATCTTAGTATGTTGCGAAAGTACTGCAATAAAAATAAAGTGGTAAAAAAAACTATTAATGCACAATGTATTGAATTACTGAGGTTGTTCAGGGAAAACGACGAGTCTGCTAAATCAGAGTTGACAGCACCTACAAAAAACTTTTAAAAGTGTACCACTATAAGTTTGCTCATTTGAGTTGATGTTATTAATCGTCGATGGGGATAGTGTGAGAGCAAAAGTGCTTTGTTGAAAACATTTATCATCATTATCATTTATTGGCGTTGGGTATCAAATTACGCCAGTCATCCCCTTTTAGCTACAGCTGGGGTCAATCAGAAACACTAAGGAGTTCCAGTCATCCTCCACCTGTTGTTTCGATCTCGATCGAGGCGTGAAGCTAACAAAGCTCATCGTTAAATTTCCTCCGATACTCGCCGCGTTGACATTAAGGAAAAAAGGAGCACAATGAAATCTTAGCAAGCAGTACCTGTTAAATTGCTGCAAACCACAGCATCCTAATAGGCAACTGTTCGAGCTAAAACCGCCTCCTAGGACCGTGTGGACACATCTACGTAAACATTTTGATGAGATCCACCTCCGTGTTTGAACAGCTCGGCGGGTAGTCTGCCTTTCCAGGCGCTTTATTGTGTTACACTTTTTCCATCGTCAGGGATTTGGGTAATGGGTTCCCCATATTTCGCAATTTAGAAATTAGGAGAACTGTTTCTTCCATAATTTAGTAAGTACGCTCTGTACGTCGATTAACGGGTTGCCATTATCCTCCCCCCCCCCCCCCCCCCAAGAATTTTTTTACGGTCTTAAAACCTTCCGTCATCCGTTGGATCTTTTGAAAGAATTTTCTGACTTCATTTTTGAATAGAATAGAAATTTATCACAATAGTTTAAGAAAAGTTGCTATGACTAAAAAAGTAGTAGAACCTTCGTAAACTTAATAGGAATGATTCTGGGTTTACCCGACACAGGACTGTGTATTTAGTATAGTCTCAAGCACAGGTAGGCGCCATTAAAACCTACCAAATTGATTTGTTGTGTACTGTATGTATCCATAATAAATTCTCCTTATACCGAGGTGTATTCGCTGCAAAACAAAAAGAAAAAAAATATTAAAAACAAAGGTATTTTTCAAATCTTTGAACAAAGTAAGACATATAGAGTAACAGCACTAGTTCTCTTATAAGATTTGCCAAAAGGCGTAACTTCCTATTTGATTCTGCAGAATGTCAACTCCACAATGTTGCATAATACTCTCCAAAGGTTTTGGAAAGCAATGCTGCAGTGACAGTCGTTTGACGGCTGGAAACCCGGTGTTTTGGCTGTACTTGCTTTTCAGCATTCCAGTACACTCAGGGAAAAACACTGTTCTAAAATGCAGCACCACAGGACTCAATTTTAGTTTTTCGTGTTCTTGATTTTTTGGTCTTAAAAAAAAAAGTACACTTCTTCCTGAAAATATACCACCCTGTCTCAAAATAACAACCAGGTAGAACGGCCGGTGTAGAACGATGTTGTAAAACCTAAATTAAAAAATAAAAAACATTGCATACTTTTAGGCATTTAGTCGGTAAACAACTGTCATAGAACAAATCCAACAGCGAGGATACTGTCATAGAACAAAGCTGCAATTAGAATCCGAAACTACCCGGGCCTTTTTTTATATCGACCCGGCCAAGAGCGATACACGCTTGGTGACCCTGTCTGACATTTGGGCAGAGCTACACCTCGTTACAACAACAACAATCCGGGAAATACAGGTACGCGATAGCCTGATGGTAAACATCTCCGTTCAGTAGTCAAAGCAGTGTGAGCTCTATTCCCGGTGGAGGCAACTACAAAACAACGTGATAAATTGTCATTTAGAAAAAATTTAGATGCTATTAGACGCTGGCAAGCCTAAGTAAACAATAGCATCGTAGTAGACACCTTGGTTGAGCGTCCAGGGACCTGCGTACGATTCTCGGTGAAGTCAATACAAGAACTCTGAAAAATAACCATCGTTCACGAGTTAAGTCAAAACGTTACTGACAGACTTTCGTGCACGAATGTTCTAAGTTTTGGACATGTTTCGTTTGTTTTAGAACGATTTTTTCTTTGAGTGTATGTTCTTTTGCTACTCAGCTACCAAAAAATACGGTGATTTTTATTCTTCATTGGTTCTAGCCTACAAGTGCAGCCGTAAAAATGTTCCAATATTTCATACATTCTCACCCGATGATATTCAAATATGACAATGTGCCCATGGAAATTGAATATTGATTTGTGACATTTATAAAATTGTAAATTGCATTAGAACAAACAGGTAATGTGGAATATGTTTTTATTTTATGTTCAAAGAATGATTATTATGGTCAAGGTAAATGTTTAATAGAAAACAGATAAGTAATATTCAAACAACATGGTATATATGGATGTACGTTTGTATGTATGTATGATTGCACATGTTAGCAAGATTACATTTGTTATCTATGTAAATGAGTCTAAGGTGGTCGGCTCAGGTTAATGGCTAATACTTGCATAGTTTACATCATACAGTTCTCGCGATAATAATTGTTTAATCAGACGCGAAAAAAAGCTTCAAAGCAATGAGCAATTTCCCTACATTTATGCCGTTCTAGTCGGCGTTAAGATATGGAAAGTATCACGACCTTAACAAATTTAATATTTGTAGTAGGTACACACATTTATTTAAGTACAAAACATTGCTCACACAATGCGTTTTACTATGAATTCCATAAATATTTCAATTAAGTACTAAGAGAAAACATCACTAATGAGGTTATAAGTGCTTGACCACATATCATGTAAACAAAAAATGTTATTTCATAAAAAATATTTTGCTGCTTTCAATAGGCGCCAGACATTGGCGTGTGACGCATAAGATGTAGCGATGTATTAGAAAATAGATGCAGAATAATAAAATGACTAAATTAAACTAACTTATATATTTCTTAGGTTTAACCTTCTAAAAAATTTAACAAAAGTTATAGAAGCTTTACTAGCTTCGCGCTGCAGAAATTTATCAAAACTGTCTACTAAGTTCCGATAAATTTTTTTATTTCCATCGAGCTTTCCATTCTGACGGAATAGCTAAAAGACCCTATAGTTTTTGTTGTTTCAGGAGTTGTTTCAGGATAAAAATACTCCACGAAATTTGTGAGGGATGGATGTCTTTTATTGGATGCTCAACCGGTTAATAGCAGCTCCTGAGACTAGTGCAATAGTCCGAGCATAGGATTAAAAAAACCCTATTTTTCTCCTTATCCCTAACCTAACCCTATCCCCATCACTCTCACTATCACTACCACTATCACTATTCCTTTTCCTATCCATACCACCACTCCTATCCCATCCCGAGATATTCTTTGATTTTTGCATTCGATAGGGCCTTAAAATTTTCACCATAGTTTAGGTTGTTGTTGTTGTTGTAGCCATTCTTTTCCCTGCTTAGTCGGAAGATCCACTCATAAAAAGTTACGTTACAGACCAGACAGGGGTTGTACGGGTGTTGACAGTCCTTTGCGTATGAATCGGTACTGCCTGACTATCTTGGGAACGATTTCGTGGATTTTAGTCGCCTCTTACGACCGGCATACCTACCTCGGGCACATTCTAAACCCCTAACCTGCAGGGTCCGCGTTGGCGAGTGAGTCAAAATGTTATTTATGACCCGATTTGGCTGAAATTCGGAACAATACATAAAAAAACCATGTTGTTGTTGTTGTTGTTGTTGTTGTTGTTGTTGTTGTTGTTGTTGTTGTTGTAGCGAGATGTAGCCCTGCCTAAATGCCAGACACGGTCATCCCGAGTGTATTGCTCTTGGCCGGGTCGATAAAAGAAAACGGCCCGGGTCGTTTCGGCACGATGGGTACAGCACAAGTACGGGTACCATTCTCGTAGAACCGGCAATACAAGAAACTAGCCATGTAGGTCATTTAGCGTTACCCAGGGTGCACCAACGGGGAGGCGACCTACTCTTACACCTACTCTTACACCATGTGCTTTTCAAAAGATTAAAAAAATTGGACCCGCTAGGTGGCGTGTGAGTTGCTCTATTTAAGAATTGCGATTGTCGGTTTTCGGTGTAGTTGCATTCGTTTTTCAAGTAACTTCCAGATGAGCTAGGATCTTGAAATTTTCATCATCGTTTAGTTTTCTATATCACTTCAATACAACAAAAAACTAATTCACATAGGTAGCGAACGGTTCGCGACTTTCAAAATTGCATTCCCCGAGCAGGGGTCTTAAAATGTTTACTATTGTTCAGGTTTCTGTGATGTATAGTGATACAAAAAAAAATTCTTCTGTATTAAACAATTGATTCAAGTTTAGGTAGATGATCCCATATACAAAGAGATCCGATAACACGTAACAACGCCGTTTGCTCCAAAAGTTCACCGGCAGGCCCTGAACGACATTCAAACAGAGAGACGTTTGTAACACCAACCTCACTGGCCCAATCCTATTGAAACCGTTATTTTCCTAGAACTACCGTTAAAAGAGATTGGTGGCAATGCCAGATAAAGATTTGTCCGACTGGGCTGGGCGAAATATCGTTAAAAGAACAAGAGAAAGGCACATTTTGTTCAATGCTCCTACAATAACCAACATCAATAAAGTGACTTTATTTCACCACACAAAATTGTTTACAAATTCTCTACAAAATCTACCCACTGAAATACATATGTACCTACATATTTCATGGGTGTAACATGCGTTGCATCTTCACGAAATGACGTGTGGGCGTACACAGATTTCAAAACGTCCAAACATTTGGACTGTGATGATGTGCTATATACGTATGTATGTCCAAAAAATTATTCATCATGTGAAGACGAGAAAAAATCAGAACACGCGCAAGACCCAAACAATATGAATGTATTCAAAATATTGAAACACCCCGAAAATAGCAAAAACAAACAAGAAAACGACAACAACAATAATGTGGTGACGAGCAGGGGAATGTCTAGTATTATGGATGAGAAGTCAAAATAGCTTGGGTGACATCATTTCCTCTAATTACGACGACGAACTAAACTATTTACAAATAGAGATCTCTGATCTGAGTCTTTTACGTTGGTTGCGCAGCGCTGCTACAAATCCGCTGAACAAATGAGACGTTTTTCAATGCGAGTTTTTGGACCAATTTATCGCTCATGGATTATTTTTATTCATGCGACTTTTATCATGTTATAAAATGTTAATGAAGATAAGCGGTATGTAGCTTTTGGCTAATGTACGCGCATACATATGTAGGAATTTGTGCGTCTTTCTATCAAATTGCTTATGCTTCGCCTAAATTATGGAGCAAAAGATTTTATGCAATATAAAAGTGTGGAATTAGCATAAACACTTGTCCTGCAGCACACAGTGGTGTATTTCCAAGGGGTTTGTATCAAAATTAAATGATTATATGCTAATAAGCACAACGGGTTTTGCTGCGAATAGGAGCCGAATTCACTGACTCGCATAATATTATGTCTCGGCGATACTTTGAGGCAATAGACCGACCAATCCGAATTTACAGGAAATTGAAAGGTTTAGAAAAAAAATATTTTCAAATAATAGATGGGGCACCTTCCATACAAACTGAATTTTTCATAGTGTTTATCTCGGAAAGTGTTTATAAAATAATATAGAAAATTGGTAAGGAATATGTATGTATGTATGTGTACCAACTCCAGAAGAAGGGGAAGTAGGAAGGTGGCGTTACATTGAATGCCCTGCATGTGGTAGGACCCCCCATGATACCCTACATCTCTTCAATTGTCCAATTGAACCTACTCTTCTAACCCCTCTGTCCCTCTGGTCCTTACTTACTTACTTAAAATAGCCTTTACCCGCCTAGGAGATTTTGGCCGTCCCTCTGGTCCAACCCTGTTGAAACTGCGCGTTTGTTTGGACTCCCGTTAGAAGAGCTTGATGAAGATCTTCGGAATGATCATACACACTAGGCAGGGCAATGCATTGGTAACAACAACAACAACAGCAACAACAACAACAACAACAACAACATCTACAACAACAACAACAACAACAGCAGGAAGGGGGCGTGCCAACTCTCATGCAAATTGGATTTTTCCGTACTGCATAAAGAGATAAACGAGAATAAACTTTAGCACTTAAACTTCAAAATCAACGAGTCCAAAATTACATTCAACGGAAGCTATTTCGCGAATCCAAATCGAGTTCGACACGATATCTTCCTCGAAAGGCTTAAACCGATTAAAATAACGTTCTGGTTTCGGTTTCGATTTTGTAACGTGTTTCGGTTTCGTTCATCAACATTTATTTCGGGTTCGGTTCCGGTTTCGTTCTTCAATATTTATTTAAGGTTTCGTTTCCGGTTTCGTTCTTCAACATTTATTTCGGTTCCGGTTTCGATCTTCAACATTTAATTCGGTTTCGATTCTGGTTTCGATCTTCAACATTTAATTCGGTTTCGATTCTGGTTTCGATCTTCAACATTTAATTCGGCTTCGATTCTGGTTTCGATCTTCAACATTTAATTCGGTTTCGATTCTGGTTTCGATCTTCAACATTTAATTCGGTTTCGATCTTCAACATTTAATTCGGTTTCGATTCTGGTTTCGATCTTCAACATTTAATTCGGTTTCGATTCTGGTTTCGATATTCAACATTTAATTCGGTTTCGATTCTGGTTTCGATCTTCAACATTTAATTCGGTTTCGATCAAAGTCGTTTCGTATCAAAGTCCGCCAGTCATTCCTTTTTAGCGATAACTGACGCCAATTGGAAACCCCAAGGGAGTTCAAGTCATCCTCCACCTGTTGTTTCCATCTCAGTCGAGGCCTCCTCCTTCCTCTGCTGCCGAATTCGGGTGTCGATAGGAAAACTTTCCGTGCTGGAGCTTCTTTTTCCATTCGCATAACATGACCCAGCCAGCGGAGCCTTTGGGCTTTAATCCGCTGAACTATGGTCAGGTCTGCGTAAAGCTCGTACAGGTCATCGTTAAATTTCCTTCGATACTCGCCTTTGGCATCACGGGAAGGACCATAAATCTTCCGGAGAACTTTTCTCTCAAATACTCCAAGGGCCATCTCATCTTCTCTTGACACTGTCCATGATTCCGAGCCGTGCATCAGGACTGGTATGATGAGAGACTTATAGAGCGTGATCCTTGTTTGTCGAGAGAGGACTCTACTTCTCAATAGCTTACTTAGTCCAAAGTAACACTTGTTGGCAAGAGTGATTCTCCTTTGGATTTCTAGACTGATATTCTTTTCGGTGTTAATGCTGGTACCCAAATAGACGAAGTCTCTCACCGTTTCAAACTTGTAGGCATCAACGGTGACTTGGCTGCCAAGGCAAAGAAAATAATTGCCCACCAAAAAAAAAATCACAATTTCAAAACCGTTTGGAACCGGTTCCAGCTGTTTAAACGATTTCGGGTTCGTTCTTTTCCAGATTAAAATAACGGTTAAGGTTTGGGTTTTGAAATATTAATCGGTTACGGTTTCAGTCTTTAGTTTTGGTTAAACAAAAACTTAAGTCTGAGAAATTACCTTCGAGAAAACGCACTTTCGCGAATCTGCAGCGAATTCAACACGACATCATCCTCGGAGCTTTAAAACCATAATTCTATTTTTATAAAGTAATATTATACGTTAATTAAAATCAATGAAGTTACCCTCGGGAAAGTACGAATAGTATTTACACCACTAAAAAAACGAGAATGCCTGAAAGTCCAAGAGGCTAATAATAATAATAAATGGTCCTAGTTAGACCAGATGACAGAGGAACAGTCATTTCTCATACATGGAACCGGAAAGTTCTGGTACTACGATGACTGCCACGGGAGCTATTTATTTGATACCGACACACAGTGCGGCGGCACCAATTCCGAATTATCCTGTTTACCATAATTCAATAGATGACATGACGTCTTAACAGGTCCTTATTCGTCCTCATCTTAAGAAAGTCCAAGGAAACTGGCTCTGTTTCAACAAGGTTGGACCAAATCGAAATTGTGTTCAATTGAGAAGGTTGATATCATTAGGTATAATGGAATTGAGTCTCGATAGGTAAGAGTTTAACATGTTACCAATTTCAGCCAGAAATACTCGTCAAACAAGGAAAGACGTTCTCTTAGTCAACTATTTAAGGTGCCCCCTGTGGGTTAGGAGTTCAGATCATGCACAGGAAGCTCGATGTGCCTGTCGTAAGAATTGGCTAAAGTCCACTTCGACCCCGGTTACGAGCTCAACGTAAGTTAGGGTTAGTGGCCCTACTTACCCAAACTCGCATACGCCTAAGTCTTATATATGTATGTATGTTTAAATGTAGAGAAATATATCACTGCTCAAACAACAATTATTTCCAGCTCTTTTAATAAAGAAATTTTAATTTATACAGAAGCTTGATTTAATTATCGATTAGATGCAGTGGTACAACTTGTGTCTTTCACGAAACGACTGCTCCCATTTGAAATTGTTGAACTTCTTCACACAAGTACCATTCGAAGATTCACTCATTTCATGCATACACATTTTCAGTTGCATTTTAAGTTTTCCACTTTGACATTTTCATATGTTCACATAGCATAAATTCCTGACCCAGAAAACCGTAATTCATCAGCCAACAGCAGCAGCATATCTGCCACATTTAATTCCGGCTAACAACCTATTACACTTAATCCATCGCCAGAACAAACAACACAACAAACACAATTGGAGCACTGGTGTGCAAGAACTGTGAGGATTTTCCGTCTTAAAGAGATTTTTATACACCCAAATGCTCTGCGTTTGAAATACCTAGTGCATGCCAATGTGTACCACCTTTGGTTGGTAGTCAAAGAAAAATCTAATCATGCGCAGTTTGCATCGCTGATATCCCTTTTCTTCGTTGAATAGCAGACCGGCAGGTAGGGTTTTTTTACTTTGCTTTATGAATGAGCCTCTATGAACTATGTTGAACTAATTACTGAGGCACTTATGTATGTTGGCTACATAAGTTTGTGTGTATATGTACACTCTTTTACAAGTTATTCCCTTCTACCATCAGGCGCAACTTAATTTCTTCACTGGAGCGTACAACCTCACTCGATATCGATTTTAAATTATTTATCATACACTTTTTAACTGATGGATAATTACCAAGTGTAACGTGTAAGGAGAATTATCTACTGTACTCGCATCTTGCGCAAAATTTTACACTCCAGTGGACCACTTTCACAAACCGTCGTCGACGACGATAACGTCGACTACAACGCCAGCTTACCTTTCCGCAAATTTTCGTTCGCCAAATATTTTTTTCTGCCGCACACAATCGTTTTCATTTCACAAATTTCTGTTGCAATTCACATAGCACTGCTTTAAGTTACATGTATTTATTTTAGGTTTAGGTTTTTATTAAACATACGTTTTATTTTATTTTTCGCCCAATAAATATTTAAACGCACTACAGAAAAATTAATTCGTTTTCACACCTGCAAACTTCAACGAAAGCGCCATGAAATGATCAAAATGCCAGACTTTGGTAGGGATGCATAGGAATGTACCAGTGTTGCCATTGTCTTTTGTTTTTGTGCCAAGTAGGGTACCAAAACGTTCTCCAATAGTATATTTACATCGCACGAAATATGGCGAATTTAAATGAGCCATTTCGACACCGTTTTTAGTACATTTACACTGCACCAAATTTGCCAAATCTCATTTTCCAAATTTGGAATTCCATCACATGAGACCTCATTTGCCGAACAATACAATCCACAGTTCCTCAAAATAGCAACCTTGCGGGTGTTCCACATTAATAGTACATTTACACAGCACCAAATTTGGTAAATTTGGCGAAAAATTGCAAATTTGGCGCTTTTTTCCATACAAATTTCATTTTCCAAATTTGGAATTCCATCGCATTTGGCCTCATTCGCTGAACAATACAATCCACAATTCCTCAAAATAGCAACCCTGCCTGTGTTCCACATTTAGAATTGCCCAGCAAGAACCTTAATGGGTAATTAACGTGTGAAAACTTTTGCATTATGCACAGTTCTAAATAACAATTTCAACTATTTCTTTTATGATATTGGACCAGTTCCACTAAGAAAAGAGAGAAGCCTTCTTGATTCTTCATTTATTATTACTCTACATGTGCTTAAAACATCAAGGTGGTGCATTTTCTTTCGGTGGCTTTGTATTCTGGTAGAAGATTCTTGCAGGGAAGGTGAAGCCAAATGCAAATTTGCCAGTGTAAACAGGTTCGAAATGACACATTCAAATTCGCCAAATTTGATGCAGTATAAATGTACTATAAAATGACATTTCCATACAAATTTTGAATTATAAGAGCTCAATAAACCTTTTATATTTTTTATGAATAAGGGGGTTAGAATCAATCATACTATCTATATGCCAAATTTCATCGCAATCGGTCAAGCGGTTCTCGAGATAGTACCGGACCTACAAATATACAAATAATGTAAAACCTACAGTACCTCCACATTTATAAGTACGCCTAAATCTATGCCCATATTCCGTGTGGCATATGGAAAAATTGACGGGGACTTATGTAAAAGATATGTAAATTGGCACACTTAAAGCAAAAAATAAAATGGAAATAGTACAGACTGTTTCGGGATCATATCGGTGTCATATCATATGATGTCGTATCATATGATGTCTAATCATATGATCACATTTCGCAAGATTTCTAATCATATGATGTCATATCATATGATGTCATACCATATGATGTCATATCATATGATGTCATATCATATGATGTCATATCATATGATGTCATATCATATGATGTCTAATCATATGATGCCATTTCGTAAGATGTCTAATCATATGATGTCATATCATATGATGTCATATAACGTGAGGTCATATCATATGATGTCACATCATATGATGCATAACATATGATGTCATATCTTATGATGTCATATCATATGAATGTCATATCATATGATGTCATATCATATGATGCCATATCATATGAATGTCATATCATATGATGTCATATGACATGATGTCATATCATATGATGTCATATCATATGATGTCTAATCATATGATGCCATTTCGTAAGATGTCATATCATATGATGTCATATAACATTATGTCATATCATATGATGTCATATCATATGATGTCATATCATATGATGTCATATCATATGATGTCATATCATATGATGTCATATCATATGATGTCATATCATATGATGTCATATCATATGATGTCATATCATATGATGTCATATCATATGATGTCATTTCATATGATGTCATATCATATGATGTCATATCATATGATGTCATATCATATGATGTCATATCATATGATGTCATATCATATGATGTCATATCATATGATGTCATATCATATGATGTCATATCATATGATGTCATATCATATGATGTCTAATCATATGATGCCATTTCGTAAGATGTCTAATCATATGATGTCATAGCATATGATGTTATATCATATGATGTCATATCATATGATGTCATATCATATGACGTCATATCTTATGATGTCATATCATATGAATGTCATATCTTTGATGGCATATCATATGAATGTCATATCATATGATGTCATATCATATGAATGTCATATCATATGATGTCATATCATATGATGTCATATCATATGATGCCATATCATATGAATGTGATATCATATGATGTCATATCATACGATGTCTGACTCCATAAATAAAAAAATTTAAATATCATATGATGTCATATCACATGATGTCATATTATATGAATGTCATATCATATGATGTCATATCATATGATGTCTAGCTCCATAAATAAAAAAACCCCAAAGTGTATAGTCTTATACCTCAATTCTGCAAGCTGTATCTAGTCACTAATCATCATCATCATTTATTGGCGCTTAACCGCCTAAGCGATTTTGGCCGTCGCCTATCAAAGCACGCCAGTCATTCCTTTTTAGCGATAACTGACGCCAATTGGAAACCCCAAGGGAGTTCAAGTCATCCTCCACCTGTTGTTTCCATCTCAGTCGAGGCCTCCCCCTTCCTCTGCTGCCGAATTCGGGTGACGATTGGAAAACCTAGTCACTAATAGCAAAGAGAATATATCAACAAGAGCCACCACTCGTTATGAAAGCAACGAACAAGATGGATGCCGTTTTCTTTCAGGGTTTCGGTAATTTCGATATAAATATGTTATTGTCTCATCAAAACAAAATGTGTAAAAGAAAATAGACGAGAACTGAAATAACACAAGAGTCGAAACAAAAATTTCCCAGCTATCGAATTTACAAAACTGAGGAAAACAAAATTACCGAAACCCTGAAAGAAAACGGCATCCATATTTTCCCTTGCATTTATAACGAGTGACGGCTCTTGTTGATATCTGTGTTCATAAGCAATAACAGCCTAAGTCGACTTAAGAAATTAGACCAGTTGAAATTTTTGCTGGTGATTTTGAATAGCAACATCGAGACATTTCTCAAGAGTTTCATTGGTCTTTTTTACTTTCTTTACAAACAATTAAATCCAATACGTTTGCCTCAGTTATAAAACAGTTTTGTTACAAAAATTCGCCAACTAAAATTTCAACTGGTCTAATTTCTTAAGTCGACATAGGCTGTTATTGCTTATGACCACAGATATATTCTCTTTGCTAATAGAGACATTTCGTGCATTGTGTATCAATACCAAGTGTGAACTCTTCTTTTGACAACACACATTAAAATGTCGGTTTGTTTCAGGGCACGAAAATAAACTGTACAAAATACTTTTCATTTCCTCATCGAGTAGCATGTCATTTAAGTTTTGTACAGTTTCCCAGCCAGCAAAATCATCGTAAACGAGCTCGTAAACTGACGTTTTCTCGAAGAAAACTCTGATAAAATATCGTTTATGATATCCGTTTACGATTCGCCTACGAATCCGGTTTCGCTCTGAAATGTTTTTTGCCTACGATTGTCGTAAAAGTATCGAAAAAGCACTCGTATATGAATCTTTTTACGTCCGTTTTTTTATCGTAAATGTACTCGTAAACAATTAATTTTCGATAGAAAAACCGACTTTCTAGACTGCCTTACCGACTGATTTCAATGCGAAAAATAATACAAATAAACAAACCTAAATTTTAGGTATAAAGTTTTTTTATTAAATAATAAAATTGTGTACCTTTTTGCCAGCGTGTAAGTACATACTGATATTGGTTTACATGTTAGGCATCACAACTTATAAATAGTGGGTCATACAACCCAGAGGGCATCCCGAGATCCCAGAATAGCAGCTACTTTCTCTGTCCCTTTTTCTTTTTCCGCAAATCCACCTTCCAGCACGCTAGTAATAATTTAAAAGATATATTTTATGTTATTTGTGTTTTTAATTAGATATTTTACAAGCATACTTGCTTTTAAAATATCAGTTTGAAAATTTTCGTTCAAAATTTTTTGTTTGAAATTTTTTATTTTAATTTTTTTGTTTGACGTGACAGAAAAGCTTCTTTTGTTATTGTTTTTTTATTCGAGAATAGCTCGTAAATCGCAATGCTCGTAAAATGTACGGTACCTTGCTGGCTGGGTTATTACTTTTTGGAAACGTTTGCTTTTTGTTTGTGACAATACCAACAAAAAAAAATTTATAAACACAAACGTTTCAATTGATTGAAGAAAAATATAAGTGTTTGAATGTATGTTCATAGAGAACAAAATATTTTTTTTATTTTGTTTTTTATTTTGGATGTAAATTTCAAAAAATGTATTTTACAGTTTTCAAAGTGAACTCAGCTTTTGGATTTTGTTTTGTACTGAACTATGAAAGTAATAAACAAAACGAAATAGTACCGTACAATAAAGTTTATTTTCGTACACTGGTTTGTTTACATCCTGCACATATTAAAATGTCGCCAGCACCGAATAACAGAAAAGCAAATGGCGTTGTTTAACATCCTGCACACATCAACATGGCGGTCTGCTATCTTTTGCCTAATGGTAGAAAGAGATGGGAAGATGGAAAGAAGTGAGACAAAAAAGGAAATTAAAAACAGGTGACTAAACTCACTTTCAAGTTTTCACGACTATGTCTATGATATCACACTTGTTATTAACCACAATCTCAAACAGGTTTTAAACTCATTTTGGAATTTTGACGTCTATGCAGAAGAGTTTACACTTGGTATTGATACACAATGATTTCGTGGTCTATTTCTTATTTGATACAATTTGGTATTCAGTAAGCTGCCTGACATCTCTAGTCTCAATAAAGAGTCTTAGAGTCTATAATTTTTATCCCAATCGGTGAAGCGGTTCCCGAGATAGTACCATATCTGTGTTCATAACAAGGTCTGAAACCGATTAAAATAACGTTCGGGTTACGGTTTCGGTTTTGCAACGTGTTTCGGTTTCGGTTCCGGTTTCGTTCTTCAACATTTATTTCGGTTTCGGTTACGGTTTCGTTCCGGTTTCGGTTACCAAATAAAAACACAAACAAAATAAATTTTACTAGTAAAATAGTCAAGTACCTATGTAGCTTCGAAATAGATCTGAATTTTCATAACTTTTTCCTGCTGCCATGATGGGATTTCTCTAATATAATAATAAATTTTATTAACGCTATGCATGGATGAAATTTCTGCAAAACAAATTCCTAGAATTAACTCTACTTTTTTATTAGAAAAATATTAAATGAAATGTATAAATCGCCAAAAACATTAATATGAGTGGTGCTTTCTGAGTCAAGCCTGAACATTTCGTTTTCGTATCTCGTAAATTTTTTTCGGTCGCTTCATTCAACTATAATCAAATTTCCTCTTTCAGAATTTTTATACTAAGGTTAAAACGCGTATTTTGTAACCTTGCTCGACAATCCTCCCTGAAAGTTTTCAGAGTACCTGTTTGTGCCCACTTAAAGAAGTGATACATTAAAAAAATTCAAAACCGTTTGGAACCGGTTCCGGCTTTTGAAACGGTTTCGGTTTCGTTCTTTTCCAGATCAAAATAACGGTTACGGTTTCGGTTCCGGTTTTGAAAAATGAATCGGTTTTAATCGGTTACGGTTACGGTTTCGGTTTCGGTTTCAGTCCTTGGTTCATAAGCAATAACAGCCTAAGTCGACTTAAGAAATTAGACCAGTTGAAATTTTGCTGGTGATTTTGAATAGCAACATCGAGACATTTTTCAAGACTTTCATTGGTCTTTTTTACTTTCTTTACAAACAATTAAATCCAATACGTTTGCCTCAGTTATAAAACAGTTTTGTTACAAAAATTCGCCAACTAAAATTTCAACTGGTCTAATTTCTTAAGTCGACATAGGCTGTTATTGCTTATGACCACAGATATATACAAATATGCAAATATACAAATATACAAGTTTAGCTCGTTTAAAGTTATTAGATATGTTTTGTGTAATTTTACTTAAACTTTAAACTTTTTTATATTTTTTGTGTAATTATTTTTTAATTTTTTGTATAAATCAAAATTAATTTAATTTTGTTTTTTGTGTAATTTTATTTATTTTTCTTATTATTAAATTTATTAATCGATTATGTTTTTATTTAACCTTATTATATTTTTTGTTTTATTTTATTATATTTTTAGTGTAATTTTATTTTATTTTTGTTAATTTTTTTATATTATTTGTATAATTATATATTTCATGAACATGAAATGGTATAATAACTTTGGTCCGATGTTTGTAAGTATGAGAAGAAGAAGAGATAGACCCACTAAAAGGTATACCGTTATGATCAGGACGAGGAGCTGATTCCATTTAGCCGTGTTCGTCTGTCCGTCCGTCTGTCTGCCCGCACTCCTGTAATTATATAGGTAGGATCGTGAAATTTCATGACTATTGCTCTTTTATAATGTGGAATGTCACTGTTTAAAATCAATGAGATTGGATCAATATAACACATCGCCCCCATATAATCGAGTTCCGATAATTTCGATATGAGCTAAACTTAAATTCACACAGGCTGTACTGGGGATCGAACAGTGAAAATCGTGACGGTTATTCATGAAAGGTAGATAGCCTTCGGCACAGCCGAAGACAGCTTTCCTTACTTGTTTTTATTTAATTTTTTGTATAATTTAGTTTAATTTTTTGTTTACTTTTATTTTGTTTTTTTGTTTAGTTTTATTTTTTTTTTTTTTTTAGTTTTATTTTTTATTATTATTTTCATTTTATTAAAATTTTTGTTTAATTTTATTATGTTTTTAATTAACTTTATTATATTTGCTGTTTCATTTTATTAAATTTTTTGTTTCGTTTTATTATGTTTTTTGTGTAGTTTTATTTTAATTTTTTCTTTAATTTTATTTTATTTTTCATTTACTTTTATTTTGTTTTTTTGTGTAATTTAATTTAATTTATTGTTAATTTGTTTATCTTTTTATATTTTTGTGAAAATTTCTTTTCGTCTTTTGTTTACTTTTATTTTATTTTTTGTTTACTTTTATTGTGTAATTTTATTTTATGGTTTGTTTTATTTTATTATATTTTTATACCCAGCTTCTAGTACTAGTACAAGGGTATTATAATTTTGTTCACATAACGGTACTATTTAACGGCACAAAATAATCGAGGTAGAAAAGGAGTTCATTCAGGCACGTCCGTCCGTCTGTGTACACGATAACTTGAGTACAAATTTAGATATTTGCATGAAATTTTGTATACAGGTTACTTTCTGGCCAAGGTAGGTTGCTATTGAAAATGGGCGATATCGGATGATAACCACACCCGCTTTTTCGATATCGAAAATTTCGAAAATCGCAAAAGTTGACATACATATCTGGGTAGCTGAAATGGGTAAAATTATATAAATTTGGTCATTCTCTTATGATTTTTACATAACTTTTTTTATAGTGGGCGTGGCACCGCCCACTTTTAAGGAAGGCATTTTTGAAAATTCGACTAGTCGTAGCTTATAAACTGATAACGATAGAACGATGAAATTAGGCACAAAGCATACTAGTATCGTTGGGAGTATACCTGATGAAATTGGATAAAATCGTCCTAGTATAATGGGGAGTCTACCTGATTAGACTTCCTAACGTATTTTGTTGCATTTTATTACGTTTTTGTGTAATTTTATTTTATTTTTTGTATAGTTTTTTAATCTTTTGTTTTATTTTTTTTTTTTGTGTTTACTTTTATTTTATTTTTTGTTTTATTTTTTTAATTTTTTTGTTTAATTTTATTATGTTTTTTATGTAATTTTATTTAGTTTTTGTTTTATTTAATTTTTTGCTTCATTTTATTACATTATTTGCGTAACTTTATTTTGTTTTTTTGTGGACTTTTATTTTATTTTTGGTCTAATTTTATTTTATTTTTTTGTGTAATTTTAAGAGATTGGTTTCCGTACCGGCGATTGATGGAAGTTGAGCGTATGCAGCCACACTGGTGCTAGCTTCCACCAAGTCTCTTTTACTTAAGCTGGCTTCTCACCTTCCAAGAAATGTCAAACTCCATATAAAAAACGCTCAAGAAATGGTCTAGAAATTTTTTCCGACCCCGTCGATACCATGTGTGATAAAGAAGTTATTCTGGGTCAAAGGTCAAAATTTTCGCTTTTTTGGACTTTTCTCAAAAACAGCAAGTTTTTTTCGAAAAATTACCTGAGACCTGGGAATTCTTTATCTACTATATGGCCCTACCATTTTTTTTCTCTCAGAGTAACCAGTTCTGAGACGTCGTGATTGTAAATTTAGTTCTGGAAATTTTTCTTGAAATTTTCTTTTACTGTTTATTTGACACGAAGTTCCCCATCGACGATGAAAATAGTTATTTTTGTATAGCCTATAGTTCTTGAGCTATAGCCAACTTTTCTTCATGTATAACACAAAAAATACTAGTCCGGTAAATTTAGTTTATCTTGTATTAAAAAAATTTCTACAGAGCCAATTTTTGTTTGTCGAAAGTTTAGGTTCACCCCCAGAAAGAAAACTGCAAAAGTAATCATTGGGGCCAAAAGTTGAGAAAAATCCGAATTTGAGGACTTTTATGTTTCTCAAAGTCATACATTCAGATATTGCCAGCTTTTTAAGCTTCTTAAGTTAAGCGGGCTACTCACCTGCCAAGAAATGCCTCAAGAAAAAAACGAGCATATATTTCTTATACCCGGTCAAGAAATTTTGACGTTTATGGCATTTTCCATTTTATTGCAGATTATTATTATAAAAATGTATAAAACATGTGTAGCGCAGTATATATTCATCTTTGCCGTGATTCTGCAAGTTTACCTCAAGAAATATATACGAGCATATTTATTTCTTGGGGTAAACCGGCATTGCCAACCATCGAAAATTGTAGTATTTTTTCTTATGAGCTGAGTATTGGCTCAAGAAAATTTGACGTGTGAAAACAGTTCTTGACCATTTCTTGAGCGTTTTTTTTTATATGGAGTTTGAGATTTCTTGGCAGGTGAGTAGCCCGCTTTAGAGTGAAGTACAGTTTAGAGCCGCTTGCATAAAAGCCGATAACGACTAATCGCCCGGTTACCGGAGTTTAATTGACGTATTTTGTTCGGTTAGCTGTCAAACTAATCACCGAGCATGAAAATTCAAATGCTACCAAAGGATATAAAAAATGTGTCAATATTGGAGACTTAATGGGTCAGTTACATAAAACTTTATTTTGGCTTTACCTCAAACTTTGACTTTGACAGAAAAGTTCAGTATACGTATTTAAACGAAGCATGGCAAATTGGAGACCTCAAAGTTGAAGCCAGGTTAAAATTTGGCAAACTCTCAAATTTTGCTTGCTTTGACAATCAGATGACTTTTCTTTAATTAAATAATAAAAATTTGGAGGAAATAATAATTAATTCATTTTTTCTCTATTAAATTAATAAATTAACCAAAACTGTCTGAATGCAAAGAAATAAATAAGGAAAACAAATGTATAAAAGAGAAGCGTCAAGGCGTTCATTGTAGCATACCTCTGAAGTTGGACGCAAAGTTTTGAGGTAGCAAGTGTCAGGCGAGGTTAACAAAGCGAGGTTGAAATTTGGCAAACTCTCAAATTTTGCTTGCTTTGCTTGCTTTGACAATCAGATGTTGATGACTTTGCTTTAATTAAAGAATAAAATGTTGGAGAAAATAATAATTAATTCATTTTTTCTCTATTAAATTAATAAATTAACCAAAACACTCTGAATGCAAATAAATAAATAACGAAAACAAATGTATAAAAGAGAAGCATCAAGGCGTTCATTGTAGCATACCTCTGAAGTTGGACGCAAAGTTTTGAGGTAGCAAATGTCAGGCGAGGTTAACAAAGCTTTATGTATTTCACCCTTATGGGTCAGTTACATAAAACTTTATTTTGGCTTTACCTCAAACTTTGACTTTGACAGAAAAGTTCAGTATACGTATTTAAACCAAGCATGGCAAATTTGAGACCTCAAAGTTGAAGTGAGGTTGAAATTTGGCAAACTCAAATTTTGCTTGCTTTGCTTGCTTTGACAATCCGATGTTGATGAGTTTGCTTTAATTAAAGAATAAAAAGTTGGAGAAAATAATAATTAATTCATTTTTTCTCTATTAAATTAATAAATTAACCAAAACACTCTGAATGCAAGGAAATAAATAACGAAAACAAATGTATAAAAGAGAAGCGTCAAGGCGTTCATTGTAGCATACCTCTGAAGTTGGACGCAAGGTTTTGAGGTAGCAAATGTCAGGCAAGGTTAACAAAGCTTTATGTATTTCACCCTTATGGGTCAGTTACATAAAACTTTATTTTGGCTTTACCTCAAACTTTGACTTTGACAGAAAAGTTCAGTATACGTATTTAAACGAAGCATGGCAAATTGGAGACCTCAACGTTGAAGCAAGGTTAAAATTTGGCAAACTCTCAAATTTTGTTTGCTTTGCTTGCTTTGACAATCAGATGTTGATGTATTCGACCCTTAAGTCTCCAATATTGACAAATTTTGTATATCCTTTGGTAGCATTTGAATTTTCATGCACGCGAACCCCTCCTTCGCATCAAGGATAAAAAGCAATGCCTGTTGCTATGACATAAAAAAAAAACATTTTAATTACAGTCAATCACATCCTGCATTCCGCTACCTAATGACCTACATTTAATTTAGCTATATGAAATACTTATCGCAAATACCGTTAACGCCATGGATACAAACAAAAATAAACGCAACCTCTCTGATTCACAAAGCATACAGGGACTTTACTGTCAGTTTTATTCTATTTTGAAGCTTTCAAATATTAATATTTTGTTGAATAAACAATTGCACTATTTATTTAGATGATTCAATCAAGTCAGCAACAGGTATATATAAAAATCTCTTCAAACTTGTGGTACAAAGTATAAGTCCACTTCATTACAGGGTAAACGCACTCGATCTTATGTGGAGGAGGTCTACCGATTAATCGAACAAAAACCTGATGTAGTTGATATAATAATATTAAACAAAAATGGTAATCCTGTAAAATCAACTATGGAACAACAATCGGCTATTGAATTTTCAGGTCTTTATGAAATTTTAAAGGAGAAAGTACAACTGGGTTTACAGAAAATCGATCCTGATGATGAGCTTTTGATGTTGCGGGTGCGTACCAAAGCGAATGAGGTGCTCATAACGCCGGATGAAAAAATAACCGTTATGGTTGTGCAAAATGCTCAAGATAGAATACAATTATGAAGAAGAATTGTGCATTTATTATCAATTAATTGTTATAAAAAACTGTTATAAAATATATAGGTAGTTCACCGCGTTTTACTGCGTTACTACAATAGTGAATTCTTTTTCTGGCGCAACTAAATACTCAAATTTACGTGTTGCAATACGAAGAAAAGCCAAGTCATTGGTGGTATCCAAATCGCGTACTGCGCTACGTGCACATGGTACTAGGACTCCGCTGATTAATTTGGTAATACCAGCTGAAGTGCTATTGTCGAATGTTGATTGTATGACGGTGCCTAGGGAATTGTTCGAAACAACATAGCCAATTGCATTTCTCATGATTCGTTCTGTATTTTCCGCATTTTTGCGTACAACGTGTTCTAGTTGTAGAGCCTGCTAAAATTAACATTTGTAATATATTTAGATAGTTTATAAATTAATTTACGACCATTCTGAACAATCTGAATGAAGATAAACAATTTTATTTAACGTTTTTTGAAAGCACTACGAAAAACTTTGAATTTTTAATTAAGTTTGTCAAGTTATAATTTGACTACTTTGTTTAAGAATTTAAATATTTAAGAAAAACTGTTATTTATGCAATTTACTGTTGTTGGCTGCAGTGAAATTATTAAAATACAGCTCACATCTGGGGCACTCCAATTAATCTTCTGGGAATGAGATATACCGTTTATGAATTTCAATTTAGGGTTTGTGAAGTATAGCTGATTATTCTAAAGTACATTTCACAGCTTTTGGTGTTTAATTTACAGTTTTTCTATTATGCTTGGAAAAAGGATACTCGGCAGTACGATATGGGAAGCAGCGCGACCTTAACACATTTTAAGCACTATGATGAGATCCGGCACCAAGTAACCCCCGCTTGATCCAAAGGTTCACAGACAGGCCCTTAAGACTGATTCGCACTTGCGTATGAATGTCCCCTCACGATAACAACCATCTACATATTCACCTGCCTCTTATTTCTGTCCAGAGATATTTTAACTAAGCAGGGTGTTCTGCACATAAATACCATGGGTCACACCCCAACTTTGGGATCGTTCCCGAAAAAATTATTGGTTTTTTGCTTATAAACGCTCATTTACATGGGTCGATTTTTTGCATGCATAGGAATTTTTTCTTTTGTTGGACAGATGGGTTACTCACACAGATCACAGAATGAAAAACCCGAGTCGAAGGAAACTCATTTTTTAGGAGAAATTTGCATAGATATATGTAAATATGCAAATTCTTATGGAGTTGAATGAAAAATCGACAGAGAATCGAATAGAAAATCGGCCAATGTAAATCAGCCTTAAATGCCGTTACAATATCTGTACTCGCACAGCTGGGTATAATAAAAACTTATTCAAACCAGAATTTTACACGCAACCCTGCTTTGTGCTATATAAAATCAACAGTGCAATATTTGAAGGACAACGCAACCCTAATTTTATTTTCTGCTTGGTCGATGACAACATTGATTTTCACTCACGTCTACTTGCACTGAGCCAATTGGAATTCTCTAAATTTTAGCCACAATTTCGTGAAAAATGGTTAATATCAAACAATCATTTGTATATTTCACTTGAACAAATACTTAAATGTTTCTTTACAGTCACAAGAAGTCGAGGAAACGTTAAAACGCATCCAATCACACAAGGGTGTTGTCGGGACCATTGTTGTCAACAACGAAGGTAACTAATATCACTGCACAAATGACTGACATACAAGCATATATTATGGAACCTATGTTATTGTATTTAATTGCTTTTAGGTATTCCGGTCAAGTCCACATTGGACAACACAACAACGGTACAATATGCTGGCCTTATGAGTCAACTTTCAGATAAAGCACGTAGCGTTGTGCGTGATTTAGATCCATCAAATGATCTCACCTTTTTGCGTGTACGCTCGAGGAAGCATGAAATTATGGTTGCACCTGATAAAGATTTCATATTGATAGTCATACAAAATCCAACAGATTAAGATGCATCGCGTGCCAGGTGGTTGTCTGATCAATTGAAAATCTTCTATTTACACACAAGTATTTATTGTATTCGGGCACTTCTATGCCTTTGATATTGAATTCGCGTATAGAATACAATAATATAAACTTACATGTATGTACTATAATTTATCATTTAAGATCTGCTTGCATATTATGTAATTGATTGTTAGTATTAATTTTGATACAAACTTAATAGAGCACCATGCAAATGCTTCTGGAAAAAGTTTATTAATTTGTAAAAAAAAAGTGTCTAACCCAAGACCGAAACGAGAAGGATGCAGATAAAGCATCAAATCCCGAAGCTTTTGACAATCCCGGGACTTGATGATTTTAAAATTACAACCCCGCGGTCTTTTATGACGCGGGGTAAAGACGCGTTTTGACCTCTATATGGATCGGACGCGGTAAAATTATTGTTTCAAAACGTGTATTTTGCCAGGACTGAAACCGTAACCGATTAAAACCGATAATGCCGGTCGTAAGGCTACTTAAATCCACTTTAACCCCTACAACGGGATGAACGAAATTTTTCCAAAGAAAGTCGGGCTAGTATCGCAAGGTGCTATTCAGCGGAACGGACCAGATTCATATCCGGCAAAGGACTGTCAACATCCATACCATTCTGTCTGGTCCGTCACAGAAAACAGTAGGTGTTTTTGCTGTGATTTGGGATTTCAGTTAAAAAGGCGCTAAGAACGCAATAAAATGCCAATCCCAGGGATATGTGTCGTAGGATTTGCGGGTGACCAACGTTTACTTTAATTTCCCTATTAGTGCGAATTATAACTCGTTCTGAAAGTGAGCAGCTGTTACGATGGTAAATTGGTTTTTTACTTCGAATAGTAAGGTTAATTAAGAAAAAAACTATAAAATAGTACTTTGTAAGAAAAATATACATTAGAGCGTATCACGGTGTATGGAGGAAAAAAAGTTGAAAATGTCAACTTCGGCATCACTCCCCAAAACCTTCGGGGAGTGTTTTGCTGTTAACAACAACAGGCAAGCAAATCAAGCCTGCATTGGGTCATCACCTAAAGGGGTTTAAAATACGCCCAAGTAGGTATGCCTGTGGTAAGAGACGACGGAAATCCAGTTCGACCCGGCAAAAGACTATTGAACTACCCTCCCACTGCCGACCACTTTGTCGGCCGATGAAAGTGTAGGTAAATCATCGTGGGTACAACTTTGATTGGCCTGAATCGTAAAATTTTCTATCGTGTTCGTAATAAGAAAAAGTTTTTCCTTCAAAAATTTTAGATTGGCCTAGGATTTTTTGGATGTTGTTGTTGGTGTTGTAGCGAGGTGTAGCCCTGCCTAAATGTCAGACAGGGTCACCTCGAGTGTATTGCTCTTCGCCGGGTCGATATAAGAAAACGGCCCGGGGCGTTTCGGCACGATGGGTACAGCACAAGTACTGGTACCGTTCTCGTAGAACCGGCAATACAAGAAACTAGCCGTGTAGGCTATGTAGGTCATTTAGCGTTACCCAGGGTGCACCAACTGGGAGGCGACCTACTTTTACACCCCTATTTTTTGGATATTTGTAAATACCTTTTCACAGCAACAAAAAATGTAATTTCCGATTATAAGTTCGGACTCCTTGGGCAGAAACGCATATTCTGATATGCCGACGGTGATTTTCTGAAGTATTTTAGCAGCTGGCCTATGATAAAAAGAAGTACCTTTAGGTCCGCTTGCATAAAAGGCTCCAACCCGGTTACCAGAGTTTAATTAACGTATTTTGTTCAGTTATCTGTCAAATTAATCACCGATTAGCCGTTATCGGCTTTCATGCAAGCGGCCCTTAAAGCCGGGAATAGATGTGCAGTAACCCTGCGCAGTAAAAATTTAAAAACTAGATTGTACTACGACGAACACATGTATCCCTGCTTGTCATGCAGGGGCTGGAAGATTTTAAATTACAAAACATGTTTTAAATGGTTTATGCGTGTTATTAGTGAGTTTGGAAAATTTTGTTCAAGTGTCACTGCGTGAAACTGCCAGGTAAATTTCCCCGCATGTATGTTTTCAAAACGCTCAAGCAGCAGTAAAACTAGCAGCGCTGCAGGCCAAATTGCTGCACATATATTCCAGGCATAAAAATGGTTAACCCGGGTCGATTTTCTGGTCAACTTTTCATAAAAATTTTAAACACAAGGTGTGAATCGATCGAATGTAAATCAGCCTTTACACCTTTTATAGTACATTTACACCGCATCAAATTTGGCGAAAAATAGCAAATTTGGCGCTTTTTTTTCATACAAATCCCATTTTCCAAATTTGGAATTCCATCACATTTGGCCTCATTCACCGAACAATACAATCCATAGTTCCTCAAAATAGTAACCCTGCCTGTGTTCTGTCTTTTCTTGGTAGAATTGGTCCATTTTCTTAAAAAAAAACTAGTTGAAATTGTTATTTACAGCTGTTCATTATGCAAAAATTATCACACGTTAATCAGCCATTAAAGTTCTTGCTGGGCAATTCTAAATGTGGAACACAGGCAGGGTTGCTATTTTGAGGACCTGTGGATTGTATTGCTCGGCGAATTAAGCCAAATGTGATGGAATTCCAAATTTGGAAAATTAGATTTGTAATATGCAATTTTTCGCCAAATTTACCAAATTTGGTGCAGTGTAAATGTACTATTAAGATGACCATTGTGACTGGCGAGCGTACACTTTGTGCAACCCTGAGCCGATTTTTTGATGGGCCCACTCTACCGATATACGATAACTTGCATAAAATCAAAAACGATCAAAAAACATCAGATTTTGTCATTGGCTCGCCCTGTCTATTGCTGCATCGGATATGCAAAGTTTCAATTTTTCTTAGCATTTCAGTTATTTAAACCAGAAAAAAGAAAAAAAAAATGGCACAGAAATTAATTAATTCTTCAAAACCAACAAAAACTATCTAAAAAAAAGGTATGTGGTAAGACAAAGCGTGAAAAGTCATGCAGCTGGTACGACTTCGGTCGGGTCCCGGAAGTTAAAAATTTTCAACCAAATGTGCTACTTTTTGCTGAACAAAGTGACTTCATTGTTTCTATTTAAAAGTGAAAATTAAATGTGCATATATGTACAAAAGCAAATACAAACGAATTTTTAGTGCATATAGAACATGAAATTGCAAAAAAATTGTGTAAAAGAGTTGAAAAAAGATCTATATATAGGTAAATGGTTTCAGAAAGAAAGACAAATTTAATCGGTCGCATCCAGCGAAATCCCGAGAGCAAAAATTTTCGTTTCGTCACGATTTATGTACATATTCACTATATCGACTGGTTTTCGGTGGAAATATATACAAGTGTACATACATACTATGTACAAAGTGCGTGCATTTAAAATGTACATAGATGGGAATCGAACGCAAACGCACGTATCTCGCTTTATCACTTTTATATATACACTTATGGACAAAATAATAGGTGTAAGCTAGTTCAATTCCAATTAAAACAAAGTTTTTTTTGGTCAAATGAATAACTTCCTTTATTAAAACGAAATATGTAAAAATTCTTTTATTACAGTCAATTAAACGAAAATTTGATAAAAAACAAAAAATTCATTGGTCAAAATAATAGGTGTATTTATAGACTTATTAGTTATTTATTTCTTGGTTTTTAATAGCCCGTATATGCCCCATTATTTCGTACAAGTTTGCCTATTCTAGTGGGCATAGATTGGATTAATTTTTGGCAGGTCTCCAGTGGAGTAGAATTCCAAACCTGCTGAGCTTTCTGCCATAGCTGATTCTTATTCTGGAAAGAAAACTGTGATAATCTTCTTTTGAGGTCACTCCACAAGTTCTCAATCGGGTTGAGGTCAGGGGATTGACTTGGCCATTGAATACAGGTCACATTTGCAGCCCTGAACCACTCCGACACCAATCTCGAAGTGTGCTTCGGATCGTTATCTTGTTGATAACACCATCTTAGAGACATGTTTTCTACAGCATATGGCAACATTACATTTCGCAAAATATCCCTGTATTCCACAGCGGTCATTGTGTCCTTCATCAAAAATAAAGAACCAACACCTTGCCAGGAAAAACAACCCCACACCATAATGTTTCCATCTCCATGTTTTATGGTCTTTTTTGTGTACCGTGGTAGAAATTCTTTGCCTTTCGGGCGACGTACAGAGTTTTTGGAATCATTTCCGTAAAGATTAATCTTTACTTCATCACTAAATAAAATATTTCGCCACTTTTTCTCTCCAATAGAACCACACCAACTTCTATGCTAAGTGGCAACCGCTTTTCTCTTCTGGATATGAACTTTTTTCAACAGAGGAAATTTTCTAGGTCTTCGGCCTAGTAGTTTTGCGTCCACCAGCCGACGTCGAATTGTCCGAGAGCTTATACTAAGTCCAATCTCCGCTCCAATTTTGCGCGAACCAATAAAAGGGTCTTTCTTGGCCATAAGTAGTATACGGCGATCATCAATGGGGGTTGTTAGCCTTGGACGACCACGAGTTTCTTTTTCATTTCTTACCTTTAGAGCATTATTAACAAACTTCTGTGACCGCCCCAGCGTATTTTCAATGAATTTGTACGTTTTTCCTTCGGCACGCAGTTTTTTCGCTCTACTTCGGTGCAGTGGCTTTTACGACCCATTCTAAAGTGTTTTTTTTTTTTCAGTTTATTGTATTATTCTTAGTATAGACAAGAGTACTTACTTTCAGATGAAAACTATCCCAATTAATGATTTTTTTTACTCAAAAAACTATTCAAACCTATTTTAATGTGCAAACAAATTCGACGGCACAACGATAACTACTAACTAAAAAGCAAAACCACGTGCTGAGTTCTGCAAATTGTTTATACATGTGCTCTACTCTCTCGCATTGATCATTTAAAGGTAATGGTTACAAAATCCAATAACAGTTATTACACTCTTTCCCAAAAAAAATAGTACCAGCTAAACGCGCACCTATTATTTTGTCCATAAGTGTATATCTACATACGTACATACTATTCGGACACATAAGTGTGTTTATTTACAGTGTAAATCAAACTCGACAATCTAGAAATTGAATTGACTACGGATATTTACCTACGTGCACCTTTTTTCTCAAACCCATGTGGACTCATATATTTATACATATTATGGGCATTTTATTTTTTAATTTCCCTAATTAATGCAGTTATGTTTATAAAAGTATATACATATGTATTCTTATTTCGTAGGGATTATATAAAACTCATATACTAGTGATGTTGCGATTGTGGATTTTTAGCCGTCGGCAAATACGAAGTACGGCGTCAAGTATTTGTATACCCACGGTGTATTAAATTTGCCCGCATGACTGGGGTTGGTTATGGCACAAATAATCGAGAAAGATACAGGATGATGAGTTTTACTAGTTCATCGTAGACCATTTCTTTGCAATCAAAGTGCAAGTTTTGGAACAAGTGCAGAATACATACATTTGTCAAAAAAAAAAAAAAAAACATTGGGCTTGAAAGAAGGTTTTACGCTGAATTTGACGGTACTTTTCTTTTTTGGTCCACTCAAAGGGTCAAAAAGATATTCAAGGTCAAAGGTCAAAAAATATTTTTTTCATTTCAAAATATCTTGCAAACTGTTGAATGGATTTTTGAAATTGTTTGTTTCTAAATTTTCTCTTCGAAATACCTTTCATTCAATGTATACTTTATTAACCCTTTGACACACTATGTACTAAAAACGAACAAAAAAGCAAATTTCATTCAAAAACGATCAAATTCTTAATTTTCTTTTAGAATTGCCATCTTACGATTATTAAAAAAAAAATCCCTGCTATTAATTTACAAAATTATGGTTTCTCCTTTTACGAAATGTGCACTATTAGTGATTTTAACCTTTCGTAAAAGGGAAAATTCCATGGTATTTATGTGCAGAACACCAGCCACTAAACCACTTTTAGTCCCTGTTTTTTTACTCCAAAAAAAATTAACCCTGAGCCGATTACTTTTTTACCTTTTTATAATGGAAATACACAATTTTCATATAGCAATATGTGTATAGGACTGACGTTCCTATACCGACACCGTTACTCCTCCTCGAACCATTTAGATGACAATATTTTACTATCTAATAATACTGGTAACGGGACATTTTTTTGTTTTTTAAACAAATTATTCATTTCCATTCGTTTTTTTTATAAACAACATAGTTTTCATATAAAACTTGTACATAAAGGTGGGAGTGTTATACATTAAATACATTTTCTAATCCGATAAGTAGTTTGAAAGATATTTCGATTTAAAAAAACTTAAAAATTGCCTTTTTACGTGGAATTACCCCTAAAGTTTTTATTTGCACCAAAAAAAAAATTATACGTTTCAACTTTTCGCAAATACTGCTATCGATCCATATAAATATTTTTTTGATTTGCGAAATGTATGTATTCTGCACTTATGCCCAAGTTTTCATGTGGTTGTTGTAATCACATCAGCCGTCCCTAAAAATGTGCCAAAAAGAGTTCTGTGCAGAAATACTGGGCATGACGTGACCAGTGTTGGACCGGCTGATGGTTATTTTTTATAAGCGCGGTTGACCATCTTAAATACATAGGTGTCCTGCACACAAATATGTAAAATGGAAGGCGCTTTCCGATTCGTGGTTTCGATTGTTGATTTTTTGAGCGCTCCCATAATTTTGGCTATTTTTTAGCAGTTGATCAATAAATGAAACAAATACCCCCGCATAGAGCTCAAATATGGCCGGGGAAGTAAGACTCGGCGGACAGTTCGATTTGCGAAGCCGGAGTTAGTGGTAGCCTTGTAGCACGGCGATCATTCATGCCGTCCCAACAAACCATGAAGCTAGATTTTGATTGGAGGTACATTCGAGAACTATCCCAATACTCCAATCTCTAACGTTAGAGGACGACTCGAGAAACACTCGAGAATCACAGCAAACAACCACTACCCGCTCCTGTCTTCTTCGGGATCTTCCTATAAGTCAATTCAAATATTACCAAACCCAGGTTCACCGGGGTCAAACAAAACTCTTCCGCTACTATCGGGCGTACCTGATCCATACCCGACAAAGAACTGTTAACTCCATTGGGTAGTGTTTTGCCGTGAGTCATACGAATCCAACGAACATTCGCTGGTATACATGCCTATTAACCTTACTTTCGCAACATCCTCAGTACAATGTAATATGCATTGTAGTTGCGTAGACTGCTGCTACCATCTACGGTAGCAATTGATATCAATATCTCAAGGTGTAGTTACATACATATGGACAATACAACACTGCACATATGTATGTGATCTGTCATCAAACCAATAATGCGACAGTTGTCCAGGTTTGGTAGACTTCAATGTAGTAATTTGAGATACATACATACATTCTTATCAAATCGCATGTCGTCGATTTAAACCTGTAACTTACATGGTTAGTCTCTTACATAGTAGTCCACAAAACGGTAACAATTGGTTTTATAGGTGTGCAGCTCACCATGTCATGCTGACCGTGCAGAGATAGCGAAATCGTAAAATTTTCACACCAAAAGCTAAAGCAATTGGCCCTTTCCATTACAAAAGGAAAATATGTATGTACACTCACATATGCAGCTACATACATATGTGTATAATACATACATTTTAAAGCTGGACAATGTAATGTACAAAGTATATCTTGCGGTTGGGAGCCCTTAAAACAAGGATGAGAAAATCAATATAAAAGCAAACTGTAATAGCGTCCTAAATATGAGCTCCACTGCCAAAAAAAAAAAAAAACAAAGCTAAAAAAAGTTACAAAGATTTGATTATACCTACACAGATGGAAAGTGTGGTCTATTAAGCTGAAAATATTCGAGGGGAAATATTTTCTATTACTTGGGATCCTAGTTATTTATAGCCGTGTAGAAAGTTTAAGTACGCTTGCAGAAAATTTAAGTACGCTTGCATTTTTGCTTGTCTGCTCATCGAAAAAAAAACGCTGTTTCTCAAGTTGAGAAAGGGATAGTTCTCAAGGGTATGAATGTGACTCTGAAAATCAATACCGAAAACAATAAACCATGATTTTTCTAAGTTAAAACGCCATGAATTAGTTGACAAAAATTTGTATTTACATAAATTTTAGTCTAAGCTCTTCAAATTTAATTTGAATATTAGAAGCTGGAGAATGGAGAATATGTTGGATATCAACTTGACAACTACAAAGTTATCTAAGGTTGGAGAGAAATTGGAGAATTGTGTTGGATATCAACTTGAGAATATACAGTTTTTCAAAGGTTGGAGAAAAAGTTGAGCCATGTTTGCTGGGGTGTGAGGCATCATATCCGTAGATCAACCATTGAATTAGTAGGTACAACAACAACAACATCTGGTCGACTCACCAGGTCTGAAGCCACACTGATAAGGTCCAATGAGCTTGTACAATACGCCGGATAAAACGTTATTAGATATTAAGGAGGCTGGTTCAGCGGTAGTTGATTCGGTTAGCGGGATCGCATATATGTAATACTTCTATATTGCTACTAAGGCATCTTTCAAGTTATGAAAAGAAATTCCGAAAACATAGCTAACGGTACTAGCTAAATATTTAAGTACCTAAGTACCATCTGGTCCATATTTTCTTGGTACTCGGGACGTCACTGAAACATCTTTTTCTAAATAATTTGTACGTTGCTTTTGTCGCCCATCGATACCCGACTAATTGGTGTAGTAGACTGAATACAATACCGCTACACCACGTCGGTTAACTGGTCGCTATAATTTTCCTGACATGAATTTGGCCCGGTCCTAAAACTTGTCGTCATCCGTCATTCCTGCCAGCGTCTCAAACATAATAAGTATTTCATGCCCGTTTCCTACCATATATTTTATTTTCACCTTATGAGATGAATAAAACTTGGCTCACTTGTTTCACCTCATTGTTATAATCATCCTGAAATTTGACATTTTTTAAATAAACAAAATTGATAACTCTTACAAAAAAGTTTGAATTAATTTAATAACATTTGGTAATAAATTCTTTTTTAATTTGTTTTCTTGCAGTTTCCACAAAAACCCTACAAACGCAGGAAAAGGATAACTACCCAAACAAATACACCTAAATCTACATTAAATTTGTGATCAATCGCGCTATCAACGGCACACTTTTTGGAAGGAACCCTGTTTGGAAAAATTAAATCTTCAGTGCAGACTAACTAGAAATCTTATAAGCACACAAGTGAATAAGACATAAATTAATACTTTCAAAAAATATTAATATTTATTTGTTGTTGTAATACTAACATTTACTCGCCAAAGAAATTATATTGCAAAACGGACTACAATTTACTTTCGTTATATTTGGATTTTGACTGTGATGAAATTCGTAAAACACTGATCATATACTAAAGAGCAAGCATAAACTGTGAACAACTCTGGAGAGAATTAACTGAAATCATACATTTGGCGAGCCACTTGCATTTGATCACTTTGAGTGGCGAGAAGGAAGGTGAAGCATTTCCGAAAACAAAAACTAAACAAATAAAATTTCAGTGGCGGCTAGCAATCGCCTGCCTAACCTCTGATGGCCCTGCAACACTACTTCAAAAACATTGAAAATTACTGCATAACGGCAACGCCAGCAGCACAAGCTTTCACAACAGCAACAGCAGCGGGTGTTTTAATACAACAACAAGCGCCACATTTGCAATTACAATATACAACGCCTGTGGTGAGAACGACAACGGCGGCGATAGCGACGACAACGCCAGCTGCAGTACAGCAACAAGCGCGGCAACAACAACAACAACAGCAACACACCTATCAACAGCAACTGCATCATCTAACACTTCAGCAGCAGCAGCAACAGCAACCTCAGCAACTGCATCATACAACAATAACAACACCAAATAATACAACGACTGCAACACAACAAGGTAGCGCAAGAACCACAGCAACGTATGTGGCAAACCCAAACCCTCAGGGTGTAATCACACAACAACCGCAACAACAATTGTTGATACACTCACAGCAACGATTAAAGCAACTACAACTTAAACAACCCACCATACATCAGCAGCATAACACTTCTTATCATCATCATCCCTACTATCCGCAGCACACCACGAACAACAACAACAACAGCCACAGTAACAACAACAAAAACTCAAATAATACCAATAGTGTCATCAATACAATAGTCATCACGGGTGCAGCCAATCATAAATTCAAAAGTGCTCAGCACAACCACCATCAACAACTACAGCAGTTACAACAACAGCAACAACAACAAACAAATTACAGTCACAATCGTACACTACCCATACATGCAGCATTAAATCAAAATTCAAATTTCTCCGCAGTTAGTTCGAGTACGGGCGGTGGCACTGCTTCAAGTCATGCTCCAACACAACAATCAAATGCAACCAATTCTAGTCGCTCCTCAACTGTTGGACGTACAAACGCACACAATGCGACGGATAGTGCCAAACAACAAGAAGGAGCACAAATACGTTCAAGTACTGGCGGCGCTAACAGTAACACAATTTCCGCTATCGCCACCAATTCAAAAAAGATACGAACCGAACCTATACTATCGCAATATCATCAAACAGAACGTTTAACTTTTGCCAATGCACATCTTGTATGGGGTGAGGAGCATTGGCGTCGTGTGGTCTTCCAAGATGAACGTAAATTTAATTTAGATGGCCCTGATGGTTTCTCCAATTACTTTCATGATTTACGTAACTATGAACAAACGCTATCACAACGACCGCGTGGTAATTCTGTATATATTTACATACTACTCACAGTGGGTGGACCCATACACTTGGAAGTATCGACAGCCAAACAACGTTCACCCACTTATATCGAAACGATATTACGTGAACGTGCAAATATTATCGCCAAATTGGGCGGTAATTCAGATTTCATCTTACAAGATCATAATTTGACAGCAAATATGTTACCACCCAACACACAAGAATTACTCGAAGCTGAAGGCATTAAATTGCAACGTTGGCCAACAATAGCGCATGATTTGAATATAATGGAAAATATATGGGGTTGGTTGGTGCGTGAGGTATACGATGGTGGTCGTAAGTTTGCGCGTAAAGATGATTTAATATTTCGTATACGTTCAGCATGGACGCGTTTACCTATGGATTTTGTCGTAAATTTATATAGTACACTGCCAGAACGTATTGCGGAATTATATTATACGCGTGGCATTTATACAAATTGTTGACGATGGCACGATAGGGTAAACAGTAGGGTTAGTATACCTACTAAAATAGAATAGACTATATTGAAATACTTACATAGTTAAGATGGAGATGTAAATCTACAAACTAGCTACATGCATACATACAAAACATATGTACGTTACTTTATGTTGCATAAAAATATACTTACATAAATACAAAGATGTGATCAAAATGTAAGCACAATGGAAGGATTATTAAGTGTTTTGGAAGAGTAACTAGAGTAGCAACGGCACGACGGCAGAACTATGTGTGAGGATCAGCGATGAGCATATAAAAATTAAGAGCATAAAATACAATGCCATTGAAAAGCGAAAACAATGAGAAAAGGCGAAATAGAGATTTGAAATTTAAAAATCTGATTATATGCATAAACATAGATACATATGTACGTTTATATATGGAATTATAAATATGTACATACATACGAAATTCCTGCAAGATAACGTGTGGTTATATTGTGTCTGTCTTTTGAATCACTGCCTCTGTAATGGCTTATAACGCATCAACATTTTCGAAAAGAACGCTGAAAATTGTTTTTCGAAAAGAGAAGAAAAGATACGAAACTAAATTTGTACGCCTTCGTGATTCAAATGGATATGGTATTAGATAAACTTTAGTCTAAATTTAATAGGATCATCTAGAACTGAAAAAAAAACTTTTTAATAATGAACAATAACGTAAATTTAAAAATTAAGTGCGCAATTGAACATATAAAATTTCTCTTATTACGTCACAAAAGGTTAACGACTCGCACTATTCGAAAGTCTGTTATACTCGAAAGCAAAATCGATTCCAATACATATCGGTACCCTGTAGTTGGTTCGGATTTACTTTAGAAGATATTCGCTAATCAGACGTGTTCTGTTTTTCACTTTCGTTTTCTGTCAACAGCGAAAGCTTAACTCTTGTTCAAAAAATGATTATTTGATAATTACTAGAAATTACATTTGTGTGGATTTCCGTTTGCCAAATTGTTGTTGAATATAATTTTCTAACTTTCTAGAAACGAAACGGGGATAAATCAAATTCAAAGGGAACCGGAATAAATAAATCACCCGAAAGCGTAGAAATTTTCTTTTGAATAAAACTACAGCGTGACGGTCCATAATTTCTTGTTTGAAAAAACTTTAAAAATTTTGTCGGTTGTCAAACTTTTGAACATACTTTTTTTTTGGTTTACTTTTCTCTGGCTTAAAAAAAAGTCAATAGTTTTTTTGCTTAAAACTAAGTTTTAAGTTTGTGGGATACCTTAAAATTACTTTATATATATCATGATATAAGTACTATAGGTAAAACCGTTCTCTCTTTTGATTTTGTTTTGACGTTTTTAAGCAATATAAAATGTGTCAGTATATAAGTCAAATAAAAACAAAAATATTCAAAAAATTTAAAATAAGAAAAATTTGAAAAAAATCAAAAAAATATTTTCCAATTTAAACTGCACGTTTAGGTGGACGCTTGGACACTATAAAATGGCAGGAAATGAGATGGTAGATTAGCCTGCTATAGGGGCACATTCGCTCCGCTTTTACAATCCTCATTTTTAACAATTCTAGCAATAGTTGAAATCCCAAATTGAAGAAAAATTAAAATAAATTATTTTGATTTGTAATTTATTTGATTGAAAAAACCAAACAGAAAAGTCGTGGCAAAAAATAAATGAGTATGAGAATTGCTTAAAAATGTCACTAGTGCCATTAACGGTTTTACCTGTAGTATTTATATCATAATTTATTTTTGATTTAGTTAAGCTTTTTAAAAAGTGACAAATTCGATATTTAAATTATTATATTTTTTGAATCTTTAAAAAAAGAACGTATCAAATTAAACTTTATTTAAAAATAAAATATGAAATTAAATGTAGATTTTCATCTACAAAGTTAGCCCAGAATTAGGGGCTTAGTTGCATGGTGAAACTGAACACGTCAAAAAAAAAGGACTTAACTAAGTTAAGACCGGTTGGTGAAATCCGCCCTTATTTTAAATTTTTTATAAATTTTTTTATTTTTTTCTATTATTTTTTGTTATTCTATAACTTTTTTTCAACAAACAATTACCGCTGCAATTTTTTTTTTTTCAATGCACTACGAAAACTAAAGACTTGGTATGAAAATATTTAAAAGCTCGAAATTTCGAAAATTTTTGTTTTTATAAAGATACAATTTTTTTTTTTGTTTTTATCTTAAAATTTTTCGGCGAGTTATCAATTTTTTTATTTTTTTTTCTGTGTTTAAAAAACTTGGATCGTATTTATTTTGCTTAATTCGAATTAATTTAAAATAAGTTTTCAAAAATATAAAAATTAATTTATTCCGCATGATACATTATTTTTACAAATATCAAACAGTTCTATTCAACATTTTTATTTAATATATATTTTTTTCTTGCACAGATTCATTATTTTATACGGATTTATTAATTAAAAAAAAAAAAAAAAGAATCGTAAAAATTCTACAAGTTTAATTGAAATAAAAGAGAATAATGGCTAAATTGTATTGAAAAAATTCCAAAATTTAATTTTTTTTCATGAAATTTCTTACAGAGATCAAATTTCTGTTTTTCTGCGCTAATAAATTTAAATCGTGTATATTTTTTTTCCAAATTCCAAGACTTTTCTTTCATAAAACCAAATAAAATAAATATTTATGAAATTCTAAATTTTTAAATTAAAAATTTTGTCGAAGCTTTACTTTTTTAACAACTTTTCTAATATAGAATTTTTTTACATAAAACAATTTTTTTTATAAAAATAACCATTAAACATTTTGGAAAAAATTTGGAAGCAAAATTTATTTTATGAAGTTAATAAAAAAAATATTTAAATATTCTGAAAAATAGGCGTTTGTGCCGTTCTAACTTATACCCAGTAGCGAAGACTCAAAATTCATTTTTATAATTGTATTTTTTTCAAACTGTCAAAGTTTTAGTTTTTTTTGCAAAAGTATTTTTTTTTTTTTTTAATTATTTTGTATGAAACTTCTTATGAATTAAAAAAAAAATTTGTGTCAAAGGTTTTATATTTTTTGACCATTTTCTAATATAGAACTATTATTTAAAAAAAAAAAACATTTTTAGACATTCTCAAAAAAAAAAAGAAAAAAAATAATGAAAGATTATTTGTAAAAAAATTGTAAATAAATTTAAAAAAGGGAGTTGTGGCGCATTAACTTTTATCCAGTCGCGAAGGCATCAAAATACCCACATAAAATATTTATACCTGGCTAACTAATACACACCTATGTATGTACTTGGTTTGCGTTGTAGCTTATGCAGCTGATCGACACCAAAACCAACAAAAAAAAACCACACAACAGCAACCAAAATCAATGGTTTATGTGAACACCTGCGCTTGCGCTTTCTTCTTCAGTCGGCACATTTTTCCCCAATTCTTGTTGAGTGCTCAAGAATCCGACACATTGCACGTTGCTAAATCGTGCACTTCTTCATACATAAAACTTACATCCAGACCACCAGCACACATTAGTACTTACATAAATACATACATACATACACATAAGTATGCTTAATGATAGTTGTTGTAATGCTTTTGTAAACATCTTATGTTTTGTTCTTTTTTTTTTCCTTTTTAATTTTTGTAATTTTTTTTTCTTCTATGTTTATTACGCACACTACATGCATATAAGGATACATGCATACTTACATACACACAAACATGCAATATCACTGTATTTTTACCTGCTCAACAAGGATCATTTTTATTTTTTTTCATATGCTCGCATTCATTTATCTATCTGCCTGCCTTTTGGTATAGCTTACTGACCGTATGTTGCTCTATATATAAATTCAACTTTTCAATCCTTATTGTGCTGCATAAGTTCTTTTGTAAAAAGTACTGAATTAACTGAAGTATTATAAAAAAAAAAATACTGAAAAAGTTAAAAAAAAAAAATTCAAATGAAATAAATAAAAATACACTAATAATTAAAAAAAAACTACTATATTATTATATGTGCGTATGGAAACCTACGTTGTCTGTACATACTCGTATGTAACGAATTAGCTTTTAGTAACTGTATTTTTTAAATGAAATTTATGTTTGGAGCAACACTTTACCTATGTTCATTAGATATGTTAACTAAAAAATAGAAAATAAATATTAAAAATAAAAATGCGAAATAAAATTAATTTAACAACATTAAAATGTTATTAATTTATACTCCAAAAACTAGATATTTCACTAGGCAGAATAAGTCTGTTTTTTTTTGTAGCAATTTTCAGTAATTGTAGAGCAGACCTTTTTCAGTTTATATTCTGAAAATTAAAATTCATTTTCAGAATTTCTATTTGATATTCAGAAAAATACTTAATATTCAGAAAGTTCCATTTGTATGAATTTGGCTTTCTGAATACTAATTGTAATATTCTGAATATGAAATGAATATTCTGAATACACTACTCGACAAATTTTGATCAACTTTAGTCTTCCTGATTCCGAATATCACTTTCATTTTACTGTGGCAGATCTAGTTTCCGAGATATCGGTGAAAATGTGAAAATTCCCATTTTTGCAAGACACTATTTCATATAGGTACGTCGAAAATTTGTATTTTTCATTTTTCCGATTTAAACTTTTGAATTACACATTATACTAATCCCCATAAACATTTTTTGCCTTTATCTCTATTAGGCCCAATTTCACAGTGCCAGGTTAACTTACGTTCCACAGATTGCCAATTTTCATTTTGAGTTAACCAAAGGTTAACTGCCCAACGTTTGTGGTTTAACTCTGGTCAGATATCAGAAGGCTGTCTACCAACAATTTATATAGATAAATTTCAATTAAAGAACTTAAATATAATTGCGAATCCATAGTTCCCTGTGGAACTTAAGTTAACCTGGCACTCTGAAATTGGGCCTAAGTAAATTCAGTAGTTTGCACAATATGCCAAAAAACGTTCAAAAAGTTTCCAAAAATAAACGAAATTTTTTACAAAATTTCAGATTTAACGACTTTAAAATAAGAAAAATTCTATGGACGAAAAAAACTTATCTCAAAAACAGATATTTCAAAATATCTCGAAAACTATTATACTTTTAAACCAATTGATAACATGTTCGGAATCAGGATAAAATTCTACATAAGAAAAAAGAGAAAATTTTTGATTGAGGACTTTCAAAAAAACGTGGCTTTTAAGGTCGGCACATCACAATGTTGTACCGGTATGCTGAAAGTTTTCGTAATCAAATTTCCTACAACATAGGAGGGCTAACTTTTTTTTCGTTCATAGACTTTTTCTAGTTTTGAAGTGGTTAAATCTGAAATTTTGTAAAAAATTAGGTTTTTTTTTTTAATTTTTTGAACGTTTTTTGGCATAGTGGCCAAACCACTGAAGATACTTATAGAGATGAAGGCAAAAGATGTTGATTGGAATTAGTACAATGTATTATTCAACAGTTTAAACTTTAAACCGAAAAAATGAAAAAAAAAACAAATTTTTTACGTACCTATATGAAGTAGTGTTTTGCAAAATTGGGAATTTTCATATTTTCGGCGATATCTCGGAAACTAGATCTGCCACAGAAAAATGGGTATGCTATTCGGAATCAGGAGAACATTTTACATTAAGAAAATGTAGGTACTTTCATTGTTGGAGATTTTTTTTTGCCGAGTAGTGATATTAACTGTAATTTTCTGGATATAAACTGAAAAAGGTGTAGTAAAGCTATCACACTACATACTACGATTTCCACTTTTTTTCTGGGCATTGGAACAACCGACTTTTTTTTAAAAGATTAAGACAAATAAAAAATCCACTTCTCCATTTTTTCGAAGTTGTCCTCCAAATATGGGCTTTCGAAGTGGGACCCTTCGAAGATTTGTTTTTCTAATTGATATATTGAAATAGGTAAAATATGGGCGTGGCCTTCTTGCCTCTCTTACTTGGTTGGTGTAGTTTTTCTTAATCGAAAGTGTATGTACGAAGAAATATCGACATATTTTAGCGTTTTTATCGTAATGACCATTTTTTCGAAATTTACTTTTTGATGCAAATTTGTTTATCATCCCTTAGCGCATCTCTCTCTCTCTCTCTCTTTTATCGTATGGACCAATTCATACGTTTTTCTTGAGCGCGAAATTATAGTATCTAATCTAATCTTGGCTTGCGTCATAATGACGCTTAACCGCCTAGGCGATTTTGGCCGTTTCGTATCAAAGCACGCCGGTCATTCCTTTTTAGCGATACCTGACGCCAATTGGAAACCCCAAGGAAGTTCAAGTCATCCTCCACCTGTTGTTTCCATCTCAGTCGAAGTCTCCCCCTTCCTCTGCTGCCGAATTCGGGTGTCGATAGGAAAACTTTCTGTGCTGGTGCTTCTATGTCCATTCGTATAACATGACCCAGCCAGCGGAGCCTTTGGGCTTGAATCCGCTGAACTATGGTCAGGTCTGCGTAAAGCTCGTACAGCTCATCGTTAAATTTCCTTCGATACTCGCCGTTGGCATCACGGGAAGGACCATAAATCTTCCGGAGAACTTTTCTCTCAAATACTCCAAGGGCCATCTCATCTTCTCTTGACACTGTCCATGACTTATAGAGCGTGATCTTTGTTTGTCGAGAGAGGACTTTACTTCTCAATTGCCTACTTAGTCCAAAGTAACACTTGTTGGCAAGGGTGATTCTCCGTTGGATTTCTAGACTGATATTATTTTCGGTGTTAATTCTGGTTCCCAAATAGACGAAGTCTCTCACCGTTTAAAATTTGTAGCTATCAACGGTGACTTGGCTGCCAAGGCGCAGGTGCGCCGATTCTTTCTTTGATGACAGCAGATACTTCGTCTTGTCCTCGTTCACCGCAAGACCCACTTTTTTCGCTTCCTTATCCAACCCAGAATTTTATATCATGCTGGGGGCAGCGATCATAAGTCTGTTCAAGTTTATCGTAGAAGGGGTCCTTCTCTCCGTCGTCCGTCTCCTCAGTCGGCGCAGATAAATGTTATGTTGAAAAACCTCGCCTTGATGCGGATCGCAGCGAGACGCTCGTCCACAGGAGTGAACGCTAATACTTGGCGGCGAAGTCTTTTCCCCACCACGAATCCTACACCACGCGCTTTGCCGCGTGCCTGGCCACTATAGTATACGTCACAAGGACCGATGGCCGTCTTTCCTTGCCCCGTCCATCGCATTTCCTGCAGGGCGGTGATGTCGGCCTTTGCGCCTACGAGGACATCAACCAGTTGGAAAATATTTACACATTTATATAGCGAGCCGCTTTCTTCAAGACAGACGCCCGCTTGCAGCCGCATCTCATGGTGAACAGACGCTGCGCAAAGGACCTCGGTGAGCCCTTAAACCAAGTATGCCAGTGGGGGCCCCACCGGGGCTCCCTCTCTTTCTGCCGCGAGCCTAGATAGCTCACGTCTCCCAGAGTGTACGAACAAGGACGCAAGAGTCGGGATTGGGCAAGGTCGCACAGCAGCCACACCCCATTACACTTTAAATTATCGTATCTCCCATATAAAAATATTTGAAATATGGCTATCAAGTAATTTGATGAACTATTTCTTTCTCGACATTAAACTAAAATGTGAAGGGGATTGCAAGCTGCATATAGACCATGACCACGATTATATTTGCACTGTCTTATAGCTCTGAAGGAGCTTTATATACAAATCTTCTGTCCAAATTTTCTGACTAAACTCCTAAACGCCTGCGCTAATATTGGAAACGGTTGAGAACACTGCATATCTCGGGAGGTATTGAAAATAGGTACGAATTTGAATGACATCAATAAAACCTCAAAAATAGAGGAGGAACGGAGAAGGGACGTGGCACCTCCGTATCAACAGACATTTTTCATACTGCATATCTGGAAGTATTCATGTTGTTGTTGTAGCGAGGTGTAGCCCTGCCTAAATGTCACACAGGGTCACCCCGAGTGTATTGCTCTTGGCCGGGTTGATATAAGAAAACGGCCCGGGTCGTTTCGGCACGATGGGTACAGCACAAGTACTGGTACCGTTCTCGTAGAACCGGCAATACAAGAAACTAGCCGTGTAGGCTATGTAGGTCATTTAGCGTTACCCAGGGTGCACCAACTGGGAGGCGACCTACTTTTACACCCCCGTAATTCATCGTAGAATATTGAAAATGGGTGAAGAGTTAAATGAGATTATCCTGTCCGATTTATAACAAAATTCGATCAGTATGTCAGCCTTGAATAAAGGTTGGTGAAATACCTTGGTTTCGAAATTCCTGAAGTTATGAATATAATTTCAAGCTCTTTATTCAAAGGAAAAGGTATCTCGCTACCCAACGTTGTACGGGTTAGATATGTATGTTAGGATAGGATTACTTTTCTAAAAATACCATGTCCTTGTCTTTACACGCTGTTCCCTTCCTCTCACTGCATGCCTGTCACTGATTCTACAAACATTTATACATTGCAAAAACCATGGTACACCTTTCATTTAATAGCAATCATCACCATTTTTCATTTATTAGCGCTTAACCACCTAGGCGATTTTGGCCGTTGCGTATGGGCGGCCGCCGTGGTGTAGCGGTTAAGTGTTCGGCCTTCTACACCAAGTCGTGGCGGATCGATCAAAAATTATTTAGAAAAAGAATTTTTCTAAACGGGGTCGCCCCTCGGCAGTAGTTTGGCAAACTCTCAGGGTGTATTTCTGCCATGAGAAGCTTCTCAGCAAAAATTTCATTTGGTTTGCAAGTGCCGTTCGGAGTCGGCAAAAAACTGTAGGTCCCGCCAACTTGTAGGAAAGCTGGAAAGAGAAGCTCGGCTAAAAAATCTCGTTAGAGGTTATGATAACCTGTTGGTATATCGCCGCCATTAGTTAGTATCAAAGCATACCAGTCAAATATCTCATTCGCCTACTAGCCGGTTTCCTTGGTTTTAAAGGAGGAACCACTGTTGCTTGTTTCCAATGGATTTTGAGGGTCTAGACTGTCTTTATAGCTTACTTAACCTCAGAGGCACAGATGACAAAATGCGCGTCGTTCTTGTATTTATGCTCCTGTCGTATAATCCTACGTTTAGCTCTATCGGACGGAGGATGCATTATGAATTGCTGACAGAAAGAGTTCGTGCACCCCATAGGGTCATTCTGTCTTGGTGACAACCAAAAGTGAAGTCCACTTTATCCTTGTGTTTTGTTGGAGCTTTCACAGTAGTCCATAGTTTGCCAACGCCGTCGACCATCCTACGTATTTTTGGCATTGAGATCCCTTTTGCGGTGATTTGCGGGATTGAGACTTCACACTTCGTCTCTTTCTTTAGCCTTGGCCGCTGCCTCCGCGGGGAAGTTTGGTCTTATCTAAGATATTCGACCCGCAAGAATGAAGCGACCAGAAGCTGAGTCGATGACTTTGTGGAAGTCTCTTTCGCCTTGGTGTACGTCCGTAGTTGTGGGTAGAACGGCAAAGGAATCGTCCGTCAGTAGTTCGATGGTAATGATGATTGGGCGATGGTCTGATGCTAGCGAGAGTATCGTGTTGTTTAGCATTTCCGCACTTACGATGGAAATATCCGGCGAACTGTAGCAGTTACCCGGTACTCTAGTTCAGTGTACAGAAAGCTGTAATCTATCTGTTCCTCAAATGCATGTCCTCTATTTTTTACTGGCAGGCTTGAATACCACATGTCGTGGTGCGTATTGAAGTCGCCCAGGATCACATCGTTATCACCTCGTAGAAGCAAGCTAATATCGGGGTGATAACCGGTGGGGCAACATGAGACAGGGGGGTATGTAGATGTTAATGACTTGCAGATCGGCAACGCCTGTCCGGTTGGTTATGCTTTAAGTTTCTAAGGTGAAATAAACGCGAGACCACCTCCTAAACCTCCTGTTTTTCCATTACGGCCTTTCCGATGGATGTTATATCCGCCATAGGTAATGAGGTCCGGCCTAGCTAGGTCCTAGAACTGGGGTTAGTTTCTTGGGGCACAGAACGAGACTGCCGCTCGGTATTGCTCATATCTGAATTACTCTGTGGGGAATAAGAGTGTTCAGCTGCTGCGTAAGATGTTGGCGCCGCAAGCTACAGTCTGGGACTTGTGTGGCGAGCATGGCAGGAGTACTGCTAGTCCATAAGACGTTGCTACTATTGAAGCTGTTAAAAGGTAAGGGGCACTTGATCGGCGCTGACCGCGTGACGCCCGACGGTGCAAACAACGGGCCACGAAGGTACTAAAGAAAGTCTGTGAATTTCAGGGTTTAGCACTGAGCATTCAGATTTATGAAGCCGTCTCTTGCACGAGAATGCGACCGCTTTACTACAGATTCATTATATTGGTAAGGGGTTCTGCTCGACGTAATTGGTTAAACTCTTACAGATCCAGTGTAAGCACCATTTCAAACTATGCCCTAAAAAGGTAGATCATCCACAAACGAATATGAAGGAATTCATGTTCCAGTCGACGATATAACAATATCCTGAATCAAAAAACACTAAGCAGTTGGCGGTGCTTTTTCAAAGGAGGGTGCTATAGTGAATGCCCCATCTAAATGCTTTTGGATAATTAGTTCATATTATAAACTATTTATAAAATACAAGTGAGTTGGCGAAATCAAATAAAAAGTTTTTGGTGAATTTCTATTACATTTTCGACGAGAAGATTTTTATCGTGTCGATGTACGTGGAACTTACGTTTATTGCGTGCAACCACACCATAAAAGAAGGTTCGATATGGCTATATGGACCCGGATTTCGATGGATCAGCCAATATCTGCGGAGTGTTTTTGTTACAGCAACATGGAGTAAATTACAAGATCTTTCATCAGTTTATCACTTCTTTATTATTCCGGTTGCCTTTTCAACAGAATCCACACTTCATTTGGTTGAATAGAGTCGGACCTATTCAGTTCTTGAAGTTCTTATGTCTAGAGTTTCATGCCACTTCTGAATTACTTTGTGAATCACTGTCTCCAAGTGCGACCACTATTAAACGTAATGGCCAACACTGGTATGCCACTTCTGAACTACATTTGTTAGGAAAGATGCGTTTGGAAAGTAAATAACTTTTGTCCCATGTATGTTTTGAGCTTAAATAAAATTCTGATTTGCACGAACGAGTAAAGCCTGTATTTAAAATATGCTTAGCTATCTATTGTACTATATACTAGTAAAATGTTGTGGCACTCTATTAAAGAATGCATATAAACTGGCTTGCAGATAAAAAATACATTGTCAAAAAATAGATGCACTAAAGTGTATATAGATATATATATTAACATACATATGTGTACTTAATTACGTTTTAAATAGGAATTGTAGTAATCATTCATATTGTGCTGAAAACTTTCATCATATAAGGATGCCTAAATGAAAGATCGCCTATCTCGGAACTTCAAAAATTTCGAGATCTACATATCTATCGTAGCCCTATTTCAAAACATTCTATTCGATATTAAACTTATACAACGAAGCAAATAGTTGAGATAGGGTATTTTTAGATTAATAGAAAACGGCCGCTGAAATAGCGTAATCTTTCACTCAGCCAACGATATATTTTAAATACTTAAATAGTAAATACTAACATTCTTTTGCATATACATAAAAGTGTGTGTAATAAATTAACTTATATAATACTTCGTACGCATTGTGGGCTACAAAAAGGCATTTGTTGTTTAACACAAAATCGTCCACCAATCAATGACTTGCCACAATCGACACCAGCACAAATGAAACAATCACTATGCCAATGGACATCACCCCAAGCAACGCCCTGATCGGTTGGCTCAATTTGACGATTACAACGTTGACAAGTGGCAGCAAAGAATGAATTATAGCATGTCAAACATAATGGCATATTTGTCTTCTCATCGGGTATATATTGTTGTCCAGCCAGTGGTGTGTCGCAATGATAACAACAAAAGTGTTTAATATGAAATGTAGCACCTTCGGCAGCTGTATATTCCTTGGTGAAAATCAATTCATCACATGCTTTGCATCGTGGTATCTTCAAATTTATAGCCAAATCACGTCCACAATAGACTTGACCGCCATGAAAGAAATAAACTAAATCTGCAAGCAATTCACGACAGGTATAACATTTGAAACATTCGGGATGCCAAGCGATTTCTTTGCCAGCGCGTTCAGCTTTTACAGCAACATCACCGAAGGCTATGGGGTTAGTGCAGTCACGGCAATTCAACATTGGTGGGGGTGGAGGTAGTGGATCTGTAATTAAAATGGGTTTAGACAAAATTATTAATGAAGGGTAAAAGTTCATATAAAACGTAAGTTGTATATATTTCTCTAATTTTTTTAAATAAGGCCCCACCTCTTCATTTGAATTTTTGAATCGGGCGTTCTTGAGACTAATTCTGAAATGGGCATCATTAAAAACGTTTTGAATTACGTTAAATTTGGTTTTTGTGTTTTTCCGACAATCCACCCTGTCGGAACTAGATGTATATTTAAACGTTTTTCCGCTTTCTTTAAAAAAAAAATCTCATATAGAGCGTTCTTTAAGAGTATTTTGAAAAAATTATATGAACTTGTTAGAAATCCAATTTTACGATAGCACAGGTGGGTAAAATAATAAACTAATTAACAAACATCTGCCACAAACTTACCTTGCACCACATTATTAGCTAAACGCATTTGTTGGAAGGCACTTGGTAAGCCAGCTGCCAGCATATCGGTACCACCACTAACCGGTGTGGAGGCTTTCGAACCAAAACCAGAGTCATTACTATTCGAGCCACTAAGCCCACATTTTACTAAATTATTCTCCGGCGGACTGGTGTACATAATGGCAGGGCTATTAGGCAATTGTGATACAAAGCTACTCAACTCCTCTGCAACAGGTCTATTTACTAGCAGCTCTTCTCTCAACTCTTGTATAGGGCACAAAACACGACACTCTGCAAATTTAATATCATTTTGTTTGAGTGTATCATAGAGTGCATCATAAAATGGACTATTCAATAAAGCACTCTGAACGGTCTTCACATTAACGCCAATATCTTTGAGTCTTTGTTTTGTAGCTGGACTCAATATAGATGCATTCATAAAATCTGGTAACATAGGAGCTTGTGATATTACAATCGAGTTGTTGGCCAATAACAATCCTTTACTTTTATTCTCGATGGCCTTTTGTAAGGGTTCCGAATGTAATATTTGTGCAAAAACGGTGTCTTTTTCGTAGTCAACATTCATTGGAAGTCCACAAACAGGCGCCAAATTGTTTGTAGTGCCAAATTTTAATTTTCGTGCCGGTGTTTCTTGACGTATTTGTGCGCTCATTCGCGTATTTGTTAGATTCTTAACTGGCAATGGTGAATGGAATGATATATCGTTAGTTTCGGAATGTACTAATGGATTATTCAATGTTTGTTGTAGGCTGTTTGCTCCTGGTACGTGGTATGCTTCGGTGGCACCAGTAACTACATTTTGTTGTTGCTGTGGCATTATATATTCAACAAAACCTATACCTATGTTACCAACGCGCACCACAACGCCTTGACCAACACAATTTTCACGTATTTTCACAACATATTGTTCAAGTTGTGCAGTTTCGGCATCGGTCAAATTATCACAAAGTTCGGCATTCAAATCGTGTGGCGGCACTTGGAATTCTAATTGTTGCTTGCGCTTCTGTGCGGCGTCACTGCCCACAATTGGTACTTTGCCAGCACCCAATTTCTCCATATAATCCGAAACGACATCGGGCGTTGTATTCGGTGGCACCCAATCCACTTGTACTGGTTGGCTGGCGAGTGCCTTAATTTTAATATCTGTAAATGGGAGTAGAAATAATGTTCTTTATTATAATTTTAATAGGGTATTCAAAGGGTTGTTAAAGAAAATACAAAAAGTATGTAAAATTCACAGCACCACTACCTCGCTGTTTGGCATTACCCCAATGGGGAAGATTAAAGACTATGAGATAAGATCGAAAGTGCTGAAGCCGTAATGCAAAGAGCGTTTTCTTGCACATTCAACGCTTGACAATGCATCTCATTATTGCACGAGGAACATTTGAGTGCGTCCCATCATACAAAGGGAATTTAACTTGAAAAAGAGATGGTGTGATGGAATGGGACTAAACATAAATCCTTCAGAGATAGCCATCGAACCCTTTACCAGGAAAAGGGCCCTTGTGGGGCTAAGAACGATAACTCTGGATGGAGTGGCTCTTCTATTACCGCTCTGCTATTACCGCCTGGATAGCGGCGACAACACTGGCGCAGGGGTCTTCGAACCCGAAGAAATAATACTAGTCGCTCTAAGTCGACAATTTAAGCTATATAAATCAATGATTTGGATAAAAAAGTCCAAATGACCTGGGTAAGGAACACACTTTTGTTACTAGAATGAAATCCCATTTCCAGACAGCTTTAACATTTTTAGCTCACCTTGGTCAGAGCATATACGATCCCTCAAGTCCTGAAGAAAGTAGGCTTGGGAGAGGTGTTGTGAATGCGATGAAGGCACGACAAGTGGAGGGTTCTACCCCACACCTTTCTTTCGTATGGAAGAAAGATATTAATATACTAAGAGGGCAGCCCATGTTGCCGTAATTGTTGATTCGACAATACACATTCCCAAAGCCTTTCAGGAGGGTTGAATTAACAGTCCTTGGCTTGATATAAATTCGGTACGCCGAATGTGGCTATAGCGATTTATGACAGTGTAACTTTCTATGTCAAGTCAGGCCTTCTTCTGTAAGGAAGGAGAGGAAGCTCCCATAACCCGAAAGTTCCCCTAATTTGAGGCAATAGTTACATCCCTTATAATAAATATCTAAGTGAAATGATTCATCCTTACCCTCTTTGTTAAATAAAATTGTATACACTTACATGCTGGCTTGGAACATATTTGTCCCAAAATTTCGAACTGCGCCCATGAAGACAAGTCATCATCGACACATTTGTGTTGATCTTTGCGACACTTGCAGTTGCGACAGACTTTACGCCAAAAATGTAAATCCAATCCGGGGCATTTGTCGCCACATTCACCGCACGGAGCGCCTGCACCCACTTCATGGCTCAACTTGGTGGAACGTTGTAAATTCTCACGTCTACTTTCCAGCTTCGAAAGCCATTCCGGCGCAGCTGATTCTTCTACACAATTCTCACTATTGCCACGTACGCTCATGATCCTTTTGTTTTGACAACTGGTTTTGGTATCCTTTATTGCAACCGCTGTGTATATTTTCTACTTTGTTGAGATCATCGTTTTCGGACAAAAAGCAAACTTTTAATAAGGCACATTTAACTTGAGTTTCGGTGATTTCAATTTTAAATGTTATCCAATATGAATTTTCGTTCCAAAAATCATAAAACACCAATTTTTACAAAAGAAAGGAAATTTTGCAAACAATTTTTATATTTATTCTTTGTGTGTATGTTCCACCACAATTCGATTGTTGTTCGAAAATTGCATTTAAAAGAAAACGATAATCAAAATGTTGTAAAACACCACCCTCTGTATTAAACGGAACAGCTCGTTTTGTGGTTGTGAAACAGACCACACAGCTGTCAGAATGATTTGCTACATAGAGTTGCCATCACTTGAAATGCTTCGAAAAAAGTATTAGTACGGATCGGCGTCGAAATGATCAAACAAAAAAATGTATGGCGCAATATACCTACAGGTTATCATTACCAATCTCATAATCCCATAATTTTAACTAATGGTAATAGTCTACTTTGGGTGTCAACGGCTAATAAATTAGCTAAAATTATGGCAGAGCGCTCAAAAAACGTGTTTTGGCCTCAGTATCACGAAACCCAAAGCGATTTTTTAATTTTTCGTTTCAGTGAAAAGTTATGGTCAAAAAACCGAAAAATCACCCGGGTCTGACCCCACCAAGCTAATAGTACATTTACACCGCACCAAATTTGCATTTGGCTTCACCTTCCCTGCAAGAAGCTTCTACCAGGACAAAAAGCCACCCAAAGAAAATGCACTACCGTGATGTTTTAAACATCTGTAGAGTAATAATAAAAGAAGAGTCGAGAAGGTTTGTCTTTTGCTGGTAGAATTGGGCCATTAAAAAAAACTAGTTGAAATTGTTATTTACAGCTGTGCATAGTGTTAAAGTTATCACACGTCAATTACCTATTGAGATTCTTGCTGGGAGATCCTTAATGTGGAACACCCGCAGGCTTGCTATTTTGAAGAACTGTTCGGCAAATGAGGTCAAATGTGATGGATTTCCAAATTTGGAAAATGAGATTTGTATGAAAAAAGCGCCAAATAAGAAGTAAAAGTTTAAAAATGTGTGAAAATTCACCATCACAAACTTTAAGAGGTTATGGATAAGGCAAAAAACCAAAAACCAATTGGTTGGCTATGGTATGGTTAACGCGATAGCGTTATGGAATGGCATCGCTTACATTGATTTCCATAAGTTTGATTGGAACGGCTGATTAGCGTTATGGGTATGGCGTTAGCGATAAGGAAGTATAATTGTCGCTTATATACAATGGGGCATAGTCATAGTCGAGATAAAGTGGGCACTTAGGTTAGCGCCCGCTTTTTGATACATCTCCAATGGCCTATCTGTCAAAAAAGCTGACGCTAATTTTAATGCCCACTTTATCTCGACTATGACTATGGCCCAATGTTTAAGTACCTGACTACTTTCTGGAAAGAAAATGCTTTAAGGCAGAATTAGTTACCCTTATCGCTAACCCCATATCCCTAACAATAATCAGCTGTTCCAACCAAACTTATGGAAATCAGTGTAATCGATTATACTTGCCATAACATAACGCTAACGCGTTTACATTGATTTCCAAAGGGTGGTTGGAACAGCTGATTAGCGTTATGGGTATGGCATTAGCGATAAGGGTAACTAATTCTGCCTTTAGCAAATGCATGCCTTCAGACGATGATACAGCTGCTGCCTAAAGCTACGCTTACACTACATCAAATGCGTCACTTTTGGCCAAGTTTTTTCGCGACCTCATCCGACGATTGAATTTGATCACCAAATAATGTCAAATTAAGTTAAATTCGTCTAAATTGGCAAACAAATTCATTCTGCGGACAAACAAAACTTGCCAAAAGCGACGCATTTGGTGCAGTGTAAATGTATCATAATATTCCAATTCAAATAAAATAACAACTTTCATATACATTTTATGTATTTATTAATATATTTTTTTGTTTTTACTTTATTGTATGCCATTTATTTTGTCGTATAGTATAATTATTATTATTTTTAATTGCACAGATCAGCAAAATTCAGAAAAGAAGTCATCATTCAATAAACGACATCGTATGCAATCGTCAAATAAATTTAGCACACGAGAGACATTTGTGATTCGCTATAAATTACATAACGATGCACAGTCTATTTGAGAAATTTCGTAAACGCTATAAAGTTATATAACACTGCTGCAATATGTATTATAAGTAAAGTTTAGCTTTGTTTTACATTGTATTTGTATATATATTTTTTTGAATCGATATAGCGATTATTATTTTTGTTTGTTTTTATTCTTTCTATAATTCTATGAATGTATGTATATGATTTCTTTATTATATTTTCAAGATCGATTTAGCGATTGCATGATTAAATTTTTTCTTTGTTTTTTTTTTGTTTTTCTTTCATTTTTCTTTCATTTTACTTTTTTGTGTTACAGTAATATATATAATTGTAGTTTATTTTATGCATATAAGTTTATTTCTCTCTATTGTATCATATATTTATAATTTTTTTTCAATTTTTTTTTTATAAATTGTGTTTGATCTTTGTGGTGTGTGAATCTTTAATTGTATTCCATAATTGTTAAACATTAATAAAAAAAATAATTTGCCAATAAAATGAAAAGTTTTATAAACGTCAAAATTTTTTGGGCAGGCATAAGAAACATATGCTCGTTTTTTTCTTGAGGCATTTCTTAGGAGGTGAGTAACCCGCTTTAAGCACGAAAATAACAGTAGCAATTCCTTCATGTTATAATTTTTCAACACTAAGTGAAAACAGTGAGTAAATAGGGGTTTATCTCTAAATTTTTTCCATAAAAACAATAGAATTTAACAAAAATTTCCTAGACTATTGTCAAAAATTGTTTCATGCAACAACAAAATACGTGTTGTGTTGTTGTTGTTGATGTTGCTTGGAAAACATTTTTGACTTTGGTTTTATTTTCTTGTCTTTTTTTTTAATGAAAACATTTGTGGTATTCTCTCTAAATTTGTTCATAAAAAAAGTTAAAAAAAACACAGGAAAATAACACACTATTGTCAAAATTATTTTCCAAGCAAACATCAACAAGAATAAAAAACACACGTATTTTGTTGTTGCATGAACAAAATTTTGACAATAGTCTAGGAAATTTTCGACAATAGTGTGTTATTTTTTGTGTTTTTATGAACAAAATTTAGAGAGAAAAAATGTTTCGCTGTAAATTATTTAACAACCTTAAGACTTTCAGAAATTGGTCAAATTCTTTACTAACTAGAAATGTCATTCATTTTAAATCGCGAATAATTTCCTATCACATAAAACAAACAAAAAGCACAGTACGTACAGCTATGGTCAGAGCTTTAGCGCACTTAACATTGTACTGAAAAATAGTACAGTAACTTTAAAGATAATACGAATTGCACCAAAAGTTTTGAGGCTTAACAATAGTATTGTATTGCTCTCTTCAAATGACAAAAGAATTTTCATTATAATTCTTTCATATTTGTTTTTGCTAAGTTTTTCTTCACATCCGTCTAAAGTGCATTGGACATCGATTTAGCGCATTTACGCCTGTTTTGTTATTACTTGGGATTGGTTGAAAAAGTTAATAGTTTTTTTGTTAATATTTAATAAATAACCTCTTCTCTGATAATTTTGTTAAATTTCCGGGAGGAAAATACTGGTCGGTTTGACAAAAAAGAACCTTTTTTAATCAGGGATCGATCAAGGGCAAAATTTCAAGAATTTTTTTATGTTTTCGAGAAAAATGGTGTACAATGCCATCAGAAATGTGAGTTCGGATCGTAATTTGTCAAAGCATAACAAAAAACGTAAAGATCACCCTCGTAAAACTTTTCCCCAAGGCGATAAAATGTTCGGAAGAAAGAGAAAAAAACACCCTTTTAAGTCCTTACCATTGAAAGTGGTTGAACTAATTTCGGAATTGTGCTCAACTATGTAAAGAAAACTTATACGAAGACTCCTAAATGAAAATAAAAAGTATTGGCGCATAAGCAGGAAAACGTCGCTCCTTTCAAACAAGAACATTAAAGCACCTTTATCATTCTCATGAATCCACATACTCAAAGGTGTAGAATTTTGAGAAATTGTACTTTTTTCGGATGCAACCAAAGTAGACATTATCAGTCCTGGCGAGAAAAGTGTGTGCAACATGGAAAACATCAAGAAACCAATCTACGGTACTCCGAAAACATGATAGTGAGAACTTGGAAGCTTTAGGGAGCGGTCTAGTGTAGTGTTCTTGTTTTGACAGGAGGCGCGTTTTCCTGCTTGTGCGCCCATACTTTTTATTTTCATTTAGGGGTTTTCGTATAAGTTTTCTGGACACAGTTGAGCACAATTCCGAAACTATTTTACCACTTTCAATGGTAAGGACTTAAAAGGATGCTTTTTACCCTTTCTTGCAAACATTTTATCCCCTCGAGGAAAAGTTTTACGAGGGGGATGTTTACGTTTTTTGTTATGATTTGACAAATTAGGATCCGAACTCACATTTCTGATGGCATTGTACACCATTTTTCTCGAAAACATAAAAAAATTCTTGAAATTTTGCCCTTGATCGATCCCTGATTAAAAAAGGTTCTTTTTTGTCAAACCGACCAGTATTTTCCTCCCGGAAATTTAACAAAATTATCAGAGAAGAGGTTATTTATTAAATATTAACAAAAAAACTATTAACTTTTTCAACCAATCCCAAGTAATAACAAAACAGGCGTAAATGCGCTAAATCGATGTCCAATGCACTTTAGACGGATGTGAAGAAAAACTTAGCAAAAACAAATATGAAAGAATTATAATGAAAATTCTTTTGTCATTTGAAGAGAGCAATACAATACTATTGTTAAGCCTCAAAACTTTTGGTGCAATTCGTATTATCTTTAAAGTTACTGTACTATTTTTCAGTACAATGTTAAGTGCGCTAAAGCTCTGACCATAGCTGTAGGTACCACTGTGCCGCAAGTGCTTTTTCGCTCTCATCAGAAGAGTGTAAGAATATATCATCGGTTCCAAAGTAAACAGATGTATTAACTTTTTAAAATTTTTGGGAAAACAGCATTTCAAACTTTTATTTTTTCAAAAATTTGGTATTCAGTAAGCTGCCTAACATCTCTAGTCTCAATAAAGAGTCACCAATTTGTCATCTACTTGTAGGCAGGTAACAAACCAAATTAATTAAAGAAAATTTGTTAAAAAATTAAAAAAAAAAAACTAACTAGAAGTATTTAAATGTTTAAAAAAAGTGAATTAAATTTGAAAAAAAAAAAAATTAAATAAAAAAATTGAAATTTACTGTTCACTTGAACCTGCGACCTCCCGCGTCATAATCCGGACGCTTAACGCCTGGGCTACATCGACATCTATAGGGCGAGTGTCAAATGCGTTACTTAAAATGTATGCAATTTATGTGTGGTGAAATGAGCGAGAGAGAGACTGTGGTAGATTTCTTGTGACTATCTCTTATAGAATACCGGAATCATCTCAAGTCACAAAAATTGTATCTAATGAAATATCTCAAATTTAGTGACTTGATATGAGACAGAATTACAGAATACTGGTATAAAAGTTACGCTCGTAACGAATGGAAAACAGCGGAAGAGTTGCAATCCGGATGATGATGGATGGGAAATGCCAACCGAAGTATCTTATTCAGAGTCATGATTTTACGGACCACGTGCACCGCGGGCATAGGTATTTTTAGCGCAGAATACTGCTATATATCACCGTATCGGACACTTGCAACATAAAGCATTGCACAGTAAAAAGAAAAGTCTTAGGGCCTCATTATGTATGACGAACGATAGCTCAGACGAACGATTCGTCTGCTCACAAAATCGCATTTTCTTTCATATTTGTTTTTTATGTCAAAGAGTGTAATGGGGTGTGGCTGCTGTGCGACCTTGCCCAATCCCGACTCTTGCGTCCTCGTTCGTACACTCTGGGCAGCGTGAGCTATCTAGGCTCGCGGCAGAAAGATAGGGAGCCCCGGTGGGGCCACTCTGACATACTTTTGCGCAGCGTCTGTGCACCATGAGGTGCGGCTGCAAGCGGGCGTCTGTCTTGAAGCAAGCGGCTCGCTATATAAATGTGTAAATATTTTCCAAAAACCCCAAAACTGGTTGTGCGTTGGGCTTGGGACCCGCCACGTAAAAAAACTTAATTCCAATGAAAACTAATGTACCAAAGCCTCGGATGAGAACCCCCTTTAATGTTGACGACCCGGCAAAACGAATAAAGAATAGTGATTTGGATATTAGGGCATGTACCGGGAATGTCCGGACCCTTTCAAGGGACGATACCGCTGCCCGACTGGTTGATGTCCTCGTAGGCGCAAAGGCCGACATCACCGCCCTGCAGGAAATGCGATGGACGGGGCAAGGAAAGACGACCATCGGTCCTTGTGACGTATACTATAGCGGCCAGGCACGCGGCAAAGCGCGTGGTGTAGGATTCGTGGTGGGGAAGAGACTTCGCCGCCAAGTATTAGCGTTCACTCCTGTGGACGAGTCTCTCGCTGCGATCCGCATCAAGGCGAGGTTTTTTAACATAACATTTATCTGCGCCTATTCGCCGACTGAGGAGACGGACGACGCAGAGAAGGACTCCTTCTACGATAAACTTGAACAGACTTATGACCGCTGCCCCCAGCATGATATCAAAATCGTGTTCGGCGACTTTAATGCCAGGATGGGCAAGGAAGGAGTCTTTCGTCCTACAGTTGGAAAATTCAGTCTCCACGATATAACATCCCTCAACGGCGCTAGGTTGATTGACTTCGCCGCTGCTCGCAATATGGTCATCAGAAGTACCAGGTTCCAGCATAAGCGAATACACCAAGCCACATGGCTGTCCCCTGATCAAAGAACTAGAAACCAGATTGATCATGTCATGATCGACGGCAGACACAGCTCCACCGTTCTGGACGTGCGTACCCTACGTGGTCCCAATATCGACTCGGACCATTATCTTGTTGTAGCCAAGATACGCACACGCCTCTGTGCAGCGAAGAAAGTCCGCACAGTAACGGAAGGAAAGTTTGACGTCGAGAAGCTGCGCATGACACAGACATCTGATAATTTCTCCACTCGACTCTCACACCAGATATCAGAGGGCAATCCTCCACCTAACGATGTAACCGAGAAATGGAAGCATATCTCTCACTCATTGCGTACCGCCGCTGAGGCCACTATAGGGTTTCAGCGAGCCCGCAAGAACAACTGGTACGATGAGGAATGTAGTGTATGGCAACGCTATAGTGAGGCGAGGAAGAGAGGCGCCTTTTCAGAAAAAAGAAACGTGTAGCCGAAATGCGTGAGTGTGAGGAGCTTGAGATGCTGGCTGACAGGAATGATGCCCGAAAATTCTATGAAAATATCCGGCGGATGACGGAAGGTTTAAAGGCCGGTGCAAGTTCCTGTAAGGACAATAACGGCGACCTGGTAACCGACGTACAGAATGTACTTAAATTATGGAGGGAGCACTTCTCCTCACTGCTAAATTGCGAGGGAGACGTCGAACCCGATACCCCTGACGATGGAAAAGTCGTCCCACCACCTGACTATGATGAAGTGAGGATAACTATATCCCGGCTCAAAAACAACAAATCGGCTGGGAAAGACGGACTATCCGCCGAGCTGACCAAAGAGCAAACAGGAGCGGAAAACGCTGCAAATATTGTAACATGAAAATAAAGAGGAAATTTTAACTAGAAAATTTAACTAGACACATAAAACGAAAGCATGCTAATATTTCCGGCGAAATTATTGGCGATTTTTTTTTATTGTTGGTTGAAGGTTGAAATCAAGGCGAATTTATACAGGTGTGCTCGAGCGAATTCGGATACACGCACGCACACACTCCTTGTGGCTGTAAATGTTAGACAAAGCAACAACATAAGCAATTTGACAGCAACGATTTGATTTTCAAGGAAGAAGAAGAAACTATATGGTGGGAGGATGCCACCTGTAATGAATTCGCCTTTGTTGAAATAAAGACTTGAACCACTTGAACCGGTAAAGCATGACTTTTTTTCGAACGCATCACGTTTGAAGTTTCGGATAAAAGCTGCTGTCATCTTGACGTTTGACAAGCAATTAAAAACAAAATAAAATTTTCAACAATTGAGAAAGTGAAATACATAAATATATCGCTTGGCGCCTATCAAATAAAATTTGTAATCAAAGACAGATGATCGTTTATGTTTATAAAATACACACAATGAAGTTAAAAAAGATTAAAAACAAGCTTTTTGAACCAAGCGATGTTTTGTAGAAAATATATCGATAAACACAAGCATGAATATTTTCCAGCACTAATTTGTGTGTTCCAAGGAAGTAAATTTTTTACTGTTATTTTCGTGTTTATGTTTAACCACAAGAAAACTTGTTTTATTTGTAGCAAAAGTTAAACCAAATTAACAAATAATTTAAACAAAATAAATTGATTCAAGTAAAAGCACTTCGATGAATTCAAAGAAATATCAAATCAAGTATCTATTTCTACTAAATTTTTGTTTATCGGGCAGATAAATTTTAAAGTGGACTTGGGAAAACGGCCCTAAGTCTACTTTTACATCATTAGAGTGGTGATTTCAAGTCTGCCGCGACATACATACAGGAAAGTATTTTTTCTTATCTCTTTCACTCCTCTAAGGGCTGTTTTCTCAAGTGAAGTTTAAAATTTATCCGCCCGATAAAGATATTTTTTAATTGAAAAATCGTTTTTTTTTATAAAATCAGTATTTTTTCTTTGCTAATTAAGTCTTAATTTTAAATTTTGTGTACAAAAATATTATCAATACATATGAGTAAAATAAATTTAATTAAAAAAGGTTGTCCTACCAAGGGCTGCACTGCACCAAAATATTTGAAAACGAAAAGCCGTAAGTTTTTCTACGCAGAAACTATAAAAAGATTTCTGTCTTAATGGCAAGTATTCTAATGTTAGGAATGTTGTAGTAATCGATCAAAAAAAAAAATTTTATAAAAAAATGGGCCTCATGCATAAAAGCAAGTATTTGCTCAGGCTCAATTTTTTGAGTAAAAACAAAAAAGTCACCTTTTACTCACCTGAGCAAGTGGTCGACTTTTATACCTGAGGCCCAAAAACTTTTTTATTTAGATAATACAAAAGAATACTGAAACATGTAGATTCTGATGCAGATTTTCGACAATCAAAAATTTTTTTAAGATAATTATAATTTTTGTTATTTTATTAAAGTTTTAAAAAATTAATTTTTTCATTTATTTATTTTGGACAATAGAAAAAAATTTCCATAACTTTTTTTAAAAGAATTTTTTTTATAAACTATTTTTGATGATTTTTTTTTATAATAATCAAAACATAATATTGTGGTGCAGCCCTGCTAGGCAAAAATGTACATAATGTGTTTGTGTACGTGTTTTATTTTTATATGTTTATAATATTTTTTTTGCATTGTATTAGTTATTGTTGAATAATTATTTCTTTTGTCTTTGCTTTTTAAACTATTAATTTTAATGCCATTATTATTTTTTTATTTTAACTTCTAATTTGCCATTTGAGCTTAGATTATGTAATAAATAGCCTTTAACACATACAATTTTCCATATTTTTTTAGTTTTCTTTTTAAATATTAATATTACTTTGTAAAGTTTTCCTTTTTTTAAGTTATATTTGTAAATTTTTTTTGAAAAATTCTTGAAAGTAATTCTGTTTTCATTTTGCACATCATCTTAGCTTCTATCTTTCCCATTTAGCACTTTCGTCTACAATCATTCATTTATGTATTTATATAACCTCTCTCTAGTATGTATAATATATATTCAGTTTTTTTTTATACGGTATTTTCTTGCTATTAGTTTCATTAAGAATATAAATATATAAATATCATTTTTTTCAAGATAGCTTATTTCATAAATATGTTTTTTATGTTTGTGTGTATGTATGTATGTATGATGCGTCCATTGTCTGTTTGTATGCGGTTTTTGTAAATATTTATGTGGGTTTGTTAATTTTAGGTTAGGTTTTACTCTTTTTCATTTTATTATTATAATATCGTTCCCTTTCCCTATTTCGTTGATTTGCACATAGATTTTCTCTTTGATGTTGTTTTTCATGTTCTTCACATTTTGTTTTATAGCTTGGCTAGTAGAAATTTACTTCAGCATATTATGCTGATAATATAATTTTTTAAAAAGTTACTTCGCATACACCTAATCACGCAAGTACGCAGCAGGGTTTCGTTTCAATATTCAATACCCTGCTAGACAGTGCTATGACATTCAGTCAGCTTTGGAATGTTGTCTTGGAGAACGTGCTGGGAAATCGTGATGTAAATATAAAACAGCTGATATGTACATCAGGATTTTCTATCACGTTTTCAAAGGCAACATTACAAAGCTGACTGAATGTCATAACACTGTCTAGCAGGGTATGGTATGATAATTTTTTTAAAAGTAAATAATTAAAGTATTAAAAAAAAAAAAATATAATGAAAATGTTTTTGATAAAATAAAGAAAAATTTTGCGTTTTTATGAAGAGTGAAATTTGTGCCCCTATTGTGATTCACAATTTGAAAAAATTGTGTTGTAAATGTCTCAACACAACGCAACTTATTTATTTTATTACTAGCTGGTGCCCGCGGCTTCGCTTAGGTATTGAAAATAATCAAATGGTTTATGACAGCATTCATATACACCGTTTGTTTGATACCCATAATGTACTAACACATTTTTGTGTAAATGTTGTTGTGGAAATATTCGTCGATACCTCCGAAACCGGTCGAGCTATCGAATTTTCAAGATATCTCCCAAACCATTTCAGATATTTCAATGAATCACATCGCATATTATAGCACTCATTGACATCTTTCGTTTGACACCCATATTGTACTAAGACATTTTTGGTCACCCCTGGTCCACATGTTGGGCGATAACTCCAAAACCGTTTGAGATATCGAAAAAAGTAATATCTTAAATTTTAAGTTGAGCGTCAAGCAATCCAACGAAAAAAAGTTTCATTTAATTCCATTCATTACTTTCAGAGTGATACGGCCACAAACATACGAACAGACAGACACACAAAAATTTTTAAAATGGTTGATTTGGATTCTAATCGCTTAATAATGCTTCCCCCAATCAATTTTTTGTTGATATCTGCCATGTATAGACATCGACCTGTTACAATTTTATTATATAACGATTCAAAACGTTCGTACAGGGCAACCGAGACGCTCAGAAGACGACGTTAGAGGATTAAGCTTTGAGCCATTGTAGATAGGAATACAAGCTGGAAATTTTGCAAGGAAAGGTTAAAGCAGCACTCCAGCACGCGGTTAAAAATATTAGTTTATATTTTAATTGAAACTTTTCGGTTTAAAATTAAAACGTTTTGGTTTAAAATTTAAACTTTTCGGTTTAAAATTAAAACCTTTTAGTTTAAGATTAAAACTTTTCGGTTTAAAATTAAAACCTTTGGTCTACAATTTTGGTTTTCATTTTGAAAGCTTATAAAAGATTGAAGTTTTCCCACAACATTTATGTATGCGATGTAACTCAGTGGTAGAACAGACGGCTATGATCTGGTTCGAATCCCAGGCAACTGACTTACAAATTTTTTGTTTCTTTAAAAATGATCTAGATTTAATTTGCAACCAAATTTGGTTTAGTCATATTATATTATTACTATAAGGCCTTATTACATCGCGACCATTTACACGATATATTGTCTAATGGTTTGGTCATACATATATGTATGTATATAGTCCAAAAAAGTTTAAAATTTAGGCTCAAATTTTTAACCGTGCATTTGATGCTAATGGTGGCAGAAATGGCCTGCTTTAAGACTTTCTATGTTCGATAGATTTCCGATTGAGTTTTACCAGTGACTGGCAATTCAAAATTATGTAACGGTGATTCCGGTGATTGTTTTTGTTAATAAACAATCTCGTGCATCGGGTGTTACCGAGTTTGAAAACCTTAATGACGAGGATTTCGTTTTATTTTTCGAATCCCACAGAGTGATACCTTTTCAGAAGTTTGTACTGTATACAAAAACAACTGGATGTGTCGCAGGACACGTGTTATTGAAAACCATAGCAAAAAAAAAAGGAAGGTTCAGTGCGCGTACAAGCAGAGCAAGTTCAAATATTTAGCTTTGTGGTGCAATTTATAAACACCAGCTATCCGAAAACGAAAAAATTTCAATCGGTGCAACGTATGTCAACAAAAACTATCACGGACTGGACCAGTTGTTTGCTAGAGGCCTAGATTAACTGGTCCTTGTCGAAATTGACAGAAAATATTTATGCGTTTATTTTAATTCACTTTTATAGACTGTTCATGCTGAGCCAGAATTTTGCATTTTAGCGTTAAGCCCTAAATGCAGCATTTATTTTAGCATTTACCATACAAATTCTGACACCAAAACCAACTAAATGCTACATTATTTTTGCATTAGCATTATTAATGCAGAAGCATATCCTGTGCTGTGCTAAGAAATAATCGTTTCGAAAGTTCCACCATTCGTAAACAATTGTAAAATTTATTATGTTGAAAAACTAGCAAATTCGTGCGCGTTCAAATAAAATTAAAAAAAGTGAAACTACAATTAAAGCGATGCTTGTGAAACAATATAAATCGACCAAAGGTATAAAAAAAGTTTCGACTTTTTGCATTAGTAAATGCGGATAAAAGTTACGTTAGTTAAATCGCTCATAACGCAAGAACGCTTGCACCGATTGGATGATTGACGCCAATTCAGATTTCTCTCTGGCCAGAATAGGAGAATATCCAATAAAATTCCCGAAAAATCCTGCGGCACATAAATGGCAGCACCCATCAGTTTTTTTCATATTGCCTTAAAGAACGTGATGGTAAATCTGATATTCATAATTATATTCATTACCCAAGATATAGGGTTAGAGTGAGAGTTACAGCTTCGGATAGGGTTGGAATTAGTATAGTTACACTTTTTCTGGCTTCTTTTCATTTAGTTTTATTCGGTAAGGTTACATATCCATATCAATTGTACGACTAATGATACCATTTTTAATTGAGTTCCACTTTTATATAAGAAATAGGGACTGTGGTATACTTAAGACATTTAAGGAAGACCAAGTGTCAGATCATAAAAAGCGATTCAATTTGGATACTGATAATATTGATATTTCGGCAAGAATGTTTGCAAGTTTTTTTGATCCGAAACATTAGAACTTGCAGTAGTAGGAGAGAAAAGTTTAGGTTTTTGGCCGAAAACCTGGTGACAGCAGTGTTCTAAAAATTTGGTTTGAAGCCATAATTTTATGTGAGATTAATCATTTGTTGAAACCATCTAGATCGGACCAATATAATGTATAGCTCCCATACAATTGATTGTTCCGATAAAGGAGTCTTGGGCTCCAACTCATGTAGAAACGTGAAATTTTGTAACTGACGCTTGTTTTGCGTGTGAAATGTGGATGTTGAGAATGTTTTTCACATAGCCCCCATAGAATCGATTGTTCCGAAAATTTGGTTTACTGGGTAACTCACGTAAATAAATTGAGAGGAACTTGAAATTTTGCAGCTTTTGTACTTTTTTACATTTGAAATGTATGTGAAGAAAATCAGTGAGTTTGGATCAATATAAAATATAGGGCCCACACAGAGCCAAAAATGCCTAATAAAATTAATAAGATTGTCTTCATGATCAGCTTTTGGGCAAAGGGGTAGTCGCAACGGTGCAAACGAAGAAAAAACTGTACGGAAATCTTTTTGGTTCTAAGAAGAAATTCTTATTAAAAAACTATACATTTAGTACAAAGGTGTAGTTAGACGCTGGCAATTATTAGTATACGATGGCCGGATGGTTAGCAGCTGGGTTTAGCAATCGAAAAATTGTAAGTTCGATTCTCTCTCTCTTTTTTTCCTAATTAGAAATGTTAAAAAGAAATCTTCTTAAATATATTTATAAGATTTTCCTTTGAAACATTAACAGCTCTACACATATCGGTAATTAGAAGCTGGCAATCAAAAGTGAGCGATGGCCTGATGGTTAACAGCTGGGTTTATCATTCCGAAAATTGTAAGTTCGATTCTCGGTGAGGGCGATATCATTTTATTTTTCATTTAAAATATTAAAAAGAAAATCTTCTTAATAAAATTAAAAAGACGGTCTCTACAATAATAAGAAGCACATCTTCTTGAAGAAAATCTATAGAGATATCTTATGACTTTTGTTCTATTTTATTAGGCATTGTTGGCTCTGTGCATACAATCGATTGTTCCGAAAATTTGGTTTATTGGGTAACTCCTGTAATATAATTGATATGAACATTAAAAATGTAAAAAAATACAAAACAGTCGTCGGGGTAGCATTTAACAGTATTTTTTTTTAGAAGAGACTGTTCGCAAAAAGTCCCTTCCTAGAAAAGGACGCCACAAACAACCAATGAAATTATAGCGTGCGTAGACGATTAGATATCCAGATTGAGAGAAGTAAATTTACCGACAGAAATACTGCCTTTTTATGTTTTAGAAAAGTTGTCTCTTTCCTTTCAACATAATTGGTCGAATTTTCATCAAATATATAAAATATATTATAAATGATTACAAATCAGCTCTGAGCGATGATCTCACTGAAGCAATGTTAATATTGGGGCTAAATAAATTTTGGACATGAACTTAGTGCCTTTCTCATTTTTTTCTTAAAGCGGGCTACTCACCTGCCAAGAAATGTCAAACTCCATATAAAAAAACGCTCAAGAAATGGTCAAGAACTGTTTTCACACGTCAGATTTTCTTGAGCCAATACTCAGCTCATAAGAAAAAATACTACAATTTTGTATGGTTGGCAATGCCGCTTTACCTCAAGAAATAAATATGATCGTATATATTTCTTGAGGTAAACGTGCAGATTCACGGCAAATGTGAGTAAATATTTCACTAAACATGTTTTATACATTTTTATAAGAGTAATTTGCAAAAGAAATGGAAAATTTGATAAACGTCAAAATTTCTTGACCAGGCACAAGAAATATATGCTCGATTTTTTCATGAGGTATTTCTTGGCAGGTGGGTAGCCCGCTTAACTCATTAATTTGTGATCCTAACAAAAAAAAAAATCGAAAAAGTAGATTTCCGATTCAAAGAAACGAAATTCAATGTCATCATATAATAAAAATTAAAAAAAAAAAAAAAATAAAAAATGTTTTAAAATTCACAAAAATAGCATATTGAGTATTTCAAAAAGTCCGCTGCATACTTACACGTGTGACTAACAGTATGCATGCACGCATTTGGTGCTATCTCTTGTTAATTGAAAATGCAACCAACACCTTATTCTACCTACAATTAATTGTTTCAGCTTAAATTCCATTATCAAGTGTTACCACCGTTACACACTTCACATGCTTCGTCAAAAAGCTTCGAAAGAAAACACATTTAGAAGAGTTGCACTGGGACGAATGGTGGCAATTCACCAATGTGAAGCGGCGCATTTGTTGGTCTGTAAGTAATAAATACAAACGTATGAATTGATTGTACAATAAATGCAAGAAATTTAAATGCATTGAGTGAGTGGTGTTTTTTTTTGTAATTTCTGTTGTAAAAACTAAAAAAAAGAGGAAAAATGAAATGTAAAATGAAAATTGTGTTGTGCAATGACGTTGTGTTGTGCAAAGGAAAAGTGGATGCAATAAATTAAAAAATATAGGAAAACTCAAAATAATTATATTACGAAAGGTTGAAGCGGGCGGAATCATAGTTTAATTATAATACGGTTAAGCAGTCCGAGACGTTTTTGACACTTTTTGGCTTCACGCTCCCATACCGATATCCATTTTTTAAGAGTGTTGCTTCTTGTAAAATTCCTGTGTAAACGGTAGTAAAATCCGAAATTCTTTATACAAACAAAATTGCAACAACACTGAAACTTTTTGACGCTTGTTTTGTTTTTATTCTTCAAAATTAGTTTTCTGTAAGCTTTCAATTAGGTAGGTTTTAATAAAAATTTAATATTTTCCCAAAATAACCGCATCCGTTTTGCGCTTTGAACTATACGCCCTCGGCGGGCTAGTCTTTTTCGGTGCACTATGCATTAAGGGGGACTCTCAACTAGTGATAGTGGTGAACGAATCATTGGCGGTGATGGCATAACCGGTGGACGATGAGCGTCTGTCGGACTCTTCATCATCGGTGGTGGTGAAGCGCTATATTTCGAATTTGATGATTTAATAAAAGGTTGACTACGTTGTGATTTGATTGAGCTCTGTGGTGATGCAACAGATGCTGCTGCTGCTGCCTCGAACCGAAGCAATGGATATTGCTACTGATGCTACTAGAGCAGCCGCCGAAAATAAACCCGTGTAAATCAGCCTTAATGGGATCGGTGTGTTGTGGATTTGGTACATTTCGCTGTTTTTTTTGGCACAAGTGGCAGCTGCTGGAACATTGCATAAATATGTACGTGTGTATGTAAGGGAATGAGCAGATGGGTGTGGTTTTGGGAGTTTTATAAGAGTGCTGAATAGTGCTGGTGGAGATTACAAAATAGCTCGAGAGTTCTGGAGACTTTGTAGATTTCTTTTTTGTTTAATAACACAATAAATTTATTATAAAAAATCTTTTAGTTTTCCAGGTTTTGGTACAAGTGCAACTTAATCCGGCACTGCTGCCACAACTAGCGCTTCTGCATTTGGTGGTGCAACAGCAACGACATTAACAGCAACTGGACTTCCCACACAATCAAATACTTTGGGCGGTTTTGGTACCGGCGGTGGCAGTACTGTTGTAACAAGTATGTTATCTACTTCTTATTATATTTTTTCGTAAGTTTAGTATGATCTATCTTAGGGGCGATCTATATATTAATGGACTAACACTCTCCTCATAGTAACTTTCGCAACTCAACATATAGTATTTATAGAAACATCCCTATAAAAGTTATATTGGTATCTTAGTATGGACTACTTATGTTGTTTCGCGAAGAAAAATTTTGAAAATTATGCTTTTAGTCTAGCCCGTGCTGATCCCGCAAAGAAAGATGTGGTAATTTAAAAAAAAAAATAAAAAGCATAAAATTATTAATTGGTATTGGTTTCTATGAAATTTCGAATAAAGGTTACACAAGGTGTAGATAATGCAAGTTCAAATGCGCGTGGCACTAATCCATCCATACCAACAGTGAGGTTAGGTGAAAATCAAACGGCGCAAATAGACAACAACAAATTGTTAGAAGGAGACGTAATGCACATTGACAACAACGTGCTGTACTTTTTTCCAAGAAAGAAGCGCGAAGTATGTATTCGCAAATAAAAATTCATCTTATCTGAAATTTAATAGTACTGGGTTTTAAAAAATGGCCGACGGTTCTTTCGAAAAGAGGTGCAAACTGTCTTCTATGTAGAATTATTTCACAAGAAATACATATAAATATTTTAGGACGCTTGAAAATTGCATTTCTAATGCACAAAGATTCGAATCTGCAAGTCGCTGCAAAAACAGAAATAGACGAAGCGGTAGCTTTGATGCTCATTAAGGACTTTCAACGATTTAGTATGGTAAATGATAATCCGAAAGCAACACTAAGAACCGTATTTATAAATAAAAAAAGAAAAACAAATATGAGTCAGTAAAGCTACAACTAAAAAAAGAAAGCGACAGTCATATTTCACGGCATAAAAACGAAGGTGCTGTCAACAAAGTAGCACAGGACTGCTTGGAGATGAAAGATGTTGCATTGCTTTTAAAGAAATATTTTAAGACAAGCACAATAGCTGTCAAAACTACTCGCAGAACGGACAAGTGAAAACTTTTTAAAAGTGATCCAAAAAGTTCTGACACGCTGGAATAGCAGCTACCGAAATCATAATTGATAAGAATTAATATGCCTCTTAGCTAGTGTGCGCTTCGTAACGCCAAGTGAAAAGTAAATACAGTACTACTGTCATGGACGAAACGAAAACACAACCCTGCTAGACCCTTTTTGAAGATGTTTCTGTGTTAATGAAATGGGCAAAACGGGCGTAACGGACATAATAGAAAACTCGTCAGAAATACTCCCATTCACAAAAGAAGAGGTAAATATTTAAAGGCGTTTCCAGAAATAAATTTTTGCTATGACAAGCCACTAAGAAATCGTAATAGCGGGGTGTTGCAAAATGGCAATAGTTGCAACCCCGTCGCATTAAATTGACAAAAATTGTATGTCCAAAACACATGCACATTTGATTCAATTTTAGAAATAGTGACTAAATGCTATTGTTACTATACCATTTTTAAAGATTATGTCGACTCGAACAGTGAAATGCTATTTTTTCATTTATCATTAAACATGCGAACGAGGGAATCAGCGCATCGTTGTACCACTTAACGGCGGTTTTATTACACTGCTCTACACACATTCTGTCCTATGAACCAAATGGACTTTTTCGGAAAGTGGACAAAAAATAAAAATACACGTGTATCGGCGATTTTCATGTACACGTCAGAAATTTTTTTTATGTACGTACATAAAAACAATTTTCAACTTTTTTGGAAAAATTTTTAGAAAATTTTTGAGTATGCGGTTTTGTAGCCCAATCAATTTTACTCTAAATATGTGCAAGTTATAACTCCCTACAAATTTTCCCTGAATTATTAGAATTTTTCTTTCAGGGGTGTTGAGTGTTTTCCTCCATACAAAAGTAAATTTAGTTTGTGACTTCCCACCCGACCAAGAATCCTATTAAAACGAACATCGGAGATTTATGATAGTTTCTCTTAGCTTTAAAGCTCGTTAGATATAAGATTTTCGGGTTTAAAACGGATGTTAGAGAGTTCAAGAGAATTGCGATAATTTCTCGTAATTTGAAATTTCGTTAGATATAAGAGTCACGGATTTAAAACGGATGTTAGAAAACTTTTCCTTTGAACGTTTTGTCAAATAAAAAAAAGTTGTCTAAATGAAAAAAATTTAATTATTCTAGTCATCAATTATACCGCAACAAGAGCGCAACAAATAAACTTATAGCTTATAACCATATACGTTCATACATATGTAAGTACTTTTACATGCTTTTTTAAAAGTGGCCTAAATATAATAATAATTAAATTTTGTAATTATTTTTTAGCGTTGTCAAACCAAGCAAAGCAGCAACTGCGCCCACAACAACAACAACAACGTAAAGAACAACAACCCAATTAAACTACACATAGCCTTCATCAGGTCCACCCACAACAACAAAAAAAATCAGCGTAAAGTACAAAAAATCAACTAACCTACGCGTAGTCTTGTAAAGCCCAACAGCAGGTCCACCCACAACAACAACAACCACATTCGCAAAATATCCTAAATAACCCGGTGCAACAACTGGTGCAACAACCGGTGTCACAACTGGCGCAACAACAACAACCACATTCGCAAAACATGCAACGACCTATTCAACAACAACCGAAAATGTTTAATTTGTAAATTAATTACACATTATTTTGTTGATTTCACAAAAATTTGTTCATTCTGCATTTTTTTTAAATACTCTTTAATTAACTAAATTAAATTAATGAATACTAAATTATTCTACACTTTTTTTTAAATAAACAGTAATTAATTATTGAATTAAAATAAACTTGAAATCAACCATGAATGCACTCTTTTCTCGTATAGGGAACAAATTGGAATTCATCGCTAAAGTAAGTGAAAACCTACTGAAAGAAGATCCATTAGCAGTCCATTTACGGTACGAAAAAGAATAGTATTTGATACTGATTGCGACACTTTCTCGATGGTTAAAACGTACCGTAAGAAGATCCGTTAGCAGTCCATTTACGGTACGAGAACGAATCGTATTTCATACTGTTTGCGACACTTTCTTGATAGTGAAACCGTACCGAAACAAGATTCCTTAGCAGTCCATTTACAGCACAAAAAAGAATCATATTAGGTACTGTTTGCGACACTTTCTCGATAGTGAAAACGTACTGAAAGAAGATCCGTTAGCAGTCCATTTACGGTACGAAAAAGAATAGTATTTGATACTTTCTCGGAAGTGAAAACGTACCGAAACCAGATCCATTTACAACACGAAAAAGGGTCGTAAACTGTATCAAAATCTGACATCGAGAAAGTGAGCTCTGCTGCCACAAACTGGGCGAAATGTGATATTTTTACGATAGCTTTGCAGAACCCATTCTCGATACATTTGTCAGAAAAATTATTGCTAAAGCTTCGAAAACTTAACCGTTCTCGTGAGCGTTGGTCGGGTGGGTTGTATGGAATAAAACACTCAACACCCTTGCCAAAAAAAATTCTAAAAAATCAAGTAAAATTTTTAGCGAGTTCTAACTTGCACATTTTTAGAGTAAAATTCAATGGGCTACAAAACTGCTTACTCAAAAATTTTCTGAAAATTCTGCCAAAAAAGTTCAAAATTTATGTACACGTCAGAATTTTTTTATGTACATACATAAAAAAAAATTCTGACGTGTACATGAAAATCGCCGATACACGTGTATTTTTATTTTTTGTCCACTTTCGGAAAAAGTCTATTTGGTTGATAGGACAGAAAAAAGTTCGTTTTTGTACCGCAGTGTTATCTATAATAGATAAAGGTTTTTTGAACTGTTACGGTAGCGCCTACAATGTGTGTAGTGAACTTTTTTCAAACATAGACAATTTCAAAGTAACAGCGCAATGCAAAAATTGTAAACAAATTTCAAAAAACATGATCATTTTTGACATGAACGGATTAGACGAAGCTTTTAGCCTTAGCACACATCTCTAAAAAGTTCTTTCGCAGTGTCTTGAAGACAGGGTAGAGAATTGCAAAAAATGCTTGACAAAGAAGACAATCGTATAACAGACGGTCTCTTTATATTTATTGACACGCATTTGTTTATGTTGGTAAATGCTTCCAGTTATAATCAAGCGATTCCACTTAACGACATCCCGGACAAAATTAATGTGCAAAATGTTAAGTATGCTTTAGGAGGTGTTGTTTGCCACCAGCCAAGGCATTTCACAGCAATTTGCAAAGGCTTAACCGGGTCGTGGGTAGGAAAGAATGATATTGAAAGGTTGACCAAGTCCATTCGAGGAAAACAAATGAAAACGTCAAATGCCGAATTATTTATTTTATTTATTTATTTATTTAATTAAACTTATAATCAATTATAAAATTTAATTTTGAAGAAAAACAGCACTAGCTTCCAGGGCTATCGGCTGTCCGAATTATTACTTTATGTCAAAATTTGAAAAATAAATAATAAATTCAATCAGACCCGGCTATCCCCATCCTAGCCCTACCCTCTTCTCATCCTTTTCGCTATCCCGGTTGTTGTTGTTGTAACGAGGTGTAGTCCTGCCTAAATGTCAGACAGGGTCACCCCGAGTGTATTGCTCTTAGCCGGGTCGATATAAGAAAACGGCCCGGGTCGTTTCGACACGATGGGTACAGCACAAACACTGCTACCGTTCTCGTAAAACCGGCAATACAAGAAACTAGCTGTGTAGGCCATGTAGGTCATTTAGCGTTACCTAGGGTGCACCAACGGGGAGGCGACCTACTCTCCTTTCCCTTCCCCTATTCCCTTTTCCTTTCCCTTCCCCTATCCATATCCCAATCCCTATTCCTTTTCCTATCCCTATCACTATCTATCCCTATTCCTATCTCTATCCCTACTCCTATTCCAATCCCTATCTCTATACCTCATCCTATCCCTGCCCCTGTCCTTATTCCATTCCCCTCCATATCTGTAGACTTATCCCTATACCTATATTATCTTCAAGGGGCCACACCTGATCTGCGTTTTGGTCACTACCTTGGAAAGCGATATGCATCTAATCTAAAAAATACACATTGAAAAAAATATTTTTTTTTAATGTTTTTCAAAAACACTTCATTTGAGGGGAGGTACGGCCGACTTTTTTTTGCCTGAAGACGAGACGCTCTAATGTACATTGTACATATATATGTACATATTAGTATGGAAATAGCAAGTTGGAGAAATCTTCACCATCGTTGTCTTATACACATATGAGTATAAGAAAATATGTTAAGTAAAAAAAAATAGTTTTCAATTTTACATGAGTTTGGGTCTAGAAAATGTAGAAACCGTAGAAAATATTCCACTACCATCCACCACACTCAAAAATTATATTATTTCGCAATGTTTCTACAAACAACGCACATAAAAAATATTTTCGCAATAAAAAAAGGACAACTAAATGTCAAGCACAAATATTGGTTAATTTTTTAATTTTAAGATTTATCATAATCATTCATGTATTTTAACGTTGTAGATTAAATTTCAATTTTTACCTCAGCAAATGTGGAAACCGTAAAAAAATATATCGCACACTGTATAAAATATGGCGGCCGCCGTGGTGTAGCGGATAAGGTTTCGGCCTTCTACACCAAGTCGTGGCGGTTCGATGCCCGGCAAAAGTAACATCAAAAATTATTTAGAAAAAGATTTTTTTCTAAACGGGGTCGCCCCTCGGCAGTAGTTTGGCAAACTCTCCGGGTGTATTTCTGCCATGAGAAGCTTCTCAGCAAAAATTCATTTGCTTTGCAAGTGCCGTCGGAGTCGGCAAAAAACTGTAGGTCTCGCCAACTTGTATGAAAAACTCAAAAGCAACACACCACAAGTTGGAAAGAGAAGCTCGGCAAAAATCTCTTTAGAGGTTATGATAACCTGTTGGTATATCGCCGCCATTAGTTTTTGTTTTTAGTATAAAATAATTCACATTTTATCATTTCGCAAATATCGCACATAAGAAATTCATCACGCATGCTTTTTAAGTATAATATTTGTTTTTAAAATGCCAGTCGAAGTTGTAAATTAAAGCTTTCTAGACAGAGAGATATTGATATTGAAGTTTTATTTGTGGAGTAAATCCGATGTATATATTTATACATACGTTAATTTTGTAATTATAGGTATTATTAAGAATAAGGATATTGATATTACCTACCCATAAACAAAAAAATGAACTGGCAAAACAAAGTAGAATTTAAGCTTATTTGAATACATAGTTTATTTACTTAGTTTTACCAATGTATAATTAAAAAAAAAAGCTAAAAAGCTGGCAATAAAAAATAAAAAATTCAGAGTTGATCTGAATATACGATTATGAATAACTTGTGCTTCTGTTAATTTAAACACTTAATAACAAATAGATATATACATATACTCGTATGTATATATACGATTTATAAGAACTTTTTAGGTATATACATATTTAAAAAAGTATAATTGAATTAGAAAAAAAAATTAAGAAAAAGGTTTCATCCATTGCCCGAGGACCAGCATTTGAACCTGCGATCGCTGCGTGATACCGCCGACGCATACCGCCTGAGCCACTTCGACATGTCAAGAACACTGGTATGCTGGTCAAATGCTATAATTTTGAGACTTATCTATGTCATTTGTGTTTCCACCACATATGGTAAGTGTTCGGACTTCAATATAAGTTATCACATGTGTCTCAAGGCCAACAATAAACAAATGACAGCCGCAAATCTCCCGAATCTGCAACATAACACCATACATATCAAAAGTCAGCTTTGTAGTGGCTCTAGCGTGGGAGTGAATTTGCATTATGCTGTCATGATTGCCACATATGGCTCAAGGCCAATGCTACTGCATAGCAGTCACAAATTCCCCGAATCTGTAACATGACACCAGCTTGCAGGTGCAGGGCATAGCGAAGACCAGCTATCTAGCGTGGGAGTGAATTTACATTATGTTCCACGCTATCATCACAGTTGGCGCAGTCGGCGGCGTTCCCACCAACAACGGTCGCGGCTGTAGCTGTTTTAGTTTGTAAGTGTATTGGTAGAATTAGACTTCAATTTAAGATAAAGTAGAATAAGTTAGGCAGTTCGATTCTGTAACTCATCCTAGCTCGTACATCGAGCGGACAATTAAACACATTTGTCAAAGAAGCAAAACAAGTACTTTGTAACTTTTTGAAGTAACATATTAATAAAGTATATTTGGAAAACGCCTTCAGGATTTAAATAATTTATACTATTAGTGATAATAATAGCAAAAATTAGTAGGTTTTTGTTTTAACCAAAATATGTACTGGTATTAATTCAAACATTTTTTTTTAAATATCTTTTGAACAAAGGCTGGGCAAACGATAATTTTTGTTGGACAATCCTGGACTAACGATGGGCAAACGAGTTAGAAAAAAAATCAAAAAAACCATTTTTTTTTAACTTTTTTAAAATACCTAACTTTTGAACAAAGGATGGGCAAACTTCACAGAGCTATGACCTAGGGTTCAATTTACCGAGCTACAATTTTTTTAATCTGTTGATTTTTTAATTGATTTATTAATATATTTTCTCTTTTCAGATTGCCCCCAGGATTGAAATTTTTAATTTGGTGAATATTTATAGTTGTAACTATAAAATTACCAGTATTTATGTATGATTTGTGTCGTGTGTGGAAAATGAATCGAGATTTTTCAACGCCATTTTTTATGGCATTTAGATAACTTTCATACATTTCTGTTTATATTCTAATTGTAATTTCATATTTCTATTTCCAGATTTGATCTTTACATCGCAAAGGAGAAGTAATCTGGTACAGCTACAGTCAAAATAATAGCAGTGAAATTAGATTTGAAATCATTCGATGAAATAAAAAGAAGCTGTGTTTTTAACAAGGACTGAAAGCGAAACCTTAACCGTAACCGATTAAAACCGATTCATTTTTCAAAACCGAAACCGTAACCGTTATTTTGATCTGGAAAAGACCGAAACCGAAACCGTTTCAAAAGCCGGAACCGGTTTCAAACGGTTTTGAATGTTTTCAATACCTTACTTCTGTGAGTGGGCACAAAGGTACTTCCTTTACAAACAGGTACCCTGAAAGTTTTCATGGAAGATTGTCGAGCCACGTTTTGACATCAGTAGCAAAATTCTGAAAGAGGAAGTATGACTATAGTTGAATGAAGCGATCGAAACAAATTTACGAGATCCGAAAAAGAAATGTTCAGGCTTGTCTCAGAAAGCGCCACTAATTTTAATGTTTTTAACGATATATACATTTCATTTGGCTTCCATTTTAATATTCGGTTATCGCTAAAAAGGAATGACTGGCGTGCTTTGATACGAAACGGCCAAAATCGCTTAGGCGGTTAAGCGCCAATAAATGATGATGAATAAAAAATATAGAGTTAATTTTAGGAATTTGTTTTGCAGTAATTTCATCCATGCATAGCGTTAATAAAATGTATTATTATATTGGGGAAATCCAATCATGGCCGCAGGAAAAAAGTTATGAAAATTCAGATCTATTTCGTAGCTACATACAGTGTACGACAAAACTAAAGCACATAAATACGCTCATATGCATATTCCTGATGATAACCTAGCTTATGTTGAGCCCATAGCAACAGTTATTGGAGGGAATGACTTGGATAGTTCTGACGACCATGTCATAGCTTTAGGTGTAGAAGATTTTGAACCAGTACTTTTATCGCCCAGAGAGGCAGAAAGGCCTTCAACCTCATCCCATGTTGAAGTTCCCTTAGAGAAGCCCGATCCTCCCCCAGGCCATCTTCCTTCAGGCCGCCTTATTGAAACATGGGCTAATAGTAGACAGGTACAAACTAATAAAAACCTTACCGATGGGACTCCTAGAAAAAAAAGATACCGGGAGATAATTAAAGAAAAGATGAGGAGTTGGGGCAACTAAGAAAAAGGTTGACCTTTTTTAGAAAAAAGTTTTTAATTTGGAGGCTCATCCTGATTTGACTTTAGAAAGGTAGGACAGTCAAATCGAAGAATTATGTTCGAAGTTACCTCCACATGTGGCAGTATGTGTAAGGAATTGTGTGAGAAATACCCCTCGCTCTCCAAAGGGCTATAGATTTGATAGGGATTTAAAAACTTTAGCTCTCGGTGTTAATTGTATCTCCCCATTATCGTTTAGGTACTTAAAGCCTCTATTCACTTGGCCAACCAGAAAAACCCTTCAACTATTTGTTCAGGGTTGACCACGTAACCCTGGTTGCGACCACAGCAGCCTTAAAGCTCTGGAGTTGAGAAGCCGTGGCTTCACAGAGGCACAAAAGTATGTTTCGATCTGCTGCGACGAAATTTCCTTAAAAGTGTTTGTCCAATATGAGAGAAATAGAGATTCAATTATAGGACTGGAGGACTATGGCGATGAAAATCGTACCTCCAGAGGAGCTTCAAGCGTTCTCGCAATTCTTGTCCAAGGCATTGGTGGGGAGGCTTGAAGACATCCCTTAGCGTATTTTTTCGTGCACAAAACGTGCTCAGGAATGGTTTTAAAACAATATGTTTTTCAAATAGTTAGCCAGATTCAGAGCGTTGGACTCCATCTCTGCCAAATGGTAACCTTTCCAAGGTTTTAATTTCGTTGGATTCGCCAGCATTGTAGGAGTATCTCGTGAAAGACTCTTCTTCGAGGTTAACGGCCAGGAAATTATATATTTCTTTGACCCTTCGCACCTTATAAAAAGTACCCGAAACTGTTTGGAAAACAAGAAAAATATATTAAGTTTTCAGGACCGCCGTGTAGATTGGAGGGATATTGTGCATGGGGTCTCAATATGATATTTCATGCACATATAAGTTAACGGAAAAACACGTAAGACCCAAACGTTTTGATAAAATGAGCGTTCATTTAGCTACTCTGGTATTAAGTAATTCAGTGGCAAGTGCAATGTTCGCTATTTACAGCTCCGGGCTTTTGAATACTTCAAAATCTCCATAATTTCTTAACACTACCGAATTTGTCCTTTTCTTCGATAAAATTTTTAATATATTCAATAGTATCTACTTCGGAGATGTAAGGAATTTTAGGCAACCATTTGGCGGCCGCCGTGGTGTAGCGGTTAAGTGTTCGGCCTTCTACACCAAGTCGTGGCGGTTCGATGCCCGACAAAAGTAACATCAAAAATTAGAATTTTTCTAAACGGGGTCGCCCCTCGGCAGTAGTTTGGCAAACTCTCCGGGTGTATTTCTGCCATGAGAAGCTTCTCAGCAAAAAATTCATTTGCTTTGCAAGTGCCGTTCGGAGTCGGCAAAAAACTGTAGGTCCCGCCAACTTGTAGGAAAACTCAAAAGCAACACACCACAAGTTGGAAAGAGAAGCTCGGCTAAAAATCTCGTTAGAGGTTATGATAACCTGTTGGTATTTCGCCGCCATTAGTTTTTTTTTTTTTTTTTTTATTTCAAGCTACTGCGGATGAGCTTTGTAGCTGCTTTGCTTTTAAATAGTCCGTAAATTCTTGCAATTGCTTGAATGGTCCTGTGAAATTATTTTGCACAAATATCAAAGTCAACTCAATGGCCTGGCAGAACAATTCATCCACAGCTTTCATATTTGGTGCCATATGGTTATTGGCTTGAAAACTATCTAAAATGTTTTGAAGTCTTTCCATAGTCCACCTGCAGCTCCATAGCTGAAGCAGTGATTCGGTCTGTAGATCGGTAAGCACGAAAAGGGTTCTTCTTAGCAAGTCTTATGTATTTGTAATGTTGCCAATTGAAGGAACCTACTTTTATCCAGAGAGCCATGCGTTTATAGAAACATTGTGGTACAACAGAAGCTTTTACAAGTTTTTCTTGAGGAAGAGCAAACTGCAGTATAATCCACAAAATATAGTGGAGGAGCCTGAGCATTCGGATTATCCGGGGTCGGTGTATTCCGACAATGATTCCAGCGAATAAGCTTTGTATGTTGTTTCAAGCGGCATTCGACAACAATGACAGCACTTAGAGCTTAATAGATTAAAGCCAAGCACATCACTTTGAAATCAAAAAGGTAACAGGTGCTGGAAACAAACGTAGGGAAAGAAGCCTAAGAAGTGCGACGAACGGGACTGTGTTAGTGGCACTTGACCTGTCGAAAGCTTTTGACACAGTCATCCATGCCACTCTCATACAAGATCTCTTCGAAACACAGATACCTGATGGGTTAAAGAGATGGACCGCTAATTATTTGAATGGACGGCAGGCGTCGGTTAACTTTAGAAACGCAACATCAAAACCTAGACGTATTAGACAGGGGGTGCCACAGGGTGGTGTCCTATCCCCGACACTGTTTAACTTCTATCTATCGAAGATGCTCCCACCACCAGAGGGCGTCTCCGTCGTTTCATATGCCGACGACTGTACAATAATGGCGACGGGGAAGGGCCCCTATACTGATGAACTCTGTGCGAAAATCAATGGTTACCTCTGCGACCTTTCCAGGTTTTTCACTGAGCGAGATCTGACGATATCTCCGACTAAATCAACGGCGACGCTTTTCACGACATGGACGCACCAGGTGAGAAATGAATTAGACATTTTCGTTGATGGCACTAAGCTACCAACTGTCACCCACCCAAAGTTATTAGGGGTGACACTGGATAATACTTTCTCATCTGCTGGTCATGTGTCTGTAATGGTCTCAAAGGTATGCAGCAGGTGAGTAGCCCGCTTGTGGCTGAAATTAATCTAGAAACTAGACAACATAATTTTTTTCGAAGAACAAAAACTATACATATACATATGTTAATTTAAGTCTAAAAGTAATCGTGCAAATGACTGAACTAATATTTTTTTCAACTAATGAGGACGAGCAAAAACTCGTAAAATTAAATTTTTTATATTATATTAATTTAGTTTAATTTTCTAATCGGGGAAGATAGTGGCATATACAGAGGATTTAGCCATTGCTTACAGGGGCAAATTCCCACAAACTCTGTGTGACTTGATGCAAGTAGCACTGCGTGAAGTCTCGGCATGGTCCTCTCGTTGCGGACTTAGTATCACCCTCAAGTCAAATGAAATTATAGGCTTCCTGACGGAGGTCGGCCTGGATGAGGTGCAGTAAAATATAGAGCTGTTTTCGAGAATGTATCATGATGTGCATGCCACGATCGTACCACTTCTCGGTCTGCGGCCGCGGCATGCGCATCATGATATACTTCACGAGGAACACCATAAGATGAGGGCACAATAGACCTTCGGTCGCGGTGCTATCCTCATTTAAAATCTATCTATCTTCTACGTTATTTAAATAATGGTTTAATAGTATGTTTGGGTCTATTACATTCAATGAATTTACGTTCGAAAAAATTACGTGACTTCGTGCAACTCGTGGACAGGTGGTTTTGACAAGGCATCGACGTTTTATATTTTTTATGAATAATGGTTTTTTTTTTGTAACGAATTGGCTCAAAAACTACTAAACCGATTTTCGCTGAATTTGGATAAGTCGTCTCAACATAGGGTATACAGCTATGGTCAGAGTTTTAGCGCACTTGTCATGGTACTGAAGAAAAGTACAGTTACTTTTAATAGATTGCGATTTGCACATAATTTTTTTTGTCATAACATGAGTATGCTACTGCTCTCTTCAAATGACAAAAGAATTCTAGTTGCTCTTGACCTGTCTCAAGCTTTTGACACAGTAAATCATGGACAACTGGTATCCGATTTGGAAGATTCATCGCTCCCCCCCTGTCTTAAGCGTTGGTCCGCCAATTATCTGAGTGGTCGTCAATCGTCTGTAGTTTTCAGAAACAAAAAATCAAAACCGAGAAAGATTAAACAAGGGGTACCGCAGGGTGGTGTCCTTTCCCCGCTTCTGTTTAATCTTTATATTTCGAGGCTTCCTTCCCCACCAGATGGAGTCTCGATTGTCTCTTACGCAGACGATTGTACGATCCTGGCTTCTGGCACTTCCGTAGATGAGCTATGCTCCAGGATCAATGGTTATCTCCCCTCTCTTGTTGAGTTTTTCACTGCCCGGAGCCTGACATTGTCGCCAACGAAGTCCTCGGCGACACTATTCACGACCTGGACGGCGCAAGTTGGCATGGAGTTAGAAATCTACGTAGGCGATCAAAAACTACCTACTGTCTCTCACCCCAAAATCTTAGGGATAACTTTCGACCCCATGCACAAATTCGCTGCTCATTCAACCGCAATTGTCTCTAAGCTACAAAGCCGCAACAAAATTCTCAAGTCGCTAGCCGGCAGCACTTGGGGTAAAGACAAAGAAACGTTGCTGGCAACCTATAAAGCAATTGGTCGGCCGATCCTGAATTACGCGTCGCCGATATGGTCGCCGGGGCTTGCTGAGGTTCATTGGAAAAGACTGCAGGCCTGCCAAAATACCGCACTCAGAACCGCCACGGGATGCGTCCTTATGTCTCCAAAACATCATTTACATCATGAGGTGGAAATGCTCCCAGTTTTGGAGCACAATGAAATGCTAAACAAGCAGTACCTGTTGAACTGTTGCAAACCACAACATCCCAACAGACTACTGCTTGAGTATGAGCCACCTCCTAGGACCGTAAGGGCACATCTACGTGAGCATTTTGATGAGATCCGGCACCTCACACTTTCGCCGTTTGATCCAAAGGTACATACGCAGGCCCTGAAGCACATCCATGACACGTCCGTTGCGTCTTATGTCTCGCTCTGTCCACTGAACGCCGTTTTGCACGCCAAACCACCTCGCGTCGCGGCTGAGGAGCGTCATCTTCCTCGAGAGACAAGGGTCACTCTGGCTCAATTACGCTCTGGATACTGTAGCAGGTTAAACTCCTACTTATCCAGACTAGACCTTGACGTGCCGAATGAATGTCCGGCATGCGGCTCGTCACCCCATAATACCAACCATTTATTTATCTGCTCTTCGGAGCCCACTCTTCTAACACCCATCTCCCTCTGGTCCAACCCTGTTGAAACTGCAAGTTTCCTAGGACTCCCGTTAGAAGAAATTGATGACAATTTAGGTTAAGGAAAAGTACACGCTGGGCAGGGCTACGCTTCGTTACAACAACAACAACAACAACAACATCACCGTTACAATTTTTTCATATTTGTTTTTGCTTATTTTTATTTTACTCCTGTTTCAAATCAATTGGACAACGATTTAGCGCACTCACACGTGCTTTGCGTTTACTTGTGATCGGTTAAGCGAATAACAAAAATTTGTGTTGGTAACATTTAATTAATAACCTCTAGTTAAGTTTTTGTGAATATGGCTAGAGGTAAGTGCTGTTCAGTTGAAGAAAGAAAAATAATATGGAACCTTTACCTAAAAGGGACCAATCAAATGAAAATTTCCAGAATAGTGCAGTGTTCGCGAAAAATGGCATACAATGCACTCAAAGATGTGAAGACGAATGTTAATTTGTTAAAACAAAAGAAAATTCGCAAAGCCCCGCCACGCAAAACTTCCCCCCGTGAGGATGAAACAATTGTTAGAAAAAGTCGAACGGATCCCTTTAAGTCTTCGCGAGCAATCGCGGCTGAAATAAGGAAGGAATTGGGCTTAGTTGTGTCCAGCAAACTCGTGCGAAGACGCCTAAACGAAAAAAATTTGTATGGACGCATAAGCAGAAAAAAACCGCTCCTATCAAAAAAAAATATTAAGGCTCGTTTGTCATTCGCGCATAGGCATGTTTTCAAAACCACAGAATTTTGGAAAAGGGTACTTTTCACTGATGAAACTAAAATAAACCTCATCGGCCCTGATGGCAGAACATACGTACATCGTGAAAAGAACCAACAAACGAATCCAAGGTACACAAAAAAGACGGTGAAGCACGGTGGTGGAAATTTAAAAGCTTGGGATCATTTTCGTGGCGCGGGGTTGGACCGCTGGTCAAGATAGTCCCTTCTATGGATAAAAACATGTATCTTGACATACTCAAGAGTAAGATGGAACCATATTGTTTCGAGTTTATGCCAGTAAACTGGATATTTATGCATGACAATGACCCCAAACATACTGCAAAAGTGGTCAACAACTGGATTTCGCAGGAACAGATCACTCAGCTCGATTGGCCAGCTCAAAGTCCGGATCTAAATCCAATTGAAAATTTGTGGAATGATGTTAAAACTATCGTTGGACAAAAAAAATTTTAAAATATCCATGAACTTTGGGTAGGTGTACAAGAAGCATGGAACTCCATTCCTTTGGACAGGTGCCAAAGGTTAATAGCGAGTTTACCACGCAGATGTGAAGCGGTAATACAGAATAAAGGTTATTCTACCAAGTACTAATATGGAAAATAATAATAGTAAAAACATGTCTCGGAATTGTTACAAAAACTTTGTATTTTTTACACAAATTCCAAACTGCGCTAAGTCTCTGTCCAACCCAAACTATGAACAAATAAGAGTTATTTTTAATTTATCATACTATTACTAAGGTAAATTGTTTACTTTACGTTGGTTAACCTTATAATGAATTAATAAACATATTTAGCAAAAAAAAACCGAATTTAATTTGTTTAAATATAGTTTTATTGAGCTTTTTATGAAACTGTTTCCAAGTGCGCTAAAACTCTGACCATAGCTGTATGTTTTTCCCGATAGTTGCCGCTTAAGTCGCTATATTTACAAAATCCGAAATTATGGTGCGATTTTTTTCATATTTGGCACGTATGTATGTTTTGATATATGTAATTGACAGCTCTGATGCAAAAGATTACCCCGATAGGTGGCGAGATATTGAGAAAACGCTTATTTATGCTTCGTTTTCGCCACCTTTTACCACGTGTGTTTGTTATGGAAGGAATAACGCTGTTACAAAAAGTTATCCCGCTAGGTGACGCTGGAGTCGAGATATTTATAAAGCCGTATTTATAGTCCGTTTATTAGTAAACAAACCCTGCAAAAATCGAGAGTACTCTATTTCCTATCCAAAGTACTCCAATTGGAGCATCAGAGTACTCCCAATGTAATCCTTTTGCATATAAAAATTGTGCTCCAATTAACATTGCGATATCCAGCTACTCCATGGAGTACCTACAATCAGAGTATCTACTTTGCAATGTACTCCAATGTTGTTACTTCTTGGAGTATATACTGTCAGAGCGATAGTGTCGTGATTTTCGTCGATAAGGCAGGATAAATGATCGGCTTTCAAAAAGCTGAAGGTGGTCCGATGAGGTATACAGAGGATTACTATTGGAGTACTCCAAATCAAAAAATTGGAACACATAATCCAACGATTTTTGCAGGGAAGTCGCGGACATCTGCTAGTAATCAAAATAAAAGCGTGCATAGGAAAGGAAAGTCAATTATGTGAAAATGTGTGTTATAGTGTTTTTATAGTGCAGTAATGAATATTTGTATGTGCATTTATGTATCATGTATTCATCAGACTGGCTCATAAAAATATATATATTTTTTGTATTATTATAATAAATATTAGTTCGCTGAATGGCTGACCTTAATATAAATTTTTAAAGGTTTATCATTGCTAGTTTAGATTTTTTGGAAAGTTTTTGGTTTATTTTTGAAGCGTTTCACTGACGCTTTTCTGAAACCTTTTGCGAGTCTTTTTTGACTCCTTTTTATGCACATTTTTTCCTGCATTTTGTGGAATTTGAAATCAAGTCATAGTAAAGTATTTTCCCAACAAAGACAGTCTCTAGCGTTAGGGAAATGTTCGTCTTTACATTAGATAACTAGGGTAATTCTCTAACTATTCTCTATTCGAAGTTAACAGTAGAGAACTACACTAGAACTCGATTCGAGATAGGTTAAAGAACTAGCTAAAAGGCGAGCATTTTGCACCATTTGCAAATTCATTAGAATCCCATTAGAGAATGACATTAGAATTCGACTCGAAAACTATAGTTTCCTCGATTTGAGAATTGTCCCATTTTGTTAGAGAAACCTTGGATTCTCGGGTGTTTCTCGAGTCGTCCTCTCACGTTAGAGATTGGAGAATGGGCTAGTTCTCGAAAGTACCTCCAATCGAAAGCTAACTTCATGGTTTGTTGGGCCGCTCTAAAATATTATTTTTTCTCACAAGGCTCTTTTATAAAAGATTTGTTTCTTTTATGTAAATAATACTCCAAAAAAGCTCAAATTACGAACTTTTTTTTGGATCATTATTTCGCAGCGCCCGGACTTAGGTTAGCTGGGACTTTGGACGCATGTCGACACAAAAGCATATTCATCAAAATTCGGAGATATGCCCTTTTTAAATACAGATTCAATTGAAAAAGGGATTTTTTAGAGCCAGTCTAATGTTCTTTTATGCATATGATGCGTTGTTGTTTGTCAGAAATAGAGTATGTACGTATATCGTCTAGTACCTTACAAAAAACATGTTGGTTGCAGACATGGCTGGGCCATTACTAAATTTGCTTCTGTGGATGCCATTAACAGTCGATTGTTGTTGTTGTTTATGTTGTGGCTGTGTTAGCGATTTCTGTGAAGCGCAGCCCACTGTTGTCATTGTTGAGCTGTCACTAGCATGACGTGATGTTGGTGTGACTGCAGGGTATGCTTGTTGTTGTTGTTTTTGTAAAATGTTGTTGGACATGTCGGGAGCATTTTTAGTTATGTTAAGATTTAGATTACTTATATTATTGTTATTATTGTTGTTTTGGTTGCTATTATCATTTTTATTGGGTGCGATTGTAGAGTGTGATTGACGTGGTGGCGGTGGGAGGGTTTGTTGATGTCGCTGTTGCGACTTTTGTTGTTGCAGCATATTTGTTGTCAGCTGCTGCTGCTGATCCTGCGTTTGTTGTTGTTCATTTTGTGTTAGATGAGTATGATTTGTTTTGGAATTAAAATTTAATTGCTGTTGTTGCATATTTAATGCTAAGGATGCCGAATTTAAAACACCACCAACACTTCCTACCTCCTCTCCCTTCTCTCCCTCTGCTGATTTGCTGTCATTTGCGCCCCCGCATAAGACTTGATTGGAGTTTGTTTGCTTGTTATTAATTAGGGTGTTTTGTGAATGTGGGACGATGGATTTCTTGTAGTTGTTACTGTTGTTGTGGCTATTGCTACTAACATTTGTAGTGTTTTTAGCGGATGGTGGGGAAGTGTACGTGGTATTATCAAATATGTTGGCTGTATTATTAATGTGCGACGCAACAATACTTGCATTATTTGTGTTTGATCTGGCGCACATATTTCACCTGTTAACGTGACTTCGATTATGATTTGGATTTATGCCAGTGTTGTGATTTGTATGCATTGTTGAAGCGCCACCTAAATAGAAAATGTTAATAATTTATTTTAATAATAATACATATTTGTAGTTTTTTTCTGATGTAACACACCACCAAAATTTGACGAGTTGGGATAATAATCTCTCCTATTATAATCAGTTTCATAATCGGATACATCGTAGGGTCCACGCGGTGCCATATTTGAAGTACCTATGCCAGTATTGCTTGGTACATGACCAGTATGTCCTGCATGTGTACTTGGTCCACCGTGTCCATATGGATAAGCATCGTAAGATGGTTGATCATAAGTAATTGGATCTTCATAGCCGCGTCTAAATGAATAATATATACACTAGGGCGTAACAACAAAAAAAAGTCGGCCGTAACTACCCTCATAGGTATAGTGTTTTTGAAAAACATTAAAAAAAATTTTTTTTTTCAGGCAACCCTAGATGTCGCTCATTTTTCTTCATATCTAATGATACATTTACACTGCACCAAATGCATCGCATTTGGCGATTTTATTTTGAGAATGTTTGTCCGCAGAATGAATTTGTTTGCCAAATTAGATGAATTTAATTTAATTGGACCTAATTTGGTGAACAAATTCAATCTGCGGATGAACGGTCTCGAAAAAACTTGGCCAAAAGTGCCGCATTTGGTGCAGTGTAAACGTAGCTTTAGTCATTTAATGTCGGATTTTAAAGTGTGATACCTACACCAATTTTTTTGTCTCAGGGAGTGGGGCTTTCCTAAGAAAAGCTCATTGATCTGAGGCGCTCCGTTGTGGTATCTACCCACCATATCTCAGTTGCTACCATATTAAATATTTTTCAAAAACACTTCATATGAGGGGTGGTACGGCCGACTTTTTTTTTTTTTTTTTGCCTGTAAGGCGAGACGCTCTAATAGACATACGATTATTATAAAACTAATACAATATTTTTTTTAGATACTATACCCATAAGTTTCCTCCATAGCTGTACGTGCCTTCTCCAAAATAGAAAGCACTTTTTGTTTAGGTGCAACGGCATTCTTATTAAATTGCAAATTTTGTGAAGGCTGAGGAGTCCTATAAATATAAAAAAAAAAAAAAAAATTTATTATTATTATTGGATTTCAGAATAGTCAATTGGATGGTATTACTTTCCTTTAGGGGTCAACTGCTAATAAATTAGCTAAAATTATGTGATATAGCTCAAAAGACGGGGTTCGCCCTCAGGATCACGAATCCGGAAGCGCTTTTTTAATATTTAGCTTCTCTGCAGAGATATTTGCAATCAAAGTTTCAAGTTTTCATGTGGTTGTTGTAATTTTATTAGACTGTCCCTAAAATCGTGCAAAAAAAGTCCCGCCGTGGCGGTAGCCACGGTTATGTCACACGTCCGGACTTGGGATGGCGTAGCCCAGGGTTATTTTTTATAAGCGCGGCCGAAGGCCGCCAACTCAGAAAGGTGTTTCGCACATAAATACCATGGATTCCGCCCCAATTTTGGTATCGGACCCGGGTCATTTTTCGGTTTTTTGACCATAACTTTTCACTAAAACAAAAAATTAAAAAAGCGCTTCCGGATTCGTGATCCTGAGGCCAAAACGCGTCTTTTGAGGTATCTCCCATATTTTTAGCTAATTTATTAGGAGTTGTCCCCTAAAGGAAACTAATACCAATTGGATTTTGGAAACAGCCAGTTTTTATTTGAGAAAACATAAAAAAAAAATAGGTTCTAAAATAAAATTGTTATTGAAGTTAACTTCTTAGGTGTTTTCGGCGGTATTGCAAGCAAGATATTTTTAGGCAGGGTTGCAACAATTTGGCGTATTATAGCGTTGTGCACTTGTTTCGCACTAACTTACTTGCTGTTTGTGTTCGTTTTAGTTTCCTTTATTTTAAAGACACTCTAAATTCCTTTTTCTTTATTTCGTTATAAGTTATTTAGTTGTATCACATTAACTTTATTCTTAAATTTATTTTGCACTATTTTATTTCGGTTTTTAATTTTGCGAGGCGACGCGGTTGGCTGATGAAACTAAACCGTTTCTTTTAATTTCATCAGTTACATATGTATATCCCGTTGCTTTCTCGAGCATGCGCTTTGTGCAGTTGGCACCGCTATCAAAAGCTTGAATGCGCTGCCAGACTGCAAACAAGCATGGGGATGTGTTTCTTGTGCGCAGTGTCACTGCACCGATTTGAGGTGCGTGTAGTATCACTAAAGTATCGAAAGTATGCTTTATTTTGACTTTACCTCTAACTTTGACTTTGACAGAAAAGTTAAGTATACGTACAGCTATGGTCAGAGATATAGCGCACTTTCCATTGCACTGAAAAATAGTACAGTAACTTTCAAGATAATACGAATTGCACAAAAAAATTGTAGGCTTAACATTAGTATTGTATTGCTCTCTTCAAATGACAAAAGAATTTCCGTTATAATTCTTTGATATTTGTTTTTGCTAAATTTTTTTTACATCCGTCTAAAGTGGATTGGACATCGATTTAGCGCACTTACGTTTGTTTTGCTATTACTTGCGATTGGTTGAAAAAGTTAATAGTTTTTTGGTTAATATTTAATAAATAACCTCTTCTCTGACAATTTTGTTAAATTTTCTGGAAGAAAATACTGGTCGGTTTGACAAAAAAGAACCTTTTTTAATCAGGGACCAATCAGGGGCAAAATTTGAAGAATTTTGGTATGTTTTCGAGAAAAATGGTGTACAATGCCATCAGAGATGTGAGTTCGGATCCGAATTTGTCAAAGCATAACAAAAACCGTAAAGATCCCCCTTGTAAAACTTTTCCCCAAGGGGATAAAATGTTCGGAAGAAAAAGTAAAAATCATCCTTTTAAGTCCTTACCATTGAAAGTGGTTGAAATAATTTCGGAATTGTGCTCAACTGTGTCCAGAAAACTTAGACGAAGACCCCTAAAAGAAAATAAAAAGTATGGGCGCATAAGCAAGAAAACGCGCCTCCTACCAAAACACACTGTATCCAGACCTAAGCTGTGACATGACGACTCTTTTCTCCCTTGGTAAGGTGCGTTCTTCTTCAGCAATATCGGGTACCCGATCACAAATATGGAAAATAATGGTTGAAAAGTTCTTAGAAATGGAATTAATAAAGTTTACCTTTACATTTTGAACTGTTAGCAAAAAGTGTTATGCAACACAGCAACACTTTTGTGCAAACAAGAACCCCGTCTCATCGATTTACGGTCCTGCACAAAACCCTGTTTTGCCGAGTGCAACGAAAATCACAATAGCAACCCAGAAATACTCCAATTTTTGACATAGATTTGTGCTGTCAAAATAAGAGTTCACACTTGGTATTATCCACAATGCCTTGGTACAGTTTCAACGGTTGCCATCTATCTGATTTTCTTTAATAATCCAAAATATGAATAGCATTATCTAAATAAATTTAAAACTGAAAATTTTGTTTCGATTTATGGAGCCTTTTTGTAGTTAGATATGTTGTTTTGAGAATTTTTTGTTTTCGAAAATCCTTTTAACGCTTTGTAAAACTGAACTTGGCATGCTGTAGTATTTTTTTTTTGAATAATCAGTTAACTCACCTATATGCATGATGTGGTTGTGCGCCACTTTTTCCCATCACCATATTATTACTGCCAGTTGATCCTGTTAGTGAGCCACCGGCTCCACCACCTAAGACGCCAGCACCACCACCAATACCAACATTCCCTCCGCCAACGCCTCCACCTAACTGTTGGCTACTAGTTTGTTGATGTGGTGACATTTTCTTATAAGTCGATTTAGTTATATCATCCGAAATGCCTGTGTTGTCCATTAATTCTCGCAGCTGCTCTTGTCGTATAACATCATTGCTATCAGGTATTAAGTACTTGCGTAGTTCAGCCATTGCGTAAGCAATGCGCGCATAAGCCTCAGCCGGTGGAGCAATTGTCGATATTTCAACGTGCAAATCACTATTCAAATGTGCATATTTTGGATCCTTGGATGAACGCAATTCTTCTTCCTTCGCACGATCACGCATTGAATTGCGTCCGAGTACGGTCATTTTACATAATGTCTCTTCTTGTAAGCGCCGCAATGAATTGCCTTTGGGTCCCAAAAGTTTGCCAACAAAATTAAACTGCAAAACAATTGGATAAGGAATTAATCAAAAGTTCAACACATAAATATTGAAAAACTTACCTTGGGATGTTCTCGTATCGGTACTAACACTTTTTGAGAAACACGTAATGGTTTTTCTCTGTAAATATCTGCATATTTTTGTTCGCGCGGTGGTATACGGCCCATAGATTGCACTTTCTCGATTTCTGTAAGTAATATAGAAAGCGTATAAATAAATTAGCAAAACAAGATAAATATGTACATAAGGGTACCGCTTGACCAGTTTAGATGAAATTTGGGATTCCACCTGTCTCTCAGGGTAGCCACCTATCTCATTGATTTACTATGTGTATCAACAGTTTGGAACTAAAGTGCGCTCTGGCCAATCCACAAGAAAGGCGGCCCGATATCCGCACAAATTATAGCCGAATTCGACTCTTTAAGAGCAAATCGTAGTCAACCTCATTGGACCTTATCACTGTGGCTGGAGGCCTGGTAAGGGTACCATCGGCCAAACCTTGCCGATATGCCATATCGGAGAATACTCCATGCCTGGATTTAAATCTCCTCCAAGCTTGTATGACTATGCCAAACTGGAAGCACCTACCCTAGGTTTCAGACAAGATGACTACATACATATTGTTCGATAATATCATCACCATTAAAACTCCCTTAAAAGAGCGCCACAAATATTCCCCTGGGTTAGGGGTTTAGAATATGCCCGAGATAGGTATACCGGTCGTAAAAGGCGACGTGCTAACTCGATGGTTTATCTACGGATATAATGCCTCTCTCCTCTCATTAACCATCCTCTCCTTTCTCACGGATGGAGGGATGACATGACCTAGAAGGTTCCACTGGTCATACCAAATCGCTACCATGACAGTCGGGCAGTACCGCAAGAGAGTACCGCAGCGTACCGGGTTAATATCCCGCCAAGGACTGTTAATTTCGGCATCATTCCCCAAAACCTTCGGGGAGTGTTTTTGCTGTTAACAAGAACAACAACAGCTCCCCAAATATGGAAAAAGAAGTCCTAAGGGGCACCCCTAAGAGCGTTAACGAATTTCATTTGAAGGAGTGTTTTGGGACTCCGTAAACATACTTTTGAGGAGTCCAATGTGAAAACTTTTTTCATTATCTATGGAAGTATTTTGGGACTCGCTAAAGGCACCTTGGACGAGTCCTAAAGGAATACTTTTTTCATATATATATTTTTTTTTACACTTTCTCCCTCAGATAAGCTCTTTTGGAAGCCCTTTAAGTCTCCCTAGAAGAGTGAAAGCACCGAGCAGGGAGTCCTAACGGAGAACCTTACGGACTCCTCTGGTTAGAATTTTGAGGGACGAACAAAAATAAGTCTCTTATCATACCTACATGTATCGAAAAAATGTAACTGAGCTTTAAGCAGATATGATCAAAGTACAGGGAATCAAAACAAAAAGGCTATTCTGATAGGACAATGTCATGCGAATGGACAAAGAAGGGGTTCCTATCGATATTTCAATTCGGCATTAAAAGGGGAACCCTAAAATTTTGGATCTTCGAAATAGAATTTCTTCTAAGGGCAAAGCGACCCTGGACTTGGTAGGCAAACTAGAAGTGTGTAAAAGTAGGGCGGGTGTAAAAGTAGGTCGGCTCCCAGTTGGTGCACCCTGGGTAACGCTAAATGACCTACATAGCCTACACGGCTAGTTTCTTGTATTGCCGGTTCTACGAGAACGGTACCAGTACTTGTGCTGCACCCATCGTGCCGAAACGACCCGGGCCGTTTTCTTATATCGACCCGGCCAGGAGCAATACACTCGGGGTGACCCTGTCTGACATTTAGGCAGGGCTACACCTCGCTACAACACCAACTACAACACAACAGTGCACATTTTCAGATATTGCGAGTTTTTGAAACAGTTTGGGATTTTTTTACTCAGCAAAGGTTTTACCTATTTCCAACATTTTATATCGTTTTATTCAAACATCTTAACCAGAAAGTTTAACTAATATCATAAATTAATAAAAGTAAAAAGAATAAGTAATCATTAGTAATTTTTTCAAGTTCGATGCTACCGCTATAACTCACCACAATCCAGTAATTTCTCTGCAATTGGAAACTTTCTATCCATACGATTTTTCTCAGCCATACAATCGCGAATATACTCGTTGGCTTTGTCGTTTAACTGACCGCCATCGACACCGCCGCCACCACCCATCCCCCCTATACCACCAACCCCTACAACACCACCGCCTACATGATGATGCAGATCATGATTCGAATTATCACCATTATGAGGATCTACTCCTTTGCGCTGTTTGCCATAGTCATCGTCATCGTTATAGGCAGCGTAGTCCCCATTGCCGTCGTATACGTCAGTCATATTGCTCCAACTAGACAACAACAATTGTTCGCGCCGCGCACACTACAACGTGCGTGCGTTTGTGTAGGTGTGTGCGTGCGTGAAAAAGCAGCCCCCTCAAAAGTAGTTATCAATTCACAAAATGGTAATGAACGGAATCAGCTACTATACGACGAGACACAACAATCAGCGCCAAGTGAAGGGGAAACCTAATACGAAAGTAAATCTGAAAAGATATAGAAGAAATTAAAGATTATTTATGAGTGTTATTGGTAAGCGGCTCAGACGGTTTTGCGCACCCAATATACTTTTAATTCAAAATATACACTTTGTTCAAATAATTAAGACAACATACGTCGTTTATCTACATTTGATTTATTTTCAAAACTTGCTATCACTTTCACCTTCGGTTAATAGAAAAAGTAAAATGCATTTTGCTGCAGCTCGACAGCTCATTAACTTTTCCGCTATGTATGCAAGCTTTCCGACGAGTAGTGATGTAAGTAATCGAGTCGTATAATAAATTGGAGATTTTCATTCGCTTCGAAGCGAACAAATTAATGCTTTTATACCATTATGCACGGAACTATTTTCAAAGTTTTATTAGCACTAACAAATCACCTTAAATTACAAAAACTTGTTCATAACTAAATCTACGCAAAAGTCCATAAAATAGCGAAATCCATACACAAAACCGATTACTCGCCATCGTCTTGCACTTTCTCACAACACTAACCCGTTTACATATATTTTTTTCTTTTTCTTCTATGCATGCACTTGCAGACAATCTGCAAGCAAAGAAATGCAATACTACAGACAGTTATTTACTTTTTTCTCCTGTATTCTCAGCAAATTCAAGTTGCACTTTTACTTATAAACCTAAAGCACTATATAATTACACATTTATTACCTTTAACAAAAAATAATAACTTTTAATTGTCGGAAAATGCAACGTCCGACGACTTTTCCGATTCGCCGCTTCGATTTTTCCAACAATGAGCAAACTGATGAATGTATTCAAAATTCGCAAGGATTGCAGACGTTGGTGAGTTTTTTCCGTGAATAGCACCTGCATGTGCTATTGTGAATGACCGTGATTTTAAAAGAGAAGTGCGTTCGAAAAAATGTGCGACTGATGACTACCCTGTAGCCTGCTAGACAGAAGGACAGACCCATCAGGTTTGTAATGTTGCCTCTAAAAAGGAGATGGAAATATAAATCAGCTGATATTTACATCATGACTTCTCATCAAGTTCTTAAAGGCAATATTAAAAAGCTGATGGGACTGTCATTCACTGTCTAATACGGGGAACAAGTGCAGTATACGGACAATGCTGATATAAAAAAACGAAAAGTTGAGATCGATAGGTATTAATAAAAGAAACATAACGGTATATTTTTTTTGTTGGGCAAACAACAACAACAAAAGTTATTGAGGGTCAAAGTTCATTTAAAACATTTTTTAAAATCAAAATATCTTCAATACTATTGCACCGATTTCCAAAATTTTTTTTGCATTGGATAGGTAATTGAATTACCTTTTATTTGAGGTACCACTGCTGTGGGTGCAAAACCGCGTATGTACAAAATTTTAAATTTTTACTAAAAATAACCCCCAAAAAATTTACACTTGCCGATAAGCGACCGGGGGTTTAATTCACAGTTTTTTTGTGTAAAACACCTCCGACGCATTGGGGAAATTTTAGTATAGACTCGCACAGCTAGAAAAAAAACGGTTTTTCAGGAGGTTAGAGGAGCTTTTTCTGAACACAAATATATAATCTTAGCGTAAGGACCCTTATATTTACTGAGATAATGGTTGTTGAAGTTTTGCAAATTTTGCATGGCACTATAGGTAACTAACGCACAATTTTTTAAATTTCATCTATTTTCACAAAATTATAAATTTTCACCATCGCACGGCTATACACAGATATTTCACAACAAATTTGTTGTCAAAGAAGGATGTTGCCACACTTAAACAAAAAATAAAAAAAAAACATATTTTTTTTATTTCAACACCTTTCCGCGTAGGCGGCCTTCGGCCGCGCTTATTTAAAATAACCCTGGGCTACGCCATCCCATGTCCGGACGTGTGCACCAACTGCGGCTACCGCCGCAGTGAGTACTTCTGCGTAGTAAACCCATTTGGCGGAGTCCGGACGTGTGCTCTAACCGTGGCTACCGCCACGGTGAGTCCTTCTGCATAGTACATTACGTAATTTACTTAGTAAATTTAACACTTTTAAACATCGAATTTTTTAAGTATTTTACGGGATAGGAATACAAACAGCATATCAAATGAAAGGTAATTTTACAACCTATTCAATGAAGAAAAAATTTTGAAAATCGGTTCGATACTTTAAGAGAAATTTAGATTTAAAAAATGCTTCATATGAACTTTGACCCTTAATAACTTCTGTTATTATCAATTGCCCACAAAAAAATTTGTGTAGTTATACTCATCTTGACCATGTCTATCAATCCTCACACTCCTTTTTTTGATTTTGGAATTGTCCGTATACTGCACTTAAGCCGTTTAGTCACCTGTTTTTAATTTCCTTTTTTGTCTCACTTCTTTACATCTTCCCATCTCTTTCTACCATTAGGTAAAAGATAGGAGACCGCCATGTTGATGTGTGCAGGATGTTAAACAACGCCATTTGCTTCTCTGTTATTCGGTGCTGGCGACATTTTAATATGTGCAGGATGTAAACAAACCGACATTTTAATGTGTGTTGTCAAAAGAAGAGTTCACACCTGGTATTGATACACAATGGCTGATACATTAGCGCAAATTCCGAATTATATCCGCTTTCGGGAGTTAACTTCAGCATAATCTTCATTATAAACTCCCAAAAGTTAAGAAGATTTGAGCAAATATCATAACTATTTGACCACTACTGTCATCGATAAATAAACAAACATCACAACGACTACTACCAAAATAACGAGTTTGCCGCTACTGAACACTAGATGTCACCAAAAAGAGCGATTGTTAATCTTCAATTTTGTGTGTATCAGCGTAAAATTTGGATCTGATTAAAGAAGATTTTTTGGAGGTAATCTCCGTGTGTGCATTGTGTATCAATGCGTGTGTGTATCCATAGCATAACATGGTAAATTCCATTGTGGATAATAACAAATATGATATAATTGATATGGACGTCAAAATTTCAAAATGAGTTAAGCATTCAGCAGAATCAGTCCGTCAATACATTGAACCAATTGACAGCTAAGTATACTGAGGGTGTTTGCATTCGAAAAAACAGATACGACAAAATAGAATTTGCTCTAAAATCGACGCACGTCACGTACATGACGTATTGATGGACTGATTCTGCTGAACGCTTTAAGGGCCAGTTACATAAAGCTTTATTTTGACTTTACCTCAAACTTTGACTTTGACAGAAAAGTTCAGTATACGTATTTAAAAGAAGCATGGCAAATTGGAGACCTCAAAGTTGAAGCAAGGTTAAAATTTGGCGCAAACTCTCAAATTTTGCTTGCTTTGACAATCAGGTGTTGATGACTTTGCATTAATTAAAGAATAAAAAGTTGGAGGAAATAATAATTAATTCATTTTTTCTCTATTAAATTAATAAATTAACCAAAAAATTCTGAATGCAAATAAATAAATAACGAAAACAAATGTATACAAGAGAAGCGTCAAGGCGTTCATTGTAGCATACCTCTGAAGTTGGACGCAAAGTTTTGAGGTAGCAAATGTCAGGCGATGTTAACAAAGCTTTATGTATTTGACCCTTTAGTCAACTGTAAACTGCCTTTCCACCATTCGCTGAAAGATAGGAGACCGTATGCGCTGCCATGTTCATGTATGCAGGATTTAAACAAGACGCCATGTTGATGGGAGTTTTCATATGTTTGACAGATAACATACTTTTCGACTAAAGGTACGGGTACACCTAGCGACACCACGCGAAGCGACCAAATAGTAGCCTATTTGATCAACATTGTTGTGTCGCGTCGTGTAGCGTGGTGCTGCTGTCGCTAGGTGTACTCTGCTCCATTAGAACACATGCAAAGAATATTTGGTTGGGTCGTGTCGCGTAGGTGTACCCTTAGCTTAACAAGGGTATAGAAGAATTTTTGTGCAAAATACTGGATCTTTTCGAAATTAAAATTCTTCTAATGATTTTGACGTAACTGTATAACATAATAAATTAATGAAAGAAATATTAGAACGCGGAATTTTCATTAGCGTATAAATAGCAAGCAGCTATCATATTGGAGGACTCATCAAAGCTTATAAACACCTTATTAAGCGTGTAAACGTATAAATTTATCAAGTGTGTAAATGAACTGTCAAAATTTGTATGGAACGCAGTTTACACAAATTTGATAAACTTCCGCGTCGTGTTTGGTGTGTAAAAGAGTGCGTAAATTTATACGATACAATGACGACGTTCGGCATGTAATTTTTTTAATGCATTCAATGCACACTGGATAAAAAGAGAAGAATATGATGAAAATGGATCGAAAATTACTCTTTTAATGAGAATTTCGAAATAAAAAGTTTTTGTTTGACATCAAGTACGCATCAATTTATCTAGGGCGTTCATCTAACTGAGCTGATAAATGTACTAACTTATGCATTTCGTAAACTTATAAGAGTTGATGAATCCCCTTATTGTTTAAAAAAATACCGCTGTTTGTCATTCGCTAGACAGTTTTCAGTTTTTGGGTAATTTTTTGTTGGAATGCGAAATTTATATATTTATTACTGAAACTCGATACCCGGAGCCCAGGGTTACTAATAGGCGAAACAGAATCAGTCCGTCAATACGTCAGATACGTGACGTACGTCAATTTTAGAGAAAATTCTATTCTGACGTATCCGTCGTATCTGGCGTTACGCATACAAACACCCTCAGTCAGTTGTTTCAACGCACTGAACACTGTTTCTGCTGAACGCTTATGGCTCGGTTTTCAGCGCAAGTTTAAACTACAGACAAAGTTAACTAGAGTTTATCCCATACAATTTGACCGTTTAAACTGAGTTTAAACTTGCACTGAAAAACCAGGCCTAAGTCTAATTTTTTGCCACTTTCGTCTTTTGGGAGGATTTGCATCTGGGAGATAGGTGGTTTTGCATTGGTATCGACGATTTTTTTTTTCGCTAGTAGATTTGTACTCGATTGAAACGAGTCTTATGGTACATCTCCCGCCATTTTACGTATGATCTCTGTGTGGTCAGTGACGACTCATTGAACAGTCAGGTCTGAGCTCACACATTGACATGCAACCCTGTACGTACACCAATTTTTGCATACGATTTTTCATCATTGCCTTCGAAATCTGCCGATGGTCATGACCTCAGACCGGAGTATAAAATGAGTGGTTACTGACCAAACAGCTGTCCAGATGATTTATCGCTGACAAACATCTATTCGGTAGGTTAGTACCCTAAGAAATGTCCGATAGGGATGTTCACTTTTTAAAAAATTTACTGGCAACTCTGACAATTTTGTTTACCTCCATACAGCTGATCGAATTTCTCGCAATTTTTTAATGAAATATCTGGCGGTTTTAATTAAAAGATGGCTAGTGAAGAATTGTTTACTCCAGAATTGTCTGCAGTAATTGAAAATGAGCAAATTGAGACCGAGGAGAAGGCAGATGATTTGGAAGCAGAAAATATAGACCTTATAGCGGAAGACAAAGAAATAATCACAGAAACGGAAGTCGAAGAAACTATTGAAGTTCCGGAAGCAGATGGCGGCGGTAATTGATACATTTTACAAAAGATAAATCCGAACATAATTTTCTTTATCTTGTTATTTTAAGAAGAGAAAGTAGGCACAACAAGTGAGACTGGCGGTCAAGAAGCTCGTTTATTCCAATTGCCTTTCGCACGCATCCGAAATTTGATGAAGTTGGACCCCGACTTGCACATCGCTTCCAATGAAGCTGTATTTGTTATTACACGATCTACGGAACTATTTATCGAATCTCTGGCACGTGAGGCTTTTTCATATACAACGCAATCGAAGAAAAAAACAATGCAAAAAAGGGATGTTGATTTAGCGATATCGTCTGTAGACAGTCTGATGTTTCTGGATGGTGCGATGAATTTTTAAGTTTGAGCTATAATAGAAGGTGTATTGGTATAATCATAATTTTTATTATTAAAGGTTTAAAATTTAATACTTACATTTTTGTTCCTGTATGTGTGAGGCCGGAGGCATACAAAGGTGAAGCCAGCCCAAACTTTCAGAGACTTTTCCCGCTACTAAAACAATCGTAAGTTTTTCCAAATATATAGGCCCATGTCCCGAAATTTCAACAGGGCTAGAAGAAATCGAAGGCTAGGTTAAAGGCCTGGGCTGAACACTAGCAAACAGTCAGACACTTACGGTGTCCATTCATTTCTAAAGCAGGTGGTCGACACACTTCGTGGGGTCTATGAATTTAGCTTAAGTCTTTATTTTCAATTTTTATATGTCGGCGGATCATCGAGAAACGGTTTAACAAGAATAGCTAACCGTCCTTTATTGACTGCCGGACATTAAATATCAGTTGATGAACGATCCTCTCTTCAATACATCTGCAGTATGGATAGTAATCATGAAACGTTGCGCCGTACCTATTAAACAGCGCCCCGGTAGAACCCTTATCAGGTTTTATTAAGGGTTAAGAGTCAATTTGCACGCCTCGCCCATCATCATTTATGGTCTGTCAATCTCCAAAAGCCCGCTCTTTCTTTGTTTTGTGGGTTTGAACATCCGCTCCCCTTTTCCTTGAGACAATATCAATCAATGAACCTTCAATTTAAGTTTCGTCTAGAGTAAGCATCGTTCGCCTTGATGAAATATTGTTACCGCTTTTTATGACTGTATTGATACTTAGTCCGGCCTTCCTTGCATATCTGCTCACAGCTTCTAAATCATTTTGTGGGTCTGTGTTTACGTGACATAAAAGACCCCTACGAGGACAGATACCTTGACGTTGGTGTAGGGGCTTAAGTCGGTGTACTCGATGCAGACCAACGGAGCTGAAACCACGTCGGCTGAATTTGTACCGCATCTGGGGAACAAGCGCGCAACGGCCATGGAGATTACTCCGAACGCATTGTAAGGTCGTCTCATTGCAGACGCCGGTCCACTAGCAGTTCGGTGTGCCAAGACAGCAGAGCTATTCTGACGCCGCTAGGGGTTGAAGAATGGCGGCGTTCTCGAGGAACTACCCAGCGGGGGCTCTAAGCTCGGAGGAGCTCACCAGACTGCAAGATGCCATAATGGAGGAGATAGTGCGGGCAACGCTGGAGGGGATGAACAATCCGGTGTCTTTCCTGGGGGTGTACTTCAGGCCTGGAGTACTGCTAATCGACGAGAACAGCGCGTCGTGGTTGGCAAGGACAATCCCTAACCTGCGGGGTTGGACCGGACCGCCCTTGGACACTAGGCGAGGTGACGACATACCGCCGACGCACACCGTAACAATGTTCCTCCCGAGTGCGGAGTGGAATATGGGTTTCGTCCTGACCCTCCTTAGGGGCCAAAACGCCGGGCTAAATACCGACCGGGTTTTAAACACAGCCGTCGAGGATGGAGGGGTACGGCTGAATGTGGCAATAGACGAAGCTTCCTTCACCACTATCAGGGGAAGGGACTTCAGACTGTTCTACAGGTACAGCGTCGTACCAGTAAAACCATGGAAGCAGAAAGCTCCAGGTACCATCGAAGCCGCGGTTAGGGATGGAGATGGGGATGAGGAAGGCGACGCAGAGGGGAAAAGAGCTAACCGGGCTGCACCCGGACCGTCACATGGTGCAGCACCTGCAGAGACCACAGTTGGTGTCAACACCAACACTGTCGACGAATCGGCCAGTGCGGGCCAAAACACGCAGGACTTGCTGGACGGCATTGAGGGCATAGACCTGGAGCGCAGAGGACATTCGGCTGTCTGATGAAGACGAGCCGATGGCCAAGAGATCATGATGAGCCCCAACACCACAGAAATAGCCCAGATAAACCTCCATCACGCCAAGGCGGCTTCGGCCGTCCTTGCGCATAAATTCGCCAAGGAGGATCTGGGCATAGCTCTTCTTCAAGAGCCATATATAGTGGAGGGGCAAGTCAGAGGACTAAAAGATCGGGGCAATAAGGTAATTTGGGACCTTTCGCAAGACAGGCCAAGATCGTGTATAATGCTTAAGAATTCGATTAACTATTTCTGCATTACAGAGTTCATGAGTAGAGACCTGGTGGCACTGCAGGCAACGCTTGAAACGGGTGGAAAAACTGTACACGTTGTCTTTGCCGCGGCCTACTTTGCGGGAGACGGAGACATCCCGCCAGCGAATGTTGATAGATTAGTGGGCCATTGCAGGAGGGCGCGACTTCCGCTGGTCCTCGGGTGCGCCCATAGTGAAGTTTGGGGAAGCACCGACACGAACCAAAGGGGTGAGTACCTTTTAGAGTTTATTATTAGCAAGGACCTCAGTATTTTCAACGCAGGGAACACACCAACCTTCGTAACGAGGGCACGAGCGGAGGTAGTAGATATTACCCTACATAGGTAACAATCTGTCTGGTGATATATCGGGATGGAGGGTTTCAACAGAACTCTTCCTCTCGTATCATCGCATCATATAGTTCACCATTGGGGCAAAAGTAGTACCAAGTGCACCCAGTAGGAATCCTAGGAAGACTAACTGGGGCTCTTTTTAATCGTATAATAGAGGAGAATCTCCCAAACCTTAGGGGAAGTAACAGAGGATCCAGCGTCATGGAGTTGGAATACAGGGTAAATAACCTGAACAGCATGTTTGAGGCCTTCAACTCCAGCTGCCCGGAATCCAAGGGTTCTAAATACCAGACTCCGTGGTGGTCGAAAAAGCTCTCGGATCTGCGGAGCAAAGTGCGGAAACTGTTCAATAGAGCAAGGCGCACCGGCCACTGGGAGGAGTACACGGTCCATCTGACAGAGTACAACAAAGAAATCAGGAGGTCTAAGAGAAGTAGTTTCAGGACCTTCTGTGAGAAAATAGCATCCACGCCAGAAGCTGCCAGACTTCACAAAGCCTTGGCCAAGGAGCAAGGAGACACCAGAATGGCGTTGAGACTCTCTAATGGAGAGTTTACGCGCACTGAGGAAGAAAGGGCACAGGCCCTGCTAGCTGCTCATTTTCCGGAGTCATCCACGGCTCTAGATGAGGCGGAGCCTCAGGGGACAAGACCTACGCAAAGAGACTGGCACCTGTCGAGAACTCTATTCTCTCAGAGTGCAGTCAAGTGGGGCATATCGTCCTTTGAAGGCTTCAAATCACCTGGGGTCGCCGGGATCTATCCGGCCTTTCTGCAGCACGGAGAATGTCTCATCCCATACCTGTGGGGCATTATGAGAGACAGCCTAGCGTTAGCCTACATACCGACAGAATGGAGACGAGCCAGAGTAGTTTTCATACCAAAAGTAGGGAAAAAGGATTTCTCACTAGCGAAGTCCTTCAGACCCATAAGTTTGACCTCCTTTGACCTCAAGACAATGGAGAAAATAGTAGATCATGGAATTAGGTCGAACGCTCTAACGCTCAGGCCTTTACACGTAGGCCAACACGCTTACAGGGCAGGCAGGTCAACCGACACAGCCTTGTACCAGCTGACCACGGAGATTACACAGTTCGGATAAAAACCACGAGTGAGATGATTCCGGTATTCTATAAGAGAAAGTCACAAGAAATCTACCATAGTCTCTGTCTCGCTCATTTTAAGGTGTGCTGAATACACACGCCGCCGTGGTGTAGCGGTTAAGTGTTCGGCCTTCTACACCAAGTCGTGGCGGTTCGATGCCCGGCAAAAGTAATATCAAAAATTATTTAGAAAAATAATTTTTCTAAATGGGGCCGCCCCTCGGCAGTAGTTTGGCAAACTCTCCGGGTGTATTTTTGCCATTAGAAGCTTCTCAGCAAAAATTTCATTTGCTTTGCAAGTGCCGTTCGGAGTCGGCAAAAAACTGCAGGTCCCGCCAACTTGTAGGAAAACTCAAAGAGCAAAACACCACAAGTTGGAAAGAGAAGCTCGGCTAAAAATCTCGTTAGAGGTTATGATAACCTGTTGGTATATCGCCGTCATTAGTTTTTTTTTTTCTTTAGAATACAAAAATTTTAAGTAACGCATTTGACACTCGCCCTATAGATGTTGATGTAGCCCAGGCGTTAAGCGTCCGGCTTATCACGCGGGAGGTCGCAGGTTTAAGTGCCGATCCGCGAACAGTAAATTTTTATTTTTTTATTTTATTTTTTTAAATTTAATTAACTTTTTTTAAACATATAAATACTTCTAATTCGTAAATTCATTTTTTTTTAATTTTTTAAAAAATTTTCTTTAACTAATTTCGTTTGTTACCTGCTTACAAGCAGATCACAAATTAGTGACTCTTTATTGAGACTAGAGATGTGAGGCAGCTTACTGAATACCAAATTGTATCAAATATGAAATAGACCACAAAATGTCTCTATTAGTGACTAGATACAGCTTACAGAATTGAGGTATTAGTATGGACATTGGAAGCTTCTAGGTCATGCCATCCGTAAGGAAGAAGATAGGTAATGAGAGGTGAGAGGCATCATATCCGTAGATGAACCATCGAGTTAGCACGTCATCAGCACATGGGACTTACCTTCCATTTCATTTTATTTAAGTTGACTTAATTTTATTTCATATTTTTATTTTGCATATTTTACTGGTTATTGTTCGTTTTTTTTCACGAAGAGATGCCTTATTTCGAGGCTCCAGGGTATTTGTATTTATTTGACTTTTTTGGACTGGCGTTTGATGCCAATCATAAAGGTGCGCAGTCCAGAAGATCACTTATAAATTTGGATAGAACAAGTTTACATTGCAATGTTACATCTTACGTCATTCTACCCACTCCCCCTCAATAAAAACTCATAATTTTGTTTGGTCATTTATTTCTAAATGTTATATATACGTATGCACTTAAAATAATATTGATTTGACATAGATTCCATATAATTTTAATTTCGAATGTTCTTCATTTCTTTGTTAAATACCTGCCTTACGTTGGATTAAAATCCCTTAAACCATGTCATAATGAAATAAATGTGTTTTCTATTATGTTGACTGTGTCACATACTTACTTACTTACCAGAGGTAACAACACTGCTGCACACACATTTTCAATGGCTTTTTTTTTGAACAGATATATTACTTAGGGCTATTAGGTTTAGTTTTTTTTTTAATATTCAACCATAATTTGTATATGCTCGTCGATGTTTTCCTTTTTGTTTTTGTTTTAAAGAGTGTATTAAATAGATATTTTGTTGGTTGTCTTGTCTTGGTTTTTGCATTTTATTTTTAAATTGAATTTTTTGGTTGCTATAATTATGTTTTTGTTTTTTTTTTTAGTGGTAAAATGTACACTAAACAGTTTGTTTGTTTTCCTTACTTTTGTTTTGCGCTGTTCAACTATTAAATTTTTTAATATTTTTTTAAGATATTAAAAAAAACATGAAATGTTTTGCGCGACTTTAGTGTATTTTTGTATAATAGGAATTTTTAAATAATAGTTGAATATCTTATTTGTTTCATATTTTGTTTGCGACTTTTTAAACATATTTTCCAAATATTTGAATATAGTAGTGATCAACTACTTCTCTTAAATCTTGCAGTATTAGCCGAATTTCGAAACACAATTTTTTTTTTAATCGAAATTTAGATAATACGGCGCAACGCTCGCTCGGTGGTGTATTTTGCTGAAATGTGTTCAATTATTTCAATGTCGGTGCATTTATTCATATTGCCAGTATTTGAACTCTACGCTCTTATTCTGGTTTGCAGGGACTGACAATGGTTATAGCACTATTTCAAAATTTTCTATAATTTACGATCTACGCCAAGATCCCATTTTTTTACTGGGTATTGAACCAAACCAACTTTTTTGAAGAGATTGAGACTTACGTTAAAAAGCCACTTCTCCGCTTTTTGAATTTACCCTCCAAAACTGTGTTAAGACCTTTCGAAGTTCGACATTAAACCCTTTGTAATATTTGTTTTTGAAATATGGGGCGTGGGCTGTTTACGTCTGCTGTTCGATTGGTGTACATTTTTTATTTGAAAGTGTATGTAAGAAGTGTTATCCAAAGGTCATCTTCCAAAAAATTAAAAGCCAAAATATTTCTTCTTACATACACTTTAGGGTATCCCATAAAAGTTATAGAAAGTTGTCATCTGACATTATAATCAAAGTCCCAAAAAATAAATCGATTCGGTTAATGTCCTGAGCCTCCGCCCGAGCGTTTCGTTCTTTTTTATAAAAAAAGCACCTATATTCAAATTATCCACCGTATTAGTAGCTTAAATAACCTTAAATAATTTCATTATAGATGTTAAATTTCTGAGGGCTTTTTCAAATAAAAAATGTACACCAATCAAACAAGAGAGGCAATCATGCCATGCCCACATTTTAACTTTTTAATTTATTTAAATATAAAAAAATTGCGAAGGCTTCAATGTGGAGCTTCGAAACCCCATAACAGGGAAATTACTTTTTTATTTATGCCTTATTCTCTTCTCTTGGTTTGGTCCAATACCCCGAAAGGGGTGATTTTGTCTTATAGATGTCTTATACATTTCTACATAATACCGCACCGCTTATGTTGTTAGGTTGGCTATAATTGCATGTTCTTTGGGTTTTTTTGTTTTTTTTTTTTAATTTTTTTGATTAGACATTTGATAAGTTGGATACTGAATATATTAAACTAACACATATAGTTGTTGCTCTTGTTTTTGTTTTTAATACGGCTGGTATTCGTACTTATTTTGTGGGGGAGGAAACATTTTAGTTGCTCTCGCTGATATTCTTGCAAAGTTCTTTGTTATTACATCTTTGGTTTTTAACGCATTTTTGGATATGGTGCCGAGCGATAACGTACGCTTTCTCGTGAACGTGATCCAGCTTCGTAGTGTGAAGAAGAGTGTGATCCCGATGCTGCAGGACGATAAGAAGATGACGAGCGACCGTTGCTTGGTTTGGCTAATTTAGGAGAGAATTTTTGGGTTTTTTCGTTATATTTGATAAATTTTTGGTATATTTTAAATATTGCAATTCAAGGTTGTATTGTATGGTTTTTGTTAGGCTAATAATTTTGGTTTTTTAAACTGCATCTTACTTGTTTATTTAAATGTTTTTTTTTTCGTGAAGTTTTCAAAGAATTTTAAATAAGTTGATGCATTGGAGTTGGAAAACTTTCGTATAATTTTTTTTTTTTTGTTTGTGTTTTTTATAAAAAGGTTTAATGAAAAAATAAATTCACGTTAAATTTAAAACTAATCGTTTAATAGCTTTTGTGTTGTTTGGAACTGACATTCTTTCTTCTGCAGCCTGCATATTTTTTTTTTTTTATTTACAGTTTATCCTGAGTTGTATACTTAATTGATTGATTTTTTTTTTTACTAAAATTCTTTTTATTTTTTGTTTCTTCACTTTATTTGACGTAGTTTATATGATATAAAACGCTTGGACGGCTACCTACATATATTTTTTCGACCCATTTTTCAATATGCATTTATATTACGCGTTTTAAATATTGTGTATTAACTCAGCATCCATGGTGCAAGTCATGATTCGTAATATCGTTACGAAAATTTTTGATTTGAATTTTTTTTCCACATACTATAATTAAAAAAATAGTTTACTTTGTTTTTAATAAAACTTACCTGCATATGCAGCGGTGTATGATGATGAATGTGGATGATATTCGCGTCGGTAATCACGCTCGTAAGATCCACCTTCGTATGGTGCGTGATGGGTACTTGAGTGTTTTGCCGGCGGTGGTGGTGTATAACGGTCATATTCAGCATGATGTTCGTACAATTCATGATCGCGCGGTCTTATATACAATTTATTTTTAATTTATTTTAATTTCTATTATAAAATTTTCAATATTTACCTATGCGACTTGACAAGCCCATAAGCTGGATCTTCCATTACGTAACGTGCTTTCTCTAAAATTGAATAAACCTTCGGTTTTGTTGATTTTTCAAAGGATGGCGGTGGTGGAGTGCTATGAAAAAAAAAAAAATTGGGAAATGAATAAAATAAAACAAACGCTAAAAAATACATAAACACTTGAAACAACATAGAAATAGTGCGAGATATCGCACACCTAGATCTAAAGGGGAGCTAATTCAAATATCTTAAATTTTGAGCTATGCATACTACCGCGCTCTCCCATTCAATACCCACCGATCTGTTTACTCGATTAACTAACAGCTACCCTACTCACCGAGAAAAGGGCTGTTAAAAATTTAAAATACCATATAAGAGGCAGCCAGTGTTTCAAGTTTTTTGAACATTTTGATTTTTTGAGTTGCTTAGATCTAGGTGTGCGTTATCATTTATTGAATTTTACTTTGGTTCTAACTAAAAATTCTTAATTCAAAGCCGACCTAACAGAGGCCGTTCGAGTCGGCCTTAAAAACTACTAGTCCAGGGGCATTCCATTGTGACTGGTGGGACATTTGACTCCAGAGTTTAGTCAACTTTGACTTAAAAAACTCACATCGGAGTTTAAGCTGCTATGAAATATATTTATCGACATGGATAAATATAATAAATATCTATTATATATAAACGCGCAAACTTAACAGTTTTCTCCCTTTTTTGCAATAACCACAATTCTAAGGTATATAAAATTTGATTTGTATCGAAAGGTATCGCCGAGCAGGGTGTGCGACAACAAACCAAAAATTAAAAAAAATTAATTATAATATAATTTGAAAATCAGACCACTACAAGCACTAAACACGCATTCACTTTATAGAGCCGCTGTTATGTGTGTATGTAGGTCATGGGTCGGCAGATTTGTAAATGCAGGTATTGTAGGTACACTTGCATTGTTGTGCTTGAATTCATTGCAGTTGGGGAGGGTACGAGTGTGAGTTGTTTTGTTGGCAGCAATAATAAACATTGAGCGTAAATAGGTACAAACAGTGTTTACAAAACCAAAATCTGTGCGTGGGTATTCAGAGAAGCAAATGCTGGCACAGACATGATGTTTTGAAAAAAAAAAAAGCACAAATAAGCTAGATCATGCACAAGACCCTTCGTGGCTAGACTTAGTGAAAAAAAGTAAAATAAGAAATAGAAAAGTGATTGAAAGCAAAAAAAAAAAATTTGTTGGAAATAAAAGGAAATACATAATATAAAATAAATAAAAATAAAACAAAATGAAATACATATATAAAAGTATAAAATAAAGGAAAGAATGGGGAAGGAATGGATAAAAGGAAAATAAAGGTAAGTTAAGGTAAGGAAAATATGAGAGAAATATCAAAGGCAAATAAAGATAGGGAAAGGTAAGGAATGGAAAAGAAAAAAAGGAAGGGAAGAAAGGAAATGTAATGTAGGTAAAGGAGTGGAAAAGAAAGCAAATAGAGAAAGACAAAGAAAGGATAGAAAAGGTAGAAAAGAGGAAGGTATGGAAAATAAATGAAAATAAAAAGAAAGAAAAATAAAGGAAAGGTAATGAAAAGCTAAAAAAAATAAGTAAAGGAAATGAATGGAAATGAAATAAAACTAAAGGAGTTACGGAAAGGAAAAAAAGAAAGTAAGGAATCGGTAGGAAAGGAAAGGTAAGGAAACGAAAGGACAGGAAAAGAAATCTAAGGAAAAAAGTGAAAGAAAATAAAGGTAAAAAAAAAATAAAAGAAAAGCAATGAAATGAAAAAACAAAAAAAATGAATAAAATGAAAGGAAACTACGGAAACGAAAAAAAACTAAAGCAAAAGAAACGAAAGAAAAGGAAAGAAAAAGAAAAGAAAAGGAATGTAATGGAAATGGAAAGAAAGGTCAGATAAGAAAACAAAAGAAACGAAAAGAAAGGAAAATAAAAGAAAAGAATAGAAAAGAAAAAAAGAAAGAGGGGAATACAATGAAATGCGATATATTTATCGATAACTGGACCAAGCAGATTCTTCAAGATAAAGAGCGCATAGGTATGCCGTTTGCCACGTGCAAGCTAATGCTGAAGGAGCATACACTCCGCGAAGCCAACGAAAGATGGCTACAAGCCCCAGGGTGCCGGATATCCAAGCAAACCTGGCCAAAATGCGATCTTAAAAGATCTAGACACATATACGCTCTAAAAAGGAAGGAAATCTCCATATTAATAGGTGTTTTAACCGGGCACTGCCTTATTGGTAGGCACGCAGCAAGGCTAGGCGTTCCCTACCGACGATGCTGCAGGAGTTGTAAAGATGATGAGGAAGAGGAAACGGTGGAGCACCTCATCTGCAACTGCCCGGCCTTAAGCGGAGCGAGAAGGCGCTCTCTGGGAGTTCCCTTCCTGGTTAGCTTAAGCCAGGTCGCGGAGCTAGACATAAAGGACTTGATGGCCTTCATCAAGTTATCAAAATGGTTCGAGGAGGGGTAGCGGTGTCGGTTAGGAGTGTCAGTCCCGGGTTTCGGCCATATGGAGAGTCCCAACAGCACTGGGATTTTCCATATGGCCGGGCCCCGGGACTGACTTTCCTAGTGTTTGGTGGTATCACAACGGGCCTTTTATTACTGGCCTAGGTGTGCCTTTGCGGCAGCCACTTCTACCTACCTACCTATCGATAACTGAGTTATCGGTCAAAATGAGGTTGTCCAATAATGTTCAAAATTGCCTAGAATATGGGTATCAAACGAAAGTAGAGGCCCAGAGGTTTCGTTTGCACTGCGGTATATTTCGATATATTTATCGATTACTTAATAACACATTTAACTAAAAAGTAAAAAATAAATATAGTTTAAAAAGCGAAAACACGCGCTTTTAAAGAATATTGCACTAAAAAGGTTAAAATAATTTAAATAAAAAACGAAGATTATGGAACAAAGCGGACCACGCTTTTTCCACAATACTACCGTGTAGGGTTTTTAAAATTATTTTCAACCTTTTAGTTCAATACTCTCTAAAAGCGCGAGTTTTAGTTTTTTTAAACTATATTTATTCCTTTGCTCAGCATCGATCTTCATCTTCTCTCGCTGTTTCCTTATCCCCCCTTCGGCATTCATCTAAATAATAATGGGAACTCCATCTCGTGTGACTCGTGAGAGACATTTCGAATTTGTCTAGAAATCACAATACAACCCTTCAATGGACGGCAGGCGTCGGGCAATTTAAGAAACGCTACTACTAGACGTATTAGACAGGGTGGTGTCTTATCCCCGACACTGTTTAACTTCTATCTATCGAAGATGCCCCCACCACCAGAGGGCGCAACCGTCGTTTCATATGCCGAGGACTGTACAATAATGGCGACGGGGAAGGGCCCCTATACTGATGAACTCTGTGCGAAAATCAACGGTTACCTCTGCGACCTTTCCAGGTTTTTCACTGTGCGAGATCTGACGATATCACCGACTAAATCCACGGCGACAGTTTTCACGACATGGACGCACCAGGTGAGAAACGAATTAGACATTTACTAAGCTACCAACTGTCAGCCACCCAAAGTTACTGGGGGTGACACTGGATAATACTTTCTCATTTGCTGGTCATGTGACTGCAATGGTCTCAAAGGTACGAGGTCGTAGCAAGATCCTCAAGTCACTTGCCGGCAGTACTTGGGGAAAGACAAAGAAACGTGGCTGACTACATATAAGGCCATTGGCCGACCAATCCTTGACTATGCCGCACCCATATGGTCGCCTAACGTGCATAACACCAACTGGACGAAGTTACTAGTCTGCCAAAATACCGCTATCAGAACCCGAGTCTCCATCAAGAGGTAAAACTGCTCAATGTAAGAGAGCACGCGGAAATGTTTTGCAGGCAATTCCTTCTGAACTGCCACAAGCCAGCGCATCCAAATTGTCATCTTTTGGACACAGATCCGCCCCGAGAGACATAAGGAGTCAGCCCCGTAAGCATTATGACGAGATCCGGCATCCTATTACCTTGCCGTTTGATCTGCGGAATCATAAGCGGGCTCTAACCGACATCCACACCGAGTCGGTTGACACTTTTGTCAGATCTCTACCTGTGAATCCCGTTATAACAGTCTTCCACCAGATATTGCTGAAGAAGAACGCACCTTACCAAGGGAGACAACAGTTACCATGGCACAGCTAAGGTTTGGATGCAGTGTGAGGTTAAACTCTTACTTATCCAGACTGAATGATACAATAGGTAGGACCCCATGATACAATCAATTGTCCAATTGAACCTACTCTTCTAACCCCTCTGTCCCTCTGGTCTGTTGAAACTGCGCGTTTTTTGGACTCCCGTTAAAAGAGCTTGATGAAGATTTTCGGAATGATTACACATTCTAGGCAGGGCAATGTATTGTTAACAACTACAACACCAACAACAACATTTTAAACACGTACATTCCATGATTCTTTATATTTCTTTAACTATTCATTTCGGTCTGGTGCAAGCCATAGATTTCGTTCTAATGAAAGAAAATGCGATATTGTGAAAAGACGAATCGTTCGCCTTTGCTATCGTTGGCAATACAGAATAAGGCTATAAGACAACAAAAGCTGTCAAAACAGATGGGCATGATTTTCGAAATACAACCAAAGCAAATGCATTATCCTCTTTACCATCATACTAACAAGTACAAACTCACCGACAGCTATAAACAGCATGATCTCCATACGACTTCGAATAGTGTGTCTTTTTGTACATACGTTCTTTTCCATCCATTTCACGCATTTGTTCCATACGTATATCATCATTAGCATCTGGTATCATAAATTTGCGTATTTCAGACAAAGCATATGCCATACGATGATATGCTTCAGAAGGTGGTGCTACGGTTGATATTTCAACATGTAAATCACGACTTAAATGTGCATATTTTGGATTGCCAGAATTACGCAATTCCTCTTCCTTGGCATGATCACGCATAGAATTGCGTCCCATAACTACCATTTTGCAATAAGTTTCCTCTTGTAGTTGTCGTAGGGTATTGCCCTTCGGCCCCAATATCTTACCAACAAAATTGAACTTTGGATATTCCTTAATTGGGAATAATACTTTTTGTGCGACACGTATTGGTTTTTCAGTATATACATTTGCATAAATTTCGGGCTTTGGTATACGGCCACTAACCAATATTTTTTCAATTTCTGCAAATATAAAAAAATCAAAAAAAATTTAGCAAAAGCGCTATTAACAGCAGATATACCAGCTCAGTGGACACATGTCTACATACATTACGCTCATGTATACTTACCGTCATCTATTAAACGCTTGCATACAGTGTGCTCCTTTGCAATTGACTTTTTTTCTTGTTCACACTGTTCAAGGTAAGCATTCGTTTTTTCATTTAGTGGTGGGGCATCATGAATGTGTGATGCTTGATGCTGATGTTGGTCTTGGCCGCCGCCTCGTCCATGCCCATCCATGTCGCCGCTGTTGCCAGCTCCCGCATTACTTCCGCCACCGCCGGCTTCTTCGTCTGTTCGCCTTTTTCTCTTATAATCACTGGTATCGTCATTATATTCACGGTCATAGTCTCGCGGCATATTTATTTCTTTAGAATCAATTAAGATATATTAAATATTTTAATTTTAATATGCACTTCTTTTCCTGAAAAATTTTCACAATTTTCACCAGCGAAAAAAGATGGAGAATTAAAAAAGTGTTGCCAAGTTACGAGCGTGAAGCGAGCAACAACTCTGCTTTTGTAAACTGTGCAACTCTGTTTTTACAGTAGTGGCGGCCATGTTGGTACTGGTCTGTTGGAAAAAGTATGTGCAATACCGGCATTGATGGGAAATCCGTAAATACCCTGCAAAAATCGTTGGATTATGTGTTCTAATTTTTTGATATTGTATATCTCATCGAAAAACCTTCAGCTTTTTGAAAGCTGATCATTTCTCAAGCCTTATCGACGAAAATCACGACACTTTCGCTCTAAAGTCCTGTTTACATTGCTCGATTTTTCGATCAATTTCATGTTGATTCTGAAAATTGACTTTTGTACAATCCTGAGTTTGTTTACGAATTGAGGGATGTAAATATTGGTCAGATTCTTAGAAAAAAAAATAAAAAAATTAAAAACAAATTGTTTCTCTTTTAATTGGAGTTTCTTTTTCGTGTTCAACACCAAAACCTGTGCATTCCGTCCCATCTAACCAAACGAGGTGCTCCGTTAGGACTCCCGGCGTAGGGTATCTGATGGGGAGGTGCCTTTTAAAAATTAATGCAGAAAAGTTTCCTATAGGACTCCTTGCGGATGCGTAAGGGGTGTAAGAGTAGGTCGCCTCCCAGTTGGTGCACACTGGGTAACGCTAAATGACCTGCTTGGCCTACACGGCTAGTTTCTACGTATTGGCGGTTCTACGCGAACGGTACCAGTACTTGTGCTGTACCCATCGTGCCGAAACGACCCGGGCCGTTTTCTTATATCGAGCCGGTCAAGATCAATACACTCGGGGTGACCATGTCTGACATTTGGACAGGGCTGCGCCTCGCTACAACAACAACAAAATGCATTTATGGCGTTTAAAACACTCCCCAGGATACCCAGATAATGGAAAAAGTGTTTCCTTATAGTGCGGAAAGATTCCGTGTGGGCTCCCCTTTACAATTAAATCCGTAGACGTTCCCTTTATCATTCCTTCAAATGGGCTTTTCGCTCCTTTTGGAAACGCTTCGTATTTTGTTGGCTTGGAGTTGTAAAGTATTGCCAAGCCGCTTGCATAAAAGCCGATAACGACTAATCGGTGATTAGTTTGACAGCTAACCGAACATAATACGTAAATTAAACTCCGGTAACCGGGCGATTAGTCCTTATCGGCTTTTATGCAAGCGGCCTTTAGAGGAGCAGTTGAATCAATGGTTAGTGTGGTGGGAAAAGCCAGAAAGACGTGCATTAAAAAAAAAAAAGAAATGAAAATAGTTTTTTTATATTTTTATTTAGTTTTTTCAATGACATAAACAATTGTCAAATAGTTTAAAAAAAAAATTGATTAATGTAATTAATGTAGTCAATTTAATTTGGAATCAACTATACATGCAACGAAAATTTATTCCAAAATTGAACAATGTAAACAGCCCTTAACAGTGTACCAAAGATGGTATATACTCCAAGAAGTAACAACATTGGAGTACTTTGCAAAGTACTCTGACAGTAGATACTCCAAGTAGTAACAGCATTGGAGTACTTCATGGAATAGCAGAAACAAAGCGAAGGTTGGAGTAGGTGGTCCAGCCCTAAGACATCGCACTGTTAATTGGAGTACAATTTTTATATGAAAAAGGATTACATTTGCAGTACTCTGATGCTCTAATTGGAGTACTCTTTGGATAGGAAATAGAGTACTCTCGATTTTTGCAGGGTATATCCAATTTTAAAATATGTTACAGCTAGATTTATCATATCGATTCTGTACAGCAAAGCAGTCGACAATTTGATACATAAAACCCACAGCAATATTCGTATGGATTTAACATCAAAAACCCTTGTTGAAATTGAAATAATATTCTCGATTATGAATATCGGTATACCCAATGTAGCTATATAGCCTTAAAGCGGGCTACCCACCTGCCAAGAAATGGCTCAAGAAAAAAACGAGCATATATTTCTTATGCCAGAGGGTGAATTCTGGTTCTATGATATGATAACGTGAAAAAAATTTGTATGAATTTGAAGTTTCTTTTCACAGATTTTGTATGAAAATTCTTTTCATTTTATCATTTCATAGAACCAGAATTCACCCCCTGGTCAAGAAATTTTGACGTTTACGGCATTTTCCATTTTTTTGCAAATTACTCTTGTAAAAATGTATAAAACATGTTTAGTGAAATATTTTCTCACCTTTGCCGTGAATCTGAACGTTTACCTCAAGAAATATATACGAGCATATTTATTTCTTGAGGTAAACCTGAGGGTGAATTCTGGTTCTATGATATGATAACGTGAAAAAAAATTTGTATGAATTTGAAGTTTCTTTTCACAAATTTTGTATGAAAATTCTTTTCATTTTATCATTTCATAGAACCAGAATTCACCCCCGGCTTTGCCAATCATAGAAAATTGTAGTATTTTTTCTTAAAGCGGGCTACTCACCTGCCAAGAAATGTCAAACTCCATATAAAAAAACGCTCAAGAAATGGTCAAGAACTGTTTTCACACGTCAAATTTTCTTGAGCCAATACTCAGCTCATAAGAAAAAATAGTACAATTTTCGATGGTTGGAAACGCCGGTTTACCTCAAGAAATAAATGTGCTCGTATATATTTCTTGAGGTAAACGTGCAGATCCACAGCAAAGGTGAGTACATATTGCGCTACACATGTTTTATACATTTTTATAAGAGTAATTTGCAAAAAAATGGAAATTTTGGTAAACGTCAAAATTTCTTGACCAGGCACAAGAAATATATGCTCGTTTTTTTCTTGAGGCATTTCTTGGCAGGTGGGTAGCCCGCTTAAAGCGCAAAACAAATGTGCAGTAACCCTGCGCAGTAAAAATTTAAACACACTGATTTGTACTAGAGCAGACACATGTATTCCTGCATGGTGTGCAGTAGCTGCACGACGTGTTCAAATCAAATTTCTACGCACCTCGCCAGTGTTGGGTATCGAAAACCCCAACATGCACGAACAAGCCAAAAACAAAATGCCAAAAAAAACAAATATTTTATTTCGAGATTTGTATTTTTGAATGAAAAAATTTATAAAAAATGTAATTTTGATTTCAAGTTGAGTGTTTGAAACAAATTTCAGCTTATTTATGTGTGTTTTAAGTAAGTTTTGAAAATTTTGTTAAAGTGTCAATGCACGGAACTGCCAGGCAAATTTTGCTGCACGTGTGTTTACAAATCGTTCAAGCAGCAGTAAAACTAGCATCGCTGCAGGCCAAATCGCTGCACATGTATTCCGAGCATAAAGGTGATGGCCCAATGCACACTTGCCTTGCTGGCTTTGACTCGAGAAATGTCAAAGTTCTTTTGAACTCTACTGAAATGTCTGAAAGTTGGCCCAGTGGCAGCCTTGCTTTGCTTGCTTGAAGCGCTTCAAAGCGTCGAATAGCCCAAATCTCTATTTGACAGCGCTTTACACGCTTTGCTGTTTGTCTTGTTGTTGTCTTGTTTGTCTCATGCTGTATTTTTGACAACTTTTGTAGCTTCTATTGGGCCATCGAAGCTTTAAAAGGAAAGCAAGGTAAGCCTAGGTAAGCAAGGCAAGCAAATCAAGCGTACATTGCCATCAGCTTAAAGCTCATTTACATGGGGCGATTTTTTGGTCGACTTTTATCGAACCACTTGTGTTCAACCCTTAAATACAAGGCGAAGATCGATCGAATTGCTGTTTTCACGGTCGATTGATAAAAAGGTTAGAAAAATCGCCCCGTGTAAATCATCCTTTACTAAAATGTTTATAACTTTTGTATTTCTGGGCTGATTTGCGAACAGCTTTGACCAATATGATTTAGAATTGATTGAGCTTTGAAATCGTATCAAAATAAAATTAACAAAGTTATTTGCTTTCGTGTATATCAAAACGTACTACGAAGTGAATTGAAATTGTGCTCTATTTTGCTCTTTGATCTGCTAATAGCTCCGAATCTGGCCATCTGATTGAAAACCATTATAAGGCGGGTTTTATGAGTTACAGAAGATCTTTAATCGAGCGAATAGCGGGGTTCGATCGGATAAGCAAAGCTGGAGATTTTTCGTAAAATACAAAAATTATGTTTTCTCACTTTGTTAAAAACGATATCTTTGCAAAATCTCAAGACCGCGAATTTTTGATTTTTCTCTTCAGAATCGGAGTCTGCACGATTTTTCATGGAATAAATGTGTACCATGCTTACGGCTATCAATATGTGTATATAATCTGCTGCACCTGAATGTATATAGTTTTTAAAATTTTCAAATGCAACGTGCAAGTTCTAAAAGTTATTCAATTCGAGTGAAATTTTGCACAGCTTATTTTTAGAGCAAAATCTATCACTCTGCTAACCATCTTTGGATAATTTCCTGGGAAATTTACAGGTCGCGTTTTCCAAAAAGCTAGATAGAAAGGTGGATAATTTTGTTCAGCGAGGAGCCTTTTCTATCCATGTTGAAGCTTTTATTTAGGTTTCGAAGTTATGGAACTATCGAGTTTATCGAATTAAGCCAAATACACGACACGAACATTTCCGCGAACATTCCGCAATCTTGTTCGCAGCTTTGGCCATTCACCATACGAACTTTTGGCCGAACATTAGTTCTCTTTCAGACAGCGATGAATACGGACAACAATTATGCTGCATTAATTTTTCGACTAAAGTCGCATAATCATTATTATTTTTAATTCTATTACAATAATCTTTGCTTTTTACTTGCCACAATGAATTCACTCAGAAATTTTTTAAGGTCCATTTTACTTTACCGCGCACGTCTGTTCCGTTCAGAAATTACTACGATAATGAGCTATTTTGCCATACACGCATGAACAGTTCGCGCAAATGTTCGCCAAAAATTAAAATATTTTGATTTTTGGCGAACATTTTGCGCGAACTGGCAAACACCACCATACACGACAGAAAAAGTCGCAGAAACTTGAAATAACGGGAATGTTCGCGGAAACGTTCGTGTCGTGTATTTGGCGCTTTACGCTCACACTGCGAACGACTTTTGCCGTCCGACAGCAAACACATATCTGCACACATGTGTTTTAAATGAACTCACCCGATGTAAGCAAGGTTTTTTGACCATAACTTTTCACTAAAACAAAAAATTAAAAAAGCGCTTCCGGATTCGTAATCCTGAGGTCAAACCCCGTCTTTTGAACTATCCCCCATAATTGTATCTAATTTATTAGCAGTTGACCCCTAAAGGAAAGAAATACATGAAGGATTTTTCAAGTTCACTTTCTGGCAACACTGTCCACAAGTCGCTGCATTTCCGCATGCATTCATGAAAAAAATGCATTTCTTTCGGCATCCCTGATTTTGCGGCGAATGATTGTGTCAAATGCTATTCGCCGCATTAAGGGGAGGAAAATTAGTGAAAGAATTGACAGATATTTTTTAGGCTGCCTTGCAAAATATATGCGGTTGTTTAATTTTTAAAAATTATAGGATTATTAGTGCTAAATATGTGTATATAATAACAGCGATAAAACGAAATTCACATAAATGGTTGGATATTAAGTGCAGGATAAGGATAAAGTAAACGACGAGCGTGCGTTTGTGTTCTAAGTTCAATTGTTCAGGCAAGTGTAGGCGATTGTGTGAGGGGTGTAGCGCAGCAGAAGCGGTATGGCGGAAAATGGTATGCGTGTTGTAGGTGGCAGCGGTGCTGAAGTGAGTGACTATACCAGCAATGGTAATTTGGAGCACGATTTAGGACAGGAGAACCTGAAAGGTACACCACGACTCAATGAGACTGCACAAAAGTATATGCAAGAATTGCTCACCGAACGATCACGCATGGAGAATCATTTTCCATTGGCCGTGAAGCTTATCGATGAAGGTGAGTGGGCACATTGGCCAGGGTGTAGCTTAACTAATTTTTATATTTTCCAGCACTTGAGCGTATACAACTAAATGGGCGCATACCAACGCGCGAACAATATGCTGATGTTTACCAGCAAAGGACAATTAGGCTGTCGCAGAAGGTGCATGTTCCAATTAAGGACAAAAAAGTTTGTATACTTGTTTTACATTGTATTTGAATGTAATGTTAACATATATTTATTTGGCAGTTTAATTATGTTGGCAAACTACTTGGACCCAAGGGCAATTCACTTCGCCGCCTGCAAGAAGAGACGCAATGTAAAATTGTTATATTGGGCCGCTTTTCAATGAAAGATCGTGTACGTGAAGAGGAGTTGCGTAATTCAGCTGATGCCAAATATGCACATTTAAATTTGCCATTACATGTTGAAGTGTCGACTGTTGCCCCACCAGCTGAAGCTTATGCACGCATTGCATATGCTTTGGCCGAAATACGTCGCTATTTGATACCCGACAAACATGATGATATACGACAAGAACAATTTCGTGAATTGATGGAAGATCCAGAAGCTGCTAAAAAGATTACTATACGTCAACAGCAGCAGCAACAGCAACAGCATCAGCATCAACAACAACAACACCAACAACAAAATAATGTACATTCAGCTGGTGGTAACAATAATAACTCAAACCATCGCCCAGGTGGTGGTGGTGCCGCTGGCGGAAGTGGCATGTACAGGTACAAGAAAAATGAAATTGCAGCTTATAATATATGTTGTGGTTATTTTTGTTTTTAATTCACAAAGTTTAACTTCCACTTTTTATTCTAGGCCAAAGTTCCAGCAGCAATCTCATAATTACCATTACAATGATGAGACTGTTTATTACCGTTCGCATAACAACACTTACCACCAACCAAAGCCATATGTGCCAGGTGATAGTTATGCATTTATATATAAAACTATATAAGTGAACTGAAATTATATGCAGGCAGGTTCTGCAATTCACTTCCGTGTGAAATTTTTTAATAACTATGTAATTTGACAAAATTTTCACAAATTTTACTCGGAAGTGAACTTCCAGAACCTGCCTGATAATAACCAGCAAACATTTCTGGAGTCAAGAAAAATTAGAAACTTTTGAGCAATGGCAAGTTATATAATAACACTATACAGCAGCCAGCTAAGTATGGGACCATACAAACTTTTATGAAGAGATTAAGACGTAGGAAAAAAAAGTGTCTCCCGTTTTCCGAAGTTAGCCTCCATAATTTAGTTAAGGGCTTTCAAAAGTTCCCTTGTTTGATTGGTGTCGTTTTTCTATTTAAAAATGTATGTAAGCAGTGCTATACAGGGCCAAAGCGTATTAGTACTAGTACAAGGGTATTTTAATTTTGTCCACATAACGGTACTACGTAACGGGACAAAATAATCGAGATAGATATAGAGTTCCATATATGAAAGTTCATAGGTTGGAAAAAAAAGTTCATTAAGGTTTGCCCGTCCGTCCGTGTACACGATAACTTGAGTAAAAATTTAGATATTTGCATGATTGCAATTTTGTATACAGGTTACTTTCTGGCCAAGGTAGGTTGCGAAACCGAATGATAACCACGCTACCCTTTTCGATATCGAAAATTTCCACAATCACATAAATTGACATATCTCGGTAGCTGAAATGGCTAAATGATATAATTTTATAGGTGAATCCCCCTGGTCATTCTCTTATGATTCTTCCATAAATTTTTTAAAGTGGGCGTGGCACCGACTGGTCGTACCTTTCAAACTGATTAAGGTATAACTATGAATTTGGCACACAGCATACTAGTATGGTTGGAAGTATACCTGATGAAATTGGATAAAATCGCCCTCCAACCACGCACATTTTCGATATCGAAAACTTCGAAAATCACCTAATTCGGTAACGGAAGTGGCTAAAATGATATAGTTTGGTATATCTAATTATTCTATTATGTTTTTTTTATAAATTTTTAAAAGTAGGCGTGTTACCGCCCACTTTTCAGGGAGACATATTTGAAAATTTCACGGGTCATAACTTTTAAACTGATTACGGTTGAACGATGAAATTGGTACAAGGTATAATAGGAAGTATACCTGATTTAATTGGACGAAATCGCTTCCCAACCACGCCCACTTCCGAAATGGAATATGAAAACTACCGCTGGGTATTTAATGTTCGGGTTGCCCGAACTTTTCAAGAAAGTTGGAATGGTCTCATACCCAGAAAAAAAGTTGGTTTTGTCGTATAGTGTAATCGTAGAATTGACTAGGAATGTGGGGAAGTTGTCTTTGGATGGACGTATGTAGCCCTGTACTAGCTGACCAGGGCGATCCGGTGTGCGTTTGAGTGCTCAGAAGAAGGCATATGAGCCTTCTTTGGGTACACGAAAGACATATTTATCATTGCAAGAGGAAAGTTTAAGAACGCGGGAGTGGAATTATGTGGATGAAAGTGGCTCCTACAAACTTTCATGTAATTGGACCTGAAAGTATACAGACGGCTCGAAAACTGCTTTGAGGATTGGAGCGGAATATTAGGCCCCGTACCAACCTATGCGCCCACTTATGAGAATACTCGAACATCTTTCAGGCGGAAACAGCCGCTATTAGCCTGTGTGCAGGAACTCGAACTAGAAAGAACATAGTTTCAGGATCTCGTCGGTCAGACTGTATCGCCTCTGCAATATTGAGGATGAAACAGCGTACCATATACTTTGCAAATGCGATGGATATTATTTCTTGAAAAAAGCAGAAAGCTCTTGGAGACCCAACTCTAGAGTGCAACGACATATGTACATGAAGTTAAACCCTAATTCTGGTTTCCAGAAAGTGATCGGCTTTGTAGACGTGCTATGGGTATATGGGGGCACAAAAAATCTCGCAGTTCACTGCATAAATTATATTATTACTCGGCTACGACAGAACGAAGTAAATCTGCTTCAAACGGCAACATTGCAACTCTAGAGCAGTGTTAGGACCCTAACACGGATACTTACAGGACACTGCATGTTCAAGGGAGTGCAGAACACTTCAATGCAGCACAGATAATCATTTAAGGGCGCACGTCCAAGAAAAATATCCACTAACTGAACTAGTTTAACGCATACAAGACCCGAAATGTTCGCTGTGCATATACTTTATATTGGGTCTAATGCATAAAAGGCGATAATTGATTTGCACAAACTCGATTTTTAGGAAAAATGTGGCATCATTGTTTTTACTACTACTAATGGCGGCGATATACCAACAGGTTATCTTAACCTCTAACGAGATTTTTGCCGAGCTTCTCTTTCCAACTTGTGGTGTGTTGCTTTTTGAGTTTTTCCTACAAGTTGGCGGGACCTACAGTTTTTTGCCGACTCCGAACGGCACTTGCAAAGCAAATGCATTTTTTGCTGAGAAGCTTCTTATGGCAGAAATACACCCGGAGAGTTTGCCAAACTACTGCCGAGGGGCGACCCCGTTTAGAAAAATTGTTTTTCTAAATAATTTTTGATGTTACTTTTGCCGGGCATCGAACCGCCACGACTTGGTGCAGAAGGCCGAACACTTAACCGCTACACCACGGCGGCCGCCTGCCATAACAAAATTCTTGGCCTCTGCCCCTACTAAAAATATCGAGTCGGAGCAAATGCTTGCCTTTTATGCATAAGGCCCATTGACTTTAGTATGCTCCTATGTACTTCTATATTCATATTACCTTATTTTCTTTCAGCTGCCCAACGTTCAAATATGATGCACTCAACAATGCCACCACAAGCAATTGTGAATGCTTCACCATCGGGATTACAGCCGAATGCAACAAATTATAGTGGTCGTGGAACAGTTATGAATAGTGGACAGGGTGGTGGTGGTGGTGTACCACAAACCAATAATGTTAATAATTTTCGATATCGTACGTCATTGCCGCCGTATCAATTTGTAAAAAAATAATGGAAAGCGAAATACCAAATGTAGTATATTGTTTGCGAAAATTTTTGAATTTATGTTGCTTCGTTATTCAATGTATACTTCCTATGAATGTATGTACACGAGCTATGCAATATATTGCATATGTACACATGCATGCGTACATTTGTTTACATACACTTGTTTACCCTTGTAATGATGTTAATAACATTACGACTGGCCAATATTTCATTTGTTAACTAGTGTACTATGGTTACATAGTTATTTAGGCATAGCTATACATATTATATAATATATACATATATTTATACATACATACACACACGCCACTTCACATCAAATCATATACGACACACATTTACTATATACGTTTCGGTGCCTCACAATATACATACATACATCCTTTTTTTCGAGCCGAATTATAAATGTTAGTTTATTTTATGATTTTTGTAAAAATATTGCCGAATAATTGAATCTTTATAACTTAAAGGAGTTTTTAAAAATATTTTTTTTAAAACCTATCTCAGTTACAGTGAGTCGGTGAAAATTATTCAGTTGTTACTTGTAACAACTTGTTTGTTAATTTCATGAGTGAGAGATCGCTCTATTTAAAAACATTAAAAAAAAAACGGCATTTTGAATCACCCTACTACCTACTCAGAAATCATTTTGTAAATCTTGCCTTAAATTTGAGTATGTAAAGAGGTTAGGGAGAGAGGAATAGGTTGGTATTTGGGAGGGTAGAGTTAGAAAAAAGATTTATACAAATTTTGTATTGTTTAACTAAGTCTTTTTATTCAATTTTTTATGCTTCGAAATATTTTGACACAAGTCCTAAATTAAATTAATTTTTTTATTTACATTCATACATACATACATACATACATACATCTATAACATTTAAACAACCATTGATTAAAGTTCATGAGTAAACAAAAAAAAATTTTACATGTACATAGGATTACATACTTATACACATTTATACATACTATGTACCGTGATGCACAGACATATTTATGCGTAGCCTTAAATACATATACATACTTTTTATACTTACATACATACCTACTTATAAACTATTTTCCTTGCGTTTGTTAAAATAGTTTTTTCTTTGTTTTTGTCTTGTTAAGATGCAAAGAACTCTGGCCTATTATATATATGTAGTTTTTAATTTTTTTTGTAATATGCCATGTTGAAGAAATATAAAACAATAACAATATATACATATACTATATAATATAATGTAATATTTACTATTTTATGATGGCTCTTAAAGAGAATTAATTGTATAAAATATTCAAACCAACATATATATCTAATACATATAATAAACAATCTTTTGTATTCATATTATGGTTGATCCATGGAGCTAAGTTGTTTTGCGTCAATTAAAACAGTTACATAATAGAATAAAATTGTTGAAGTCTTTAAATTATAACAACAGAAGAGTGGTGTTGGCTCTTAACTCGGCTCTGCCACTTTGAAAACGAGCTTTCATAACAAATTGTCGCAGAAACTCATACCTCAGAGTTTTTTGTTTAAACACTATCTAAGCTACCGTTTAAGAAGCACTCTTTGTAATGACAAAAACACTTGCAGAAGGGTTGCGTGTTAGTGTTAACGCTGTGGACAGTTCTTTTTCGAATATGGATACGGTACCATCATGATGAGCCTCTAGCATAAAAGACGAGCATTTGCTCAGACTCGATTTTTTATTAAAAGCTGGGATTTTTTTTTGTAATAAAACACAAAGCAGCAGCAAAAGACCAATAGACTGGGTCGAAGAAAAAAGTTGCAAAAGTCCGCCCCTAAATTGGAAGGTTATGTTAGGAGGATTTCGGGAATTTTTTTTTATCCTTACAAAAACAGCCCAAATGGTTTTTTTTTTATTTTACTACCGATTTTTAGAAACGATATGTCAAAATTTTTATTTCGACATCCCGCATAATTCTTCTGAGTGTCCTTTTGGGCTCGGAAGTCGTTTTTACATAGTTACGGCAGCTAGCTGCGTTTAAGGTCCTTAAAGTATGCTTTTGGTCTCGACTAAAAGAAAGTGCTCTGAAATTCATGATAAAAAAGAACATTCAGAAGAATTATACGGGCTGTCAAAATAAAAATTTTGACATATCATTTTTAAAAAAATCGGATGTAAAATAAAAAAGTTACAATAAAAAAACCATTTGGGCTGTTTTTGTAAGGATAAAAAAAATGTTTCCCGAAATCCTCTAAACATAACCTTCAAATTTAGGAGTTTTTTTTTTTGTATGGGCCCGACTCTCTCTAAAGAGCATCCTATTTCAAAATATTTGTCAAAAACGGCCTATCTCAGAATTTGTTTGAAGGACGGATTTTTTCTTTTCATTAAAGCTCTTCAAATTTCGCTTGAAGAACGCCCTCTCCCAGAATGAGTATCAAAAACGACATATTTCAATGACAATTCAATATATTTGCAGCTGAGTAGGGTGTTCTTAAACCGTATTTTGAAATAGAGCGTCATTGAAAAATATTTTGAGATAGTGTGATCTTCAACACAGCAGTCGAAATGTTCGACTTTTATGCATGAGGCCCATTATGTTGCATATGACTACGCTTTTGCAGTACCAGCAGCTGAAGATGAGACATTTGTGACAAAAAAAAAACAAAAAAAATTGTAAGTGGGCGCTCTTCAAACAAAATTTTGAAGAGAGCACACAGCTAAAGCGTTCCTTCACTCAGCGGTCGCTATTACGATTAATGCATTATCGTCAACCAACTTATATTTTAGTTAAACAAAAATTATATTTATTGTCTTTTTGTATAACGTTACCTCAACGTTTAAAATTATAACTATTTTTAATAAATACATACATACACATAAACTATATACATAAAATAATTTGTCATTGAATTTTGTTACATTTACTTAGTAAAATGAGTATGTTTTTTAATCATGAATTTAAAATTCTTTACATATTCATTAAAATTATTACTGTTCAAAATATATATTGAATAAAAATAAATTCACACAATAAAAACAAGCATAAAAATGGCATTTAGATTATATCTAAATTTTACAAATTTATTTCACAGAATGTTTATAGATTAAGAAAAGTTTCAGTGCTTATTAGGGTGATTAAAATAAAAAAAAAATTGTGTTTATTCACGTATCCCTAAAAAAATAGTAACCGATAAGAAAATAAGCCTCAACCCTTAGAGGTCGCTTTTTTAATGTATGAGAATATTTTGCAAGTGAATTTTTTTTTCAAGTGAATTTTCTCTAATTTTTCCAAAAACCTTTACATATTCATAAGTTGAAGCTTTTAATTTTCCAAAACGATTTACACTGTGTGTTTATCATAACTATTTAACTAATTACAGCATTTTGCAAGAAACCGCCACAAAATTTAGTAATTTTCAAATGGCTATAATTAGTTTAATTCTTGCGATAATCACACAATATAAAGCGTTTTGGAAAGTGCAAAGCTTTGTCTTTAGGAATATTTAATTTTTTTTGGAAAATTTTCAAAAAATGTGAGAAAGTTCACTTTGAAGGGTTATTTTCTTATCAATTACTTACATTTGAGGGGGTAAGACCTGGTAGCCATTTTTTTTTTTTTTGAATCAGCCTAGTGTTTATGCAATAATTTTAAGCCATATTCGATTTACTGAGCGCATAAATATGCCAAATTTGTCCCTTTATTTATATACATTAGACTGGGCCAAAAAAAAAATATGTGTTTTTTTCAAAAATTATATTTTTTCCATTTAAGAAAGGTGAAAAAAAATATTTTTTCAGATTTTTAAATTAAAGTCTAGAGGTCTATCATCGCTAGTTTAGATTTTACAGACTTAACCTCAAATTTGGTATAAAAACGACAAACCATTGTAGGAAATTGAATTCCCTATAAAAGCTGCCTAGACTGAAATTTTCTTAGACTAGCCGTTTTCTAGTATTCTAGCCTCAAACATGGCATGTTTTTTGGATTTCCCGATTTTGGTTTGAAAATTTGCGAAAAAATCAACATCGAATAAAGCTAAATTCATATTCTTAAGGGATATTGGCTGCTGAATCCGAGTTCGATATCAGAATTTAACAACAGGCCCGAGGTTCGGCCCTAACCTTGCAAAAAAGTCCAATTTTATTTTGTGATGAATTTGCTAGGTTAGAGAAGAACTGCGACCTGATCACGGATTTGGATTTAGCTCGCCAAAATACATGGAAGTTAATGTATTCTGCTCACAGATCGGTCAACTTTTTTGTTTTTTTTTTGGTGACTGCGCGATTTGAAAACTGTAAAACTATACCTTCGCAGAGAAAGCATATATTAAGCAAAAATATGTTTGAACGTATGAACGTATATGAGAAATGTATATTTTTGGTTATAATATAGATTATATAATGATAATTAATCATGTAGAATATCAATAAAAAAAATTTAGTAAAAAAAATTGGATCAAAAACACCAAAAAAAGACGGAAATATGATTTTTTTTATTTAATACTAAATAAGTTTTGAAAAAGTAGCTTTACAAAAAAAAGTTGTTTAACTCAATTTCCTTTAAGAATCTGTTTCTATCTTTGTTGTACATGGATGTTTGCATTTTTGACAATTTTTGAAAGAAAAAATGGGAAATCGAAAAAACATGCTAACTTTTGAGGCTAGAATACTAGAAAATGGCTAGTCTGAGAAAATTTCAGTCTAGGCAGCTTTTGTAGGGAATTCAATTTCCTACAAAAATATGTTCAGGTAAATGTTGTTTTACAGCAATGGTTTGTCGTTTTTATACCAAATATGAGGTAAAGTCTGTAAAATCTAAACTAGCAATGATAGACCTCTAGACTTTAATTTAAAAATCTGAAAAAACTACAGTAATTTTTTTTCACCTTTCTTAAAAAGAAAATCAATATAATTTTTGAAAAAATCGAAATTTTGAATTTTTGGCCCAGTCTAATATATATAAGTATTTACATACACAAATACATAAACGCAAGCATACATACAGACATAAATATTGTACATGAGAACGCCTCTGTAAAGCAAATAATATATAACTATAATGAAATAAAAAATTTCAAGTTTAATAAAAATTGTAAGTATTTATAAAATAAGACAAATCCTATGGTCACAAGTCACAACTGTCTATGTCGAGTTATGAGGTTTTGTTAAATAATATTTTTTTTTTTGCATTTAATAGTTCTGATCCCTTACTTTTCTGACTAAATCTAGTAGAACTGTCAAAATCAGAAAATCCGCGATCAGTGCGAGAGCAATACCAAGGAGTACGGGATCGCAAAAATGGTAGAACTGTCAAACTTGGTCGCTTGACAGTTCTACAACATGTAGTCAGAATTTACCAGCAAAAAATCTGCTGACTAAATTTTGCAACTCTCTGACTGGAGAGAGCTCAATTTTCTGCTCTCACTAGTCAGAAAAGTGGCGTACGGGATCACTTTCCAGTAGTTCGTGACTGTTTCTGACTATTTCTGACTGTCAAATTGGTGTAAAGGATCAGAGCTAATATGAACGAAAAGAGCAGGAATGAATCTTCGATGGCTGTGCGGAAGATCAACCTATTTCTAAATATTTTCACTAACGCTCTGTTGCAGGAGCAGTCATTATGCAATTGTCTGCGATTACCCTACTTGACTTCACTTGTTGAAAAGCCATGTGTTTAAATTTTATGTAATCTCCTTCTGAGATAGAGAGTTCTTGAGCCAAATTCTTTCTTGTTCGAGATTTGAAGTAATTTCCCCGCCTCTTCCGATTGCATGATTTTTGACTGACGCGGTTGTAACTTGTGACCAGAGAATTGATACGCTCATGTATGAATAGTCGTTGAATTAAAATTGAAAATAAATCTCAAAACATATGATATACACAAACAACAGAGTTTTGTATATCCGTAGCAGCCCGCAGTGTGACGAAGAGTAACCATAGTCCGAATAAGGAAGAGAGGTGTCGTATATATTACCCCAGCCGGTTAGGCGGTTAGAATATGCCCGAGGTAGGTATGCCGGTGGTAAGAGGCGACTAAATTCCACTCCGACCCCGATTACGGCGTCAAAGAAATCGTTCCCAAGACAGTATGAGTAGTACCACAAGGTGCTATTCACTGGAACGTATCGGATACACATCCGGCAAAGGACCATCAACATCTAGGTAGGGCGAACTACGGTTACAACAACAACGAGTCTTATTAGAAAAACCAAACGTCGAGCCGAAAGGCGTGAGTGTGAGAAACTTCGAGTTGCTGGCTGACAGGAATAATGCCCGAATGCTTTACCAAGAAATCCGGCGAAGGACGGAAGGTTTCAAGACTGGGGTAAGTTCCTGCAGAGACAATAATTACGACAAAGCGTACTTAAGTTGTGGAGGGAACACTTCTTCTCATTGCTAAATCGGACTTAGTAGTCAATTGACACCACAACCTAAATTGGAGCGTTGAGCGTTTTTTAATCACGTTGTCTCTTTCTAACATATGGTATTTTGTTAAGTTAGAAAGAGACAACACGATGAAAAAACGCTCAACGCTCCAATTTAGGTATGGGTCTGAGAAGTAAAGTCCTCTCTCGACAAACAAAGATCGCGCTCTATAAGTCCCTCATCATACTAGACCAGTCCTAATGTACAGCTCGGAATCATGGACAATGTCAAGAGAAGACTAGATGGCCCTTGGAGTATTTGAGATAAAAGTTCTCCGGAAGATGTATGGTCCTACCCGTGATGCCAACGGTGAGTATCGAAGGAAATTTAACGATGAGCTGTACGAGCTTTGCGCAGACCTGGCCATACATAGTGCAGGGAATTACATAATTTATGGAAAAAACTTCAAATTCATAAAAAAAAATTTTCTCGTTATCATTTCATAGTACGAGAATTTACCCCAGGGAAGATTTATCATCGACTAGATCTTCACAACGCGTGCGGGTTAGGGGTTTAGAATATGCTCGAGGTAGGCATACTGGTCGGAAGAGGAGACTAATATGCACATATGTAGGTAATGACGTGCTAACTCGATGGTTGATCTATCCATCTTCTCCTTCCTCACGTATGGAGAGCTGATATGACAAGACGGTCATACCAAACCGCTACCACGACAATCGGGCAGTACCTACCGTGGCGTACCGCACTGCCAAGCACTGTCAATTTCGACATCACTGCACTGTTGTTAACAATAACAACAGCCAGATCTTGACGATAAGTCAAATATTGAAGTAAACTCATGATAAGAGAATCGACACGTATAACTTCTTCGTCGATTTCAAAACCATGTTTGAGCGCGAAAAGTAGTTGATTGTATGCTGCTACTTCTGGATTTGACGTCCATGCGGAAGATTTCCCAACCATTCGAAATCAGACAGGCGACCCACTTTGTCGCGGATAAGATAATTTGAGCAACAGAGGAAACTCGCACTGCTGTATTCTTCTACATACGTCTTCTACAATTATTATTTTCTTTAAGAGAATTGGATAATTTTTTCCGACATCATCAACAATTTGTTAGTAAAACTTAATGCATTTTTATTTTATTGTTAATTTTTACAAACAAAATTCATTCAATAAATGTAGTAGTGACTCGTGCACCCTAAATCTGCTCGCATCCACACCTCTATGAACGTCCAGCACTACGTCCAATACCATGCTCAATTTTAACTCTTCAATGCATTTAGAAACGTGGTGGGGCTATCTTTTCCGCAAGGCATCCATATCTTTAAACATGATGCATTTTATGTCTGCTAAATAGTTGAACGTCATCTAATAAATTACTATGTCAATGATATGTATGATACATGTGATTGAATCGTTTTCGGCTCCAGCTGCAATCCAATAAATTTTCTGGTGTGTAGCTTTGAAAAATTAAGTGCACTTGGCGTCACTAGGGATGGTATAATAAAGAAGTTAATAGGGATGTGACAAATTAATTGAATTTGGCGGCACAAGGGTTGATATAATTAGAGCACTTACACACTTTCAAATCGATTTTGTCGGTGGTTGATTTGCATACAGATGTATGGAAGTTATCACACTACACACAATTAGTTGGCCGACTGAGAATGTAACCCTTTCACGAAATTGATGCCATATGGCAGTCAACTTTGAGGAGCTGTGTATCCAAGATCGAATATTTTTATAGAGAATTCATTTTAATGAAGCCTTTGGATCATTCAATTTTTTTTTGGACAGTTTACAGCAAAAAAAAAATAATTTTCTTAAATCTTTCCTGAAAAGATCCTTGCAGAAATTCCAATTTTTTTCTAAACGTAAAATATTTTCGGACGCAATTAAATCCAAATTGAAGAAACTTTTAGCATAATTCCAACTTTTTTTAAAAAATTCTGCAGCCTTGATGCCATATCATAACAATTTTGTTTAGAGGAACAAAAATTTTAACATTGCGTAGGAGTAGGTTTTTCAAAGTTGTATGCGATTCTATACAGCGATTTGGGTGAAAGATCAAAAATATGAATCTTTGAAATGTGTGCGTCTATGGGAGGTGTCACGCTCCCTGGTCAAAATTTTTGTATATGGATAGATTTAGTCAGGGTCCGTTATTGCAAAATTTCGTTCCATTTTTTTTTTATGTAGCCTACCATGAATTGAAGTAGTCAGTGTATATTATGGCTAGAGTCCGGGAAAATAGGTGAAATCAAGCGCCTGAAAATATGCTACATTTTGTAAATTTGTTTAAAAAACAATTGGGTAAACTGGGGGAGATTCGTCTTTAAGGCACATTGAAGTAATATTAGGAAACTCAAATTTGAAATATAAAAAAAATTTAAAATTTTGAAAAATGGCAGTGCATTCTAGACAGTTTTAAATTATAGGTTTGTTTACTGACCAAAAAAAGTTCAGAGCAGGTTAGAGCAGGGCAGCTGTCAAAATAGAAATAGAGCAACTTAGAGCAACTCAGAGCAGAAATGCCATGAAACACTTGAATCTCGATAGTTTCTTTTTATTTGCTTTTTTTGTTTAAATCTTCAAAATTAAGCAAATTCACGTATACAAAAACATTGATTTTCTTGCTAATTTTTTTGAAGTTTTCAAAAATTTATTTTTTCCTGACTGACAATTGTTTCTCTGCTCTAACTTACTCCATAAAAAAGTTAGAGCAGAAATTTGTGATCTGGATTACTCTAGTTTTGTTTTGAGCGTACTCATGAAACAAAAGATAGAGCAACCTAGAGCAAGAAAAGTGTTCGTTAAACACAATTTTGTGAAATATCTCGGTCTGGCGTAAGCTAGAGCAGCCCAATAAACAAAGCTTATGTAAGGTAAAAAGATAAGGAGAGCATTCGCATTTAAAACAAGCAAGGAAGTCTAAGTTCGGGTGAAACCGAACATTACATACCCAGCTGTGCACATAAAGTGGGCGTGATCGTTCACCGATTTTTCTTATTTTCTGTGGTAGTACTCTACATAAACATAACATGCCTGGTACCTAGTTTCGTAAATCTTACTCACACCGTTCTGAAGTTGTTAGCAGTCGAATTTAAAAATTGCTTGACTCATAAGTGGGCGGTGCCACGCCCACTTTCCAAAATTTTGAAAAAATTATGTAAAGAATATGAAAGTTGATGTATGTACCAAATTATATTATTATAGCGAAATCAGTTAATTAGATATGGACTTTTCAATATTTCCACCTCCTTTCAATATAACTTTTATGAAAAAGTAGGCGTGGTTGCGAAGCGATTTCGTTTATTTTCTATAGCTGAATTTACCACAACAATAGTATGTCCTCTACGAAATTTCGTTATACTAGCATAAACTGTTCTGAAGTTATTAAGAGTCAAAATTTTAAAATTTCTTCAAATATACGTGGGCGGTACCACGCCCCCTTTTCAAAATTTTTTATAAAATCGGCCTTAGAACATCTAAATCAATACATATTGCAAATTTTATCATTGTAGCTGCTTCTAATATTGAATTAACCCATTTTATACGTTTTTCGAAATTTTCGATATGGAAAAAGGGGCGTGGTTATGGTCCGATTTTACCCATTTTCAATAGCAATCTATTCTGAACCCAAATAAGTACGCATGCCAAATTTGGTGAAGATATCTCATTATTTGCTCAAGTTATCGTGTTAACGGACAGACGGACGGACGGACGGACGGACAGACGGACGGACATGGCTCAATCAAATTTTTTTTCGATCCTGAACATATTGATATATGGAAGTCTATATCTATCTCGATTCCTTTATACCTGTACAACCAACCGTTATCCTAACAAAGTTATAATACCCTGTGTACAAGTACAGCTGGGTATAAAAAGTGTATGTGATTTGACAGCTTGTTATAACATTGCCTTCCGTATCGCCATATAGAGTAACCCCCCCAATTATTTGCTCAAATATGGGGATGGTATACTGATTTGTAATTCTGTGTTTTAGCAAATTCTTCCTTCCAAACTTCAAATAGGTACAAAAAATGACAAAAAACTTGAAAACAGGGCACTAAAAATAATTTAATGATGGATCACAACGACCGAATAAAAGTTATTTTTTAACATTTTTCAAAGTTATGGCATAAACCGTTTCACGTAATTATTTCAGATTTTGCTCGTTTTTTCTTTGTTAAAAAGCCGACATTGCCTATTTTTTTTTAAATAGATTTGCATTATGGGATCTTCACACTATCTTCACTTTATGTGAGGAAACAAATTTCGGCCTTATAGCTTTCAAATAACACAGGTTTTATGTTTTTTTGTAATTTTCTATGTATTATAAGAGGCGTGGTTACGAACCGATTTTTATCATTAACCTTTCTAGATACCTACAACAAAAAACGGTGTGTAAAATTTCACTGCGTTATCTTCATTTAAACGAAAGTTATACCAAAAAACATTTTCTGACGAACCTTTGGATGGAACCAGATGAGGCAGACATGGGACCTATTTTTGAACGAATTCGGTTGACACTTCTAAACAAATTGACGAATATGCCCCAGCTTACCCTTTTATTTTCAGTGGCGGGATTACAATTTAAGCGGGCTACTCACCTGCCAAGAAATGCCTCAAGAAAAAAACGAGCATATATTTCTTGTGCCTGGTCAAGAAAATTTGACGTTTACGGAATTTTCCATTTTATTGCAGATTACTATTATAAAAATGTATAAAACATGTGCAGCGAAGTATAAACTCATCTTTGCCGTGAATCTGCACGTTTACCTCAAGAAATATATACGAGAATATTTATTTCTTGAGGTAAACCGGCGTTGCCAACCATCGAAAATTGTAGTATTTTTTCTTATGAGCTGAGTATTGGCTCAAGAAAATTTGACGTGTGAAAACAGTTCTTGACCATTTCTTGAGCGTTTTTTTATATGGAGTTTGACATTTCTTGGCAGGTGAGTAGCCCGCTTTAAATGGAAAGGGGTGGCATATTGGTATGGCGGGTAAAGATTTTATTAGAAAAGTTCTAATTATGTTACACAAATAATAAAGCCAGAATAGAAAGTGATTTTATTCTTACCCCCTTATTCATAAAAAATATAAAAGGTTTATTGAGCTCTTATAATTCAAAATTTGTATGAAAATGTCATTTTAAAAAGTTTTATAAACCAATTTTATTTTTTATGAATAAGGGGATTAAAATATATTTATTTATGTGTTTAACTACTCTTTTTTATATTCAAAGCGGGATTTCGTTTTTTTGACATTAGTAATGGAAAAAAACACGTCTTGCGTTTAGAAAACCTAAACAAAACTTATTTATATTTTGCATTTTATATTTTTGTACATCGTCAAGTTTTTTAAAAGTAACAAAAAGTAGCTCTAATGAAAATGAAGTTCTGGAAAAGTAAGTCAATTATGGCATAGTTAGTTTTCCAATAACTCATAATCAAAAATAAAATTTTTTTTTTACCACGAGAGAAATTTCCAGTTTTACAGATATGTAACTATGCCGAATATCCAATCGGAAAAATGTAAACACTAAAAATAAGAAAAAATTGGAAAGTTCAAATCAATTTGTTTTTAAATAAAAATCTGTATTTCATATTTCATTTGCCAATATGCACTTGCCTCATTCTAATTCACAATATATTTGGTTTGAAACGGTAACTGTTTTCCCTTCACGCGTGAAGATTTTGTCTCATATTTAAGCGAGTCACTACAAATTTTGAATTTTTTTCATTATTCCTTATTATTATTTATTTATTTATTATTATTTTTTATTCTTATTATATTTATTTATTCTAGCATTTCTTGCCATTTTTCACGTGCACCCCATAAAAAACCTTAATAATTTATTTTTCTGGCATCCTAGTAAGCAAAAAATCCAATCGCATTCACGGGGGGCTTAGACCCGAATTCACCCACACTTAAACTTGCCACTGGATGTGCTCGCAGACATTACGTAGCATAATTTTAGGCGCTTGATTTTCACCTATTATCCGGACTCTAATTATGGCAGAATTTCATTTGATTCCATAGAGCGGTTTAGGCTACAAGTCCAAGTATATGGATCTATGGGGGGTGCCACACCCCCTTGTCAAATTTTTAGTCAGGGTCCGTTATTGCAAAATTTCGTTCGGTTTTGTTTTATATAGCCTACGATGGATTGAGGTAGTTAGTGTTTATGATGGCGAAATTTCGTTCGATTCCATCCAGCTGTTTAGGTTGCAAGTCTTATTATTTGAATTTTTTAGGTCTATGGAATGTGCACTAGTGCGGATCGGTCCCCATACAAAAAAAAAAGTTTTTCCAGTCCACCCCTAGGATTAAAGATATTTTGAAGGCGATCCCAAAAAAACTTTTTTTGTTCCACGTCGTCATTTGAAGTCCGTATTTAATGAGCCGTACACCGTTTTTCATGGCTTGGTAGCCGCGACAATTCTTACCTTAATAATTTTTAAAATGTTTTTATTAGGTCGCTTTCGTGCCCGGATTTTCGAGTTTGATTGAAATTTCCACCACAGTTCAGGTCGCGATGACAATGCCCCGGGTTTAAAACCTACCGTCATTCGTCGAATTTTTTGATAAAATTTTCGGCCGTTTTTCTGCTGGCTAGCATTTCAAGCTATTTCACGCTTTTCCGCTTCCCTTTTCTTCGCCCGGAAAAGCCGTCTCGCTTCCCTCTTCATCTCACGGTAGTGTTCACACACGCTCCTCGTTGCATTCGCTTTTAACGTTGCCTTAAGGGTCAGTTACATAAAACTTTATTTTGGCTTTACCTCAAACTTTGACTTTGACAGAAAAGTTCAGTATACGTATTTAAACCAAGCATGGCAAATTGGAGACCTCAAAGTTGAAGCGAGGTTGAAATTTGGCAAACTCTCAAATTTTGCTTGCTTTGCTTGCTTTGACAATCAGATGTTGATGACTTTGCTTCAATTAAAGAATAAAATGTTGGAGAAAATAATAATTAATTCATTTTTTTCTCTATTAATATAATAAATTAACTAAAACACTCTGAATGCAAGGAAATAAATGCATAAAAGAGAAGCGTCAAGGCGTTCATTGTAGCATACCTCTGAAGTTCGACGCAAAGTTTTGAGGTAGCAAATGTCAGGCGAGGTTAACAAAGCTTTATGGGTCAGTTACATAAAGCTTTATTTTGGCTTTACCTCAAACTTTGACTTTGACAGAAAAGTTCAGTGTAGGTATTTAAACGAAGCATGGCAAATTGGAGACCTCAAAGTTGAAGCAAGGTTCAAATTTGGCAAACTCTCAAATTTTGCTTGCTTTGCTTGCTTTGACAATCAGATGTTGATGAGTTTGCTTTAATTAAAGAAAAAAAAGTTGGAGAAAATAATAATTAATTCATTTTTTCTCTATTAAATTAATAAATTAACCAAAACACTCTGAATGCAAGGAAATAAATAACGAAAACAAATGTATAAAAGAGAAGCGCCAAGGCGTTCATTGTAGCATACCTCTGAAGTTCGACGCAAAGTTTTGAGGTAGCAAATGTCAGGCGAGGTTAACAAAGCTTTATGTATTCGACCCTTTATGTATTCGACCCTTTATAGGCGTCGTCCTTTCTTTTCACTGCGACTTTGCCCTCTCTATCATCGTACCAGCTGTTTTTTGCACTGCTTATGCACTTCGCTGGGTTGAATTGTTTTCTCAGAGAGCCGGTCTGCGAAATCATTGGTTACCTGTTGTGACTGCAGTGTTTCGACATCCAGCTTTCCTTGTGTTTTTTAGGCGGGTACATGTCTGATCGTGTTGATTTAACAAGAAAAATAATGTTGTATCAACAGGAAATCATGTTGATTCAAACCTTTGTGATCATGTTAAATTCACACTGTTCCTTCATGTTGATTTAACATGTAGGAACAGTGAAAAAGTAGCTTCATGTTAGAACAACATGAGCGATAGTGTTGTAAAATAATAACCTGAAAAATGTTGATTCAACATGAAAATTATTCTGCGTGTGGGGCCAAATACACCCTCTTTGCCCACCCTGGCGTTAAAGTCGCCAAGCATGACTTTGATATCATAACGGGGGCAGCGCTCATAAGTTTCTTCTAATTTCGCATAGAATGCATCTTTTTCCACGTCGTCCTTGTCCTCGGTCGGTGCGTGCACGCAGATAAACAATATGGTGAAAAATCGTAGTTTTATTCGGCTGGTGGCGAGACGCTCATTCACAGCTGTGAAGGACACTACATGTTTCACAAGTCTCTTTCCTACCACAAAACCGACGCCGAATCTGCGCTCATTAGTATGGCCGCTCCAGTAGACATTGCAGGTTCGGATGTCAGCTTTTGCCTTATTGAGGACCTCAGCTAGGCGGGCATCGCCATCTTCCCCAGACATTCCACGTGAAAAAAATACAGTAGAATGAACTGGATTACAGGTTAAAACAACAGATTTCACAGGCAAAAACTATCCACACGATATATCTGTTGAAACAACAGATGCTGTTCGTTCGTTAAAATTTGAACAGTTTTACTGTTTAATATAACAAATGTCTGTCCAATCGACTGTAATTAAGTCGTCGTTAACAACCGTGGCAGTTGATTTGCCAGATTTTACTGTCGAGTTTAAAAAATTTCGGTCCACATAAACTTTCATCTGTTAATTCTGTTCGTATGCCAGAGTTGTATGTTTATGCTGTTAAGTTAACAGTTAAGCTGTTCTTTTAACAGAAACTTTCGTTGTTTTATGTATTCTGAGTTCGATTCTCGGTGAAGTCAATAAAATAAGTGATATTTTAACACCAAAATTAGTAAAAAAAAAAACAAAATCAAAATTTTTTTTTCAAATTACCTATGGTGGATATAACATCCATCGGAAAGACCGTCACAGAGTAACAGGAGGTATAGGAGGTGGTCTTGCGTTCATAACACACAACTGTGTACAGTATGATCTTTTTGATACCGACATCGAAGGAACGGATGATATCTTAGAAAGCCAAGGCATAACCATCCGTACAGGAGATGTCGACCTGCAAATCTCTCTTTTGGCTCTTTTCCAATTTAACCCCGGAATTCTGTAATTTTGTCTCATCTCAAGTCACAAAATTGAGATCTGTCATTTGAGGTTTGTAATTGGACAACATGGAATTGGAACACGAATTGTCTCTATTAGTGACTATGTTGTTGTTGTTGTTGTTGTAACGAAGTGTAGCCCTGCCCAGCGTGTACTTTTCCTTAACCTAACTAACCTAGTGACTATTGTCTCTATTAGTGACTAGAGACAGCTTACAGAATTCGGGGGTAAGTTACTTGAAAGACTGTGAAGTTGCGAACAATTTTAATGCATTTTATAGTTAAAAGTTTGACCTTGTCGAACATTTAAAAGTCACAGCTGTTTCTTCAGAACAATTAAAATTTAAATATTGATCATCTGCGCAGCGCGTGGTAAATGTTTACTAGAATTTGAAATTAAGACAATACTTTCAATCAGTGGCGCATCCAGGATGTCGGGAAGGGGGAGTTCAAGTTTTATTCTTTTAATTTCGGAAACATTTTTCTTTCTTTCTTAAAAGCTGCCCTTTTATCCTTGTTCTTCAAAAAAAAAAAAATTGTATAGGTATCTACATTTGTTAGAATGGGCAATGTCGTTGGTATATCGCCGCCATTAGTTGTTTTTTTTTTTTTTAAATGTTTTTATACATATTAATCTTGCCAAGTACTGTTTAATACCTATAATAATTCAAACTCACAAATGTTCAGGACAAGCTCTACGTGGTGAAGAATCTCTACAGGGAGAGGAGAAATTTTTTGCAGTTTTTAGTTTATTTTAAAAACATTTTAAATTAAAAATATTTTTTTATTTGACATTTTTTTTGTCGCAACTTCATTTTCAAAATTAGAAGGTGTAGAAGTACAGATCTCGACTTACAGATCTGGTTTCTGGCTTTTCATACAAACTAACAACAGCAACAAATATGATTTTAAACAATTCAACAGCTTTTAATAAAGTTTTTTAAAAGAAGGTAGTAGCAAATAAATATTAAATATTTACAAGGCGTGCGGGCCTCACATATAAAATATTAAATTCGAATGTATTAAGAAGCTTTTACTTTTGTAAACAAATACTTAAAAAATTTTAATATTTTATATATATTAAATGCATTTCTAAAAGCGAATCACTTCAAGCAGCTTTTGCTTCGCTTTATTTTTCCTTTTAATGCGCTGTCATTTTGCGTATAACCGATTTACCTTCATCATTACGAAATACCCGATAGTAAGTGGTTATCTTGCCCAATGTTGAAATGAAATCTTCATCGTGTGTAATTATGATTAACATAAAATTCGATTGCATACGTCTTTCCTCGACAATGCGATTCAATGCTTCACACAACGACAAAATATTATTACGATCCAAATTTGTGGTCGGTTCATCTAAAGCCAACACACCACAATCACTACTGAACGTCTCAGCCAATGCCATGCGTATAATTAATGAAGCTAAAACACGTTGACCAGCACTACAACGACCACGCATTTCAATTTCTGAACTATTTTTCGATTGTACAACTCTATAGTTATAATTACGACGACGATCAGCTATTTGATTACGATCAACTTCATCGGTTTGTATTTGTATATAATCAATATCGTTACCACGATATATCAGGCGCCAATATTCACGTATCAAACGATTAATAAGTTCCATTTTTTCAGCATGAAACTTCATTAGCGAACATTCCAAACCAGTCTTACTTTCACCAAGATCTTTAATCAATTGTCGCGATGTAACCACTTCGTAGTAGGCGCGCCGATAATTTTCAAGTGAATCCTTAAATTTTGGTTCATTTATTTCCCTCTCCAATTTCTTCACTTGATTTTGAACTTCACCAATTTGGCCGAGTAGCTCACCCTTACGCACAGTGCCTGTGAAAAATGATTAGAATATGTGTCTTGTTTAGGATGTCATTTTCTGAGGGTGAAATGATTCCACCACATCTTGAAATATGTTGTCTGCTCTTAAATTAAATATTTGACAAAAGGTTTTTGAGGAACAAACAGTTTAAAACGAGTATTGGTAAAGAGTTTGAGGTTTTACTTGATATTTAGTCCTTTCGTCCTGCGTATGAAATCATTCCCCCCTTCCAAGATTTATATTGCCCCCAGTATACTATTTATATATGAGAAACTGAATTCAGCTTAATGCTTACCTTTTTCACGTTTCCTAATTAACATATTTTTTTCCTGTGACAATTTCGGAAAATCCATTTTTCCCAATTGCTTAGCCAGAGTTTCCACTCTAACATCAATAGCTGTTTTCTTTTCTTGTAATATTTTCAATTCACGATTATCCTTTAAATCACGTTCCAGAGTTTCTTGTTTTAAGCATTCCGTTTTGATGTCCTCAAGTTCGTTTGTTGTTTTCGAAATTTCTTCAGCCTGAAAAAAAAAAAACAAAAAAAAAATGTTTCGAACATTAAATTGGATTAAAAAGCCACAGTGTTGGACGAAACATTTTGGACCGCCGAAAACGTTGTTTTTTGGCCTTTCAATTCTTTCATATAAACTTAAATTTCATTAAAAACTAAAATATCGTTTACGATCTAACGAATGCTATTCAAATCGATGTTCTAAGATTTGCACGGAAATCCGCAAATATGTAAAAATTTTGTCTTAGTATTTGCACTTTTTTCTCAGGCTCTTTAGAAAATTCTGATTATGCAGTTTTGTAGCCCATAAAATTATTATTATTATTATTATTAAGTGCAAATCTCAAATAGCTTTGGAAGCGCGTTGATTTTTAGTCGTTTCGGCTGAAATTCCGAATTTTGTTCGTGAGAATTCGTAGCACAGGCTTTACTTTAAACTGTCTTTAGCAGGGATGGTAAGAGTACGGGTTTAAGTATCAAAAGATTAGCTTCCATATCCAACTATCCGACAGTCACAGTGTTTGTGCTAACAAGGAAAGCGTATTCTATCTTCTATTGTTGTTGTTGTTAACGATAGAAACTCCCCAAAGGTTTTGGGGAGTGATGTCGAAATTGAAAGTCCTTGGCCGGATATGAACCCGGTACGCTCCGGTACTCCCTTGCGGTACTGCCCGACTGTCTCGGAAGCGATTTGGTATGACCAATGGAACCTTCTAGGTCATATCATCCCTCCATCCGTAAGGAAGGAGAAAATGGGTAATGAGAGGTGAGAGACATCATATCCGTAGATCAACCATCGAGTTAGCACGTCATTACCTATGTGCATATTAGTCGCCTCTTACGACCGGTATGCTTACCTCGGGCATATTCTAAACCCCTAACCCACATTCTCAGTTCTCGAACTCACAACATGGGGACATAATGTTGACTTTGTCACTATATATTGTGCCGCGCTGGATTATTATCTCCCCTTCTTATCCGTTTTCTTTGACCCATTTTTATGACCTGGATAATGCAGATAGAAAAGCTTGAAGTTTAACATCCAAGTCAATGTTATCACGTTTCCGTCTACCATTTTATCCGTCCATTAATGGGATTTGCTCGATGATTATCTCCCTCTCTTATCCGTTTTATTTGGCACATTTTTACGACTGGGAAAACGTAGATAGCAAAGATTGATACTAAACATCCAAGCCAATGTTATTGGGCTATTCTATTTCAAGTTATCCAAATTTTGTAAAAAACCTACCGGCATGCCACGGATTTCGTTCACATGTTGGGCCTATAAATGGGTTGTTTTTGTTGTTAGGACAAAAATACTAACCGAAGGTTTTGGGGATTGATGTTGAAATTGACAGTCCTTGGCCAGATATGAATCTGGTACGCTCCGGTACTCCCTTGCGGTACTGCCCGACTGTCTCGGAAGCGATTTGGTATGACCAATGGAACCTTCTAGGTCATGTCATCCCTCCATCCGTAAGGAAGATGGGTAATGAGAGGCATCATACCCGTAGATGAACCATCGAGTTACCACGTCACTACGTATGTGCATATTAGTCGCCTCTTACGACCAGTAAGCCTACCTCGGGCATATTCTAAACCCCTAACCCACAGGGCATGGTTTCGACACGTATTTTTTGTTTTAACATTTTATTTTGATTGTTTTAGGCCCGGTTTTTCAGTGCAATTTTAAATTTCAGAGCAAGTTTAAACTTAGTTTAAGCGGCCAATTTGTATGTGGTAAACTCTAGTCAACTTTCCTTGAAAAACAGGGTCTTAGGAGGTATGATCTTTTAAAGTTCGAAGATGAAGTCTGTTTTCATTAGTTCAAGAAAAGTTCCAAACTTTAAGAGATCATATTTTAGAAGAAAAGCGAAAAAATGACCTCTTTATTGTGAGAACGTGTATATTGAATTTGAGCCAAATCTGAGGCACGATGGTTGATTATAGGTCCCGGTTGGTATGGAATAGCTCATTAAGCAACCGTCTGCCAACCTCCTAAAATCGAGCATCTGTCTTTAGTCTCACCAAAGCAGCCAAAGTAACTGACTTCCAATACCTTGGGTAGTGTTAAAAAAATAGACATACAAGTGGCCAGCAACACCACCTGTAGCTTCAGAGGATCGCAACTCCTCCAGGGAGAGGCCAGTCGGATCGATCGATTTATATTCTTTGGGTATGATACAGCCTTTAAATGTCTGTACTTCACCTAAAATGTCTTCTCTTTCTAAAGAGAGATTACAAACCAATTTCATTATCAAACTTCTGATATGTTGTTGTGGTTGATATCGACCTCGTATGCTCATCGAGTAGAAAGATGTTTATGTAAAACCAGAGCGCCCTCTAAAGGCCAACTAAGTTTTACATAATATAGCATAGCTTACCTTTCTTTCGACTTCTGTTTTGCAGGTTTTGATCAATTCTTTCAAGTTTTCAATTTCATTGGAAAGATTTAACAGTTGAAATTCGACTACTTCAGAATTTAATCTGAAAATATATCAAATTAAGTATGAGAATATCGACGAAAGGGAGTTATGTTGTCTTAGACGTCGATTTTTACTATTGGCCACATACCTCTGTATATCATGGTCCATTTTCTTATAAGTATTCAATTCTGTTTGCATTTTGGCCACACGCTTGCGGGAAGCTTCCAAAAGACGATTTTTCTCAGCAACTAAGGTATTAAGCTTTTGCTTTAAAGTGGGTAGCTTAGTCTTTAATTGCTTAATTTCGTTAGTTTTGGCTTCAATTAAATTTTTCAACTCCGTCTGACGCTCTTGTAGTTGCGACAAGGATTGTTGACCTTCTTGCAATTTTAAACGCTCATCCTGATAACTGAAAAATAGAATAGTGGACATAACTTTTATAATTTTTGATGCTTCAATTGCGCTTACGTGTTCTTTTGTTCTTGCATTTTATTCAATGCAGTCACAATTTTTTCCAGATTCGTTTGCTTCTCCTCTAATGTATGACGCTCTGCATCGAGTTCCTCAGATATGCTAACTTTCAACATTTGTAGCTCATCTACGTTAGCGTCAGATTCAAAATCGGCTGGTAGTTTTGCCTGAAAATGGATTAATAATTTAGATTAATTCTATCTTTAACCAATAAATCAGTTTTATATCGTACTAACATTCAATTGCGTTATATCATTCTTTAATCGTGTAACCTCGCGCATCGCCTCATCCAACAGCGATACATCACCCATCATTGTATCGGCCAACTCTAATGATGAAGTTGGTTCAGCCAAAAGCATTTGCAAAGATTCGCTATCTTCAACACATTTAGCTAATTTCTCTTCAAAGGTTTTAAGCTCTTCCTTTTTCTTTGGTATATCAATTTCTAGCTTGGCCACTGTATCCACGACGGACTTAATGTGCAAAAGATTTTCATATTTCTTCTGTTCGGCTTTTAATAGCTTTTCTGTACGTTTGATATTCTCTGGCAGACGATTTATTTCATCAGATAATTCCATTGTGATGTCTGAGGCCTTTTAAGTATGAAAATTTTATACGTTTATAAGGAAGTTTGATGTACATATCCCACCCTAAATCAAAAACCGTCACGACTCAAAATTTTTTTAGGTCACTTTCTTGGCATAGATTGCCTAGTAAAAAGTAGTACAGCCAGTATATACATTTTATTTCTTTTTGACTATTATCGTTACACTTTAAAGAGGACAGTGATGCAAAGTTTTTAAAAATCTAATGACTTTTGTGCGATCCAGAAGCAATTAACTGAAAGTTACTCTGATTTTGAGGTGTGACTTTTTCGTCTTCAAAAACTCTTCAAGACCACTTTATTTATTTTGAAAAAGTTTAATTTAATTTAAACAAATAACCTAATCAAATAATAAACCATTAAATTATTTTAGGTTCTCAGATCACTGGCTATAAGAAGTCGTTGGCTGGACCTACATGTCTTACGCCGATTCTGAACGACAACTACTAGAACAGATGATTTTTAAATGATTAACTTTTCAATGCCAAAAATAAATTTGGAGCGCTGGCGACCACTGCCGAGGGGCGACCAAATTTCCCCTCAATAACAGATTTCGTCAAACTGAATAGTTGAAGCTTGTCAGTTTGTGTGGCTTTAGTTCATTTGCTGACTGTTTTATACATCCTTATATAGAAAGAACCTTTCGCATCAAGCATGTGTCTGGAAATTTTTGGTTCTTTTTTTATAAAGACAGCTAGCATTAGTGAAGTGAATCAAATTCTGGAAAGATTGAAATTGATAAGTCTCTTCCCAAGAAGCACAACTAATAGCATTGTTGGAAACAGAATGTTTCTTCGCTAGTGGGCAATGGGCAAAGAACACCAACAAATTGATTGAAAACTCTAATTAAGCCAGCATACAAACATACACGATACAGCCTAGTGGTTAGACTGCCGTCACTAGAAGTTGAAGCAACCGAGTTCAAAGCCCGCTCGGAAGCAAAACACTTCTAGTAAAAATCATTACAAATTAGTCCGTAGATCGCTTTCGCCAGCGTGAAATAGTACTATAACTATAGCGTGTAATGTTGTTTGTAGCTTTTCTTTGAGTTTTCTTCAATAACAAAAATTCAAAATTCAACATGAAAGTTTCAATAGTAATTATTATTCCGGTCTATAGCTCACAAAATTCTTACTTATATGTAAAAATGCAAGACCACTAAAACAAAAACCAGTTTAGCACAGTTTCTAACGTTAGAGAAATGTTCGTGTTTACGTCAGATAACTAGAGTATTCTCTATTCAAAGAATAGGTTAGAGAACTAGGGTGTAAGAGTAGGTTGCCTCCCCGTTGGTGCACCCTGGGTAACGCTAAATGACCTACATGGCCGCATAGCGAGTTTCTTGTATTGCCGGTTCTACGAGAACGGTACCAGTACTTGTGCTGTACCCATCGTGCCGAAACGACCCGGGCCGTTTTCTTATATCGACCCGGCCAAGAGCAATACACTTGGGGTGACCCTGTCTGACATTTCGGCAGGGCTACACCTCGCTACAACAACAACAACAAGGTTAGAGAACTAGCCAAAAGGCGAGGTTTTTGTACAATTTGCAAATTCACATTAGAACCCCATTAGAGAATGACATTAGAATTCGATTCGAAAACTAGTCTTCTCGATTTGAGAATTATGTCCAATTTTGTAAGAGAACGCTGTGATTCTCGAGTCGTCCTCTAACGTTAGAGATTGGAGATAGTTCTCGAATGTATCTCCAAATGAAATCTAGCTTCAGGGTTTGTTGGGATAGGGCCTATTTAAAAAAATAATTTTAAATTGGAAGATCTTTCACTAAGACGTCTAGGTATGATTAGTATTCACCAGGTACTGACTATTGCTGCCACATTCATGTTTCATGGCACTTAACCGAAATGAGTTTTATTGTATGTAACCATTATAAACTCCCAATGGTTATTGTATGTAACCATTATAAACTCCCAATAAATGTTTCGGTATGCGTCATTCTACCACCAAGTAAAATTGGGTTGCACCTTATTTACCATACCTCATTTTCATTCATATCTTTATGGCACAACGGACAACACGGCTCTTCTGTGACCTTTTCTATATATCTGAAAACAAATGCAAACATTTAATTTCAAATAAAGAAAACCCGAATTTCTTAACAACCAACCTTTTATACATAGCCTCTGCAGAGAGCAAGGCGCCATGTTCCAATTGGTACTTTTCCATAGTAGCTTTACTTTTCGACAGCGTATCCTCGTATGATGCCGCATGACACGCTTCATAAACTTTCTCCTTCGATTCTTCCAACTCTTTTTCCAATTTCAACAATTCACTTTTCAAATTTTTACGCTTTATTTCATAGGATTGCTGTTCCAATTGTAATTTATTTGATTTTCCATTAAGTTCCTTAATAGAATTACGCAATTTCTCAGAACACAATTGCATTGCACGCCTATAGTTGGATTCCACTTGGCGAGTTAGTAACTTTTTAAAATTATCTGCATGTTTGCCTTTAACACGTCGCACATCTTGTTCTTTCTTATCGAGCTCTTTCTGTTTCAATGCAATTTCTGCCGTCAACTTGGATAACATATTCAATTTAGTTAGACGTTCATCTAATTCACGAAATTGTTCTTGTAGCTTAACTATTTTCTTTTTAGTCTCAGTTATATCAGTTCGCATCGATTCTTGGTTACATTTACCATTCATTTCATCCATCATTTTAATTAAACGTTCTATATTATCTGAGAGCACTTTAATACGCCTTGCAGAATTTTCTACATCAGCGATTTCTTTTGCAACTGTTCCCAACTCCTTTTCGTTCAGTGTCTTTTGCTTTTCGCACGTAACTATTCCCTCTTCCACTTTGGTGAGTTCAACACGTTGCGTATCTATTTCTGTTTGGCGTTCGCGATCTTCTTGATCTGTTTTTGCAACACTTTCAGCAATATTGCAATCCTTATTCATTAATTCATTTTCGACTTTTTCCAAAACATCTGGTACGCATTCAGGTTGAAATTCTAAATCATCAGTGAGCGTTATGCCCAATTGCTGGCAGAGGGCTTTCAACTGTTCGACACGTTTGGAAATGCATTCCTGTTCCTTTTGACGTTGCTGCATTAGCAGTAAGCGCTTTTTATCTAAATCGGCGTAACGTTTTTGCAGCCCCTTTTCTTCGTTCTTTTTTTCGTTTAAGTTTTTATCTAATACATTACGACGTTTTCGCTTCTCTAACATGGTTTGTGCAAAATCGGAAATTTCCTGCTCCAACTCGTCGCGTGTGCCCTCAAATGGTACTTTTATGTTACTGCTTAACGCCAGTATTTGCTCTTGACAGTTCTTTTGCCTGTAAGGTGGATTGGATGTGTTTTAGAGTGAATGTTGCTTTATGAAATTCGTATACTTACTCCGTTTCTACCTCGACCTTTTGTGCTTGATATTTGCCCACTTCATACTCAACGTTTCGAATTTCTATCAAACGCGCATCAATGGGTTTCATTTCCTCTTCACAACGCTCGCACTCTTTTTCGATTGCTGCACATTTTTCTTGTGCTTTCTTCAAACTCAGCGACTTATCATCCATCTCTTGCTTCAAATGCGCAAGTAGCCGTAAGTCGGCCTCTGTAAAATGGTGCAAGTTTTAAAATCAAGCAGTCAAAAAGTATAAACAAGGCTAGGAACATATTGAAAACTATGCAAACCACGACCCTTCTTCGTAACGAGTGAGGACAGAATACAAATATTTTCAGTGGGAAACTCAATAAAAACCCTATAAGCCAGCTCAAATTGAGTTGTTGTTGTTGTAGCAGTACTTCGCCCTGCCTAGTCGAAAGATCCAGTTATAAAAAGTTACAAGACGGACCAGACAGGATTGTACTGAGGCTGACAGTGCTTTGCCGTATATGAATCCGGTACAGTCTCTTTTGGTACTAGCCCGACCGTTTTGGAAACGATTTCGTTGGTTCGGTTCTGCGAGAGGGGTACCTGTCCTTGTTCTGTACCCTTTGTATCGACACGACCCGGGCTGTTTTTTCCACGACCGGGCCAAGAGCAATACACCTCGAAGTGACCCTGTCTAACGTATCAAGATTCCACACAAAATTAAAATTGCTCCAATCCAAGAGACCAAACTTGGCTCTCACTCGGATCTCAGAGCATGTGGGGGCTACCACGTTTTCCGGCATGACCAATTCCCCAAACTGTGCATTATAGGCAATTTGCAATCCACACCGCCCAAAGGGACATACCCTCAGAGTGTCAGGGTGTAGTCGCTTAGGCTGGAGGTTTTGATCTTTATTTAATGAATATCTACATTCCTCCCGTCACCTGCTGTTCAAGAAGTTATCGCCCTGACCTAAGTGCGTTTCTTTGTGGCGATAACCGCATCAGCACTGGCGATTTTAATGCCCACCATGATATGTGGCATTCACGCCTTCCTGTAGATGGCAGGGGTAGCTTCCCGGACATTGCTTTCATCACTCCGGGTCTAATTAACGGCAATAACTGTTTGAAGACATAAGCAACTCTTCAGCAACACCAAAAGAGAATTTCTTATAAAAGCAACACCAAGTTGACTTCGCTTGAATGCGCTAAATAGGCACCCTCAAAAGACATTTTATGCCTCTACGATAAAAGAGGGCCCGCTGTGAGGGAAATCGCGAAGAATAGAGAGTACTCTATTTCCTATCCAAAGATGTAATCCAAATGTAATCCTTTTTCATATAAAAATTGTGCTCCAATTAACCTTGCGATGTCCTAGGACTGGACCACCTACTCCAACCTTCGCTTTGTTTCTGCTACTCCATGGAGTACCTACAGTCAGAGTACTTTGCAATCTACTCCAATGTTGTTACTCCTTGGAGTATATACTGCCAGAGCGGTAGTGTCGTGATTTTTGTCGATAAGGCACGAGCAATGATCGACTTTCAAAAAGATGAAGGTGGTCCGATGAGGTATACAAAGGATTAATATTGGAGTACTCCAATATCAAAAAATTGGAACATGTACTCCAATGATTTTTGCATGGGGAGTCGGATTACGCGGATTTATATCCGATCAAGCATTGTTACTCTAGCTACACTCCAAAATTATCCGAAATACATTCAGAATAGGGATGGCAATTGAGGCTAAGGATAAGTGTACGTTGGGCAGGGCCACACCCCGGCCGTTACAACAACAACAACAGGGAGCCAATAGTCCTAAAGATCACCGTATTGGAGCGTTCTTTTCACTGAAAAGAGGAGTCCGTACGGATTATATGAAGGAGTTTTTTGGGACTCGGAATATATGCTCATTTAAGAAGTCCGACAGGAGACCTTTTCCATACTTTTCAAAAGCCCCTTGTACTAATAATAATAATAAATGGAGGTGATGCACTGCGACCTTAAGATCTATTGTGCCCTCCTATTCTCATAGCACATCTTCCAAGCCGATCGCCCTCAGGAAATACAGAATTAATCTCGGCATTGTTGTTGTTGTTGCTAACGACAAGAACACTCCCCGAAGGTTTTGTGGAGTGATGTCGAAATTGACAGTCACTGGCCGGATATGAACCCTGTATGCTCCGGTACTCCCTTGCGGTACTGCCCGCCTGCCGCGGGAGCGACTTGATATGACCAGTGGAACCTTCTAGGTCATGTCATCCCTCCATCCATGAGGTAGGAGAAGATGTTTAATCATATCCGTAGATCAACCATCGAGTTTGCACGTCATTACCTATTTGCATATTAGTCGCCTCTTACGACCAGTATGCCTACCTCGGTCATATTCTAAACCCATAACCCACAGGCCTCCATGTTCGGCCTTAATTGATGTATGTGCTTGCACTCTACAGTCGAAGATTCGAAGAGAGTACTAGCTGAACATCTTGCGGACTCCTCTGGTTGGCTGGGAACAATAAACTAGTTTTAAATTTGGTGTTAAACAAAGCAGATACCTACCTTTAATTTTCAAATTTTCAACTTCTTCTTTGCGCATTTTTACAATTCTTTCGATGGTCTTGTTAAATTCGGTTATACCAAATATTGCGTCGAATTTTTCTTTCAATTTTTTCGATTCATCCAATGGCCAACTTGAGTCCTCTTGATGACAGAATAGCACATTGTTTATAATGGCCTTTGATACACCTTCAAAAATATACAAAAACCAATTATAACGCCTCCAATTAAACTACCATATACCTAATCAAACTAACCCATAAACTGGCACATAGCAACATCAACATCCACACAACGTTTACTAATAGAGTTTGTCGCTCCTTTGCCATCACTCTTATTATCCAAATAGTTCACTGTTGCATCCAACGTTTCAAAGGAGTATTTGTCACCCTTCTTCTTCGATATCTTCATTGAACGGCACACGGATATATGTTTGCCTTGTAAATTACTAACTTCCAATTTAACTTGACCCAATGTGCCAGATTGATGGAATATTTTCGGATCATGCACAAAGCTTTTGCCACGATCACTACCGGGCGGCACCTCTCCAGTGAGTCCATATTTGAGGCACTCAATCACAGTAGTTTTGCCGCAACCATTTTCACCCAAGATCAATGTTACTGGCGGTGAAAACTTTATTTTCTGCAAAGTAAAATTAGCGGCGCGTTAAAAACTACCAACGACTGTTTTTATAAAAATCAGTTTTTGCTCATACCTGCACGTCCTCGGAATTGGAACCAAAACTGCGTATGCCTTGTATGCACAACTCTTGTACGGTAGACATATTTTAATATTTAACAGAAACGCGAAATTTCACAACACAAAAACGAGACACAACAAATCTGATGCGAAAATACAAAATTTTGCGGGTTTTAGTTTGAGGTGACCGTCTGCAGTCAGTTATAACGCAGTCAGCTGTGAGGATAGCGATAGTTTTCTGTATATCGACCATATCGAGTTTTGCTGCGACTTCCCTTTTTGGCCATACCATACCACAGAAACAAAAAATTAAAAAAGCCCTTCCGGATTCGTGATACTGAGGCCAAAACACGTTTTTTGAGCTCTCTCCCATAAATTTAGCTAATTTATTAGCAGTTGACACCTAATAGTACATTTACACCGCACCAAATTTGGCGCTTTTTTTCATACAAATTTCATTTTTAAAATTTGGAATTCCATCGCGTTTGACCTCATTTGCCGAACAATACAATCCACACTTCCTCAAAATAGAAAAAATCGCTCTCGAACCACGCCCACTTTCGATATCGAAAGCTTCGAAAGTCACCTAAATTGATATAACTCGGTAACGGAAATGGCTAAAATGATATAGTTTGGTAGTATGAACCCTAGAGCGTCTCGGGCTTACAGGCAAAAAAAAAAGACGGCCGTACCTCCCCTCATACGAAGTGTTTTTGTAAAACATTAAAAAAAAATGTGTTTTTTTTTGTGACAACCCTAGATGTCGCCCAATTACATTTTTCTTCAAATCTTTGGCATTTGTTGTCGGATTGCATTGGTTAATGATATAGTTACGGCACATTTTGTCTTCCCACCAACTTTTACTAAATATTAGGGGTATTCGCTCTTAAAGCGCGCTACCCACCTGCCAAGAAATGCCTCAAGAAAAAAAGGAGCATATATTTCTTGTGCCTGGTCAAGAAATTTTGACGTTTATCAAATTTTCCATTTTTTTGCAAATTACTCTTATAAAAATGTATAAAACATGTTTAGGCTGTGTGCCAAACGGTTTAAAAAAGCAAATTTTGACAGAGCGATGTTAAATTCTGACAGTCATCGTGGTGAATATGAACGTCAGAATTTGCCCTAGCCCTGGGGGCTAGGTCAAATTTTGACAATCAATAATGTGAGCACAGGGATGCATGTGCTGTTAACATTCATATTATTTCACATAAATTTATGTCCACATGCGTTATTTAACACTAAAATATAATATAATGCGAATAATACGCAATATAAATGCATGAAAAACACGTAAAATGAGAATTGATTCACAAAGCTTCTGCTTTTGCACGTGCTTTTTCCATACGTCAAAATTTACTACTGTCATAATTTAACGTTTCGTTTGGCACAGCAAAATGGCAAATATTCGTTCACCATAGGAAATTTGTTCACCTCATTTTACTCTGACGAAAAATGTTTTCAATTAGCACACAGCCTTAGTGAAATATTTACTCACCTTTAGCGGGCTACTCACCTGCCAAGAAATGTCAAACTCTATATAAAAAAAGCTCAAGAAATGGTCAAGAACTGTTTTCACACGTCAAGTTTTCTTGAGCCAATACTCAGCTCATAAGAAAAAATACTACAATTTTCGATGGTTGGCAACGCCGGTTTACCTCAAGAAATAAATATGCTCGTATATATTTCTTGAAGTAAATGTGCAGATCCACAGCAAAGGTGAGTACATATTGCGCGACACATGCTTTATACATTTTTAGAAGAGTAATTTGCAAAAAAATGGATATTTTGGTAAACGTCAACATTTCTTGACCAGGCACAAGAAATATATGCCCGTTTTTTTCTTGAGGCATTTCTTGGCAGGTGGGTAGCCCGCTTTAGCCGTGAAGCGGGCTACTCACCTGCCAAGAAATGTCAAACTCCATATAAAAAAACGCTCAAGAAATGGTCAAGAACTGTTTTCACACGTCAGATTTTCTTGAGCCAATACTCAGCTCATAAGAAAAAATACTAAAATTTATGATGGTTGGCAACGCCGGTTTACCTCAAGAAATAAATATGCTCGTATATATTTCTTGAGGTAAACGTGCAGATTCACGGCACAGGTGAGTAAATATTTCACTAAACATGTTTTATAAATTTTTATAAGAGTAATTTGCAAAAAAATGGAAAATTTGATAAACGTCAAAATTTCTTGACCAGGCACAAGAAATATATGCTCGGTTTTTTCTTGAGCCATTTCTTGGCAGGTGGGTAGCCCGCTTGAATCTGCACGTTTACCTCAAGAAATATATACGAGCATATTTATTTCTTTAGGTAAACCGGCGTTGCCAACTATCGAAAAGTGCTGTATTTTTTCTTATGAGCTGAGTGTTGGCTCAAGAAAATTTGACGTGTGAAAACAGTTCTTAACCATTTCTTGAGCGTTTTTTATATGGCGTTTGACATTTCTTGAAGCTCTAGCTTGTGAAGGTAGTTCATTTGCCATGGCGTACATTGTGGGAATAGGGGTTGATGGAGTTAGACCAAGACATCTCCTGAGAACTTTATTTTGTAGTACTGAAGCATTTGTAGTACTGAAACTGAGCTTTTAGCATACAGACTCGCTGCAGTGTCTTTTTTTTACATAGAACTTCTAGTATTTCTTCATAAGAGATTGCAAGACTGTTATCAGTTTCAGTTGGAGTATTAGGCTCATAGTTAGTTGGGTGGTTTGGCACTTGATCCTTCAACATACTGAGATAAGTTAAGTTGGTATTATAGTTCCATGCACCAAAAGATTCATCGCTATGATCTCCTCTAAGAGCCTTAAAAAATTAACATCATCAATTTTATTTTCAAAGTTGGTGGTTTAGCCAACTTAACTTCTTTTTTCCATAGTTTTGTTGTGTGATGAGATGCTCAAAATTCTCGAAACTAGGATATTGCTTTGCTTTTTTATTAGCTATCTTCAAAAAATCTGTAGGATTTGGCCAGGCCGCCCGAATATGAGTGAACAAATTTTCAAACTTCGTGAATGGTTTATCGCTTTTCGAAAACGCCCACTTTTTTATGAAAATTTACTGGAAAGGAGGTAATGTATATGTGTAATGTATATGTAATATCTCTTTGGCTGATGAAGGTAGAGTAGTGAGACTCGGTATCTACATTAATTCTGTCATCATCTATATGATTCTTAAAATAAATTTTCAAAAGGGGGTGAGTCACGAAATTTTCAAATTAGACTATTTACGATAAAATGACAGAACTTGGTATGAGTCACATATTTATTGTGCAGAGTACACCCACTGAAAATCAGATAAATCGCCAAACGACCATGCCCACTTTTTCATACATACATATGTATATCCTTTTATTTTGGTACAAGCATTTTTACAAGTCATTGGGGGGGGGGGGGGGGGGAGGGCACCTCACAGTTACAACTGGGTATTTAATGTGCCGCTGCACCCGAACTTATATTTCCTTACAAAACGAAAGAACCGAATTAGAGGAAATTCACAACTAATCTGCTTTTGACAGGATTTAGAATGCCGACTTATTATAGTATAAACTTGGGATTGGGGAGAGGAGTAGGGCAAGGGATAGTAATACATGCAGGCAAATACATTTTTGGCAGGACAACGTCTGCCGGGTCAACAAGTCTAATATAAAAGCGTATAATTAAAAGTCGCTTAGGTCGTACCAAAAATCTCATTACTTAAGTAATCAATCCCCGCAACTACATAACTTCACAATTAACCACATATCAGCTTAGTATTGAAAGTACCAAATCGTTTCAATACTTCACCTTATCTACTAAGCTGAGAGAGTTCGATCTGCGCGACAGTCCAGCATACAAATGGAGAGCTCGGCAAAAACTGGAAAAGTTTTTAAAAGTTATTGTAGAGAAAATTTAAAAAAGTTTCTTCGAGAGACCACCCTGCATGGACTAAAATATTTGGCTGATGAGAGCATTACAGTCTGGGAAAAGTTGGTGACCTTCTACGAGTATTAATATTTTGATTTAGTTCGAATAAAAGTTTGTCCCTTTATAGATCTTTCTTTATGTGCGCATTTCTGGCTGCGATAATAACCACAGCCAATTTGATAGCTAACGTCTATGGCAAATGGATCAGTACGCCAGTCATCATTGGCATCAGTCCACATCCGACATCGATTTTTAATACACCATTTCCTGCAATTACAGTATGTAATATGAACCAAGTTTTGGCGAGTCGTGTTGGGAATTATGCACCGTAAGTAAAATGTGTGAGAGGTTTGGAGTGGAGGGGCGGAGGTGTGAAGTTTCAGTTTGTCGAAGGAGGTCACTAAAGACACCGAAATCGTTCCCACGACAGTCGGGGCCTAAAACACCGCTAAAATAAAATGTAACTCCTCTTATGCAGCAGGTTTGAGCCTTAAACTATACCAGCGGTAAGGGGTTACTGGCGTTCGAGGGTCCGAGCTTTACCAGAAGGTGCTAATATAGAAGCCTGTCGGTTTATTTTATGCAAAGGAGTCGCCATATCCGTAATACTTTCCAAACCTCTAACCTTCTCGAAGTGTTTTGCGAGGAAATGGAGGGGTCTATCAGCTATTCCGCGGGGAGCTCCTGGCGGGAATAATTGTAACATAGTCGATAGAGTTCACATCCACTTTATCGAAGTCATTGTCAAACACCGATATATTAGATTTAATTCTCTCATGATCTATGACATTGTCTCCGCCGGGAGCTTCGCTGCAATAGCTGATAGACCCCAAAATTCCTGGAAAACCCTTTTTCTGGAAACTTTTAGATTTTAAGGATACTCTTTAATTGGAGTCAGTGCAGTCTCTTACAGACCACCTAGCAAACCGAGATGCGTGAACTGTTTGGTATTTCTTTTTAATTCAAAATACGATGAGTTAAAAAAGCATGCTGGGATTGGTTTGAGTTACGGTTACCGGATAGCTAATACCACATGGCATCTTGATGATGCTTCCCGCGTGTACAAGTTCTATGTTCATGGAAATATCTCAGCTTTCCTCAGCAAAACTGACCGGCCGGGATTTGCGGTTTACTTGAGGAAGCGCCTCGTGGTTCAGCCATTCTTGCGATCACTTGAGGGAAAAGAGTAAGATCCGCAAGTTAACAGTTCATCGCAGACCTCGGGATAACCTCGAGTTGTGAACAGCACTGTCGTGTCGCAAGCTTGGTCCGCAGCATGAATCTACCTCCCACATTCCAGGAAGGGTTTTTTTGCTTACAATGTGTTTGAGAGTGTTTTCCGTTTTTTTTTATAAAACATTATTTTCTTCTTCTAGAGAATCTGACGAAGGGTCTTTGCTCAAAGTTTTATGCAGTTCTGTGGGCGATAAAGTACTCGACAAGCCAAATTTTAGGAATAATAATTTGAAATTTGGCGACTTTCTGGCCAAGGTAAGTTAAAAAATAACCTTCGTTGGTAGTTCCAACGGCCAAAATTGCCGAGATCAGGAGAGTCTCTTCTCCAAGACGACCCCCCTACAAGCTCTTTATAACTTCAAACTTTTTTCAAGCACGCTCAACCATGTTCGAAAATGTTGCTTTCCTGTTCGATCGGTTCCGATGGCAATAACTGTTCATATTCATTTCAAGAGATTCTGACCGATGAGGGCCTCTGTTGTGTCTATAATATTTTGCATCCTAAATTTCGACTTACGGACAGGTAATTTCAATTAATTGCCTAAATACGAGAGTCTTTGGGGTCTATCAGCTATTCCGCCAGAACGTGAAATTGTTTAACGAATTCCGATAAATTTCCTGATTTCTATCGAGTTTCGCGTTCCGCGAAAGTAGCTGATAGACCCCAATGACATCATTACAATTTGTTGTTGTTGTGGTTATTTCAGCGCTGCTACAACAGTAATGGAATGGAAAACAACTCAAACAGTGGTAGCAGTCGATTGGAATCCAGAAACTGGTTACCCACCAAATTTACCACCCAAATACTCACCACGTCCAGCATCGGGAACCGGTGTATCGATGGGTATATCGTTGATGTTAGATGCAGAAATCGATGAATACTATTGTTCTACAACTAATGGGCCGGGATTTAAGGTAAGTAGCTAGGTTTTGTTTGGTTACCCGGATCTAGCTGGATCACCTTTATGCATGTGAAACACATTTCGCAAATTCATTCACTCATGGTCTCCTAAATAATATCTCTATATTTCTCTTTGTGCTCTGCATAATTATAATTAAGCCTTAAATGTGAGAATATTTTTGTTCGAAACCCGCGCAGACGGGTTGTGTGCTGGGCTTCGGTTCCGCCACGTAAAAATCAAATTCCAATGAAAAAACAATCAAAGCCTCGGATGTAGGATTCGTGGTTGAAAAGAGACTGCGCCGCCAAGTATTATCGTTCACACCCGCGAACCAGCGGTTCGCTGCGATCCGCATCAAGGCGAGGGTTTTCAACGTAACATTTATATTTGCCTATGCGCCGACTGAGAAGGCGGACGATGCAGAGAAGGACTTCTTCTACGATAAACTTGAACACTTTTATGGATCGCTGCCCCTAACATGATATCAAAATCCTGCTCGGCGACTTTATTGCCAAGGTGGGCATTGGTCCAGTTGGAAAATTTTGTCTCTACGATATAACATCCGTCAATGGCACTAGGTTGATTGACTCTGCCGCTGCTCGCCTTATGGTCATCAGTAGTACCTACGTGGTCCCAATATCGACTCGGACCATTATCTTGTTATAGCCAAGATACGCATACGCCTCTGTGCAGAGAAGAAAGTACGCACACTAACGGAAGGAAAGTTCGACGTCGAGAAGCTGCGCACGACACAGACAGCTGATAATTTCTCAACTCGCAATCCTCTACCTAACGATGCAACCGAGCAATGGAAGCATATCTGCAACTCATTACGTACCGCCGCTGAGGCCACTATAGGGTTTCACCGAGGCCGCAGGAACAACTGGTGCGATGAGGAATGCAGCACTGCCTCGAAAAATAAGGCGCTGGGGACAAGGAGACGTTGCAAACGGGCGCAACCCGCAGTGTATGGCAACGCTATCGCGAGGCAAAGAAGGAAGAGAGGCGCCTATTCAGAAAAAAGAAACGTGAGGCCGAAAGGCGTGAGTGTGAGGAGGCTGACAGGAATGATGCCCGAAAATTCTATGAACACATCCGGCGGATGACGGAACGTTTTAAGACCGGGGCAAGTTCCCGTAAGGACAGCTCACTGCTAAATTGCGGGGGAGATGTCGAACTCGACACCCCAATCCCTGACGATGGAAAAGTCGTCCCACCACCTGGCTATGATAAAGTGAGGATACATAGCTACATATATCCCGGCTCAAAACAACAAAGTGCCGGGAAAAGACGGACTACCCGCCGAGCTGTTCAAACACGGAGGCGAAGAGCTGGTAAAAAGCATGCATCAGCTCTTATGCAGAATATGGTCAGACGAGTGTTTACCTCCGGATTGGAATTTAAGTGTGCTCTGCCCATTCCACAAGAAAGGCGATCCCGCTAACCCCGCCAACTACCGCGGAACAAGTCTTCTTAATATAGTATTGTCCTTGTCAGTGTGGCTTTAGACCTGGAAAGTCTACCATCGACCAGATTTTCACGATACGCCAAATCCTGATAAAAGAATCGACACACACCATCTCTTTGTCGATTTTAAAGCCGCTTTTGACAGCGCAGAGCTAAACAGCAATGGTACAATCTTTTACAATAGCGTGCAATTGCAGGCGAATGCCGGGGATATTGATATCATTGGCCTAAACAGCCGCGCCGTAAGCGCTGCCTTCTCTGTAATGGATAAGGAAGCGAAAAAGTGGGTCTTGCGGTCAACGAGGATAAGACGAAGTATCTGCTGTCATCAAAGAAAAAATCGGCGCACCTGCGCCCTCGCAGCCAAGTCACCGTTGATAGCTACAAATTTCAAACTGTGAGGGGTTTCTTCTATTTGGGAACCAGCATTAACGCTGAAAATAATATCAGTCTAGAAATCCAACAAGTCCTACTTTGGACTAAGTAAGCAATTTAGAAGAAAAGTCCTCTCTCGACAAACAAAGATCACGCTCTATAAGTCTCTCATCATACAACTCCTGATGTACGGCTCGGAATCATGGACGGTGTCAAGAGAAGATGAGATGGCCCTTAGCGAATGGACAAAGAAGCTCCAGCACAGAATGTTTTCCTATCGATACCCGAATTCGGCAGCAGAGGGTGAGGACTGGACTGAGCTGGAAACAACAAGTGGAGGATGACTTGAACTCCCTAGGGGTTTCCAATCGGCGTCAGTTATCGCTAAAAAGTAATGACTGGCGTGCTTTGATACGAAACGGCCAAAATCGCCTAGGCGGTTAAGCGTCAGGGTCCTGGCTCTCAGAAGGCTCAAATTGACCCTTTAGTGTCCCCAGCGGCAACACTGACCATCATCACTCAAGATTGGCTTGCACCCCAGGCTTGCCAGTATTGTCGACTTTTTACAAATTGGCGATGGCGACTATCAAAATATTTTAAAACTTTAGTAAATTTTAAAGCTGTTGCCATACTTTATCCACACCTTGCCAATACATCTTACGAGATGTAAAAAACAAAAAAGAGTTTGAAGCAGATCCGGCTCGAAGCTAGAGCGCAGAGCTGGATGAGGGGTATATTCAAGGGATCTGGAACTTGAGCTCTCCTTCAGACTACCTGATCACTGCGATTTGGATAAGTAACGCGCTATCAGCGAGGATATCGTTTTTTCAGCGACAGCCAGGCGGCCCTCAAAGCTCTTGGCTCTTATTCGTTCAACTTTAACTGACGCTCAGCTGTCGTCGATATCTTCAAGAGATGGCCCAACAGAACTGCGTGAACCATTGAGGGAAACTGTAACGCAAAAGAAACTTGTCAGGCAGGTCGTACAAGCAGGTTCTTCGGGATGAAGAGCGCTTAGCTATGCCGTTTGCCACATGCAAGCTAATACTGAAGGAGTACACACTCCGTCAAGCCAACTAAAAGTGGCAACATTCCCAAATTGGATCATAAAAGATCTAGAGAAATTCACGCCCTAAGAAGGAGAGAAATCTCCATATTAATAGGCGTTTTAACTGGGCACTGCCTTATTGGTAGGCACGCAGAAAGGGTAGGTGTGCCCTACCGACGATGCTGTAGGAGCTGCAAAGATGATGAGGAAGAGGAAAAGGTGAAGCACCTCATCTGCAACTGCCCGGCTTTAAGCGGTGGGAGAACGCGCTTTTTGGGAGTTCCATTCCTGGATAGCCTAAGCCAGTTCGCGGAACTGGACATAAAGGACTTGATGACCTTCATAAAGTCATCTAAGTGTTTCGAGGAGGAGTAACGGTGTCACGTTAGGAGTGTCAGTTCCGGGATTCTGCTATGTGGAAAATCCCAACAACTCAGGGTGGTATCATAACGGGCCTTTCAAAACTGGCCCAAGTGTGCCTCTGCGGTAGCCACTTGAACCTAACCTAACCTAAGTCCTTAACCCTAGTGTCCAAACATATTTTTTCTACAATTTAATGTTTCAGAAATTTCGTATTGTACATTGATCTAACTGGATCGCTTCTAGACATGTGATATTCAAAAATGTTGATTCCTAATAACATCTCTATTTCTCTTTTATTTTGCATCAACATCATCATTCAAGATTGCCATGCACTCGCCTATCGAGGCAACTGCCATCAAAGAAACCGCACTCGTTTTGCCTGTTGGCTTCGAGACCCGTTTACGCATCGATGTCGAAAGTAGCGGAGCAACATCCAATCTTCGTTCACTCAAACGCAACGATCGCCAATGCATCTTCAAAAACGAAGAAAAGTTACTCTATTTTGCGCATTATTCACGTCGTAATTGTGAGAGTGAATGTCAAGTGAAATTTATTTATGATCAATGTAAATGCCAAGCATTTAATTTACCAATAATTTATGTAAATGCCACCGTATGCGGCATGCAACAAGGACGATGCGTACCACTGGCTCAGGAAATGTGGTCGAAAGGTGGTGGCGGTTTGGAATGTCGGGGTCGTTGTTTACCCGCTTGTTTTGACTTAAGTTACAAAGCGGATGCGACTATGTCACCGTTATGCGCATACGATTATCTAACGCCTCCAAGTTTACTACGAAATATGTCAATGGAATATGTGAATAAAAATATTGCAGTGGTGCATTTCTTCTTTCGTGAATCGATATTTCATGGTGATCTCAAGAATGTCTATGTGGGATTTACAGAGTTCTTATGTGAGTATGAAAGGCGTCGTTGATGGGAAGTTGTTGAAACAATTTTGTAATCCTCTTTCATTTAAGCTAACACTGGCGGTATTATGGGCCTATTTATGGGTTTCAGTTTCATATCTGTAGCTGAAATAATTTATTTCGCCTTAATGCGTCCAATATTCGAGCTTATCACGGCTTTCAGGACGAAGAGAATGATTATACGAAAAAAAAGAGGCAAAGCTGGGAACGAGGTAAGGATTTCGTATTAATTTTGACACACTTTTGGGTCAGGCTGAAATTTCAATGTAGTTGTAGGCTTAGTTGAATTTCAGTGATATCATATCATAGATCATCCTATCATGGCTTTTGAAAATAATTATCTATTTGAGAAGTTTTACCCTGGAACTTGTTCCGAAAACATCCATTTCCACGAATGCGGCGTTTCAGGATTCGCAGAAGAAGTCAGCTCGTCATGAAAAGATTTTTTTCAGATTGCAGTTAAAGAACCCCTATCTCAAAACCTATCTAAAAACCTATTTAAAAACAGACTTTCCCAAAAAAATTCTATCACAGAACTCGGCTGAAGAAGCCTTGTCTCAGAATATGTTTCGAAAACTTTTTCCCAAAAAAAGACCATTCAAAATTGATGTAGAAGAAGCCAAAACTCATCCCAGAATTTGGTTAAAGAGACCTTATTTCAGATTTCGGCTGAAGAAGCTCTCTCACAGGCTTTGTTTAAAAACAGTCTTACCCAGTCACGTTCCATCCCAAAACTCGGCTGAATAAGCTATTTCTCATAATTTGTTTGAAAGCATCGTTTTCCCTAAAAAAGACCTTTCCTAATTGCAGTTGAAGAAGCTCTACCCAGAACATATTTCTAAAAAAAGGTCACCCCGAAAACGACCCATCCCGGAATTCGGTTAAAAAGCTTAAATCACAGTTTTTTTTCAAAAACGCCCTTTCCCAAAAGCAACCCATCCGAGAGTTCTGTTAAGGGATCCCGAACTCAGAATTGCTTTCCATAAGCCTTGATATTTCACTCTCGATCTTTCACTTAGCCGTCAGCAAAGTACCTCCAAGTTTCACTTATAGTGTAGGTCCTAGGTCTTGACAAAATGTTTTCCATGAGAATCACAGAGAATTGAATTCGAAAACGTGAATACTCTAGACTTCTTTCTCTACCTGATAGGTTTTAGAAAATTTATTCCGGCGGTATGTTCTTTTGTACGATGCTAATAAGGGACTAGGCCCGTGCCCAGGGGGGGAGGGTTGGTAGTTTAAACCTAGGTGTCTTCTAGGAAGTTTCTAGGTAGTCATTTTAGGCCAACCCCTTTTTCAATATTTCCACGTTGGTTGTACCAGGGTTTCAACAGATTTGAAGCTCCTAAATCGTACCAAATTTGTATACGAAATTTTGGTTTTCTCTTTACAGATCACAGCGAAAAGTCCACAGAATCTGAAGAATCATAAGTTTGTAAAAAATTTTTAACTTTGAAATATAAATTTTGAAACAAATAAATCCTCAGTAATATGTTCAATGTAAATTATGGTCCATTAGAAGGGGCCAATTCGCCCCTCTTCGAACAACCAGTGCGCTACTATCAGGTTCAGGCAAGATGGAACATGGAATCAAGTACAACCGCAGCCTGTGAGACTGCTCACTGCACATCTCTGAAATAATCCAAGCGACCGTCACGCTTCCCCCACTTAAATCCGCAAGTGGAAAGTTAGACGGTCGTTGGGCTCGTAACAGCAGGTACCGGGTTTATACCGCCAACGAACTATCCATATCGGTAACACTGCCCGAAAACTTGCTTGTTGTTTATTATAATCTTGGGCGGTTGGATAAAACCGAGTTAGGGACCTTTCTCGACTTTCCGTTACCGTCGAAGTTCATTATTCAATCCACATCAGGATGATAAACTGGCCGATAAATTTATAGTGAGCGTTAAAGTTGACGGCTAGTCGAGAAAATGGCCCTTAGTCGGCTTTTCAGCGAGGTGCAATAGAAGGTCAACCAAAGTTGTTTTTGAAACGTGCGGAGTGCATTAAGGATCTCCATTATCTTAAAAGTCGGTATCAGAGTCTTAGGTTTTTTGTGCGTTTGGTAGAATTCAAGAGATGCTCCCTCGACGTTCAGGAATACCAGGATCTCACGTCCGGGCCATCAGGATTGTTATGACCACTTAATGACATCCATAAAAGTACTCGCTTACGTATTCCATCTACCATCTGGCACAGTTGAATTCTTAAACCTTGAACTTGTTAACCTTCAGCATAATCGCAAGTTCGAATGTGACTCAAGATGACTTCTTCACGGCTTAGTTTGTATTCAGACTCTGAAACGCAGCAGTGTCGACTTGCAGTTTAGGTCTTTAGTAAAATCTTACTGCATTTTGCGTTTTGAAAATTTAATCATTTTACTCATAATAATTAATCCTTACAGTTTAAGGGCTTCATAATAAGTAAATCGGTTTATTGTGTATCTTTACCAGATGCTCAGAGTCAGTTCATGGGTGCCTGAACGTAGTGTAAGTTTCATTTCGATATCTCGATCCGTTCCGGAGATATCAACCAAAGTATAAATAAAATTTACCTGAGCTTTTCTTACTCGATTAAATAAATGTTACTCATACGCCGTGTATGTCCTATAAAAAGTGCACTATAATTGCACTGTTTCAAAATATACACAGCTGTTTTTGCTAGAAAACATATTGTTACGCAATCTACTAACATACTTTTGAAATTCCAAAACATTTTCTTCGTGTTTTTTCAAATATCCTTGTAAGGGATACTGTTGTCCTTATAAAAAAATCGAAGGTGGAGATTTGTTACCCAGTCCTTTATATATGGGAAAAATAATAAAATTATGCCAGTTTTTAAGCTGCTAGCTAAAATTTTAAACCAAAATCGTCACGGGTTACCGTTATTCTAGAACAATAAAACTTGACACACATGTAGAGGTTATGTAGAGGTTATGTATATAAAATTTCTAAGCAAACTTTTTTTCTATATTGTGGGACGCTCTAGTGCACATATCTACTATTTGAATATCGAAAGAAATATTGAGATAAGTCAGAATGCTTAATGAGGCATGTAAATCAATGTGAGACGACACTACGCTACACACGACTTACCCCAATTACCCGTTCTTAGCCTGACCATCTTTTGGTAATAGCCAGTAAGCAGATACAAATAAAGCCAAACATTTCGAAGCAAACAGAAATATACATTAGGCCATACCAAAAAAGTGCGATATGCGGCCCTATGAAGTGACCAGAGTTTATTTTCATTCTCCTTAACAAAATATTTTATGGCGGGAACCAAGTTTGCTTTTCGGAATCGATCTGGTGCCTCACCAAAACAAGTTACGGTGTTTCCATCGGAATTACGAAGTTCACGCTTTTTCAAGGCCTCTCCCAAAATATTTGGAAAAAATATTAAGATTTACTGGAGCTGGACCAAGTTGAAAATATACCAAAATATCTTGGAAATGGGTTCACAGATGAACCTGAAAACCGCTCCTTGTGAAAACTTTCATCAACGCGTTTAATTTGAACCCATTCTTGGGTCAGCCTTGGTCCACCTTGGGTCAGCCTCTGGCCACCCTCAGGACTCCACAAAATTATTTACCTTTGTCTTTCAGTAGGACCTTCTCCTGGCAAAAGTAAATACAATAAAAAAAATTTGTGAAATCGCTCCATGCGCTCAGGCGTGAGGTCGTGACCAAGGGAAATGGGCATTCATTTTTATATATATTCCTTTAAGGAATGGAATCGGAAATTCTCAAGTACATTTTCCATTCCTTGTAATGTAATTGAAAAAATTTCAATTGCATTTTCAATTCCTTTCAAAAGTAATGGCGCGGCAATTACATTTTGTACTTGAGCCTCAAAACGATGAAGTATTTTGGTATTTTTTTTTTAGGAATTGAAATGTAATCAATTCCTTTTCTTTTCATGAAAGGATTTGATTACATTTTTCAATGTAATTGTAATGGAATTGAATTTACCCAGCTCTGAATGTACATATGTAAATCTATACCCATCAAAATTTGTTTAGCTAAGTTTTTGTGTAATTTGCATTTACGAAAATTAGATCAAGCATGAAATCATAAATCCCAAACCAGAAGATAAAAATTACGAAATATATTGTAATGAAAAACAAATAAATCATTTACAAACCGACAGCTTATGAAGGTGCACTGAACCTTTATTCGAATTTATATTATATGCTCAAATGGAGACTTTGATGTATGAATTTGGGCTGCTTAAATTGCCAACTAAATGTTGACATAGAGGTCACCGAAGCTAGGTTCAAGTCAGACAAGGGTTAAACATAATTTGATATCCATAACCCCTCACCCGCGGTTTAGTGGGCTTAGAATATATACTTGGTAAATTATGTCTGTCGTGAAAGGCGACTAAAAAAACTTGAGGTTCGACGGGATCAAAGAATAGAAGTACGCATTATATGCACCACATTGGCACATCCAATCCCTACCGCGCTGCCTACCGGTGTCATAAAACTATCCCATAGGATTTAATTTCATTTACAATCTCGCGGCTTATAACCAACTTAAATTTTTATTTTTGAAGACAAATACAAAAAACCAAATAATCAAATGAAACTTCTGCTTAAGTGTGCCCCAGAAGTAGCTCTCTCGCACTAAAGTATGCGCCACTTAAGTATTCACAACAATGTAAACTTTTCACTCACACAGCTGCTTCAAGGCTTCATAGGTATCTGGCAAACCGAAAAATAGTAATAATCAAACTCCGGACGGCTCAAACTTTTGGTTATTTGAAGCGAAAAATTATTAGAAAAGTTATGAAGGCGGATGAAAATGAATGAAAGCGAAAAGGCCGAAGGACAACAAACTGTAGTTGGTGCCCGACTCTAAAGAGGCTGCATATAAAACCGAGGTCTGTATTTACATACATATAAATACTTGCATAGTATGCAGTTAGCTCACACAGCAAGGTGCGTGGGTGTAGATGGAATGATTTTTAAGGGGGTCACGTTCGCATTTGTACAAAATTCGCTCAGTGGTTGAAATTTAATCACAAAAGCAGTCAGAATAATAATATCAAAATCTCTACTCCTATCCTTATCCCTCTCCCTATCCCTATCCCTATCCTTATCCCTATCCCTATCCCTATCCCTATCCCTATCCCTATCCCTATCCCTATCCCTATCCCTATCCCTATCCCTATCCCTATCCCTATCCCTATCCCTATCCCTATCCCTATCCCTATCCCTATCCCTATCCCTATCCCTATCCCTATCCCTATCCCTATCCCTATCCCTATCCCTATCCCTATCCCTATCCCTATCCCTATCCCTATCCCTATCCCTATCCCTATCCCTATCCCTATCCCTATCCCTATCCCTATCCCTATCCCTATCCCTATCCCTATCCCTATCCCTATCCCTATCCCTATCCCTATCCCTATCCCTATCCCTATCCCTATCCCTATCCCTATCCCTATCCCTATCCCTATCCCTATCCCTATCCCTATCCCTATCCCTATCCCTATCCCTATCCCTATCCCTATCCCTATCCCTATCCCTATCCCTATCCCTATCCCTATCCCTATCCCTATCCCTATCCCTATCCCTATTCCTATCCCTATCCCTATCCCTATCCCTATCCCTATCCCTATCCCTATCCCTATCCCTATCCCTATCCCTATCCCTATCCCTATCCCTACCCTATCCCTATCCCTATCCCTATCCCTATCCCTATACCTATCCCTATACCTATCCCTATCCCTATCCCTATCCCTATCCCTATCCCTATCCCTATCCCTATCCCTATCGGTGAATCCAATAAACCCTACACCTTGCTCCTACCTGGCTACACCCCTGGATACATACATACATACATACTTACATACTAAGCAAGTTGGAAACTCAGCCGCTATAAATAATAAAACAATAAGAAGACAATTTATAAGAGGTGTCGGTTTGTTGACTGATGATGACACGTACGGGGTCGTGCTGGAAGCTATAACAAAGTGAGATGCAGCTCACATGGAAGTTGTATAGGCATTGAAAAGTGCACAAGGTGCAATTCTTTGTGAACAAATAAAGTTTTCGAAATGGTATTTAAAAATTAATTATAAAATTTAAAGAGGAGATGCGGGTCACAGGTGGACAAATGTAGAGCGCATACGGGTTGGTACAGATATGGCAGGGTGGTAAAAAATAGACCATGCTTTGACGTGGCATCAAGTTTCAGGAAGTGAAATGCGAGGAAGCTCACAGTCGACGTTGAAATGCTTAACTCCGCGAAGTCGATCGAGGTGAAAAGGTGAATATGACATTGAGAGTTCAGGTAAAAAGGATTTAAGCAAAGAGGCTAGAAAATAATTTTATTATTATATTATGTTCAAGCCCGTTTGATACGACGTTGAGAGTTGATTTGAATAGGTGAACATGAATTGAGAGTTGAGGTGAATTGGTGGGCATGCCATTGAGTGGTGAGTGAATAGGTGAACATGTCAGGTTATTTTCGGATCAACACAAGGTATAAGCTGCCCCTAATAAAATGGTCGATTAAATATTCCATCCATTATGGAGCACGACCTGCTGCTCTATTGGCTCACCCTGTACCTACCAACCTACTTATCGGCATCGGCGACGCATTATACGCGCATAGTCTTCTAAGGAGAGATGCCTCATGCTTATATCAACCTACACATATGTGGCACACTTAGTCATAAAACTAATTAACTTGTAAATTAACTTGCAATACTACACATACAACAATAACTAGGCGCCATTTTCCACAGCTCCTGTCGTTCTATATCCGACAGCACTGTATCGTTAATTTTTTATGCATGCCTTTACTACGTCAGCATTAACATACCTACATACGAAGAAGTAAAGGCACAACAATACATAAAAAGGTACGCATTAGGGTGCTCCAAGGAGGACATTTTTGACCCAAATCTTCAAAGCCTTAACCCTACTGTCGATACTAATAAAGCCAAAGATATCGCATATGAATTTTAGCCGCGATTGGACAGGGGTCAGAGTACCGTATGATAACTAAAAAAAAAATATTTATACCTATTTATTATTTATTCCTTATCGAAGATATCAGACATTAATTATGGTGCCTTGACTGTAGTATTTCTGACTGTCAGCCTGAAAAAGTCGTTCATTGGGTTTAAAGGACCACCCTAATACACATATGTATGTACCGTAATGGGTGTATGTATGTGTGAGTAAATGAACACTTCACCTTAGGGAAAATTCAATTTCGTTGAATCCTCATTAGTTCAATGGAAACTGAAACCGCAGGCGCACTTAAGCCAGCAATAAACGTTTCATACTTAGTACGTGTAGGTATGGCATAGGGAACGGTGCAGTGGTGGCTATAATATGTTGTCCGCAAAAAACTTTCAGTAATTAATAATAAGATCCAAGATGAAGGTTAACAATCGGCGCCATCTAGTGCTTTGGTTGTGTTACTTGCTATTTAAAACTAGATGTCGCTGAGGATTGTTTATTTTTTGGTTACCCTAGTGTCCAGTAGCGATAATAGCGTAATTTTGGTAGTTGTCCTTGCTATTTTTGTTTATTTAACGGTGACAGTAGCGGTCAAATCGTTATGATATCTGCTCAAATCTTCTCCCAAAGGCGGAGTTAATTCGGAATTAGCGCTAATGTATCAGCCCTATAAGGTTTCGCAAAACACAAATTACGTCGAACGAAAAGAAGCCATTCCTTAATTTTTGCCTGTCTGTATAGTCCGGTAAATATAGACATTTGAAACAGCAAAAATTCCCACAGAGCTAAATTTTTGCATACAGCTTAGATTCACCTTCAGATAAAAAACCTCGAAAGTCCCCATCTATCCTATGTGTGCTAAAATCTAAAAATTTATGCGGGGTAAAATGTCAAAATTTTAAGTTTTTGGGACTTTTCTCAAAAACGGTAGATAAGTTTTTTCGAAAAACAACCTAAAATCTGGAAATTCTCTACCAATATGGTTCCAGCACTTTTTATATGAGAGTGGGCAGTTTTAAGATATCGCGAATGTAAAACCAGCTCTGGAAATTATATAAAAATATATGCCACGCACGGACATTTCAGAATTTTTTCGAAAACTTTTCTTTTACCGTTTATTTGTCATGAAGTCTCCCATCGCCAATGAAAATAGTTATTTTTATAAAGCCTATAGTTCTCGAGCTAGAGCCACCTTTTCTCCATGCATGATAACTATCAACAAGTAAGGAAGTCTAAGTTCGGGTGAAACCGAACATTACATACCCAGCTGTGCACATAAAATGCTGTTATTCTTTGTTTTGTATAGTTAATGGTGTTAAAATTAATAAAAATTGCTTGACTCATAAGTGGGCGGTGCCACGCCCACTTTCCAAAATTTTGAAAAAATTATGTAAAGAATATGAAAGTTGATGTATGTACCAAATTATATTATTATAGCGAAATCAGTTAATTAGATATGGACTTTTCAATATTTCCACCTCCTTTCAATATAACTTTTATGAAAAAGTAGGCGTGGTTGCGAAGCGATTTCGTTTATTTTCTATAGCTGAATTTACCACAACAATAGTATGTCCTCTACGAAATTTCGTTATACTAGCATAAACTGTTCTGAAGTTATTAAGAGTCAAAATTTTAAAATTTCTTCAAATATACGTGGGCGGCACCACGCCCCCTTTTCAAAATTTTTTATAAAATCGGCCTTAGAACATCTAAATCAATACATATTGCAAATTTTATCATTGTAGCTGCTTCTAATATTGAATTAACCCATTTTATACGTTTTTCGAAATTTTCGATATCGAAAAAGGGGCGTGGTTATGGTCCGATTTTACCCATTTTCAATAGCAATCTATTCTGAACCCAAATAAGTACGCATGCCAAATTTGGTGAAGATATCTCATTATTTGCTCAAGTTATCGTGTTAACGGACAGACGGACGGACGGACGGACGGACGGACGGACGGACGGACGGACGGACGGACGGACGGACGGACGGACAGACGGACGGACATGGCTTAATCAAATTTTTTTTCGATCCTGATCATATTGATATATGGAAGTCTATATCTATCTCGATTCCTTTATACCTGTACAACCAACCGTTATCCTAACAAAGTTATAATACCCTGTGTACAAGTACAGCTGGGTATAAAAAATACTAGTTCGGTAGTTTATCTTGTATAAGAAACATTTCCACAGAGCCAACATTTTTGTTGGAAGCTTAGGTTCATCCCCAGCAAGAAAACGTCAAAAGTTCCCATCGATCCCATTTGTGCTAAAAGAGTTATTCGGGTAAAAAAATCGAGAAAAATTCCAATTTGAAATTTTTTTTAATTTAATTTAATTTTTTATTACGTTTTATTTTACTTGTTTTATTATTTTTTATTTTTTTTTTAATTTGTTATTTTATTTTTTTCATTATTTTTATTTTTATTATTTTTATTTTTTGTTTATTTTAAATTATTTAATTTTTTTTATTTTATATTGGTTTCATCATCATTTATTGGCGCTTAACCGCCTAAGCGATTTTGGCCGTCGCCTATCAAAGCACGCCAGTCATTCCTTTTTAGCGATAACTGACGCCAATTGGAAACCCCAAGGGAGTTCAAGTCATCCTCCACCTGTTGTTTCCATCTCAGTCGAGGCCTCCCCCTTCCTCTGCTGCCGAATTCGGGTGACGATTGGAAAACCTTCTGGGCTGGAGCTTCTTTGTCCATTCGCATGACGTGACCCAGCCAGCGGAGCCTTTGGGCTTTAATTCGCTGGACTATGGTCAGATCTGCGTAAAGCTCGTACAGCTCATCGTTAAATCTCCTTCGATACTCGCCGTCGGCATCACGGGAAGGACCATAAATCTTCCGGAGAACTTTTCTCTCAAATACTCCAAGGGCCATCTCATCTTCTCTTGACATTGTCCATGAATCTGAGCCATACATCAGGACAGGTATGATGAGAGACTTATAGAGCGCGATCTTTGTTCTTCGGGAGAGGACTTTACTTCTCAATTGCCTACTCAGTCCAAAGTAGCACTTGTTCGCAAGAGTGATTCTCCGTTGGATTTCTAGACTGATATTATTTTATATTATTTATTTTATTTTTTATATTGGTTTACTTTAATTTATTTTACTTTTTTTAAATTTAATTGGCCCAAAAATTTTCTAACTCAAAGATTCACATATAAAAAACTCCTTGTTTTGCGGCCACCACTGTATGAGTACGCATTCGAAGCTTGTCGGCTCTCATCACATCTGCGCTCCTTGCAAAATACTTCTTAATAAGTTTAACGTTTATTGCACATACTTGGCTATAATTTATTTATACAAACATAAATATTTGGCCTAATAATATGCAAATTATGATTAATCGCATTATTTTGACACCCTATCAAATGCTGCATTACAAGTTTCTTATACATTTGTAAACAGTTGGATACATCGAGGCAAGCGGGGATGGGTAAAAGGGGTAGCCATCTTTAAGTATTACAATACAAAGTGTATAAAAAACTTAGCAGAAGAGGCATTCGAAATTTTTTTTTAAACACTGCAACCTTTGGGGTTAAAATAAAATAAAATGGTCACCGTACTCATAACTAGCCAGAATATTGTTTCAACTTGATCCATTAACCATCATACATATCATAACAATATCTATCTCGCACCTTCCGCTAAATACAAACTCTGTGCATTGGCATAGTGAGCAGAGATTGACCCACTGACTATATAGATAACATACTCCAACGCAACCATCAGCCTTATTACATATACATTATGACCATATCTCTATATTTGCATATGGACGAACTAAACGAACTACCCGCTTGAACTCTGGCAACGGTAGCATTTGAACCAGAGTGGACCTCTGAAACAATGCATACACTAACACAAGCACAAATATGAACCGTGCAGGAAATCTTATAACTTTAAACGAGCTAAACTTGTATATATGTATGTATATCTGTATATTTGTATATCCGGTAATATCTCGAGAACTATGCACAAAGATATGACAATATGGGTATCAAATGAAAAGTATTTTCGGCGACATACCAACTGAAATATTTTCAAGTAAAGTTGCCACCTAGGGTTGCCACTTTATCGCAGTATATTTGTATATCCGGTACTATCTCGAGAACCGCTTGACGGATTTCGATGAAACTAAAACTACAACAACTAAAATCCTTTCAAGTAGGGTTGCCGCCGAGGGTTACCATTTTACCGTATTGGATTTGTATATTTTCGACTCATTTTGGGATGATATTTTGATTTTTTTAAGATCATTTTGGGATAATTTTTCGGTTCAATTTTGGTTCATTTCGGGATAATTTTGGGGTCGTTTTCGGATAATTTTGGGATCATTTAAGGGTCTTTTTGAGGTCATTTTGGAATCCTTTTAGGGTAATTTTGGGACCATTAGGGTCATTTTGGAATCATTTAGTGATCATTTTGGCATCATTTTATGGTCATTTTGGACCGTTTGACCGATTTTGATGAAATTTGGCACAGAGATAGTATGCTTGATTCTAAGACAGTCCACTTGGGTGTTGTCACTTGGGGTGTTTACAGGGTTGCCATCTATCTATTTTTTTTTTTTAATATTAAACAAGGTATTATGGGTATCAAGTCAAAAGTATTTTCAACCACACACCAACCATGTAGTCTTAAAAAAGAGTTGGCAACTAGGATACTAGGTTATAGTAAAGAGAACTTAAACTGTTCCGGAAATCAACTAACTAGAAGTTAGCTTATAAGTGACTAGCTTGTAGTTAGTTGAAAACGGGCCGAATATTTATAAGAAGTCGACTAGTTGGTATGTAGTAGGTAAAATTTCCTACAGGGTATATTTAATATAAACCAATGAATTTCATGCATATTTGCAGTCCGAATATAAAAATCTTGAAAAAGTAAAACAAAGAGCATCACTTTGTGGCACTTGACTATTTATTCAAAATTTTACTATGAATGAGTTTTATTAAGCAAATAAAAGAAATAGAAAACAAAAAAAAAAAACGATTCTGTTTGAGCTTCTTTGGGTTTGAATCACTCATATGTGAATTCTCGTAATAATAAATGCTAAAAAGGAATTTTTGTTTAAAAGCTTGATAAAATCAGAAATGATAGAAATGCCACTTTTATGAGCAGAGAAATTTGATGGGTATTTTAAATTGTGAATAAATACATAAGCATATGCGGGTTTTTGATGGTGAGGTGGGGTATTGTTAAAACATTCGCTTTGCATGATTGCCATGATAGTTTGGTATTGGGCGAGTAAGAATTTGCTATGCAAAGGCAGAGAGTGTTTTAAGTTGATGTGATAAAACTGAATGAATTTTTCATGCAACATTTGCTTAACGATGAAATTTAACGAGCCTAACGTTGTTAGAACTTAGGCGCAGAAGTTGATTTCAGAGCTACCTCCAAAGGTCCTCACATCTTTTTTGATATTTTGAAAAGTCTTGGCACCACTGTAGGTTTTGGTTTTGCTGAGTTTCTGTTGTAATTCCGCCCTTCAAGTTCAAGTTCTGTTTCAAATTTAAAAAATATGCTCGATTTCAGTTTCGTTTCAGTTTAGATTTTGACTTCGCCATTCAAAATTGCTTTCACTTTCCTTGCATTCAGGTTCTTTTGGCTCCAGTGTCGGCTCCTGTTTCAGGTTTGATTTAAGCTTCGTTTTTTTTTTTTTTTTCAAAATTAGTATCCGTTAAGATTTGGTAGTTTATCTGAATTTCGGTTTCAATTTCGATCCATTTCGGTTTTTTATATCGGTCTTCAAAATTAGTTTCGGTTTCGGGTTTGCTTACCCTCTTTAAAACTAGTTTCGGTTTCGATGCTTAAAATTGTATTCAATTTCCAGGTTTGGTTTCGCTCAGTTTTCGTTTGGTTCCGGTTTCGTTTGCTCGTAAAAGTTTTGTTTTGACTTGGTCTCTTACCTTTCGTTCCGGTTCCATTTTTTGTTTAGGTTATAGTTTCGTTCTTTAAAATTAGTATCTCTTGATTTTAGTTCGTTGGTTTTTTGGTTTGTTTTTGTTTCATTCTTCAAAATTAGCTTTCGCTACGTCTTAAAAGTTTGTTGAAGTTTCAAAATTAGTTTCGTCTCCGTTTCTTTTTAGCTTCAGTTAATACTTTGGTTTCGTTCTTTGAAATTATGTAGTTTCTTTTTCGACCCCAGTTGTTTTGAAGTTGCAAATTTGTTCTTCAAAATAAGTTTCGATTGTATTTCCTTTCCCTTTGGTTCCGATTGCTCATAAGAATTCGTTTTAGCTTAGCTCTAGTTTAATTTCTTTAAATTAGTTTCTGGGTTGGTTTCGGGTTTGTTCTTTAAAATAAGATTCCGGCTTGCTTCGTTCCGTTCCCGGTGTCTGTTTCGTTTCACAAAAATCAATCCGGATTATTTCGTCCAGGTTCCGGTTCCGGTTTCGGTTTCGGTTTCGGCTTCGCTTTAGTTTTGTTCTTTAAAATAAGATTCCGGCTTGCTTCGTTCCGTTCCCGGTGTCTGTTTCGTTTCTCAAAAATCAATCCGGATTATTTCGTCCAGGTTCCGGTTCCGGTTTCGGTTTCGGTTTTGGCTTCGCTTTAGTTTTGTTCTTTAAAATAAGATTCCGGCTTGCTTCGTTCCGTTCCCGGTGTCAGTTTCGTTTCTCAAAAATCAATTCGGATTATTTCGTCCAGGTTCCGGTTCCGGGTTCGGTTTCGGTTTCGGTTTTGGCTTCGCTTTAGTTTTGTTCTTTAAAATAAGATTCCGGCTTGCTCGTTCCGTTCACGGTGTCTGTTTCGTTTCTCAAAAATCAATTCGGATTATTTCGTCCATGTTTCGGTTTCGGCTTCGATTTTGGCTTCGCTTTAGTTTTGTTCTTTAAAATTAGATTCCGGTTTGCTTCGTTCCGTTCCCGGTGTCTGTTTCGTTTCGCAAAAATCAATCCGGATTATTTCGTCCAGGTTCCGGTTTCGGTTTCGGTTTTGGCTTCGCTTTAGTTTTGTTCTTTAAAATAAGATTCCGGCTTGCTTCGTTCCGTTCCCGGTGTCTGTTTCGTTTCTCAAAAATCAATCCGGATTATTTCGTCCATGTTTCGGTTTCGGCTTCGATTTTGGCTTCGCTTTAGTTTTGTTCTTTAAAATTAGATTCCGGTTTGCTTCGTTCCGTTCCCGGTATCTGTTTCATTTCTCAAAAATCAATCCAGATTATTTTCTCCAGGTTCCGGTTTCGGTTTCGGTTTCGGCTTCGCTTTAGTTTTGTTCTTTAAATAAGATTCCGGATTGCTTCGTTCCGCTCCCGGTGTCTGTTTCGTTTCTCAAAAATCAATCCAGATTATTTTGTCCAGGTTCCGGTTCCGGTTTCGGTTTTGGCTTCGCTTTAGTTTTGTTCTTTAAAATTAAATTCCGGTTTGCTTCGTTCTGTTCCCGGTGTCTATTTCGTTACATAAAAAAAAAAAACTAATGGCGGCGATATACCAACAGGTTATCATAACCTCTAACGAGATTTTTAGCCGAGCTTCTCTTTCCAACTTGTGGTGTGTTGCGTTTGAGTTTTCCTACAAGTTGGCGGGACCTACAGTTTTTTGCCGACTCCGAACGGCACTTGCAAAGCCAATGAATTTTTTGCTGAGAAGCTTCTCATGGCAGAAATACACCCGGAGAGTTTGCCAAACTACTGCCGAGGGGCGACCCCGTTTTAGAAAAATTATTTTTCTAAATAATTTTTGATGTTACTTTTGCCGGGCATCGAACTGCCACGACTTGGTGTAGAAGGCCGAACACTTAACCGCTACACCACAGCGGCCACCATCGTCGTTAAATGTGTTCCGATATTCAAATTCAATAAGGAATTGAAATTAAATTCGTTTCGGGTTTAGCTTCGTTGCTCCCAATTACTCTTAGTTTGGTCTCGGTTGCGGTTGTTGGTAAATATTTGTTTCTAATAGATTCATTTCCTTCTAGTTTCCGCTTTGGCTTTAGCGTTGTTCTTCAAAAATAATTAAGCGTTAGTTCCGTTTCCGGATTCACTTTCGGTTTACGTATAAGTTGCATTCTTAAAAATTTGTTTCAATTTCATATCATTTCAGTTTTTGTGTTGAGCTTCAAAAATTGGAATTGATGGTGGAAGAAGTGGAGTTAGAACACAACGATTTTATTGGTAAGATAAATAATTTGGTTTTGTTCCGTTTCGTTCCGATTTGATTTCTGGTACTAGTTTTATTTTTATAAATCAGGCTGTGGGTTTCCGTTTCTTTCCCTTTCGTTTCCATTTTGGCTCAGGTTTCCGAATTGTTTTTCAAAGTTATATTCGTGCTTGTTTTGTTCCGGTTTCGTTTTCATAAAGAAGAAAACCACTATTTACAAAACTGTTGCCATCCTTAAACTTACTTTTGCGATGCTTTAAGAAGCTAAACTTTGCGTTTACTACGCGCAATTTAAAAATCTAAAATTATGTATGTATGCAGATAAGATCCACCAAGACAGTATGTCTGAGTGCTAATGGCGCTTTATAATGGCAGTGCAAAATTTCCGGAAGTGCTTGAAGAGTCGTGTGTAATTTGATGTCTCATCTTAAAGTCCGTGTCGTAAACTTTGAACATTTTACACTTACCTTACAAAGAAAGTATAAGCGAGGTGTACGCGTCGGCATTAGGGTGTGTCGATATCATATGATGGGATATGGGGCATATACATGAGTTATAAGAAAAAGTGACAAGGAACATATGACATGATATAATATCACTTGATCTGATGTGAACAAATTTCATGTAATCATTAACGTGATTTGATGAGAATTTATATGAATTCATACTTTATTCAGTTCAGCCCATTTTGCAAAGCCGTGTGAATTGACGTTATTCGATTTCTACTACATATAAGGTTGATACCACATTTCACTTGTTTTAACTGGATGTGATGTCACCTTGAATGAAGTGATGCCATATCATATGATATGCAGTCATTTGATAAGAGCGAAATTCTCTAGTTTCAACTTGTCTTTAAGCTCACTAATGATCATTTATGTATAAATACAAAATTAAAGTGTATGTCTTTTTGGGCATATCACAACATGTGACAAAAAAATCATATACATAAAAGTAAGTAACACTCTAAAGTGCGCACATATGTTAGTAGCTTATTTTCATTTCATTTCCTTTTAGTCGTCAATGAAGCAGCTCGTTTTTGTATTTTTCTATATAAAAATAAATATGTAAGGAACTAATATAAAAACATTCAAATATGTAAGAGCATTAACATGAATAGGCAACTACGTCTCTATGTCTAGCTAGTCGCATCGTAGCGGAAACAAATTGGCATCATTAAACATTATTTTGTGAACGTGCTGCATGCGCGACTAGCAAGTGGCCTATTGAAAATAAGCTCATTGAGGTATACGTTCGTGGCAACACGGCTGATTTGTGTTCTGGGAATGCTGGAGTAGTTGACCTTTCCTTTATATTGTTTCATACGGTGACTTTACACATACATATGTGGAAATAGGCTAAGTTTATAGTCCTTATCGCTAGAGTCGAGCCTATCGCTTTGAACCTATCGAACTGCAATCTTTGGTCCAATCCTTTTGAAGGTGTCTGTTTTTTAGGAATTTCGTTAGAAGATATGGATAATACCCATACTGTCATAACTCATTTTATATTTTTTTCTAACTTCAGATAGGTGTCAACCTTCTGAAAACATTTTAAGCGGCATCCCTTAAGTAAGAGAGCTTAGATTGTAGTGGATTAGTTGGCAACTGTCGGTGGTAACCTTTCTCGTTTAACATCCATATAGGCATATGTTTTTAAAAAACAAATCATATATGTGGCCACTCCTTAAAAATATCCCAAGTGGCAACACCGAAAACGAAAAGCTGGAAGTGTAGCTTATTTAATAAAAAGAAAAAAAAAGAAGTAAAATAAAATAGACCCAAAATGTTTTAGTGCAGTTCCAAAAAAAAAAAATTGAATAAAGAAAAAAAAAAAAATAAAAAAAAAAAATAAAAGTAAAAAAAAAAAAAAATAAAAAAAAAAAAAATTAATAAAATAAAATTAATTAATTAATAAAAAAATAAAATAAAATGAAGAATAAACTAAAAGAAAATAAAAAAAAGAAAAACAATATAAAATAAAATGAAACAATATAAACCCGTTGAGCCGTTTCCGAGATGTTACTAGATTTACGAGAATAGCTCTTCGCAGTATTCGACATTTCCTTTGCCAGCACTAGTAGTCCCCTCTTTGTATCGACTTTGCCAGATGTCTTCATAAATGATTGAATCATTCACACACGCAGACAAAAGCAATTTCAGTTTGCAATGCATTTGAAAGCAAGTATTCCCAGTATTTAAGAGGTACAGCACGGCGTATGAGTAACCGAATGCAGTGAAAGCTCCATTTATTGCTTTGTAGGTATAGGTTACTCAATCAACTTACTATTGTGAAATGAGCGACGATTTATGAGAGCAAAACACAGAGCCTGAGCGTGTTATAGAGAGTGTGGGTGAGTAGAGGAGAAAGAGCGCTAAACAAGTAATGAGAGAGAGAGAGAGCAAAAGTGTGTGATAGGCGAAGAACGAGTGAGTGTTTTGAAAAATTGTTAAACGACGAAGATGCTCTCACAATAACAATAATAAATAAGTATGTAAGTTCTAGTGAACAAAAACAACAACAACTGACAATCGGAACACAGGAACAAGTGCAAAAGTAAAGGTTAAATAGGCAGGTGGCGCGCTATATAGCATACAAACACAGTTAATGGTGTGCATGTGGATTGAATGATAGGATTGGGTGTGTGTGTGTATTTGACCGCGGATATGAACACTTGTGCATTGCGGCGCAATTGTGGCCAGAGTTGCCGTTTAGTTAATTTTTTTTGTACTTTTTCAAAACATAAAGTATGCTTCAGTATGATGTGACATGCTTTGAATTTGATGTGATATCATCTGTTGTCGTATGATGTCGTGAGGCACAGAAATCATTTCTGATTTTAACCAGGCTCAGTTTACATATGTCATGAGAATTGACATAATTCGGCCTTTATTACAAGGCGATTTTAATTCTAACTAGAGTTCGCCCAGTGGTTGAAATTCAACCACAAAACCTTATTTTATCTTCCTACCTTTATGCTATTTCTTAAATTTTCCTTTCTTTTCCATATTTTGTAAAATTTTGGTTTCTATACATTCCTATTCATTTTGCCTTTTCCTCCCTCTTTACACCATTCAGTAATAAAGTTTCAATGTTGATAATTATTTATTCTTCTTAGGTCGTCTTCATACGTATTTCTTTCCTTTCCTTTCCTTAGCATTCATTTGCTTTTATTTCCTTTCCTTTCCTCTCCTTTTCCTTTCCTTTTCTTTCCATTTCTCTTCTTTCATTTCATTTTATTTCCCTTCTTTCTTTCTTTCTTTTCTGTTTTTTTCTTTTATTTTTCTTTCTTTTCGTTTCTTTTATATTTGTTGCGGTCAACGCAACTCAGTTGTTTCCGAATAAAATAAAACACACAAAATTTTTGTTAGCGACTCGAATTTAATTTCCCGTACAAGCGTGAGCAGCTTAAAAATTATTTTGTATTTTTCGTCTTCTCGTTTGCAACTGTGATATTAAAATTTGTATGACTCTTATTTATGCAAGAAATATACACATAAGATCTCGCGTGATAATACCGTAAAATCATCCGTTTTCTAATACATACATTGTTTTTCAATAGTTAAGTGTTTGTATCATAAAAAATTAGTACAATGAAGATTTAGACAATAGAGGGTATATAAGTACATTTTAGCATAGACAAAATATGAGTATGCACGTTTGTATATAAGAGTCAATTATTACCAACGAAAACAAGACTGGTAAAAAAGGTGGTGGTTTGCATATCCACAGCATAGGTATGTTGATACGTGAATACATAAGTACACAGTTAATGTTGCTGATCTTCGCTGCAATATCTTTACATTAGGCTGTCCCAATAATTTTATATTTCTGTCGGTAACACTCCTCCCTCCGTAAACAAGTTATGAAATACGCGTTTACTAAGATTTATTACCGACATCCAATACTGCAACCTTTGCCACCGGTCGATGAAGGATTCCAGATTTCGTCTGAATCATAACGCTCCGTACCTGACTGTCCTTAGCTTTTATGGTGTTTATAATTTTGCCTTTTGGCCAACAATTTCGCGGCATATCGTGATCGACTATCACGACAATGTCACCAACACTAATGGGGGGTACTTTGCTGAACCACTTACTACGCCGAGCGATGATAGGTGCGTACTCCTTAACCCATCTATGCCAAAATCGATCCGCAAATTTTTGCGTTAAACACCAGCGCTGCCGTATATCGTGATATTCCGGGAAAACAGGTTTGTAGCCGTCGGATGATCCGAGTAAGAGATGATTAGGGGTGAGAGCTTCGTCATCACCACTTTCCAAAGAGACATATGTTAGTGGGCGCGAATTTATGATAAATTCTACCTCGTACAAGGCACTTCGCAAACTCTCATCGTTGAAATCTGTGGAAGGGAGTATATCAAAGAGTACATGTTTTACTGACCGTACCAGCCGTTCCCATACTCCTCCCATATGAGGAGCACTTGGCGGGTTAAATTTCCATTTAATGCTTTCAAAGTGAGATGTTATTTCAGTGTTGTTGTTAGGTAAGCAAATTATTTTTTCCGATGCTTTAAAGTTTGTACCATTGTCGGAGAAAATTTCTCTGGGACACCCTCGACGTGAAATGAAGTTTTGTATCGCCATTATGCACGAGCTCGTATCTAGGCTGTGCGCTACCTCGATGTGTACCGCCCGCAAAGTTAGGCATGTGAACAACACGCCCCATCTTTTTTCACGTCTTCTTCCAACAATTACCAGTAGCGGACCAAAATAGTCAATGCCGACATACGTAAAAGGCCTCTCAAAGGCGGCGAGCCTCGCGGCGGGTAATGCTGCCATTTGCGGAGGTCGTGGCGCAGCAGAGTCGTTTTTACATCTCTGACAGCTTTGTCGCACCTTACGGTATAGCACTCTTAGTCGGCTTATATGGTATCGTCCACGCAATTGATTAATTATTGACTCATGCATTTGGTGATGGAATTGCTCGTGTGTCCAACGCACTATTAGAAAAGTAATATAATGATTGTTAGGTAATAAAATGATATCTTCATGATTATTCAAATGTTCGGTTCGGCCTTTGCTCCGGATTATACCGTTTTCATCTAAATAGACATTTAGGGAAATTAATTTGCTCGACTTTTCAATAGACTTACCCTGTTTTAGTAGGTTTATTTCAATACTAAACTCAGAGTTCTGAGCATACCTGATTAGAAAGTGTTGTGCTCTTTGAATATGGTCGATAGTGATGGTGTTGATTCGTTTTCCACCTGCTACAAGTGCATGCAGTCGATCGATGTACAGTAAAAATGTAGCCACTGCTCGATAGAGACGTTTCCAATCAGAAAAGTATTCTACATTTAAAATGGGAAGCGTCATTTCAGCTTTGGTAGTATGCAAAACGTAATGCTTCATTTCAGATACGTCAATTGGGTCTTGGCTTAAGTCGTCGCATTTCGGCCATGACGTCGGGCTTAATGTTAAAAATTCTGGACCACTGAACCACGGTTGATACGTGCTCTTTGAAGAGACCTTCGTACCCAAGTCTGCTGGGTTCAATTTTGATGGTACCCATTGCCAATTTTTGCCATTCGTGGCCTCTAAAATCTCTCCGATGCGATGCATCACGTACTGTTGGAAATGTTTCGGATCCATCCGAAGCCATCGCAAGACTGTCTTCGAATCTGACCACCAAAATTTCGATGTTATACCCATACGTTGAATTTTACTCACCCTATCGGCCAGTCTAACCCCAATCACTGCGGCTTGCAACTCCAACCTAGGGATCGATAGCGGCTTTAGTGGCGCAACTTTTGACTTAGCTGCTACCAGTGCTACTGTAACGTTGTCGCCCTTTCTCACCCGCAGATAGCAAACAGCTGCATAGGCGCATTCTCCAGCATCGACGAAGGTGTGTAGTTGAACGTCATCAGCATCTTTTAAACATGTGGAATAACATCGTGGAATCTCAACCGCTGTTATCGACGGCATGAAACTTTTCCACTCGCACCAATTCTCATAGAGATTCTTGTTAAACGGCTCATCCCAAGCGATACCAGACCGCCATACATCCTGTAAAAGAATTTTAAGGCCGATAGTATAGCAACTTACAAACCCAAGTGGATCGAAGATGGACATTAAAACTTGTAAAGCCTCCCTCTTTGTAGGTACAAGTGGCTGATTAATTACGTCTCGACGAAGCCTTGCAAATCGACAAATATATTTAAAGTTATCACATTCGGGATCCCAAAACATTCCAAGAACTTTTGTCGTAGAGCCCCATTCTTTAGCAGTTAGAGCCGGTGTAGAATTTTCATTGAGTTGTTTTAATACGTGTACTGAATTTGATGACCATCCTCGTATGTGAAAGCCACCATTGTTATGGATTTTCTGCACCTGTTGAGCCAGAGCCAGAGCGGATGCTGCATCATCTTCGCTGTCAATATAGTCGTCCACGTAATGAGAGTGTTTCACTGCTTCCACCGCTCGAGAAAATTCTTCACTGAAGGAATCTGCATTCTTATCTCGTACAAAGTGGGCAATACAGGGTGCGCAATTAAGTCCAAATGTCATCGCTTTCATAACGTATACGCCGGGCTTTTGCTGTTCCTTAAAATCGTCATACCACAAAAATCTTTGTACGTGCATGTCTTTATCTCGAATGTTAATGCGGTGAAACATCTCTGCAATATCTCCACATATCGCCACTCTGCCGACTCTAAAAGATAACAAAATATCGACCAACGAATTGAGCAAGTCAGGGCCGCTAAGTAAAAAATCATTAAGCGAAACTCCATTTACCTTTGCAGCTGCGTCCCATACCATACGCACTTTACCTGGCTTATTTGGGTTAGTTACAATAAATATTGGTAGGTACCATACCTTGCCCTCAGGCTGTTCAATCTCTTCCTCCATCAGCTTCTTCGCGTAGCCCTTTGCTATCAAGTTGTCAATTTGACTTTGTATTGTAAATTTCAATTGAGGATCTTTCTTAAACTTTTTCCGTAAACAGTCTAATCGGCGATTCGCATAAGCATAGCTATCAGGCAAGGTGGCGCTACAGTCACGCCATAATAGTCCAATTTCGAAACGGTTACCTAGTTTTTGACATGTTTCATTCATAATACTTACGGCTTTTGCGTCATCTTTGGACATTATTTGAGTCGGTTTAGAGGATTCAATCTTAAAGAAATCGCTTACCATGTCATGCAACTCATCATATTTCCTATGGCAATCACATGTATGAATATTTAGTCTGAATTCTTGACTGCGCCCAGCATCGCACCCTTGTAGCGTCCATCCCAAGCGGGTTTTCGAGGCTATTGGCTGTGTCCATGCTCCTTCTCTTATTTTGAGTGGAATCGCAAGCTTCCAGTTATCCAAGCCGATTAAAATTGATGGTTTTATATTGTCATACGATGCGATTGGTAGACCTGCTAGATATGGGTACGCCTTTTGTAACTCGGAAACGTCAATTGATTGTGGTGGCAGATCGAGGTCGTCGACGGTGTGGATGTCCTTTAAGGTATACTTGCGGTCATTTGTCGTACTCGATATCTGTATCGCTGCTTTAACAGAGTTTCTTTCATGGCGCGTTGTGTTGCCGGTCCAACGTAGACACAGAGGATCATTTTCACCATCCAAACCAAGTTCGTCGAACACCTTTCTTTCCATCAAAGTAACGGATGAACCTTCATCTAAAAATGCATAAGTGTTTATTGTTTTATCTTTAGAATGAACATGAATTGGTACGATTCTGAAAAAAGGTTGCTTTCGCTCGAAGCTATCGCAATGGGTGTTTACCGGTGCATTTGAAACATCAGTTACCGTGCTAGCCGGCTGAATTTGGCTTACCGCTTTATGGAGCAAAGGATGATGCTTAAAAGTGCATCCATCCTTAACGCAGATTCTGTTTAGGTAGCATTTGCGCCTATGTGGGTTTAGGCACTGTCGACAGAGATTATTCACTTTCACTGCATCCCATTTTCGCTGAAGTGAGAGGCTTTCAAATGATTCGCATTGCGCTACTTTGTGATCACCTCTTTTACACACTGGACACTTCTTACCTTGATATGACGATTCTTTTGCTGAAGAGCGATCTTGACTCTTTTCTATTGTATGGGTATTAATCATGCGAGTATTAGCTGGTACTAAGCTAACCACTGTGCTAGCTGCTTCAGCTAAGCTGTACAACCACTCACTAAATTGTTTGACTACGGGAATTTTGTCATCTTTAGGGTGAACAGCCCAATTTAGCTTCTGGTTATTAGGGAGCTTATCAACCAGTTCCTTCACTAGCAATGGGTTGTGTAGGTGCATATACATTTGGCACCCTTCCATCGTCGTGCAGATATTCCTCACACAAAGAGAAAATTCGATAAGCGCCTCTAATTTGTCTTTTACTGGTGGGAGTGCACGAGCTCTACTTACGGCGCGCTCAAGAATGTATTCCGGACGACCGAAACACATCTTGAGAGTTTTGACTATATCTGATACCATGCATGGCATGAACAGCTTACTCTTTACGACGTCGCGTGCTTTACCTTTTAGACATGCCTGCAGCCTTATCAAATTCTCTGCGTCGGTGTATCCCGCTACAGCCGTGCTATTTTCAAAGCTGCTGATGAAAAGTGGCCATTCGTCAGGATCTCCATTGAAAGTCGGAAGTTGCTTGGGGATAGCCTGTCTTGCAGCCAATTGTTGGGGCGAAGGCCCGACGGCAGACGTAAAATATGCGTTGTTGCTTGTATGCGGCTCATCGTACTGCGATAGGATTTTATACTTACTTTCCAAATATTGTCGCTGAATTGTCATTTCTTCTTCTAGCCTTTCCAGTTGTAGCTTGCGGTGAAGGTCGTGATTGTTTGGCATCTGCGCTCTTTGAACGTTTGGCGCACCTTCTCTGGCAGTTGGTACGCACGATGTGGGGTATGCTGAATAAACTGATTTGTTACCTGGTATGACTTGGCTCGAAGATACCTTTGCTGGGAGCGTTGCATAACGCCCTGTAGTCATCATAGCTGGTTGGCGCCATTGCATTTGTGGGCTGGATTCAAAATCCCAAAAGTCCCAGCAGTTAGGCGTAAACATTGGTAAGGATGAACTAACAGCGGTGGCTGATTGCGAAGTCGGGAACGTCATTTGTATAGGTACACCCTCGGCGGTAGAAGTGGTTGCAGCAGTAACATTTTGCGGTAGATTTAACTCAGTATTCGGAGCCTGTCCCCGAATTGAGACGGATGTAGTAGTCTGCTCTTGTTGGTTGTTGTTTGTTGGTGGTGATGTTGCTGTCATTTGCATGCTACGTGCTGACCCGTTGTGGTCACAAATTCCACATGACCAGCTCCTGTCAGCTATACTGCTGTCGACTCCAACGCAATCAAAATGGTACCATGCGTCGCAGGTGTCACACTGGACCATACTTTCGTTGTCTGTTTCATCACATTTTTTACAACTCTTTTCCGAACTTTTTCCGCGATTATTGAACATTTTCGCGATTTGCTGATTCGAATTTAAACAGAACTTTTGAATAAATTTTCCGAATAAAGTAGTTTTTGAAAGTTTGACTTTCTAAATTTAATTTCAAAAATAATTTTTAAGAATGTTGCGGTCAACGCAACTCAGTTGTTTCCGAATAAAATAAAACACACAAAATTTTTGTTAGCGACTCGAATTTAATTTCCCGTACAAGCGTGAGCAGCTTAAAAATTATTTTGTATTTTTCGTCTTCTCGTTTGCAACTGTGATATTAAAATTTGTATGACTCTTATTTATGCAAGAAATATACACATAAGATCTCGCGTGATAATACCGTAAAATCATCCGTTTTCTAATACATACATTGTTTTTCAATAGTTAAGTGTTTGTATCATAAAAAATTAGTACAATGAAGATTTAGACAATAGAGGGTATATAAGTACATTTTAGCATAGACAAAATATGAGTATGCACGTTTGTATATAAGAGTCAATTATTACCAACGAAAACAAGACTGGTAAAAAAGGTGGTGGTTTGCATATCCACAGCATAGGTATGTTGATACGTGAATACATAAGTACACAGTTAATGTTGCTGATCTTCGCTGCAATATCTTTACATTAGGCTGTCCCAATAATTTTATATTTCTGTCGGTAACAATATTCTTACCTGATCCTTCTTTCCATTTCCATTACATTCCTTTTTCCTTTTATTTTCTTTTTCTTTCCTTTCCTTTCGTTTCCGTTGCTTTAGTTTCCTTTCATTTTATTCATTTTTTTTTTTCATTTCATTTCTTTTCTTTTATTTTTTTCTTACCTATATTTTCTTTCACTTTTTTTCTTAAATTTCCCTTCCTGTCATTTCGTTTCCTTACCTTTCCTTTTCTTACCTTTCCTTTCCTACCGTTTCCTTATTTTCTTTTGTTCCTTTCCGCAACTCCTTTGCTTTTCTTTTTCTTTCATTCATTTCCTTAACTTATTTTTTTTAGCTTTTCATTACCTTTCTTTCCTTTATTTTTCTTTCTTTTTATTTTCATTTATTTTCCATACCTTCTTCCTCGCTACCTTTTCTTTCTCTTCTTTTTTTCTTCTTTCCTTTATTTGTCTTTCTCCTTTTGCTTCTCTTTTCCACTGCTTTACCTACATTACATTTCCTTTCTTCCCTTCCTTTTTTCTTTTCCATTCCTTTCCTTTCCCTTTGATTTTTCTGTCATATTTTCCGTTCCTTACCTTAACTTACCTTAATTTTCCTTTTATCCATCCCTTTCCTTTCCTATTATTTTCTTAATTTAATATTTTATTTATTTCATTTTGTTTCATTTTTATTTATTTTATATTATTCCCTTTCCTTTCATTTCCTACAAATTTTATTTTTTTACTTTCAATCACTTTTCTATTTCTGATTTTACTTTTTTTAAACTTTATCAATTTTCCATTTTATTTTATTTCACTAAGTCTAGCCACGAAGGGCCTTGTGCATGATCTAGCTTATTTGTGCCTTTTTTTTAAAGCATTTGCTTCTCTGAATCCCCACGCACAGATTTTGTTTTTGTAAACACTGTTTGTACCTAAGCTCAATAAAGTTGACGCGCTGGCTCATGTTATCTTATTGCTGCCAACAAAACTACTCACCCTACTGCAATGAATGCAAACACAACAATGCCAGTGGTCATACCTACATACATACACCCATAACAGCGGCTCTATAAAGCGAATGCGTGTATATCACATGTAGTGGTGTGATTTTCAAATCATAATATAATTAATTTTTTTTAATTTTTGGTTTGTTTTCGGCCACCCTGCTCGGCGAGACATATCGATACATACCAAATTTTATATACCTTAGAATTGTGGTTATTGCAAAAAAGGGATGAACCAGTAATGTTTGCGCATTTATATATAATAGATGATGTCATGATGTCGATATGATGTGAACCAATCTCATCTTTGATTTAGTAATCATATAGTAAATGATTCAGATTGTTTTGTTTCAATGTCATGTCACCTTAACGCGATTGCTTCGTCGTATGCAGGCAATCTGACTACTACTAAACTACATCATCGGACTTTGTATTTGATCCAAATTCAAGTAATGTTGTGTGGTGTGATATGATTTTATCAGGACGATCTGCTGATTTAATCTCACCAATGTCATGCGAATTGACGTTATTCAATTTTAATCACCAGGTGATCCTATATCATATGATATCACACACATGATTTGTTTAGTTTTGACTAGATGTGACGTCACCTTGAATGAAATGATGTTGTCATATAACTTACTTGTTTTGATTTGATGTCATTTCACCTTGACTCATATCATATGGTACGCAATCATTTGATGTGATCGCAATTGTTATGATGTTATATTGGGCTTCTATGATAAGCTCTGGGGTAATATCACACCATATACAATTTCATGCTAAATCTTCCAAACTTAATGCTATGGATACACACACGGAGATTATGCCGCATTAATCCTCTTTTATCAGATCCACATTTTTCTCTGATACTCACAACATTGAGGATTACAACTTCTTTAGTTGTTATTTCAGCATATATTTACCATTTCTTTGGTTGTTAATCCACCATCTCGGTGACATCTAGCGGTCTCTAACCTATTAGTTTTAATTTTGCTTGTATTTTGTATATTATTGCTGTTGTTTTATGAGTGTTGTCAGCGCAAATCTTCTTAATTTTTGGGAATTAGCTATGAATGACCGTACTTCCGTCTCTTTCCTACTATGAATCCAAGGTCATGACTTCGACTGTGTCAATAGCTGTGATATCACATCATATGATGGGAATTTTGCACCAAATTTCATATCTATAGGTGCTTCAATTATGATCAAATTTTTTATTTCATTTGATCGGATTTGATGATTAATTTAGGTGTGTGTGATATTGTAAGAGGTGTCCTAATTTTTATAATATTTTTTAGGTTAATACTTTGTTGTTTGGCCGTCGGTAAATATAACTATTTTTCAATTTTTGTTTGAGCTCAAGGCCGGTTGCAAATAAAACAATAAAAATTTTATTTATCGTATTATTTATTGTCGATATTTCGTCCTTAGTCTAAGGACATCATCAGGACTGAAAAAAAGGATAATATATTGAACATTTTACAAAAATTGTTTAGGTGTATCATGATGTGACATTACATCATATGATATGCCATAATTTAATCTGATCGCAGTTTCAAAAAAGTAATAGCACCAAATTGGATTCAATTTGACTCAAACGACAACACTGACTCTACCTGAGAAAGGAGCTTGCACATGCATTAAAGCAAGCTATGTGTGTGCTACAAAAGAAACGGACGGATACGCGCTCTTCACTGTCTTTCATTTGTTTGCTCCTCCATATCAAGCTGATGCAATTACTCAATAATAATAGTTTGCAAAAGAAAGAAAAGAAATCAACAAAGCTTACCACATCTTTTATATAAAATATATAAAAAATGCAATTGACACCCGATATAATATTGGAATTGAATTGCTGCTTCACATCGTGAAAAATGTCGTCCAAAAGTTTTTTTACTACAGCTTCGCTCATTCAGTTTGAGGTATCAAATATTTGCACAACGAGATAAATTAAATATTCATTGTTCAAGTCAATGGGTTTAACGGTAAGGTGTTGTTGTTGTAGGGAAATGCATTTGTCATTTTGCTGTTTTTGTCAGCACATCTTCGCTTGCTTTTTCTCACTTTCTTTTTTGATTTTTTTTTTTTTTGTTCGTTGCTTTTGCAAGTCTCCACTAATGAGTATGATTATATGCAAGCCAGAAACTTATGACATTTTAATACTCTTTTGTAATGACTAGGCAAAGTTGCTTGTAAAGTGGAGCACCGGAGATCTTTACTAACTATGAGCACTCATAAAGTGATTGATGTGAAAAGTAGGCAAGAAGATTGGAAATGAAATATGAAAAAATGCTTTTATGCTCTTTGTAGTCTATAAAGGATGCTTAAGGGACTTAGCTTATGATTGTAAGCCAAATTAAGAATTAGTAATTAGAAGTAGATTTTAGTGGGAGTGATTAAATGAAACCTGGTGGCAGATGTTCAGAGAGTACTAAGGTTATGGAGGGATCACTTCTCTGCCCTTCTAAACGGAGGAACAGAGCAACAATCCAGAGAAGAGGACGAACCCGACCCCACAATCGAAGTTCCACAACCCGACTATAACGAGGTGCGATATAGCTATTCGCTAAAAAACAGTAAAGCGGTGGGTGCTGATGGCCTGCCCGCTGAGCTATTCAAATGTGGCCGCGAGGAGCTGGTAAGGTGCATGCACCAGTTCTTGTGCAGAATATGGTCAGATGAATGCATGCCTGAAGATTGGGATCGAAGTGTTCTCTGCCCAATCCATAAGAAGGGTGATCCCGCAAACTGCGCCAACTATCGTGAAATCAGCCTTTTGAATATCGCATATAAGGTCCTATCAAGTGTATTGTGCGAAAGACTGAAGCCTGACGCCTGACGTAAACCGACTGATTGGACCTTATCAGTGTGGCTTCAGACCTGGTAAATCTACCATCGACCAGATTTTTACAATACGCCAAATCTTGGAAAAACCCCGCGAGAAAAGGATCGACACACACCATCTCTTTGTTGATTTTAAAGCCGCTTTCGACAGCACGAAAAGGAGTTGCCTATATGCCGCTATGTCTGATTTTGGTTTCCCAGCAAAACTTATACGGCTGTGCAAAATGACGCTGAACAACACCACCAGCTCGGTCAGAATTGGGAAGGACCTCTCCGAGCCGTTCGAAACTAAACGAGGTTTCAGGCAGGGCGACCCCCTACCGTGCGATTTCTTTAATTTGATGTTGGAGAAAATAATTCAAGCTGCAGAACTTAATCGCGCTGGAACAATATATTACAAGAGCGTACAACTGTTGGCGTATGCCGACGACATCGACATCATTGAGCTATATGAGTTTTACGCAGACGTCGACATAGTTCAGCGAATTAAAACCCAGCGGCTCCGCTGGCTAGGACACGTGGTGCGAATGAACGCGGACGCTCCGGACCAGAAGGTATTTTTATCGGCACCCGCCGGTGGAAGTAGAGGAAGAGAGAGGCCACCTCTCCGATGGCAGGACCAAGTGGAGGCAGATCTGAGAACACGCGGTGTCTCCAATTGGCACCAGTTAGCTCAACAAAGACTATTTTAAGTAAGTTAAGATTAAATGAAAACGGTTGTGCAAGGTTTCGCCGCGAGCCCAAATAAAAATTTATTCCTTTCTCTATATCTGCACATTTGTTATGAAAAAATGTTGCACCCGATACCTCTATATTTTATGAAAATTGTAAGTGAATTTTGGTCATTAAATCAAAGAGGGCAAATGTGGGCAAAAACTTGTTTCTGGAATCGATTGAAAATATTCCAAACTTTAATTTATTCTAGTAAGATGGCGTAGCACGCTAGGCACACTTTTTTTGGAAAAGTGTTGCCACTTGTTTAAAATTATTATTTTTTCTTATTTGGTTGTTCAATGGTTTTTTTAAATTTTATGTTTGAAAGGCGTTTGCGCAAGCGTCCATCAAATTCCTTGTCTCTTAGTTGTTTATAGAGCTACAAGACTATCGATAGTACTGTCGATAGTTTTTTTTGGTAAAACATCGATTTTTTTTGCTATAGTCGATAGATTTGTAATCTTTTTAAGTGACGGAATTTAACACTCGAATTGCAGTATTTGTACTTTTTTTGCTATTTTAGGTACATATTGTCGGAGAAAGTGCAAAACCGCACATACGTAGCCGCACAAATTTTACAGGAGACACCGAAAACTGATTAACTTTTGTTCGAGGCACTATGTATTGGGTCAAATTCAAATGTCATTTTTTGACATTCTATTTCACAAACTCCGATCCGGGTACCCAGAAGCCCTGGTAGGCAAATCTCATTTTTGACAGAATGTCGAATATACGGTTTTGCAGAAGTGCGATGTGCGGTTTTGCACTTTTTTCGATTATATGTTAGTATGTATATTATGTATGGATAAGTTCGGAGTTGAAGTTCCTTTACATTTAATATAGTTTCGAACTATCGATAGTACTTCTCAAGCTATCGAAAATATCGTCACTATCAATAGTTTTGCAGCTCTACTCGTTCAACTCTGAACTTACGCTCAGTTGTTGTCGATCTCTGGGTCTCGCGACACAGGGGCATTGAGGGAAACTGTAGGGCAAACAAACTCGCAAGGAAGGGCACGACCAAGCAGGTTCTTCGGGTTAAAGAACGCTTTAGTATGCTCTTGCTACATGCAAGCGCATCCTGAAGAAGCACACACTCCGTCAGGCCAACGAAAGATGGCTACAATCCTCAGAGTGTTAGATATCCTAACATACCTGACCAAATGGGATCTTAAAAGATCTAGACTCATTTACGTCCTATGCGGGCACTGCCTTATTGAAAGGCACGCAGCAAGGCTAGGTGTGCCCTACCGACAATGCTGTAGGAGTTGCAAAGATGCTGAGGAGGAGGAAACGTTGGAGCGAGAATGTGCTTTTGGGAGCTACCTTCCTGGATAGCCCATGCCAGGTCGTAGATTTGAACATAAAGGACTTGATGGCCTTTATCAAGTGATCTAAATGGTTCGCGGAGGAGTAACGATGTCGGTTTAGGAGTGTCAGGTATTTTCCATATGGCCGAGTCCTGGGACTGATTTAGGGGTGGGGCATGGGGGTGAGAAAATGGTGGAGAACTTCAGATGCAACTGATCGGCTTTAAGCTGCGCGAGGCTGCGCTTTTTCGGAGTTTCTTAGCTGGATAGCCTAAGCCAGGTCGCGGATCTGGACATAAAGGACTTGAGGAAAGGAAAAAGTGCAAAGAGCAGTCATGGTGACGATACGTCTGCTCAAACTCGTCTTCCACAATTATTAATCAATAAACAGCGGACATTATTATACATATTTCAATATACATAATATTATTAGGTAGATGTTACTCATACGCCGTGTATGACTTATAAAAAGTGCACTTTAATTGCAAAGTTTCAAGATGTACTCAATAATTTTGGCTGGAAAACATATTGTTACGCAATATGCTAAAATATTTTTGAAATTTCAATGTCTTTTTCTCGTGGATTCCTTGTTTTTAATATCCTTGCAAAGAATCCTGTTATCCTTTTGAAAAGGTGCAGATTTATTGCACAGTCTTCTAAATATGAACTAAATATTAAAATTTTCTAATTTTCGAAGCCTTTTTGGACTTTTTTGCGAACTTAGTATATGCTGCTACCAAAAACTTTAACTAAAACTCGGCACGGGTTGCCGTTATCCTAGAACAATAAAACTTTGCACACATGTTATTATGCATTACAAATTTCGAACCTTCATTTTTTTTCATACATTTTTGGGACAGTCTAATACACATATGTAAAAATATGTGAACCAACATAAATTTATAACAATGATTCGCAAACTAAAGCCGATTAAGTTCTCGAACAAGATATGAAATTTTGTTGTGATTATTTACATTTAAGCTGAATGTCTCATTATCTGAAAACATCATTCCAGCCTCGTACTTTTATTATTATTTTTACAGAAATTATCATTTTTTTACATGTTCTTTTTTGTATGATTTCACGTGTGTGTGTGTGTGTACGTTACATGGGTGCCAATACTCAGAAGTGTGCTTGGCGTTAAGTGGCCACTTCATAGTTGACTATCTGCCCACTCATCTCATGTTTGTATCAAGGCTACAAAATAACCGTTGGTCGAGAAAATATTCTTATGAGGCGTTTGCAATTGGCTAAGAGTTATTATTGAACCCTGCTACATGTATGTATATGCCTCCTCAGTAAGGGTGTTGTTAAATCAGCCTTACGAATTTCAAATGTACCTTTGAGTATATCCACTCTTGCATACTTTGTATTCGACCGCATGAATTCAAATAAGCATTCACATATAATGGGTGTTTTAATTGGAGTGCGTAGATATCTACCCAGTTTTTTTGCTTATTGGAATTTAAAACGCTCTACAAACTCCTTCAATGGCAGAACTGCCTTAGTACCTGGACGAACTGAACACATATCCTGCCGTGGGATCACCTGGTGAGAACATCTGCAGAGCACGCTATATGAAGTGGGGCGAATAGTAGAGAAACATCTTTTGCAGAGCAAAATTTTTCTGGTTGAGGTGGTTTATGGAAGGCGTTTTCTACTTGGAGTAGGGGTATTAGCTATTATTTGGCAAAACTAAGAAGAGGGCACAATAATGAGAGCTTGCGGAAAAAACGAATTTTTTACTCTCATTAGGAACTGTCGCCAGCAACTAACCTGAGCCAAGATTTATTTGACCATTTCTAGTCTACAAAGCAATGGTGGGGTGCATTAGACTCGGGCTCTTCCACTTAATAGATGGTTGCAATGCAGCCAGTGGCTCTTTCGTGGATCAGCATGGTCCCAGCTCATTATTCCTACCTTGTCCCTGAATGCCAAATCTGTAGCCAGTTCACATTGTAGGAAAAATAGGCGAAGTTGGGGTTGCAATTAGGCTACGAGACGCTGGATAGGAACTCGCACAGTTTGGCCATTCCAGAATTCTGTTCAACTTTGAAATCATCCCTAGCAGAACAGATTACTGTGCGCCGGTCTCTAACGCTGTAAGGAGCGAGTGGGTGGGTAGAGAACTCATCTGGAGTAGGGGTCTGGCAAGGGTTGGGACCTCTGGTCAGGTGTCGAAGTCTTTCCGGCCAGTTGTCGACATTAGTACTTGGGTTAGTACTCGGTGCAATTGATTTATCGCAAACTTTACTTACCCAAAATGATCCCAAAATGACCCTAAAATAATACCAACATAATCCCAAAACGAAATTGAACCCAAAAATGATTCCAAAAAACCCATAAATGTACCGAAAATGAATGACCCCAAAATTATCCAAAAATAATCCCAAAATAGTCCCAAAACGACCTCAAAAAGACCCTCAAATGTTCCCAAAATGATCCAAAATTATACGTAAATGACCTCAAAATTGTCCAAATTAATCCAAAATTTAACCCAAAACTCAAAATAGCCCCAAAATTATCCCAAAATTACCCTAAAATAATCCCAAAATAGTCCCAAAATGACCACAAAAAGACTCTCAAATGCTTCCAAAATGATCCAAAAATGATGCCAAAATGATTCTAAATGACTCCAAAATTATACGAAAATGACCTCAAAATTATCCAAATTAATCCAAAATTGAGCCCAAAATGATCTCAAAATTGCCCCAAAAATATCCTAAAATAATCCACCGATTATCCCAAAATTATCCTAAAATAATCCACCTATGATCCCAAAAATATACCTACAATGCAAATACAATACGGTAAATGGTAACCCTGGGCGGCAACACTACTTGGAAATATTTTAGTTGGTATGTCGGCGAAAATACCTTTCATTTGATACCCATATTGGCATATCTCATTTCATAATTTAAAGAAAATTGAGATAGGTGGTAACCCTGTGAACCTCCCCAGTGGCAACCACCAAGTGGATAGTTTTATAATCAATCATACTATCTATATGCCAAATTTCATCCCAATCGGCGAAGCTGTTCCCGAGATAGTACCCGATATACAAATATACATGTTTAGCTCGTTTAAAGTTATAAGATTGCAATTACTAGTCTTCAAGTCACACCTTCCCACGGTAATTGCGGTTTTGACGGGGCACTGCTTCTTGGAGATCGATCTTTAGCACATCTTTATACATTGCGTTCAACAGACCTACATATTTGCCACAAGAGTCTTGATGTGAAGGGCATATGAACTTAAGGCGTATCGTTTCCCATCTATACACAGGTCCTTGTCCAACATCCTGTATATGCACCTGCTTACACCAACATATGTATATGATGCATTGTAATTTACGTCTGTTTTACCTGTTTGTATGTATGCATTTAAGTGTTTTTTGGGTAATTATGGCGATGACACGCTGAAGCAGTCGTTGACAAACGTGAAGGTGGGGAAGGACGTGACAAATGGCAGACGAGAAAACAAACACTAAGAACTCTCAGCATTTTGTTGATGCAGAAGTGAACCATAAGAACAACGTGCAACAACAAGCAGCAAACAACAATGCAACAAAACTTCCGTTTATACAATACAGGACATGTGAGGCATACTTGCACACAGGACCAACCACACAACACACACACACGCAGCCACATATATGTACACCTGATAAGCATAAGCAGACGGTAAAATGACTCGTATGAGCATATTATATAAAAATGTTGCATACTTTTAGGTCTTCAAACAAGGTACATACTCGTACAATGGAAATTTGTTCATTCTCATACACGTATTAAAGGTTTTTCTTTTTATGTAAGTTTAATGCAGTTGAAAAATAATGACATAGTTACATATCGTTATCTTAATTCACATAAGGCTCTAACTGACATAAATAATAAAATTTTACAGAAGAAACCAAAAACAGAAATTTTGTAACATTGATCCGTTATTATTACTTGTAGCTCTCTAAAATTTGTAGTGCTGGTGTATTTTAGTATATCCTAACAAAATCTTTTAAAAATGCTATTTCGAAAAATGTGTCAGATAGGACCTTCGTGAATTAAGTTAACGATATATACATATATATATGCACATGTATACCTTAAGTTGAGACAAAAATATATACGGACTAGATACCAATATGTAGTCAGAAAAATATACGAGTTTGCTCTTAGAATTTTTTTAGTTTTTTTTTATTTATTTTATTTAATTTAATTTTATTTTATTTTATTTTATCTTATTTTTTATTTTATTTTTTTATTTTATTTCATTTTATTTTATTTTATTTTTTTTAATTTAATTTTATTGTTTTTTATTTTATTTTATTTTAATTTATTTTATATTATTTTATTTTATTTAATTTAATTTAATTTTAATTTTAGTTTATTTTATTTTATTTTATTTTATTTTATTTTATTTTATTTTATTTTATTTTATTTTATTTTATTTTATTTTATTTTATTTTATTTTATTTTATTTTATTTTATTTTATTTTATTTTATTTTATTTTATTTTATTTTATTTTATTTTATTTTATTTTATTTTATTTTATTTTATTTTATTTTATTTTATTTTATTTTATTTTATTTTATTTTATTTTATTTTATTTTATTTTATTTTATTTTATTTTATTTTATTTTATTTTATTTTATTTTATTTTATTTAATTTTAATTTATTTTATTTTATTTTATTTTATTTTATTTGATTTTATTTTATTTTATTTTATTTTATGTTATTTTATTTTATTTTGTTTTATTTTATTTAATTTAATTTTAATTTATTTTATATTATTTTATTTTATTTAATTTAATTTAATTTTAATTTTAGTTTATTTTATTTTATTTTAATTTATTTTATTTTATTTTATTTTATATTTTTTATTTTATTTCATTTTTATTTATTTTATTTTATTTCATTTTATTTTTTTTTTTTAATTTGATTTTTTTTATTTTATCTCATTTAATTTCATTTTGTTCAAATTAATTTAATCTTATTTTATTTTATTTAAATTTTTTTTTTATTTTTTTATTATTTTATTCCATTTTTTATAATATTTTTTTTTTTTTTTGGTTTACTACTTTTCGGACAAGTTTGCAACTAATTGATTTGCCTGCAGGGTATTTATTTATATACTCTATTTTGTTCTATTGAAATGACTCACATCATTAGCATTAGCCACAATTTTTCACTCGTTCAATGTGGTAAAAGCATCCTCACGCACACTCACACATATTATACTGCCAATATATGCGAGCTCAAGTTCTTTTATGTTTATCACTAATGCGTTTAAAATTTCAATTTTATCAACAAATTTTTACTCTCGCGTTTAACGTTACAAATTGCTTCGCAACGGATTTATGGAATATAAAACTTTTTAGTAGCGCATCAATTAACACAAAAGGCAAAGGAGGTTAGATGAGGCTAGGAATACCTACCTCTCACTGTTAATCTTCCACTTTTTCGCAGGTTATTAAGAACTGAAGGGTCAAAGGGACCAAATAAAGCGTCTGGGTGGTAGTGCAGCACCGGTATTTGAGATCGGATTCATATCCGGCAAAGGACTATCCTTAAAGGTTTGTTGGTAGGTGATTTTTGCCTGAATGATTGTGGGGTAGCTTCCAATTGACTCAAGGATTGAAGTTCAATCCACAGGCGCGAGCTCTATGATATCTAACAAAATACACATATCGATTTTTTATGTACGTTATGGGGCTCTGAAATAAATCCTTCTTTTGTCATTGTAGAAATTTGTGCTCGCATGATACCGGCAATCCATCGGTGGACGACATCTTTCAATCAAAATTAACAACAATGTTGGTTGAGAGGCGTGTTACTGTCAGCTTATGCTGAGCCGTACAGAACATGTAATTCACATCTGAGTGAGGAGAGACAGCAAATTTCGTTGAGTTCATATTGACATTCATAAATCATTTTGTCAATTGCCTTATCAACTTGTGTTATGAATAAAATGACATATGTAGTTGTGTATCTATGTGTGTGTGTATGTGTGTCATTTACATGTTTAAAATAAAAAATTGAATATCGCAAATATGCAAAAAACAAAAAAGTACATATTTGCCTACATGAAAATAACATCTTTTGGAAGAGCTATAAAATTTTGATATTCCCGAAACATAAAATTCTGGTAGGCAATTTAGCAAAGCTCACGTATTCAATACCGTTAGATTACAGTATAAATATTCAATACAACACAATGCCTAAGTACATATGCCGACATGTTATGGATATAGTTACGCAAAAGAGGCAAATACAGTCATCAGATTTGTGCAACAGGGACGTAGTCAGACAGTAACCAAGGGCGTTTGATAAAGTAACTGACAGTTTTTCATAATGGAGGCTAACTGTTGGAACGATGGACGTCGCAAAGGACTGCGTTTATTGACGACGGGTCGATTTTAGACCGATAAATCTGCGAGACACAATTACCCAAATTCAGAAGCGGGGAACATCTCAAGAAATCGAATGTCTTTCTCGCAGAAATGCATGAATTGGGTGCTTGAGTGAGAATGCCTTGGAGGAACTCTACCTCGCAGTTTTACAAAACCACTTCGAAGCTTGTTGCTAACTCGGGAAAAATGTGGTGCGAGGCATCATATCCGTAGATCCACTATCAAGTTACACAACACTACCTTTTACGGATTTTTGTCGCCTCTTCGACAGGCATACCTACCTCGGGCATATTCTAAACACCTATCCCGCAAGGGGGATCTGGGTAGTCATAGAACTTGTTTGTATAGTGGAGGCGGCCGAGGTTGACATAGGGGTGGAAAAAGGGGAACAGATAGCGGTGGAGGTAGAGGTGCAAGTAGAGGTAGTGGTGGTGATGGAGATGAAGATCAAAAGGGAAAGTTGTACATGCATGATATATGAAGGGGATATTGGGTAGAAGATGGAAAGAAGAAAATGGGGAGATGGAGTGAGAGAGCGTCAGACGAAGATAGTGAGAGAGATAGAGTACAGTTTTCATATCCAGGCAATTAATATACATACTAACTAGGAAGGTTGGGTGTAGAGGAAGGAGGAAAGGGAAATGGAAATATATGGAAAAAGGCTACGAACAAGGCAAAGGACAAGAGAAAGGAAAAGAAAAAAGTAAAGAGAAACGTAAATTGTTTGCTAAATGGAAAGAGAGAAGGAGAATGAAAGTCATACACCGGGAATGTTGAGGTAATAGAAATATGGGGAAAAACAATAAAGAAAAGGAAAAGCAACACGGAAACGGAAATAAAAAATTACTAAAAAAAGTAAATTGAGAGCTAAACTTAAAGAGAGAAGGAGAAAGAAAGATTAACGATAGTACCGACTAGATGGAAAGGTTAATAAAAAGAGCTCCACAGATCGTCTAAAAGCCATGTATCTTCCATTTTCTGGGGTCCTATATTAGCCTAATAATAGCATGGATATTTACACTGAACCGCTCAATGCCCCCATCGTACCCCCTTGTATACGTCCATGTCGTTATTAGTGCTCCTTTTGGAGTAAGTAAATCGATACGATTGATTGACTGTGCCACGTTGCGGTATTTGAGTGAATTACAATACATAACGGTTTTGTATGCGAAATGTGTAGAGACAGATAAACAACAATAGAAACGAGATAGTGGATGAGGAAGGAAGAATAGAGCAATTTAGGTAGGGATGGGTTGAGAATAAAGGGCACAGCGTAGTATATTGTAAATGAGCGCTCAGTTGAAAAGCTAAATGTCGAAGTCAATGCAAATTCGTTTGTTTGCATCCATGTGAGTTTGAGTCTATGTGTAAATCTATGCAAATATGGATTTCTACGTAATCGCATAGAGCATGCAAATGCATCATTATACATGTATTCACACACACACAGAGACAAAAAAAGATTCCTTGCAGTCAAAGCATTTACATAGTTGCAAATTACCGAAAAATTTGTATAATGTTGTTCTTGTTTTTCACAACAAAAACACTCCCAGAAAGGTTTTGGAGAGTGATGTAGAAATTGACAGTCCTTGACCGGTTATGAACCCTGTACGCTTCGGTACTCCCTTGCGGTACTGCCCGACTGCCTTGATAGCGATTTGGTATAACCAGTGGATCCTTCTGGGTCATGTCATCCCGTCATCCTTTAAGAAGGAGAAGATGGGTAAAGAGATGTGATCAGCATCAGATCCGTAGATCAACCATCGAGTAAGAACGTATTATATGCCTCGGACATATTCTAAGACCCTAACCCACAGGGGTTAAAAATTTATACGATGGCCAAGACCAACTATGTCTATTTGAGCTAGTTAAGAAATATTCCAGCCTATCGTAAGAGGCGACTAAAATCCAACGAAGTCGTTCCCAAGACAGTCGGGCTAATACCAAAAGGTGCTATTCACCGCAACATACCGGGTTCATATGCGGAAAAGGACTGTCAACATCAGTACAACCCTGTCTGGTCCGACTAGGCAGGATGAAGTACTACTACTACTACTACTACAACAACAACAACAGTAGCAACAACAACAACAACAACAACAACAGGATCTAATTCCAAAGGCATTTTGGTGGTCAGCGGTCTATTAATAACATCTGTATTGGTAGAAATCCTATCATTTTTCTAAAAAATATAAACCTGGACTCCCTGTAATCTTTATTTCGTGCTTCCTCAGCTTCCTCTTAAAGCATTCCAATATGTTGTATTGCGGCATCAAATACCAATTTGTTTCTCTGCACATTCGTTAACAAAAAAATGTTACGTATACGCCATGACACTTTAAAAAAATGTGAAGTGAGTTGTCGTCATTGAATCAAAGGGGCAAATATGGGCAGATTTTTTTTTCTAGAATCGATAGAAAATATTCCAAACTTTCATTTTATTATAGTTAGAAGGTGTAACATGCTGTTGTACACAAATTTTTGTCTATCAAAAGTTGGATTTTGCGAGGTATAATTTTTGCTGGCTTATATGTGTTTTAATACTTAGTCGATTGCGCTGATTTGTTTTTTAGATCGCCAAGGCAGCGGTATATTTTCGTACGAAATCACAACTAAGACGACACCCATAAAAGTTATTTGTAAAATTTGCAAAAATTCTATGCATTTTTTTCCTACGCACTCCTGCCCACACAAAGCCTTTTGCAATTTTTCGGTGTTTGCCCCTATACATCATTTACATTTCAAATGATTTGCATTGCATTTACCATTTCGAATTCGATATGCTTTTCATGATGACAAAATTTTCAGTCATCAGCATAGAAGCAAAATGCATGAAAGCGACAAAGGCGGGATTTGCCCAAGGTGATGTGTGGCTTGTGGCAATGGGGTGAGATTAAATGCCATTTTACTGTTAGCTAACGAATGACTTTGGGCTATGCACATGTGTAACTAAACACAAACACACACAATCATTTAAAATAGATGAATAACATATTTGTATGTATTTGTAATGGCTGTAGGTGGCATAAAATTACCTTGTTTAAGGTAGAATTAACATTTCACAAAATTTCGTATGAACTGTAATACACACCTGCACATAATAATATTTCTATTTGTTGACGTATTTTAAATGTGTTTACATATGTTTACGAGGGTGGTCCTTTTTTGTAGAGGAACAATTTTATTATCAGAGATTCAAAGGCTCAACCCCTAAATTTATAGTAATATAGCCGAAGATATCACACACAAATTTTAGTCGCGATTGGGAACGATTAAGACGTGTCGCAAGTTCAGATTTCCTTAGATTAGGTTAGGTGGTAGCTATCCCACTAGATGAACTGTTCACTCGGACACTTAAAAGGTTCCTTGTGTCCTTTGGTAAATCGCTGTGTATCGACAATATAGCTCCGGATTTGGTACACATCGATCCTCGACACGTCCTCTGGAGACCTAAGAACATCCGAACCGAGATACTTGCGCCAAGTCCTAGCAAACGCTGGACAACTAAGAATGAAGTGATTTGATGATTCCACCTCGTCATCCTCCATGCAACTCGGGTTTTCAAGAATATTTAACCGCACCGCACGGATCCCCATCGGATAGTGCCCCGTCAGCATACCAATTATCATGAAAAGATGTATCTTGGAAAGCCCTATTATTTCCACTGATCGCCGGGAGTCGCCCACTGGCCAGAAGGACTTCGACACCTGGCATGAGGTGATGTCAGCCCAGCGCTTGCTTAACTGTTTCGATGCCCATCTGCCCAGAAGCTGACTACAGGTTGCAAGGAGAATACCCAGTGTTCTGAAGGCAGCCTCATCTGTTTCACGAGTACCCGCTCTGGCTAAAAGATCCGCATGGCAATTGCCGGGAGTGTCACAGTGGCCTGGCGCCCAACAAATTTTTATTTTGAAGTAGTTGGCCGCAATCGTAAGCGATTCCAGACAGTCGCTTACTGTCCTCGATCGAACGTTGCCTGCACTCTGCGCCCTAATTGTCGCTTGACTGTCGGAGTAGATGTTGAACTCCTTAGCTGCGAATGCACTTGATAGTACCCCATCCACCGCATCCCTGATGGCGGCAACCTCTGCTTGGAAAACGCTACAATGATCAAGTAGTCTAAAATTCGTGCTAGTTCCAAGTTTCTGAGAGAAAACAACCCGTGTCTAGTACGCCCCACCAGACCCTTACCCCATAAAATAGAATAGGTGTCACCACCATCTCGTGCAACCACCCTTGGAGAGAGACCCCATCGTTTGTCAATGGCCTATACATTCAGCTCTCAGGACAGCTTCCTATCCAGGGTAACCCCTAGGTACTTAACCATTTCAGAAAGCACCAACGGTACTCCCCTAGATTGCCCTAATGAGACTCAAAATAGCACTACATTACATTGGAAAAGCCTAAGGCGCATCATGGGGGAGGGTAAAGTACAGACTACCCGCTGCGACACGTCTTAGGTGTTTCCAATCGGAACCAAATTTTATATGTGATATCTCCGGAGATGGTGCTATCGATTTCGAGTATTAGATAAAAAGAAAAATCACCTTTATTTTGAGTGTCTCCATAGGGAAAACTGAACTATGACTCCCATGCCTAAACCAGCTCCAATCGGGGTATGTGCGATATAGTTGACCGTAGTTCTACCTATCTAGGGGTGGACTGGAGAAAAATTCTACATTTGATTATAAGGACCACCCTAATGTATACGCGCCTTTCTCTATGTAAATCTGTATGTACATCCAGGTGAAATTTTTAACTAAATCATTGTTGTTGGCAAAAAAGTGGGTCATCATCAAGTGCAGCCACAATCAACATCAAATACATCCTTAGTTACTACATATGTATGTACATAGTTGGTACAAGTGTTTGCATATATTCCGCTGTTTCAATATTGACAAGGAGAAGAAAGCAATTTCACGGCTTACACATGCATACACACAGACGAACTGATTTGTTTCCTTCTTTTGTTCAAGGAAAAAGCATCGAATGACTTAAACCAAGTATGTGACCTTAACCTCACTAAATCTCCTGCCTTTCGAGTATTGATCCCTCTGGTACTACCATCATGTATTCCGTATTGGATTGCTTGTTGTTGTTGTTAACAATGCTTCGCCCTGCCTTGAGTGTATGATCATTCCGAAGATCTTCATCAAACTCTTCTAACGGGAGTCCAAGGAAACGTGTAGTTTCAAAAGGGTTGGACCAGAGTGATAGAGGGGTTAGAAGAGTAGGTTCAATTGAACAATTAAAGAGATGTAAAGTGTTATGGGAGACATACCACATGCAGGACATGTGTCAGATATAGTGTTATTTAGTCTGGATAAGTAAGAGTTTAACCTGTTACAGTATCTAGACCGAACCTGTGAAATAGTGACTCTGGTCTCCCTTGGTAAGGCGCATTCTTCTTCAGCAATTTCAGGTAAAAGACGGTTTAGAACGGGGTTTACAGGTCGAAACTCAGTCTGGATGTCGGTTAAACTCCGCTTATGATTCCGCAGATCAAACGGCAAGGAAATATGATGCTGGAGGTGAAACTCAGGAGACATGAGGAGACACCCCGTAGCAGTTCTGATAGCAGTATTTTGGCAAACTTGTAAATTCGTACAGTTGGTGTTATGCACGTCAGGCGACCATATGGGTACAGCATAGTCTAAGACCGGTCAGCCAATGGCCTTATATGTAGTCAGCAAGGTTTCTTTATCTTTTCCCCAAGTACTGCCGCGGCAAGTGACTTGAGGATCCTGTTGCGACCTCGTACCTTTGAGACCATTGCAGACACACGACCAGCAAATAAGAAAGTATTATCCAACGTCACCCCCAATAACTTTAGGCGACTGGCAGTTGGTAGCTTAGTGACATCAACGTAAATGTCTAATTCGTTTATCACTTGGTCGCAGAGGTAACTGTTGTTTTTCGCACAGAGTTCATCAGTTCCTCGTCGCCATTATTGTACAGTCGTCGGCATACGAAACGGTCACCATCGCCCTCTGGTGGTGGGAGCATCTTCGATAGATAGAAGTTAAAAAGTGTCGAGGACAGGGCACTCCCCTGTGGCACCCCCTGTCTAATACGTCTGGATTTAATTTTGAATTGCTTTGACGTACTTGCCTCTACTTACATTGGGAAGCGTTACCTTACATCTAAAATCAGGTTACGACTGGAGAGGTATACATGACTAAACAAATTAGCCTAAATTTTAAACCCGTCTAAATTTTAAGCAATTTTCAAACTTTTTTTTACGTTATTCCAAATCTTTCAAATATTCAAACAGATTTAAAATATCAGTTGACAGGTAGAACCAAATTTTTGAAGCATTCCGCTAGGTGGCGCAGTGTTCGTGTTATTTTGTTGGAGTAATACGCAAGGTGGCTTGTTGTTTCTCGAGCCAATCTTCCAGTAGGCGCAACATCTTTAACGAAATATAATTCGAAATCCCTGGGATGTCGGCTATTTAAACTTTTTTAAATTTTTTGCAACTTTTTCAGCAGCCACACACTTGCCAATGTATTAAATGCTCAGATGTGGGCTAGTGTGATTCTCATAATACCATGCATTTGACGTAAATGCTTACATTTTTGCCATTCACTGCACATTAATTGTTCACAAAAAAAGTAAAACATATGTGCCCAGTAGTGAATCTTCAAAGTATGTAGTCGGAAAAAACTAGACCTTTGACTGTTGTTGAACTAGACCGAAAAAGAACAGAATTATACCAGCCAAATTCGATTGTTTTGGGTCATCAGAGTGTTCAGATTCAGAAAAATGCCATCCAAGGGCGTTCCCAGCTCTTCACAAAAGTTTTCAAAGGAGAGGGCGTTCCCAGCTCTGCACCAAAGTTCCCAAAGGAGAGCATTTATATATTTGCTAAGTAACTATAATTTTTCTTGGGTTTTTTCATTCGGTTTCATTCGGTAGGGTTAGCGCAAAATATGAATACTAAGGATAGACTAAAGAGAAGAATGGGCAACCACTGCAATCATGGACGCCGCGGCTTGGATAGGTAAACGTACTATCGGACAGGATATTGTCATTCTCAGCGACAGTCAAGCGGCTATCAAATCGCTCGGCTCTTACCCCCTCAACTCTGAACTGACGCTCATCTGTCATCGATCTCTACAAGAGATGGCCCAATAGAACCGCTTGAACCTCACATGGGTCCTGGGACAAAGGGACATTGAGGGGGAATTGTAGGGCAGACGATCTTGCTACACAGGTCACGACCAAGCAAGTTCTTCGGGATAAAGAGCGCTTAGGTATGCCCTTTGCTATATGCAAATTAATACCGAAGGAGCTAAAACTTCGCCAAGCCAACGAAAGGTGGCTACAATCCCCAGGGTACCGGATATCCAAACAAACCTGCCCCAAATGGGAAGATAAAAGATCTAGCAACATTCATGCCCTAAGAAGAAGAGAAATCTCCATATTATTAGGGGTATTAACCAGGCACTACCTTATTGGTAGGCTTGTAGTTTGGCAAACTCTCCGGGTGTATTTCTGCCATGAGAAGCTTCTCAGCAAAAAATTCATTTGCTTTGCAAGTGCCGTTCGGAGTCGGCAAAAAACTGTAGGTCCCGCCAACTTGTAGGAAAAATTCAAAAGCAACACACCACAAGTTGGAAAGAGAAGCTCGGCTAAAAATCTCGTTAGAGGTTATGATAACCTTGTTGGTATATCGCCGCCATTAGTAGTTGTAGAATGGCTAGGGTGCCCTACCGACGATGCTGTAGGAGTTTCCTACCTGGATAGCCTACGTCAGGTCGGTGAGCTGGACATAAAGGACTTGATGGCCTTTATTAAGTCATCTACATGGTTCGTGGAGGAGTAACGGTGTCGGTTTAGGAGTGTCACTCCCGGGATTCTGCTATGTGGAGAAACTCGATAACACAGGGATTCGCCATATGACCGTGTTCCGGGATTGACTTTTCAAATGTTGGTGCTATCACAACGGGCCTTTTAATACTGGCCTTAGTGTGCGTCTGCGGCAGCCACTTGAAAATACGATTATGAATTATTTTAAGATAAAGACTAAGATTAATATTGATGCTAAGATAAAGATTAGCAGAATTATAATATTAAGTTCAAAACTTAGTTGAGGGTTAGGGTTAACCATAATTTATTAAGATTAACAAGAGGTTAAGATTACGGTTAATTAATACTAAGATTAATTGTAAAATGAAGACTAAGATTAAAATCAATACTAGGATTAATTTCAAGATTAAAATTGATGTTGGAAATAATATTGATTTTAAAATCAGGGTTATGACTAAGGCTAAGTATAAGATTAAAATTAATACGCAACTCAATATGAAGATAAGGATTTAGACTAAGAATGAGATTTAGATTAAAGTTAAGATTAAGACTCAGACCTCCTGATTATGTGATCTTTACAAATTATCAACTTTGCTAAATAATCAAGAAAAAAATATTTGAATAAAATTTTTTGAATTCTGCATCAAAACAAACTAATTTAAATTAAATTTGAAAAAAAAGACTTGATACAAATATCTTTTCTTGTTAACACTGTACAACAGCCGAAAAATCCCAGAGGGTTTCTCATCTGTTTCTAAAGCCTTTGGGTGTGTTTAATCCGGATCTGAAGTAAGATTTTTCGGCTCACCCGAAGTTTTCTCTCTCCAGAGGGTAGTTTGTTCAGAGATCGGTAATAGAAACAAATTTTTTTTTTCTTTTTTAATTTGACTTACTATACCCCCATTTTTTGCACTATGGAACATCTGTATTCCACCAAATATAAAACCCAAAATTAAATTATGGTTCCTTGAACCCAGAAAAGTTGTTAAATTAAAAAATTTTTTTTTTGTACAACTACCGATCTCTGCAAACCATCCTCTGGAGAGAAAACCGAGATTCGTATTCGGTACACCCAAAAGCTTCAGAAACCATTTAGATACCCGGTGGAATTTTCAAATACATATGAAATAGGAAATATTGAAGTTAAGGTTAAGATTAACTCTATAATGCATAGCAGTGCCATAAGGCATTTCTGTCTTTGGTTTTCAATTTTGAAATTTTTGAAGTTCTTGGTATTCCTACTAGTCGAGAACTAGTTTGTAACTAGTTGGTTTTTCCAGAGGGATTATGGTTACATGTTTACAGTCATAAATAAACACCGAAAAAAAACGAGAGCATTACTTGAAGACGCGCAAGAAAAGTGACGAACACAGGAAAAAAAAAAAAAAAAATTACGCAAAAAATCTGCAAACAAAAAAACTTAAAAAGAAACAGAAGAAAATTCGCAAAACAGCAAACGAACAATAGCAAATAACAACGCCAGCCAGGCAAACACGACCAGAGCGGAAAACAGGCTGAACACAATCGCAAAACGGAAAGAAATTATTTTGTGAGGCAAAACGTTGCAATTTGACAAAGCGCATCAGGAAGTGAGCCGACACACCCCACTTAACTACAATGCGAACGCACTGTTATTGTTGTTCTTGGTGTTGTTGTTGTACCTCGTTGCCTACTTGAAGCGTTGTTAGGATTCTTTTTTCCTTCAATGTTTTTTTTTTTGCTGTTATTTGTTGGGTGCTTTTTGCTTGACTGGACGCGATGGTGGGGGTTTACATTTTTTAGCTTTAAATAGTGACTCACATTTTGATGAAATCTTCCTAGTTTGGGTTGGATCAGATCACCTGGACTCCAACATTTTTACGTTCGAAAAGTTACTATAACTCCTTAGAGGGTCGCTGCATTAAGTAGCACTGGATCTCTGTTATCTCATGAGATATAATTTTGCTAGAATCCCCCCCACTTTACTAGAGGTATTGGCAGCCCCGCGTCTATTTAGTTCTTCAGAGGCTCCGTTTGTCCAAGAGCGATCTGACCTTCTCTTGGAACAATCGACTGATGGAGAAAATCGAGCAAAAAGTTAATCAGCCAGTCAGTCGCAGGCGCCGATTATCTTACCATACCTTTTCTCGCTTCAAGAATTTTGCAAGACAAATTTTCGGCATCAAATTAAGTTTATTAAATTATGTAAGCCATGTGCCAATTGAATAACACACGACGCCCTGCAGCTGATGGGCAAACAACAACAAATTTGATGTGTTTATTTTTATTTTGTAATTTTTTGTTGCTGTTGCTATAAATTCATCAAGCGAGCGCAATTTTCAATATCACTCATGCACATACCATAGTCGTTTTTCATACATAGCCCAGCCCAGTGAAACATCAAACTAGGTAGAAAATATACTAGTTTCAAATTTTTTTTTTTTTAATTTTATATTTCTTTTTCCAATATATTTTGTTTTAACTATTTTATTTTATATCATTTTTTTCTTTTTCTTTAAATTTTTTTTATTTAATTTTTTTTTGTTTCACCTTTTTTATTTTTTCAATTAAATATTTTTTATCATATTTTATATTTTATTTCATTAATTTTTTTTTAATTTAATTTAATTTAATTTAATTTAATTTTATTTTATTTTATTTTATTTTATTTTCTTTTATTTTATTTTATTTTATTTTATTTTGTTTTTATTTTTTTATTTCCTTTTATGTTTTTATTTAATATTATTTCATACAATTTTTTTAATTTTTTTATATTTTATTTTTTCTTATTTCATTTTATTTAAGTTATTGCAACTACTTAGTCGCTTTGACTGCAGCCATGGCACAGTTTCTCTGTCCATTCAAGTTGTGCAGTGGTTTATATTCGCTTGGCTGGTACACCTCTGCGGATGTGGAACCTTTCGCTTGAGAAAATTTTGTTATGTTGTTGTTTGTTGTTGACTGCTTAAGTTGCAAAAAGCATAAACTAAAGTATTTTCGAAGAATAGAAACTAAAGAATGTAAGATGGACGAGCGACGAGCGTCTTGTGTGCATTTTATATGAGAAGGTGTTCATGTGTGTGGGTGTGTGTGTGTGTCTGTGCGTACTACTTGAATGTAGTGGACACCACACAGGCCATTAAGAAATTATGCAGTGTTGCTCGAGGACTAAAGGTACTACTATGTATTGTAGATCGGAACTATAAATTGCAGGTGTAAGCAAATGACGACAAGGGATGCCATAAAAATAAAGATGTAATGCATGTTAGTTACAGTAAGAGTGGTTGTATGCATGTAAGTTGAAGTAAATACTAGATATTGTATAAGATATTTATATAGCCGTATATAACACTGTGTTACTTTTATAGAGTAATTACAAATAAAATAAAAAAAAACAAAACAAAAAAAATAAAATAAAATAAAAACAAAATTAAAAAAAAATGAAAAAACAATAGAAAAAAAAACAAAAAAAAATACATAAAATAAAATATAATGAAACGTAATAGAATAAAAAAAGGAAAATAAAATAAAATAAAATAAAATAAAATAAAATAAAAAAAAATAAAAAAAATAAAATAAAAGACAAATAAAATAAAATAAAATAAAATAAAATAAAATAAAATAAAATAAAATAAAATAAAATAAAATAAAATAAAATAAAATAAAATGAAATAAAATAAAATAAAATAAAATAAAATAAAATAAAATAAAATAAAATAAAATTAAATTAAATAAAATAAAATAAAATAAAATAAAATAAAATAAAATAAAATAAAATAAAATAAAATAAAATAAAATAAAATAAAATAAAATAAAATAAAATAAAATAAAATAAAATAAAATAAAATAAAATAAAATAAGATAAAATAAAATAAAATAAAATAAAATAAAATAAAATAAAATAAAATAAAATAAAATAAAATAAAATAAAATAAAATAAAATAAAATAAAACAAAATGAAAAAAATAAGTAAAAATGTAAAAAATTAAATAAAATAGAATATAATATAAAAAAAAAGTTATAATAAATGAAACAAAATAAAGTAAAATAAGAATTATATCAAAAGAAGAAAAATACTAAAAAAAATAATAAAAAAGCGCTTCTCCTGAAAAATGCATCCAATGAGCAATCGACCTCAAAAACGCTGTTACACTGTGTTAGTTAGAATGCATCCTTTTGTTGCTGCTGTTGTTGTAGCATATTTTTGTATCTCTCTCTCATAGCTTGCTTAAGATGTCAGCAGAAAAGCAATTTTCTTAATGTCCTTAAGGTCGCTCACAAGCACAGCTTCGTACCTACAAATTTACCTTGCATTTGTCTATAAATATTTCAAGAATTTGCAGTTGTGGTGGTAAATTGTGCTGCATCTTTTTTGAGCTTTATAAATAAATAATTTTTTGTTTAAATCTTTTCTTGTTCAATTTCATATCTGTTTTGTATTTATTTTCTATTTTTTTGAAATTTCATTTATTTGTGTTGGAATTTTTAAGCCGCACTGCAGCTGCATTTTTGGTGTTTCGTTTAAAGAATCAATAGCACAAAGCATGTCAATGGAATTTTGTTGCACTAGGGGCTATGTAACTAGAAGTATTGAAGTAAGTAAGTAAGTAAGCAGCAGCCGCCTCACCTCCACAACCACCACCACAGTTGTAAGCAGCAAATGCGGTCGCGCAGAAATTTTTTTCCATTTCAAATTTCACATTTTTGGTTGTGCGCATATTTTGTTGAATTGTACCGTAGGCCGTGGGGTGCGGGGTTAGGGTAGTGGGTTTGCTTTTTGCCTGTTACGGTTGAGGTCTTTTTGATGTTTGGCTTATTTGGTTTTTGTTTTTAACTAAATTTTTTATTTGTTTTGTTGTTTACTTGCTGGCGGCGCCATAAAAGTTGTGCTCGACGGAAAATTCGTTTAGGTGCACAAACACATGTGCTGCACACACACACACACACACACATACGCACACATACGCATACTAAAGTAAAGAAAAGTTAGTGCACAAAATCGTAGATGTACCTCTTTTCTGAATACATTCAAAAATAAAACGCGCAAGATAAATAAAAGCTCACAGGAAAATATTTATAAAAAGTGTAGCATATTTAAAGGCGTTCAAGCAGATATTACTACTTACTTACTCCCAGTGCAAATCTGAAGCACTGCGCTTTATAACTATGTTGATACGGGTGTATAAGTTAAATTGTATAATCTTTTTGTAAGTTATACTTGAATGCTTAAGGCGGTCGACAGAGTATAACTGGTCTAGTGCTCGACCAACAGAGCAAGATTGGTTCAAATGGAGGGAAAATAGAGAATTTGTTTCTCGAATATTCAAAGGCCTCTTATTTCGAGGAAGGTGTGGAAGATACTTAAGGAACAAGATCTTTGCTCGTCGAGAGAGAGGACTTTACTTCTCAGTTGGCTATTCAGCCCGAAGTCGCAGCTGTTGGCAAAAGTGGTTTTCCGGCGAATTGATCCACTGAATCGGTAGCGATTTGTTATGGCCCGTAGAACCATCTAGGTCACCTCACCCCTCCATTCGTGCGCAGGAAGAAGCTTCACTTCACAATAGCTCTGCACACATTAAGACGAAAAGAACGGTATATGGTTTCGAGCTTTTAAAATTTATCCCGAAAACAATTTGGAAATGAAACCGAAAAAGTCCCGAAACCATATCGACACCAATCACAAAAATACTCCCGATATAATGCCGAAAACCATATCGAAACGATCCCGGAAAAGTTCCGAAAACAATTCTGAAGTAGTCTGGAAAAAGGTTTGAAAATATTCATAAAATATTTCCGAAAAAGACCCGAAATGGTCTTGAATTAGATGTATATTGGAACGATTTTCGAACGAAATCAAACACTGAAGATGGCAGATCGCCGAAACCGGTTTGTTACAAAAACAAAATTGACAAGGGATGACGGAAAATCGTTCCAATATACATCTAGTATCCACCCTGTCGGAAAAACACAAAATCAAATCAACTCGGTCTTGAATTAAGTACGAAAGGCTCCTGCGTTGACCCGTATAAAACCAATCGATACTGTTCCAAACTGCTTGCTGGCAAGGGACAGTAGAAGGGTTTGAGTTTTTATTTATTTCAATACCAATCCCGAAAAAGTTCCGAAATCATAGTAAAAACCACCCCCAACACTGTCCGAAAATGATGCCGAAAACAATTTAGAAATGATCCCGAAAAAGTTCCGTTCCGAGGGCGGGGCCTATGCAGTGATGGCCTTCTAAGCGCTAGCGTATATGCCACCTTACTGTACTCGGAGTCAGAAGTTCAGAACCAGCATTTGTAAGCGGAAGTGCCTCGTTCAAACTATGTGCTACTATGGGAAAATTTTCAACGATAACCCTTTATCGCCGTTAATTATATAGGTATATTTTATTATAAATTTTCATATAATATAGCCCTATCTTTAATCTTTAACCCTTAAAGGTACTATCTTTATGAAAAGTTTCGGACGTACCATCTTTAAAATGTTTTATATATATCTCTTTATCGCTCTATCTTTCGACGTCTTCGAAAAAATTATAGCCCGTACCAATCGGGATGATTCACTACATATTATTTTTGAAAATATATTAACCCTAAATCGCCTTATCTTTAGGAAATATTTTAAAACTTTATCGCTCTATCCATGGGAAACATTTTTTAATATTACTTTCGAAAATACTTTAATACTTTATTGGCCAATATTTAAAGAAAATTTCGGACTTACCATATTCAAAAATATTTTAACCGTTTATCGCCCAATTTTTACCCCTTTACCGCTCTTACTTTAAGGAAAATTTCCGAAGCATCATTTTCGACGTATGTATGTAAACTCTTTGTACAAATATTTACCCCTCATAGCCATATTAGCTGTGAAAATTCATTACGTATCATCTTCGAAAATATTTTAACCCTTAATTTCCTTATCTATAGGCAAAATTTTTTTAAAACCATATCGTTCTATCTATCAGAAGATTTCGCAAAGCATTACTCTCGAAAATACTTTTACACTTTATGGGTCAATATTTATAGAAAGTTTCGGACTTTTCATATTCAAAAATATTTTAACCGTGTATCGCACAATATTTAACCCTTTTACGCTCTATCTTTATGGAAAATTTCCGAAGCATCATTTTCGCAAGTTATATTTGTTAAGATTGATGTTTCCGACAGGGTGAATAACTGAATTATTTTGGAACGATTTTCCGTCATCCCTTGTCAAATTTGGTTTTGAGACAAACCGGTTTCGGCAATGCGCCATCATCAGTGTCGATTTTCGTTCTGTGTTCAGTGTTTCAACCAATTGTCGACCTGTGTTTAGGAAATTTTCGTTGTACCTATATAAAATCTTAGAACAAATATTTACCCCTCATCAGCCGGCAAGTATCATATTCAAAAATATTTTAACCCTTGATTGCCTTACCCAAAATTTCTTTAAAATCCTATCGCTCTATCTAAAGAAACAATTTTCAAAGTAGTACTTTCGAAAATACTTAAACACTTTATCTACCAATATTTGCGGAAAAATTCTGATGCATCATCTTCGAAAATATTTAACCGTTTATCGCTCTATCTATGGAAAATTCCCGAAGCATCATCTTCGCAAGTATTTTAACCAATTGTCGTCCTGTGTTCATGAAGTTTTCGACGCATGTAAAGTCTTCGAACAAATTTTAACTCGTACCAGTCGGGATAATTCATTACATACCATCTTCGAAAATATTTTAACCCTTAACCGCCTTATCATTAGGAAACATTTCTGACGTTGTATTTAAAACGCTCTATCCATTGGAAAATTTTGTTAAGTATTACTTTCGAAAATACTTTAACACTTTATTGGCAAATATTAAAAAAAAAAAAATCGGACTTATTATCTTCAAAAATATTTTAACCGTTTATCGCCCAATATTTGGCGCATATTTCTGACGTATCATCTTTGAAAATATTTTAACCCTTTACCACCTTATGTTTACTTGAAGTTTCAGACGTATCATCTTTGAAAATATTTTAACCCTATATCGCCCTATATATAGAGAAAATTTCAGGCGTATCATTTTCGAACTTATTTTAACGGTTTATCACCCAATAAAGTATTGTATTCGAAAATATTAGTATTAGCAAAAGATCAGATTTTCAAAGGCGGAGCGTCAGAATTAACCCTTTCTAAGAGAGATTTGTGTTTGTAAATTATAAAATTTTTACCAGGTGAAATTTTACTTTGTCTACATTAATTACATTATAGTAAATTAGGTATTTCGTTTGAATATTAACGTTAACCCGTTTTCTACTCAATCAAAAGTACTCAACATTTTCAGATAAAATAGAAATTGAGAGGTTTTTCTATATTGGCCTACCGTCAAAAAGTGGGTTGGTCCGAAACACACACACACACACAATATTAGTACAGCTGTTGTAATGGAACTTTTAACATTTTACCTACAACTAAATGAGCGGCGTAGTTAAACCAAATATGTAACATACCTAAAGGCGTAATGTTGAAACAAGTTTATACCTGTACAAGTGTAGACCGTGCTCTACTTTTTCATTTATATGCTGCGAATTTACCACTTACCAAGCCGCTTTTGTAGTAAAATTTCCGCAAAATTTTCATACTCGCAACAGCAGCGTAAAAGGCCAACGAAAATATTCGAGACACGAAATCGTTATATTCTTGTTTTTCAACAATTTGCTGTTTTGCTTTCAATTTTTCATGTTCCTTTTAGGCTCTGTTTTTTTTTTTTTGCCAATTTTCCAACCATCAAGCCGTTTTGTGAAGCATCACAATTTGCATCAAAAGCAATCGCAAATTGGTAAAATGAATGAATGAAAATCAAATGAAAATACCTCAGCATGAAAACAAAACACTTAAGTGTCTACTCGATAGGCACGTGCAGAGGCTGATGAGCTTGCCGTATACATACTTTATACGGTGAAACATATAAAAAAATACTAGCACACATACATATAAAACACTTACCTATATACAAAAAAATATCTACATATTTTTTAATTAAGTGACGAACTTTATTATGCAAAGCTACGAGTGCGCTTTTGCCGTTGACTTCTGCAACTGTACACACAGCCATACACATGTATAGGGTACCATTCCAGGGCTCCAAAATAAGAGTTCAAACATAATTTGGTGGTTTCTCACCAAGTATTTTCTATTAGTACCTACAATTAAAAAAGAAAAGGTAATTTTCTTATTTTTTTATTATTATTACTAGCTGACCCGGCAGACGTTGTCCTGCCACAAATTTATTTCCCTGCATGTTTCTCTAACCGAGATCCCTATATCTATTTTAATCCATATCCCTATCTCCTTCGCATAAGAGGAACCACGCCCCCTTTTTCGATATCCCCAATTTTTATGAAGGTGGTAGGGCTCGATCTCATACAGCCTCTCACCAAATTTCAGTGTTCCATCATAAATAATTCCAGAGATACGGACAATGAAAAATTCCATTCATATGGGAGGTGCCACGCCCCCTTGTTCGTTATCCCCAATTTTTTTGGAGGTGGTAGGGATAGATCTCGTACAACCCCTCACCAAATTTCAGTGGTCTAACTCGAATACTTCCAGAGATACGGACAATGAAAAATTCCATTTGTATGGGAGATGCCACGCCCCCTAAATATATCAAAATATTTTTTTAGCCCGTGACCATTCCTGGAATATATCCAGTGCGTATGTAAAATTTGATTATGATCGGATTATTCGTTTAGAAGCCAAGTTCGTCCATAGGTATATAATTTGAATTTTATATATATAGAAGATAGAAGAAGAAGAAGATGATAGAAGATTACTGTTTGGTTATATATCTATTAGGGCGATTAAAAAAAAAAATTGGACTATGTCTCTCCCCTCAAAAGTTTGTAATTGCTGACAAAATAAGCCTTGCAAAAAATAAGTGCTGTAACTGCTTCTCTTTCCTTTGGATCTCTGAGGCCAGGTAGTGAGACCATTGCCACAGGAGTTGAGAGACTGGTTTTCATACCAGCGGTTGATGGAAGTTCAGCATGCGCCGTTGTCCGCTTAGCTGCATAGGCAGCCGCACTGGTGCTGGCTCCCATCAAGTCACTCTTACTTGATAGAGTTTGAAGTGGAGGTTGTCCTCCGATGCTGTGCTTTCGCTTGATCCAGCATAACTCTCCTCTGCTGAGGAGTGAACGAAGTTGTTGACTGTTTAAAGTTTTGTTTTGTGTGTTTTCATCTTGCTCGTACGACCCATCACCGGACAAGGCCAGCTTAGGGTCAAGGAAAGAGTGAGGGGAAAGTGTGTCATTCTTGATCAACATCCATATTAGTAGTAGGATTATTAGGATGATTAGATTTTTCAATGTATGTAGACTCGATGTCAACTGTTGAATCAGAATCGCTATTATCTCCAATTCTTGATCGCTTGGAGGTTGGTCCGTTATCGGATCCGGTGCCAGGTCCTGCTTCCCTATTTGGTTCAGTTTCGTTATAAGATTAAAATCTCTTTCTATTGCCGAATAGTGATAACCTCCTGGTTTATAACTCTCATATATTTGTTTAGCAATTAATGATTTTGTTTTAAACTCTATATAATTTCTAAATCCACCTTTATCAGGTTAGTCGTTAATTTGTGCCCATTCACTAGCTATATGACGTGGTAAAGTTTTTTGCCTGGTAGACATACTAGGATATTGTACTCCAAAAATACTCTCGAAACCATATTTTAACGATAATCCAACAATTCCAGATGCTTCAGCTAAAGTCCCGTTATTTTTATAATCATTAATAAAAGATTTAATCGCTTTTCTATCAGCCTCTCTTATTTCTTCCTTTGTTGTCGCTAATTCATATTCTAGATCATGAATATATTCATCAAAATCAACTTCGTCAACTGGTTCGTCTTTTTTATAAATAGTATTTCCAGGCCCTAAATAATTGTGGCCTGGGTAGGTATAACCGTCTCTACGTATTCGCATTTACTAATTATATTATCAGTAAAAACTTGTTTATAAACAACTCACCTAACATGACATCATTGCTATAAATACATCAATACATAGCAACATTGTTGCACATGTTGCCAAGCATGTCTATCATGTGATTTTTGCGTGGTAAAAATAATAAAACATTTGAACGACGACGACGACGACGACATACTGGCAGCGCTGCAGCAGAGTAGCTGGCAGAAAAATTCTTCGGCAGCTATCGGCCGTAGGCCATGATTTAGCTAAGCCATGAAGTGGAAAATTTTTCTGCCAGCTACTCTGCTGCAGCGCTGCCAGTATGTCGTCGTCGTCGTCGTCGTTCAAATGTTTTATTATTTTTACTGCGTATAATTCAATGCTTTACATACAAAGATACTATTAATTTTCATATAAATACGATTAAACTTTTGAAATTTTATTAAATGTCTTCTGATACTTTAAGTGTGTGTTCATATAATTACTCCGAAGAAAATAATTCTGAAAATGAGTCCGAAAAAAGTTACAATTCGCGAGCCAGTGATAATGGACGACAACAGTCCAGTTCAATCCGAAAACGAAGAGGATCAAACTCTTCAGACACAAGCTTTAAGCGATGTAGAGTTGATTCCTACAACTCAAGCAGTGGAGGAAGTGATAGTGAAGGAAAGAAAGAGGAAAATGAAAGAAACAGTGGGAATATTTTGCAAAAATTCAGTAATTTTATCAATATCATTATAAAATTGAAAATTTAAAATATCCTCAAACACATTTAATGATTCAGAGATAGAATAATAATAATTATACATATTTCCTAAAGGTGAATTAAAAATAAGATTTTGTGGTTCAACAGATTTTAAATATAAAAAAATTTCTTGAAAACTTAAATTATTTATAATTTTTATACAATTTTTTATTAAAGTTGAATTAATATCAAAAATCAACATTGAAGAATTTAAGATGTTTACAGTTGGAGCAGTTGGGTGTTGTTTCAAAAAATCAATTACTTTGTCTCCCTTTCCTCTTTTTTGACACCTGGTATTTTGGTCAGGTTGTTGGTCACAGAAACTAATAATTTCATTACCATCTGATAGTTGGGATCCAAAGGAGATTGAGTTAGGAAAGTTGAGCGAAAATTCGCTTCCTTCCACCATTCTGTTTTCGGCTTCTTGGAGATCTTCGAAAAATCGTATACATCTAGCTTCACTACTTGGTAACCATGTTCTCCCGGAGATGTAATAGTAGAGGTACTCCCTGGAATCCTTCTGCAAATCGATTGACAAATTAATCCAGTGCTGGATCGAGAATTTCCAGTTTGGAACAACTCGTCTAGAGAATCTTCGAGTGACTTGTTCTTTGAAGCAGTCGATAAATTTACATCTGCATGAATTGTTGGAGTAGGAACAATCATGGATGACGTGGACGTGGTTCCCATGATGTGCGATGATGAGGATGGTCCCTGAGAATAAAATAATAAAAAAAATAAATTTATATTCAAAATTATTATATTATGATTTTACCTGAAAATTTTCTACGTAATTGTTCACTATCCAATCTGAACATTCCATTGGAACATTCCGTTCCAAAAATGTCGTGCACCACTCGCTGTTTAACAGGACAGCTGCTAAATGCTTCAATGAACATTTGCTTAATTCTCTCTTCTGCGCTATTATGATCTTTTGGGCATATTGGAGGGAGTCCATCAACGAATGTAGATGTTTCTTCACCTCGTATTGCTTCTCCTTCAAGGAGAGAGATATCAAAGTCTCTAATGTCGTAATTGAATGAAGAAGGAATTCCTTCGTCCAAATTATTGAAACTATTGAAAGGAGTGAAATTAGCGAAGTATTGTCCTGCAGTACATTCGCCTTCTTTAATTCCTCCTCTCCATCTATTTTTTTTTCTTCATTATTCCCACTGTTTCTTTCATTTTCCTCTTTCTTTCCTTCACTATCACTTCCGCCACTGCTTGAGTTGTAGGAATCAACTCTACATCGCTTAAAGCTTGTGTCTGAAGAGTTTGATCCTCTTCGTTTTCGGATTGAACTGGACTGTTGTCGTCCATTATCACTGGCTCGCGAATTGTAACTTTTTTCGGACTCATTTTCAGAATTATTTTCTTCGGAGTAATTATATGAACACACACTTAAAGTATCAGAAGACATTTAATAAAATTTAAAAAGTTTACTCGTATTTATATGAAAATTAATAGTATCTTTGTATGTAAAGCATTGAATTATACGCAGTAAAAATAATAAAACATTTGAACGACGACGACGACGACGACATACTGGCAGCGCTGCAGCAGAGTAGCTGGCAGAAAATTTTTTCTTCGGCAGCTATCGGCCGTAGGCCATGATTTAGCTAAGCCATGAAGTGGAAATTTTTTCTGCCAGCTACTCTGCTGCAGCGCTGCCAGTATGTCGTCGTCGTCGTCGTCGTTCAAATGTTTTATTATTTTTACTGCGTATAATTCAATGCTTTACATACAAAGATACTATTAATTTTCATATAAATACGCCTTCTTTAATTCCTCCTCTACATCTATTTTTTTTCTTCATTATTCCCACTGTTTCTTTCATTTTCCTCTTTCTTTCCTTCACTATCACTTTGACATTGACGATGACAATTCAATCCCTCATCAAAACAATTCCGGTAGGTGGCGCTTGGATGTTGTTGTTGTTGTTAACAACAAAACACTCCCCGAAGGTTTTGGGGAGTGATGCCGAAGTTGACAGTCCTTGGCCGGATATGACCCCGGTACGCTGCGGTACTCCCTTGCGGTACTGCCCGACTGTCGTGGTAGCGATTTGGTATGACCAGTGGAACCTTCTAGGTCATGGCATCCCTCCATCCATGAGGACGGAGAAGATGGGTAATGAGAGGTGAGAGGCATCATATCCGTAGATCAACCATCGAATAGCACGTCAATTACCTATGTGCATATTAGTCGCCTCTTACGACCGGTATGCCTACCTCGGGCATATTCTAAATCCCTAACCCGCAGGGGGTGTGGCGCTTGGATCGAGATATTTAGAAAACTAGTTTGAAGTTGGGAATTTTGCGATCGACTTTTGACCAACTTTCTGGTAACCTAGGAACTTGAAACTTAGCATTTAGTTGTGGAAACGGTGACAATACAATTTGGCGCGCTTGGCGATATAATTGAAAATCTCTAAAACATAGGGGGGACCTTGCGATAGATTTTTGAGTAACTTCCTGGTAAGCTAGAGATTGGAAACTTGGCACATTTGTCAGGACCCGGTAACAATGCAATCCCTATCAAAAAAATTCCGGTAGGTGGCACACACATCAAGATATTTCGAAAACTATTTTGAAGTTGGGAACTTTGCGATCGACCTTTGATTAACTTCCTGATAGTCTAGGAACTTGAAACTTAGCTTAACTAAATGCTAAGTTTCAAGTGCCCGTGACAGTACCATATTTAATCAAATTTCCGATAGGAATCACCAAAACTAAAAATAAAATAATAAAAAGATGATAAAAAAAAATTTCAAAGACAACCTTTATGTGAATGCTGTCAAAAAACCTCAGCAAATTTGTCGTTAAACAAAGACATGGTTTCGGTGTTTTTGGTTTTGAAACTTTAGCCATACCAATTGTTTCAAAACCAAAAACACCGAAACCATGTCTTTGTTTAACGACTAATATAGCCATACCATGCGCTTTGATATGCAACGGCCAAAATCGCTTAGGCGGTTAAGCGCCAATAAATGATGATGATGAATTGTTTCAAAACCAAAAACATCGAAACCATGTCTTTGTTTAACGACAAATTTGCTGAGGCTTTTTAACAGCATTCATATAAAGGTTGCCTTTAAAATTTTTTTTATCATCTTTTTTTTAAAGTGAATTTTCTAATAACTTTGCACTCTACCTTTATCTTTTCAAATCTCAAAAATTTATTACAATTGGTATGACTGAAATTCCAAAACTATTCTTTAACAGCCCTATGCTGCGCGTTACCGGTAAAATTGCCATCGGCAAACAATTTTCCCTAAAATACGTTACCAAATAAAGTGGCTGCGATTCTGAGCAGATGGTAACGCTCTAATGGCAAAAAAAACTCACCAGTGTGTATGGTGAATTGAAAAGCCACCCTGCTAGTCACCTGCCATATGTTTTTGGTTTATCAAAAAGAAGAAGACTGCAAAATGGAAGTGAACAAGTAAGTCAATTTGGTAAATATTTTATGAAATTTATTAAAAATTGTTTATTTTATTTACAGAAAATATGCACGCACCACCCCAGCGCAGTTGCGGTTGTATGTGGCCTTTTGCAAAGACCATCCCGAGCTCCTGCAGGGAATACTCAGTTTTTATTGTGATTTATTAATAGGTACTATATACCTGTTTATTTGTTTGATTTTCACTTGTTTTATTTATTTTGTTTAATTTTCACTTTATTTTGTTCAATTGCACTTTCGCTTTTTTATTTTTCAAAGTAAACATCAGCTGTTTTATATTGATGTTACCACATGTTACCACCTATTTTGGTGGTAACGGTGTTACCAGAAAACTTTTGCCCTCAGAATACCAAAAAGGAGTAAAAGTTGCCGAGTGAATTTGTTTGCCGGTAATAATAAAGTTATTACCACAGTAGAATAGACCTGTAAGCGTAAATTTAGTGCTGCTTTTGTCGGCATTAAAATAGTTCGATAAGTGCGCCACCTTGCGGAAGTTGTTTGACCTAATTAATTTGAAACGGGGTTTGACGCATGCGTCAAGTTTCAAGTTTATGTGGCTGTTACCTTAAAATCGATCGCAAGATTCCCTCCGTTTTAAATAGATTGTTTTTTTATTATCTCGATCAGTGCCACCTACCGGAATTGCAAGTGGCATTGTCAGCGTGTTCTGTAAAATGCCGAAGCTTACCGGAAAGGTACCCAAAAATCGATCGCAAGATTGCTCGCTGTCCATCAAGCGGAATTTTTTATACAGCGAATTGTATATCCTTTAATTACACTGGTTTACAGCCAAAATGCACCAGAGACGCCATAGTGAAATTCCTATGTAAAATCACATCCTAATTCCGAAAATCAAGGTTATTTTTACTTGAATGGTACCGTTTTTGAGATATTTACGATTTACCGTTATTTCAAAAAACAAAAAAGATGGCTCCACTTAATCGTGTAAATCTCAAGAACAAACTGAGCTCTTCCAAAACGTACATACAACACTTTTTGCTAGGTCCTGCAGATTCAAACATATTGAACAATCATTACGGATTTTTTAAATTTTTTTTGTAAAAATATAAAAAAATTTGTACTTTGCGAGGAAGCATCTCGAAAACTTTTTGTTTTTTAGCAGATATTATTACAAAAAAAAACAAGCTATCAGTGAACAAAATCGATGAACTAATACAAAAGTTATAAGCATTCAAGTAAATATATCCATTTAATGCTTAAGTACCCTACTGGTACATATGTGTTAGTATTCGTATATCAGTTAGTTAGCAGGTAGATTTTCGAAAAGTTATTAGGTACAAAAAGCTGTTAGTGTCGTTTTCTCAAACCTAGGTACATTTTAAACAAGAGCATATTTTTGAGGCAGGTAGTGTTTTCTTTGTAGAACTAGGGAACCTTTTTGTTTAGGTAGGCTTGAATTTTTACTGGATCTAAGTATAAATAAGAGTACATGCGCCTTGTTCCTTCATAATATCTGCAAGGCTCGCCGGATACTGTTCAGTTTATAATTGCAGTTTATAACCCGTCATTTACTTAAAAATAAAAAATGAATAAAAGGGCGCGAGAGTTTGAGTGTACAAATGATCCAGATATGTTCTGTTTCATCTGCGGTCAATTTATTGTTAAAAGTATGAGACGTGTGTTTTCAAATCCTTTGAAAGTTACATACTATAAGTGTTTTGGAATTGAGCCTAAAAACCATGGACACCGAACACTGTGTGCACCACATGCCGAGTCGAATTGATTTCTTCGGAAACCGGAACAAAAAGGTACGTTGTAAAAATTAGGAATTTGTTCCCTTTTAATGCATAGCTGACTAATTTCTGAAACTATCTATTTAGGCGACGTGTGAAATTTATTACACCAATGAAGTGGAGGGAACCAACTTGCCATTCAACGGACTGCTATATTTGTACTACAAAAGTACTTGGGGTTGGAAAGTCCAGAAGAGTAACCTATGCGAGCGTATCTACAGTGTCATAACCAGAACTAATTTCAACAGAAGCGACATTGCCAGGATCAAATTTAACTTTAGTTCCGGCTCCAGTTTCATTGTCAACAGTAGTATCTGATTACGCGGCATCATGTTGTACTGAATTTCAAACGGAAAACGAAAGAAATTCTTTGTCACAAGCACAACTCAATGATTGGATAAGGGATTTGGAATTGTCAAAGGAAAAGGCCGAACTACACGCCTCTCGAATGCAACAATTTAAATTTGTTTCATCCGATGTTAAGGTAACATATTATAGAACTCGTCACGAAGAATTTTCCAAGTACTATACGAAGGAGGACAGAGTTTGTTACTGCAAAGACATTGCTGGTCTATTCAAATAATTTGGTGAACCATATTATTCAAAAGAGTGGCGATTGTTCATAGACGGCAATAAATTAAGTTTAAAGGCCGTATTATTGCATATTGGCAACCAAAAGCCATCTATCCCGATCGCGCATGCAGTAAATACGAAGGAAACATATGAGATAATGCAAAAATTGCTCAAGTTAATCAAATACGAAGAACATGATTGGAAAATATGTGCCGATCTTAAAGTCGTTGGAATGCTATGTGGTCTACAAAGTGGATACACAAAATACTGTTGCTTTCTATGCAAATGGGATAGTCGAGCTCGTCAAGACCACTACATCATAAAGGATTGGCCAGAACGAATCGAGTTTCAAGTTGGGGTAGATAACATAAAATACTCTCCACTTATAAAGAAGGAAAAAATAATTCTACCTCCTCTCCACATCGAGCTCGGCCTTATCAAAAACTTTGTGAAGGCTTTGGACAAAGCAGGTGAAGCTTTTCATCATTTGAAGACAATCTTCCCAGAGATTTCAGAAGCAAAAATAAAGGAAGGGATTTTTGTGGGACCGCAAATAAGGAAAATGATGACCAATAACCACTTCAAAGAACTATTGTCACCAGTGGAGGCAGCAGCGTGGGATTCTTTTGAAAAGGTCGTTACTTCTTTTTTAGGCAAACACAAAAGTCCTAACTACGAGATGATAGTGAACGACGTAATCAAAAACTATGCGGAAATGGGTAAATAAAAAAACATATTATAATAAATTATATATTACATAAATTTACATGAGAATATATAGCCATAAATCTGAATTCATCGTCCAGTTCCGAACAAACAAGAACGGGAAAAATGTAAACAAAAAATTTGTTCTGAATTGAAAGATAAATCCAGCCTAAGAAAATTATATACTAATGTGTCACTTATGTATTTATCTAATTTACTTTTTTATTTTCTTTCAGGAGTAAATATGTCTTTAAAAATTCATTTCTTACACTCCCACTTAAATTTTTTCCCGCAAAATCTTGGCGACGAAAGTGACGAGCATGGCGAAAGGTTTCACCAGCAAATGAAAGTGATTGAAAGTCGGTATCAAGGATTCTGGGATGTCGCTATGATGGGCGACTACTGTTGGTTTCTCATAAGAGAACCGATCCTAATCTAAATAAGCGTCAAAACAAGACACATAACTTTTTCAATTATAAAATAAGATCATAGAGTTAAGACAGAACCATATCGCTCATTTGCTGCAACGTCGTCATAACTCAAAAAACCCAAATTTTGAGTTAACATCACTAATATATCGGAAACAATATTTTTGATCAACTGACAAAGTTTTATATCCGAGGTTTTAACATTTCACGCAGCATCGCGATAGAAGCCTTTGCTTTAATTACATATCCCATATAAATATACATTTTTTGAGTTATGACGACGTTGCAGCAAATGAGCGATATGTACATATGGTATTATTTGTAGGGTACTTAAGTATTAAATGGATATATTTACTTGAATGCTTATAACTTTTGTATTAGTTCATCGATTTTGTTCACTGATAGCTTGTTTTTTTTGTAATAAAACAGAGCTTAGAGGGGGGGGGGGGGGGGAAATATCTGCTAAAAATAAAAAGTTTTCGAGATGCTTCCTCGCAAAGTACAAATTTTTTTATATTTTTACAAAAAAAATTTAAAAAATCCGTAATGATTGTTCACTATGTTTGAATCTGCAGGACCTAGCAAAAAGTGTTGTATGTACTGATTATAGTAAATTTTATAAGCTTTCAAATTTTTCAAACCGTTTTCGAATAGCTCAATTTGTTCTTGAGATATACACGATTAAGTGGAGCCATCTTTTAACGGTAAATCGTAAATATCTCAAAAACGGTACCATTCAAGTAAAAATAACTTTGATTTTCGGAATTAGGAGGTGATTTTACATAGGAATTTCACTATGGCGTCTCTGGTGCAGAAAAAAAGTTGGAATTTGTGATCCAGTGTTATGTGTCTATGTGCCTAGTTTCAATGTACTAACCGAATTTCCATATCGGAAGTGGGCGTGGTCGGGAAGCGGAGATACCACGTCCACTTTTCAAAATTTATCAAAAAAATAACAATGGAATGACTAAGGGGTTCCTCCTACCAAATTATATCCTTTTAGCCATTTCTGTTACCGAATTATGTCAACTTATGCAAATTTTCGATACCGAGAGTGGATGATTTTATCCAATTTTATCAGTTATACTTCCAACTAAATATACTGGTATGATTTGTGCCAAATTTCATCATTCTACCGTAATCAGTTTAAAAGTTGAGACTAGTCGAACTTTGAAAAAGTCCTCCCTTAAAAAGTTAGTGGTGCCACGCCAACTTTAAAATTAAAAAACAAAAAAATCATAAAGTAATGACCAGAGGGATTCACCTAAAAAATTATATCACTTTAGCCGTTTCAGTTACCGAGACATGCAAATTTGTGTGATTTTCGAAATTTTCGATATCGAACAAGGGGGCGTGGTTTCCATGCGATTTCGCCCATTTTCATTAGCAACCTACCCTGGCCAGAAAGTAATCTGTATACCAAATTTCATGCAAATATCAAAATTTTTACTGAAGTTATCGTGTACCTAAACGAACAGACGGACGGACGGGCAAACGGACGGACATGCACTAATCAACTCGTCCTTTCAACCTAAGAACTTTCATATATGGAACTCTATATCTACCTCGATTATTGAATGCCATTACGTAGTACCGTGATGTGGACAAAATTATAATACCTTTGTACTAGTACTAATACGCTGGGTATACCAGCTGCTTATAGTTTTGTAAGAAATTCCCCAAAAGTTGTCACTAAAAATGTATGCCAATCGGGCCATTCCCCAGTAACTGGGCCTTAAAAACTGGTACGGTAATTTCATTTCCCGGTTTTGGCACAGATTATTTAAGGAAATTGGATGCTGAGTCCGAGTCTAAGTATCAGAATTTAATAACAAGTCAAAGCTCGGCCTTATCCCAAAAGAAAAACATCCGCGTTTCTTTATTTTTTTTAGGTTAGGGCCGAACTTATTGCTTCGATTAACTAGAACAGACTACTCAATCTGAATTTATTGTTTTCTGTAGAAAGTTACTCGTAAGTTCTCGTTCATTCTTATAGTTACTTATTTTAACTCATATTTCTCATATTTTCCCTCTCTTCTTCAATCACTCTCATCATGCAATTTTTTCAAAAATTTCGAAGTTATTTAGGCACTCTGCTCCAGGCACATACATACAAGCCTTTTACTCGATTTACATTGCCTTTCAACTGAAAATCACCTTTGACCACATGCAGACACTATTTTAATACGAATGCATGTATGCTATAATAAATAAACCACCTGATGGACCGAACAAGGGACGACCATCAATACTAAATATATGAAGAACTACATCCGATGGGATTAAGAAGAGTTCGATAGTTAAGTAGTAGGACACTAAAAGAAAGTGGAACTAAAAAGAGTGCAGGGAACTTTTGTTACATTCGAATTCAGAGCGTACTTGAGTTCATACGGACTTACTCGGGGCACTATTTTGAGAGATTTGGCCAAAGCCCGAATGCCATGAAGTGTTCCCTTTGCTTGTAACATCCCAGCAAACTCTTGTTAGTCCCCCCATTGAACTTTACCCATATATGCAGCTTGCAATAACAACGCTGAGCATACAATTCGATACGCAAGTATTGCGGTCTTTGGGTCACGTTCAATACATTAAATTCGATTCGTTTGCTACCAAAAAGTAAATATCGTCGGCATGTAAATCTCATACAAATTAGCAACTCTTATCGCCCACTCCATGCGGCTATTTGCCAACGTTTTTCGCCACGTTTGGTGCGCCCAATTTTTTACAATCTCCTTTTCGTACTTCAAACTATGGTGGTTTTTTTGGTGGTTAATGAAATTATTTGGTCTGTTTCCAATATTATTTATTGGCCTGATCCTCTTTAAATATCTTTTATCGTCTGAATGTTTTTTTTAAGCTTGAGTACATTTTCTGAGAGTCACGTAAGAACTACGTTTTATGAAGATATTTTGGTTAAGTTAACGGGATGATGGTATTAAGTTAGTTAATGAAAAAGGGTACATTTTCGAGTGGGGAAAACTTTCTTCTTGATTGGCACATAAGCTTCGCAAATACTACCTTACCAACTTTTAGGGCTTAAGATACTTTGTTTGTTTGACAAAAGGAGCTTAGGGAAAGCTAGAAATTACGCAACTGCTAATTTGAGGTGCCAATGAACAATTATCGATAGGTAGTCAATATAAAGCTCGAAGTCAACGAAAAATTTTCCCTCCTTATTGGTAGTGTTTCCGATGTCACACAAAACCTTACCAAAACCCAAATCGGAGCGAAAATGTAATAATTTTTTTCAGAGAACGATAGCAAACCCGGGAGAAAATCTAAACAAATTTCAGAGAACGTAACTGAAACCCGAACGAAACCCAAACTGGAACTATGCCGAAATAAATTTCAGAGAACAGCAGCAAACCCCGCAGTTGCTTACAGAAATACATTTTAAGCCAAACCTGAAGAAACAGAAATTAATTTTTAATAAAGGTTCTGAATTAATCTCCCGACACATAGATTTGTGTTGAGATATTGGCGAATTCGTCTGGCACGTTTTCATAGAAGAATGAACGGTTTAGTTTTTCTTTGTGCTGAGCCATGACTCTAGTGTTGTCTAAAATTGTTAGATCCCTAGTTATTCGTGATCTTCTTTATGCGTGCTTTGGGTAGCTCATAGAAATTATCTGGAAATTGAAACTCCCAGTTAGAACTCTGTTTGGAAAGTAGATGTTGCTGTTGTAGACAGGGTTGTACGGATGTTGACAGTTCTTTGCCGAATATGAATCCGGTACGTTCCGGTGAATAGTACCTTGGGGCGTTAGCCCGATTGTCTCAAGGTCGAAGTGAATTTTAGTCGCCGCTTAAGACCGGCACACCTACCTCGGGCATATTCTAAACCCCTAACCCGCTGGGAAAATTGGAAAGTAGATCTGTTGCCGTCACGACCCCAATGCGCTTTAACCCATTCGAGAACAATATTGCTTTTGGCTTCCACCTCATTAGGCACTCATTACAAAGGATAGCTAAAATTGTTGTTGAATTAACAGTCCTTGACCGGATAGGAACCCGATTCTATTGCGGTACTGCCCGACTGTCGTGGAAGCGATTTATGACCATTGGAACCTTCTAGGACATACCATCACTCCATCCGGAAGGAAGGATAATATGGGAAATGAGGGGAAATGAGAGGTGGGAAGCATTATATCCGAAGATCAACCATCTAGTCGCGCGTCTTTACTTTTGTGCATATTAGTCGCCTCTTACGACCGCTATGCCTACCTCGGGCATACTCTAAAGTTTAGAGTCTAAACCCTTGACCCGCAGGGGCAGCATGCAAGCTTCTTAAGGGGGATTTGCTGCCAGACATATGGTGAATCCGCTTCAATGATAAGCTTGTTTAAAGGTACTCTCCAGCGCCTTCTCCAGCCTTACTGCATGAATTTCTACTAGAGCGATAGTCTAATAGCTTCCTATTGGTAGTCAGTTAGCATTCGACTGCGGCGCCAAATTTAATTTTTTATTTTTTTGCGTCGGTTTCGGTTTGCAAATGACGTCAGTTACCAACTCGTAAAAACAGATATGAATTTCATATTTACACATTTTACTTTTTTTACAATATTTTTACAACATTAATGATTGATGATAAAATAATAGATAACAAGGTATCAAACCAAAATAGACGTGATACGGTTAAATGACTCAAAGAAAATTTAAGAAAATCTTATAGGATAAATTGATTTTTTCTGCACGCCTACTCTACAGTTGCCTTCAATATCCCTGTGTACAGATACAAACTGCTACTGAAATTCTCGACTTCGTTTTGTCGGTAAATAAGTCGAAATATATCCGTCCTTTCTGTTTAGAGAGACTCACAAAGGCTTTTTATTAATTGGATGAAAAAGAAAAATTGTATTGCGCCTATAAGTATGCAACATTCTTGCAGATAATTGTAGGACTAAAATATTTCCCGGACAAATTACATGAGTTAGGCCGAAAACCTTGTACAAAGAACGAAATAGACTAAGAAATAGCAGCCTTTTAGTTGGCGCCTTAAAGTATGCAACCATTTTTCACAATTTTAGTAGACCGTTTAAGGTTATGTGAAGTTTACTAGCGGTGATCTTTTAGAAACAACGTCACAGAAAAAAAAAATTTGTAATCGGTCAAGGGCTAACAGTTTTGTTGGAAAGGTTAACTATAGTTATGATCTAGAAAAAAATCTTTGTTCAAAGAATGTGAGATTCTATAAAAAATTGCGCCTTTAAGTATGCAAACATTTTCATACTTTGTTGCCAACCATTGGGTTTTCGCTCTTATTAGGTTCAGTATTTCAGAACAATAGGTGAAAGTTCGGTGGAGCTTTATTTTGTCTTACTTGAATGATTCTTTTAGACTAAGCCGAACCATTATTTTGTTAGGCCTAAAATCGATTGGGTACAAAGCACGTTTTGGTTGATTGAACAAATGGTCATAATTTGAACAATAAAAATGAGTTTCAACATTTATTAAATTTTCGAAATTTATGCGCATTTAAAATAAAGTAATAAATATAAAAAATATTGATTGATTTTACACAACCAAACGCGAATGTTTAGGAAAAGAAAAAATTTCAAATCTTGTCATCCCTCCACCACTCACGTTTGTCCACATTCATTGCGCATCTGCTCGCTTTTGGTCTTTTGGCAGCGAATTACGCTGAATGAAAATGAAAAAATATCTTCATGAGCATTCCTTTGACCTTTCAACAAACGGTGTTTTAACTCTCAACAAAGAACCTTTGCCATTTGCACAAAGCGCCCGCCCAGAGTTTGAAGTAGCCTTTCACGACTTAGCGCCAGTCAACCCAGCTCAAATGTCGATGTTCATTCACAATTCAAGTGGGGGAAATGCTAGCTAAGCAAGTGTAAGGCAAAGACGATTGTAAAATTTATGGGGCGCTTAAATTTTATTGCACAATGCAATAACAAACAAAAAAGGGAAAAACGCAAATAAAAAAATTGCTCGAGGGAAAAACGTGAAAATCTTTTGTTGATATTAGAAAAACATATTTACCGAATGTTTTGGCTCGATAGTGGAAACACAATCAAACAGATAAGGTGAAAACAGAATGAAGTGAAAGCAATAACAATGTGACTGAAAAAAATTGTGTAGATTTGCCATAATTTGAGTGACACAAAAGTATTGTGATTTTAGTTTTCTCTTCGACACTGCTGTTGCAACTAGGGTACATATAGAGACGCAGCGAATATCGAGTTTTAAAATTGAAGCAAATCGAACTTAGATTGAACACTATTTTGCTCTTATTTTCGTCGGAAAAGTTTCGGTAAGGTTCAATGGGCTGCCACAGAAGCACACTAGGAAAGTCAGTCCCGGGGCCCGACCATATGAAAAATCCCTGTGTTTTCGGTATTCTCCACATAGCAGAATCTCGGGACTGACACTCCTAAACCGACTCCTCCTCGATCCATTTGGACCACTTGGCGAAGGCCATCAAGTCCTGCCCGGCTAGTACCCCTATTAATATGGAGATTTTTCTCCTTCTTATGGCGTGAATGTGTCTAGACCTTTTATGATCCCATTTTGGCTACGTTTGTTTGGATATCCGGCACCCAGGGGATTGTAGCCATCCTTCAGCATAAGTTTGCACTTTTAAGAGCGATTTACAATGAATAAATTCGCATTGATCAGTGTCAAGTGAAAGCCTATTAGAATATTTCCGCAATTTCGTAAACACAAAGAAGAAAAAAGGAAATTTAATGCCTAAAAGTATGCAATAACTCTTTATGCTCTCTGTAGATCATTTAAAAGTTGAAGCTTGTGCCGGAAATAGCCTAGGAGTGTTCTAAAAAGAAATATGTATACCAAAAATACGAAAGACTGCAAAAAACTCAAAACAAAGGAAATGGTGCGCCTAAAAGTACGCAACGGTGTATAATGTTGTTTTTTAAATAGTTAAAGGGCTGAAATTTTGGCCGGAAAAGTGTATTAGAAGTGGTCTAGGATGTCATCTTTGTACAAAGAACGAAAAAGTGGCTTGCATACCTCAAGGGGAAAAATTTACTTTTTTTTCTTTTTGGTCTTTCAACTTATTTGTACAAAGGTACAGCCGCGAACAGCGCTTGTAAGGACAAATCGCTGAGTGAAATCTTACAAAATACGGCCATTAGATTATCCTTACTTTATTTACCCTATGTTTTAAGTAGACTAAGCGAATTTGAAGTTGTAGGCGTCAAGACTAAATTTAAATTTTTAGAAAAGTTCGAAAATTCAAGTATTCGAAGTTCTTATCGCCGATTTGTTTGCTACTAAAAACCAAAGAAAAAAAGTCACAAGTATTCGAATAATCGAATAGAAGCGAATATCTGATATTCGAAAATTGGTATTCGAATTTTACTATTCGAGTACTGCCTTATTCGAATAGTGCGAATAGTGCAAGTATTCGAATATCAAGAGCTCCAGTCATGATGTGAAATTTTTCGCTCAAACGAAATAAGATACAAATTTCTTATGGGGTCGTTAGGTACGCACACAAAGATAAATGTCTTCAAAAGCGTATTTCCATCGAAGCGGAAAATATTTTTAAAGATTTGTTCACATTGGTTGCCCTAATAGTATACGATTTAGAAAGCAACTGTTTTAGGATGAATATCGAAAGAGGTAAGTATTCACATACGTACTGCATACATGCATACATATATAGGAGCCCAGTAAGAAAATTTTGCATCCAAATGAGGAAACAGATCATGTCGGCGATCTCTTCCTGCCCAATCTGGGAGTGTTCCAATGTAGATCTGCCTTTTTTCTCTATTTCTTTTTTTGTTCTTAAACTTGTTGTAATATATTACTTCTCATTGGTTCGCAAAGAAGGAGAGGCCATTTATATATTTGCTAAGTAACTATAACTTTTCTTACCAGAAGATGGAGTCGAAAACGTATACGGACGGATGTATGAGATGTGAAGCGGAGATAGTACAGTTAAAATTGCATCACCATTTCCGACTGGGTTAGTGCGTATGGTTTGAGGATATGAGCTACTACATATTGCGTTTCATACTCCACTTACCATTGCGAGCATCCATAGGTTGTAGTGTTCGTACCTACCTAAGTACTTGTAGTTACACGTACAAGGCCATTGAAGACAAACAAACAGTCGGTGTGTCTGGTACTGTTGATACTGTTAACGGTACTTATTTCTGCGCTGCTGCTACTGTTGCTTTTGCTGATGTTGCATCGTTAGGTGACGCATATGGACAGGAATAAGTGGTTGGTCAAAGGCGTGTAGGAAGGAAAATCGCGAGAGGGAGAAGGTTTTGTATCTTTATAAACATTTGTGGGAGCAATAAGATAGGGAAGCGCTACAACCAAAAAGTCGAAAATTGTTGTGTGATCCTCCACGCTTACATCTCTTTAGGTGACTCTATCTCCCACTTTCGTTTTCAAACTCTGCTAAAAGCTCTCAATGATCTCGCTTCGTGGAAGTTGACAGATTGTGAGGCAATTTTTTAATTTTCTTCGTCGAGGGATGAAAAGACTTTTCCTCTGTCTCCATTTGTTTAGTAGAGCGGAATAATAGGATAGGCTAATATAAAAGACAACACCAGAAACTGTTAAAATTAATTTTTAAAGTGGGGGTTGAGGCCCCTCGAAAAGCCCCATCGCACACGGCCCTTTACTACTATTTCATGTTAGTAATGGGGCCAACCATTATAATTTGATGGAAAATGTGGCTGGAGGGAATAGAGGGTGGCGCCTCTAACGGTACTAAAGCATAACAAAGGACAAAAACAACAACTATGTATGTAGTACATATAATGGCAACAAATATGTTTTTAAGGTCAGAGTTGTAACCCATATTCTTTCATCGTCGAATTGCATAACCTTTAAATAACAAACATACGTGCGATATGGTTGAGAGTAAATTTCGTTTTTTTTTGTTTTATTTGGGTCGCCCTGGCGTAAATACATACATACATACATTGCTATAATGAAAAGGGCTTCGACGAATCGACGGCATCAAATTTGTGGTTGCTTTGTGGCAAATAAAAATATTAGTGGTTTCGATGCGTTACACTTGAATTCACTAACGAAAGGGTTGGCGCCTTTCTGTAATTGGCCTGTGGAAGCTCATGCGATATTTTACGGCCTCGCGAAAGTACGCTGGTCCTTAGATTTTCGAAAACATAAAATAAAACAAAACAAAAAAAAATGAAATAGAAAAAAATTAAAATAAAATGAAATAAAAAGAAATCCAAATACAAAATAAAAAATAAAAAATATAAAAAAGGGTAAGCCGAAAAAAAAATTTATAAAATAAAATAAACTGAAATAAAAAAATTAAATAAAAAGGTAATAAAATAAAAAAATTTATTAAATAAATAACAATAAAATAAAAAGAAATTAAAACGTAGTAAAATAAGATATAGCCAAATAAGGCAAAAACAAAAAAATAGAATAACATAAAACCAAACAAAAAGCAAAATAAAATAACATAATAAAAAAAGAAAATAAACTAAAAAATAAAATAAAACAAAACAAGAAAATTAAAATAAAATAAAAAGTCCACAAAATTTTCAAAGTTCATAAAATAAATAAAAAAAAGTTAAATAAAAAATTAAGTAAAATAAAAAAGAATAAAATTAAATGAAATAAAATAAAACAAAACAAAAATAAATAAAATAAAAAAAAAATAAATAAAAAAATAAAAAGTCGAATAAAATAAAAAAAAATAAAACAAAAAAAAAATAAAGAAGTAAAATAAATAAAATAAAGTAAAATAAAAAAGAATAAAATTAAAATTAAATATAAAATGAAATAAAATAAAATAAAATGAAAAAAATATATAAAAAAATGAAACAAAAAAATAAAATAATGCAAAAAAAGTAAAACAAAAAATAAAAAATAAAAAAGGAATAAAAAATAAAACAATAAAAAAAAAATTAAAAAAAAAAATAAAAAAACTAAAAGAAAATAATATAACACAAAACAAAATAAAACAAAAATATGAGTGCACCTTTCCTTAATTGCCATTTGATAAAATATACTTAAATGTAATAAAATAAAAGGAACAAAGAAAAAAATAAATTGAAATAAAGTAAAGAAATATATTTAAAAAAAAAATAAAGCAAAAAAATTAAGTAAAAAAGAAAAGAAAAGAAAAGAAAAAGAAATAGAATAAACTAAAAAATAAAATAAAATAAAATAACATAAAATAGAATAGAATAAACTAAAATAAGATAAAATAAAAATTTGTTTTTTGAGAAAAATTTTTACCCACGCGCTGCAGGAACCAGACAAGCCGACATATGTTTCGATGATACTGGAATTACATCTCTTCATGGACTTTTCTTCCCGGCATTGTGAGAGTCGAACTCACAACACTGTAGTGACATCTATGCTAGAAGGTCTAACACCTAGAGTCAAAAGTTAAAAGCAACAAAGAGTTTAAATGTTATAAATGAAAAAATATTCGTGCATTAAGCATAGAAAATTCTTTCATAGGTTTCACACCAAGTCCTAAAAATTCGCTAATCTTTCATATAAGTTAGCATTGAAATTAAAGAAATGTTCTATATGGAAGTATAAATATATGCATAAATGGACACTGAGAAGGGTTTACCTTCAAGCTGGGTAGTGGCCTAAGGTGTTAGACCTTCTAGCATACATGTCACTACAGTGTTGTGAGTTCGACTCTCACAATGCCGGGAAGAAAAGTCCATGAAGAGATGTAATTCCAGTATCATCGAAACAGATGTCGGCTTGTCTGGTTCCTGCAGCGCGTGGGTAAATTTTTCTCAAAAAACACATTTTCATACAATCCCGAAAATTGCTTCACAATACCGTCGGTATTTACAGCAATAGACTACAAGTCAAGAGCAACAAAGAGATAAAAAAAAAAATTGGCAAAATAAAATGAAACAAAACAAATTTAGTAAAGGAAATAGAGGAAAAAAAACAAACAAAAAATGAAGTTAAGAAAAATAAAATAAAAGAAAGACCAAATACTCTCAAAAAAGAGTTTCTTTATTTCAAGGAAAATTTCCCTTATTTTGCTCCACAGACATGGCTTCCTTAACATAAGTAACATTTTCTCTAATTAAAGACTTTTTCCGTCAATTTAAAACTTTTTTCCTCAATTTAAGGAAAAAAGTATTTAAATTAAGGAAAATGTTACTTATGTTAAGGAAGCCATGTCTTTGGAGCCAAACAAGGGAAATTTTCCTTGAAATAAGGAAACTCCTTTTTCAGTGTAAAAAAATGATATTTAATAAAATAAAGTGAAAAAAATTAAAATTAAGTCAAATAAAAATGAATAAGTAAGGAAGTCTAAGTTCGGGTAAACAGAACATTAAATACGCAGCGATTTTTACCATTTCCATCAGGAATATTTCCTATACCACCATGAAACCTGAAGTTATGACTATACGAATATTCAAAAATGCCCCTTATAAAAAATTCATAGTGCCACGCTCACTTCTAAAGTTTAAACGAACATTTTACTATTTTAGCTATTTACCTAACCAATTTTCGTCAATTTATGTAATTTTGCAAATTTTCCATATCGAAAGTGGGTGTGGTCGGGAAGCGATTTCGTCCAACTTCATCAGGTATGCTCCATATAATGGTAGTATACCTTGTGCCAATACCGAGATATGCCAATTTAGGTGATTTTCGAAATTTTCGATATCGAAAAAGGGGGCGTGGTTATCATCCGATTTCGAGGTAGCAACCTACCTTGGCCAGAAAGTAACCTTAATACCAAATTTCATGCAAATATCTCAATTTTTACTCAAGTTATAGTGTACACGGACGAGCAGACGGACGGACATGCCTTCATCAACTCCTCTTTTCAACCTAAGAACTTTCATCTATCTCGATTATATTGTGCCGTTACGTAGTACCATTATGTGGACAAAATTATAATACCCTTGTACTAGTATTAGTACGCTGGGTATAAAATAAAATATAATCGTAAAATAAGATAAAATTTAATAAGATAAGGTAAAATAACAAAAGATAAAATAAAATAAACCTCGCTCAGCTTAAGGCTCCACTCAATGCTCGTGATTGCACGAACATCCTCAATGCAAGCACAGGCACCAGCATGTGGCATGTCATAGCAACAAAATTTGTTTTAAAACAAGCATCGGCGCCCCATAGATATTAAGATCAGTCAAACAAGTTGGATTCATCACACGGACACTTTGTGCTCTTTGCTTACCAAATGATTTAGTTGCCGCTGGGCAAGGGGCGAAACCACATCGCGTGGGGGTGTCGCTTGTTTGGTCAGCGAATGTTAAAAATATAGTTCGGACGATCACAGCGCGTGTATAAGCGTGCTCACTTATACACCTGCATTTACAAATCTGCCGACCCATGTTTTAAAACGGCGTGTAAATTAACGCATTCAGCTTTTGCCCATTCTAAGGGTGTCTGTATTCCCAATGGTGCAATTTGGAATCATCCTGCGCTCTTAATCACTCACACTATCTTGTAATATGTTTGTCTCGCCAAGTAGAGCGGACTGTTATAATGAATAACGAACGCACTTAGCTCTAGCATGTTTTCCAACCATAAAAGCAAAACATCTTTATTAAATTGAAATCACGAGCAAACAAATTGAAATATAAATGTCTGCAATCGAGCATGAAAAGGGGAAATTTTTGATTTATGCGGCGCAAAAAGGTCGCTCAATTAAGTCAAGTTTGGCAAAAATGAAACAAAGGAGAGACAACCAGACACGGCATACAAACTACACAAGTACAAACAGCAAACACGAGTCCTGGAAAGGCACACCAAACCAAAAAACAGGATACAAATTAAATTCATACATAATAAAATGGTGAACACAAATCAAATGCCACTTTCCCCTAACGCCCTTAACTTATTTATGTACGTGATTTTTTTACCCCCGCCCACTCCCTTTTTAATTTTCTTACCAATTTGCCAATGACACACGCAATTGCGAGTTCATGGAATCCATTTGAGAGTTAAAGGGTGAACACACAATAACACTAATCTAGATTAAGCTTAATGACGTATAGTCTGCCGTCTGTCCATCCGTCATCGGACTGTTTCTCGTCTTCTCATGAAGTGACTGTTCTGTTAAGCCCATATCGAGGTCGTTTAAATTCGACAGGCACTTCTTCAAGAAGGCCATCACCCTGGCCGTGAGAATATATATCTTACCCCCGGGGAGGTTCATCACATACTCGGTGACAACCTTTTCTCAATCGATCTCTACTACTTCAGAGCAAGCCAGAGCCACTTAAAGGTTACGCCGCACCGTCTTCTTCCCAGGTGAAATGAAGGACCCATCTCCATTATGGTTAAATTCGCCCGGTTATCATTCACCAGTGCCTGACAGTTATATGGAAATAAACTTTTAATATGAGGCGCTTCTCTTTCTCGATGTCAGTCCGTCACTTTATCGTCCTGTCATTTCGCCGTCCGTTTGTTGTAGCCGTCCTCGTTTTTGTCCATGCTGCTCTCTTTGTTCTTACATCACGATCTCCGATCATATTGGAAATTGAAAATCACACTATAGCTAAACACACGATGGTTGATCTACGGATATGATGCTTCTCACCTCTCATTACCCATCTTCTCCTTCCTTGCGGATGAAGGGATGACATGACCTAGAAGGTTCCGATGGTCATACCAAATCACTCCCGAGACAGTCGGACAGTACCGCAAGGGAGTACCGGACAACAACAACACCAACAACACCAACAACAACAACACCAACAACAACAACAAAAACAACATAGATCGATTAACATTACTATTTTTAATCCGAATTACTTTGCTAATCCGCATCAACATGAAGTCTGTCTAGGCTTTAACAAGCGCCAGCTCATCCACCTTTATGTTTGTTGTAAGCATTTATTGTATTGAATTAAGTTCCTATTGCACATATCTCTTCTTCTTCTCCTTCTCCTACTCCAATTCACACTTAAATGCTTCGCCCATTCAACAATTTAGCTTTAGCTTTTATGGCTTTAGCTTCAAAAAGTTTTCAATCCAAGTCAAGCGCGTCCATCTGTGTCCATTCGCTTGAGGTAAGATGCGATTCTATAAGTTACCGTCGTAGTCACATGGCCCCTTGCTGAAATGTCAGAAATTCAACGTCGAGTTTACTGGTCCGCAGTAAGAGTAAATAAGTACAAGTAGTTTCTTCGAAAGGCGATAAATAACAATGAGATGCCATCCATCTTATGCCGCGAACGGAGTTGCTGCTATGAGCACACACTTCTAACTACAGTGATGTGCGATGAAATGGAAACAGCTGAACAGTGGCACCTCTAAAATAAAAAAAAAAAATAAAAAAAAAAAAATAAAAAAATAAAAAAACTAAATAAAATTAATTGAAATAAAAGGATACAATTTAAAAGAAAGAAAAAAAAAATAAATAAAAGAAAAAAAAATTAATTGAAAAAATAAAGTAAAATTAAAAAATTGTAGTAAACTAAAATCATATTTCAATCGTACTTGTAGTACATATTAAAACGAGCGGGGTCCCTATTTTACTGCACACCACCTTCCAAATACGCAATAAAAAGTTGTACATGCGGATTTTTACTTTGTGGCATTGGAGCAGTGTTGCTATCCAATTGGGAATCGACTCACTCGTTGTAGTAGATGTCTGATAAAAGAGTGATATTAAATTGAATAAGATAGTAGTTGTTGTCTGGCGGTAAATGTACCCCGCAGTGAACAGATAGCACAAAAATACGTTAAGCTACAAATGTGATGTTCTGTCGAAAATTGAACTAGTTCGCGAGGAGCTATATTACAAATATAAAGCTTGGAAAAGGTTTCGAAGCTGAAGCCGAAACTGTGACCGTCTCGAGACTGAAATGGAACTGGAACCGTAACAGGGACTAAAACCTAAACTAAAACCGTGGCTGAGACGTAAACAAAACTAAAACCGGAGAAGAAAACCAGACTAAGATCAAAACCGACACTAGTACTAGAACTGGAACCGTCGACGAGACTTGAACTGAAACTGTATCTAACTAG